>CM065132.1:10602500-11272500 GCA_033026305.1 Cirrhinus molitorella | reverse complement strand
AGCAACCGCAAGTCATTCGTTTTGAATTCATTCAATACGAAGCAGCTACCAATGGGGCAGGCTAAGATTGTGTGGTATACCGGTCAAAAAAAAAAAAAAAAAAAGTACCACAGAATTTAAACTGGTCTATAACTACTTCTGTCTCTCTATAACCACTTCTATCTTTAAATCGCTATCAATTTATCCATCTATCTATATCCACTTTTATCTTTAAATCACCATCTATCATCTATAACTTCTGTCTATACGTACTGTTAACTCACTATCTATAACCCAATTCTTCTGTCTTTATCTATAACCACTTCATCTTTAACTCACTATCTATCCATCCATCTCTACAACTACTTCTGTCTCTCTATAACCACTTCTATCTTTAACTCACTATCTATCCATCTATCATCCACCTGTCCATCTCTATAACTACTTGTGTCTTTAACTCACTATCTATCCATCTATCTATCCATCTATCATCCACCTGTCCATCTCTCTATAACTACTTCTGTCTCTCTATAACCACTTGTCATTAACTCACTATCTATCATCTATCTATCTATCATCCATCTATCTCTATAACAAATTCTGTCTCTCTATAACCACTATCTTTAAATCACTATCATCTATAACTTCATCTATAACCACTTCTATCTATCTATCTATCTATCTATCTATCTATCTATCTATCTATCTATCTATCTATCTATCTATCTATCTATCTATCTATCTATCACTCTATCACTTCTGTCTTTATCTATAACCACTTTTATCTTTAAATCACTATCTACCATCTATAACTTCTGTCTATATGTACTGTTAACTCTAGCTATAACCCACTTCTTCTGTCTTTATCTATAACCACTTCTATCTATAACTTCTGTCCTTATCTATAACCACTTCTATCTTTAACTCACTATCATCTATAACTTCTGTCTATATGTTCTGTTAATTCACCATCTATAACCAACTTCTACTCATTTATAACTTCTTCTGACTATATCTATCTATAACTACTTCTGTCTATCTTTATAACACTATCTAAAACTCACTTCATCTAACCATTTCCGTCTCTCTATAACTACTTCTGTCTCTCTATAACCACTTCTGTCTTTAACTCACTATCTATCATCTATCTCTATAACAAATTCTGTCTCTCTATAACCACTATCTTTAAATCACTATCATCTATAACTTCTTTATCTATAACCACTTCTATCTATCTATCTATCTATCTATCTATCTATCTATCTATCTATCTATCTATCTATCAGTCAAATTTTCATGTTGTGATTAATTGCTAATGTTTGTATCACGGTATACAGTATTATCACGATATTCAAAATTTAGTTGCAAAAAAAGTGTTGTCATAATACAGTTTAACGGGTTTAATAACTTTAGAAGAATTGGGAGTTTATGTTAACCAATTAAATCTAGGGCATGTTGTAGTCCAGATGTGAATTTTTTTTTTTTTTCTTTTTAATAAATAGCCTATTAAAGTTTAAACATTAAAGTATTTGGAGCTGTGATAAACACCACTGAGTACAAAAATCTGAACGGCTATTTAAGTAATTTAAATACGTTTTAGACAGCAGTGCAGCTGCTTTGTTTACAGGGTTTCCGAGGTAACGGCTACAATTTGCAGTTTAGCGCCATCTGCTGTGCTGATGAATTATTTTTGGTATTTTGAAGTGCCCATGATAACAACACAGTGCATATTCATTATCGTGATATATCGCAATACCCAATACCGGAACATGTCTAATTATCACTTCTATCTTCAAATCTGTCTGTCTGTCTGTCTCTCTATAACCACTTCTGTCTATGTCTCCATCTATCTATCATGGGTGCTACACATTGACTGCATTGCAGCACATTTAGTTTTGATAAGTATGCGTGTCCGTGTTTCAGTCTACTGCAGACACGTCCCTATGGGGCTCCGGCCTCATTTAACCGGCTAAATCAGGACACTACACCTCGGTAAGCTTCCCCAGAGCGACTAATGAACAGGCCATGCAAGGGTGTGGCTTTGGGAGACTTTAAGAACATGTGCGCGTGTGTACTTGTTTGTGCATGTGAAGGTTTCAGTCTCTCTAATGCAGATGAACACAGACCCCGGGGGGCCGGCTCTGTTGTAGGGCCGTGAGAGAAACGGACAAGCCCGAACTAGAGCTAAACTGCCGAAGGTCAGCACGATTCTCTCTTCCATAAATTCCCTTGGTCCCTATGACAAAAAAAATAATAATAATCAGCCCATTCCCCAAACCACAGCATTCATAAGAGACCAGACCGGATCCCTTCATGAAACCTCTATAGTGCTTTAACTTCTGCCAAAAGTACTCTGTCCCACATCAGTTCCCCAAAACACATTCACAACAGTCATATTACACTGCAACAAAACGGAAACGACTAAACAATGTTACATTCATATAATCACCATGTGTGATGGGTGACTCATACAGAAGCTGTAATGGAAATGTTGAGGGATCATCGGCCCATCAGTTAGGTGTTTCCAAAAAAAAAAAAAAAAAAAAAAAAAAACTTACTTCTGCTGCCTCCTACGAAACCTTGTTTTCTTAGCATCGCTTACTGAAGACACAATCCCAGAAGGCACTGCGACAAGCTCAAAAATAAATACCTAGTGAAAAGTAGGTTAAAAATGAAAAACTTATTTAAAAAAAAAAATGTCTTCCATCTGTATCACCTTCCTGATTAAATTAAAATCAATTGCGCTTTACATGATGACTGCTATTTAACTATATAGAGCGTTTCAAATCAATGACTTATGGAGCTGACCTTTAGGATGCTATAGGCAGCACACTAGGTTGACACTGAAACAGAGCTGATGTGTCCGGTTCATCCAAGCTTGACTGGAGTCATTTAAAGTGTCAAGGTCAGATTCTAAGGGTTCAGTGACCTCAGTGACCCTGTAAGTCCTCTAGCAGAGACAGTATCATGGGAAAACGTGATACTGTCTCTAAGTTGCTTACAAGTACATCCACAAATCCAGAACACTCCTCTGCCCTACAGCTAAATCTGATCTCATGTACACTCACAGAAGTGATGAGTCTCAGCACAACACACACACACACACACACACACACACACACACACACACAGAAGTGAGCAGTTAAATTTCAGGTTTTCAATAGATTATAAAGTCATGTTTTCCCCATACTAGTCCTGGCTGGACTTTTAAAATGCCTAAAATGTCCAGGTTTTGGCTTTGTTTCCCTATTGTCTTCACACTGAAAAGCAGCTTGACAAATATTATACATTGTACACAGTCGACAAATTGTAGCATGTGAGAAGGTGGGATCTAGAGAGAACGGTCAAAGCAACGCAAAAAAGTGTACATATAATGTAATATGGGTGTAGAGAGTAGGTCAATATAAAAATAAAAAATGAAAACCCAGACATTTTAGGAAATTTAGTAATCCAAAAAAAAAAAAAATCTACTTGAACAGACAAGTTGCAACTTTTTATCCACATATGACACCCAGAGTGCATAAGAAACTTATATTATGTCAAGCACTAGTGTGTCTGTGCATGTATGCTCTTCCTTAAATGGAAAAAGGAGGTTTCATGTCGCAACTGGATGTCTGGAGGGCTTTGTTTTCTAGACGTGTCTGGCGTGACAGACGACGGAATCTACGCCACACACCACTGACTCAAAGATTCTGTGTCACTGCACTGATAGCAGACTACAGATTCAGAGACAATCCCATCCAGTGGGTCAGAACTACAGTTAGGCAACACATTTAACACAGGCCCGTTAAAGTCAACCAGTGGTGTAGATAAACCACCTCACACACACACACACACACACAAAACAAACAGCAGAAGCTGGGAATGGCACACTTCTCTGCTCAGACGATTTCTGATTGAAATGTATTTTAATAGCATCAATTACAAGCTCTCTCATTATCAACTAAAAAACTACTAGAAATCAAAAAATTTGCATCAGCAGTGAATGCGCATCAAATACTGACACGGAAGAGAAGAAATTGGCAAATAAAGATGCTATTTTTGCTTTCTTAAAAATATTCTCAAAGCTTCATAACATTACGGTTGAACCACTGAAGTCACATGGACCATTTTTTAATAGCAGAGTCAGAAAGCTCGTGAATTTCAGCAAAAAAAAAAAAAAAAAAAAATATATATATATATATATATATATGAACAAACGTCCTACGGGTTTGGAATGACATGAGGGTGACTAATTAATGACAGAATTGTCATTTTTGGGTGAACTATTGTTTTAATATTATTAATGAAATGTGTCCACTCAATGAAAAAAAAAAAAAAAAAAAAACTCAAAATCGGTAATTTTTGCTTACTGTCAAAAAAAATACTGTATTGCTTAAGTGCATTTAGGCATCACAACACTAGGTAAAGCTCCAACCCAAATTCTTAACTAAGAACACTTAAGTCTTTGACCTGAACCTGAACTTTACAGAGGACTCAACCCTCTTTTTAGTTGTGATATACGCTCTTAGTCTAAATTACATTCACACTGGTGTTTTAGGAAGCCAAACAAATTAGAATATAATAATAACAATGACAGTTATAGTCATATATTGTAAAACAATTGCACTATAAAATAAATGAAACTTAATATTTCATATGTATATTATTTTTGCTTTACACTAGAGGGAAATTACAATACTTCTTTCTGAATATCCACTTGAAAACACTTGAAAGAAATGTTTTCAATTTGGACTGCAATAATGTTACCCATTTAAACCCGCTAGCTATCAACATTTTAAGCTTTTATTTTGAAGGAAACCGCATTAGAGCTTTTATTTTGAAGGAAAACTCCAGCTTCAGGCTTACAAAAATGCGTCTCACTACAAATGTATTGAAATGCTGTAATCATCTGCTGTGAACATAAAGCATGACTGGTGGCTGTTGAGTTCTCAAATGTGGACTAAACTCACAGCACATACAATAAACTGTGAACAGAGTCATTCTGAGGCGTGGAAAACACCAAATCACAAGCTGATCGCATGAACAAAGTGCACGCTGTGCTTTGAAATGTGCAGCGAAAACAGACTTGATGAAGGGATTAAGCCATATTGTGGTTTTGGTTTTAGTTCAACAGATACTGTTCCAAAGCATAACGGCCCAAAACACAACTTTAAAGACCTTTTATATTAGAATATAAAAAAATAAATCTACAGTTTTTGCCTGGAAGACCTATCGTTTCATATCGTCATGTGACCACGATAATAGAAGAAATAATGCTTCTTAAAGGGTTAAATAGTAGCCACAATTTAGCCCCATCACAGAATTATATTGGTCCCAACATATTGTACACTCCTTGTCATTATAAAATGTTACTAAGAAACTTTGCTTATTGTGCCTGGGTTTGTGAAGGTTGAAAACCCATAACATATAGTACATTTAAGGCTTATATATGCATAAGATAATAATAATCAGCAACTTGCTGAAGTGCAGTACTGAACATAGGCTAGAGTACATATTCGGGTTCAATGTCCAACTGGTGCGCAGTCTCTAAACAGTTAATGAATTTTAAAAAATTACTCTCTCAAACATAGTTATGCCATATTAAAGCATTTTCTCAAGCCACTCTCCTCAAAAAAAATCTAGCCTTCAAAACCACATTACCATGAGGAAGCACAGAAGCATGTGCTCTTACGACATTACTTCTCACAGCCAAATGTAGATTCATAACATTTATCAAAACAATCAGACTTCCATATCTGTACTGTGGAACCCTGTATCTCTCAATGTAGTGGGATAAGACTGGATTTTCGGCTTCAAACTAACAGTTTCCCAAGAGAGCGAGCTTAGCTCACTCCAAACTGTTTACTTGAAAAACCGTGACATCATCGAGGCCGGCCCTGTAAGAAAATAGCTGATTTAACATGACCAGGAGGGGAAAGCCCTGCTTTCAGGATATGTTTACTCAGACTGCTGTAAATACACACTGATACAGGCAGGTTGGCTTATCATTATATTAGAATGTATCATAAGGCGTCATGGGATTGGCTGAGCTGCCAAGCTCTGACGAGTCTTTGGTTTCCATCCAACACACCGGAAACATGGAACAAGTCCCCAAGCAACAGGGTGTGTCCTTTGGGAGAATAAGTGGGAGGAAGGGAGAGTCTCATTGCGAAAGAAGCACATGCTAGATCCTCATTCATTTCTTGCTGCTTCATGACGTCACACCTCCTCGACCGTCGCTAACGTTAAGGTGGAACCTACTGACAAGCAGATGAGTCAATTGACACGCAAACCACTAGATGAGCAGCAAAACAGCCTGGGATATATTTATGGGAAATACCTTCCAGTAAATGAGGGAGAGCAAACAAAAACTGGTGATTGGCAGGTCAGCCCGCCTTTTTTAAGGAATCAATTTCTGTCATCAGATTTAATGACGTTTACGACAAATTGTAGATCACATGAAGAAAAGCCTTGATGTCTGACAGCTTTATGGTGCGGCAAAGTGCCAAGACATCTCAACTGCTGACAGAGTTCAGGGATCTGTGCAACCACACCTCTAAATATCTCCAGCTTTTGTTCTTTTGTAGTCTTTGTAAACTTAACTAAACATGACTCAAACATGGCTTTGATTCGGAGTTAGGTTGTGGATACCTACATGTTTATATATATGGGCCATTCTATAGAACTGGTCCAAACTGCTGTCCCACAACCAAAAAACAAATTTAAAAAGCATTTAAGTACTCAAATCTTAGATGTTTACTAAGAGCATTTTATCATCTATTATAACACATAATAATATTTTAAATATCAGTATTAAAAAAAATAATAATAAAATAAAAATTTATTGAGCACTTGCAATTGGGAGGTGACTGTCCCCAACCCCTAAATTTCAACTTATGAAAATGATACTGAAATCATTTTTGTATTCTTAAAAAAAAATGATTTAAAAACTTTTTTATACATATTTTCTTTGTAAATTATGAAACTTTGTTAAAAAAAGTGTCCCACATTTTCATGTCACTACCGAAACAGTCTACGTTTTAGTCCATTGGCCAAGACTGATTTTAACTACACCCCTACATTTATGATCAGAAAATATTAACGTGTCCCTCTCTCTTATAGCTACATGGTGAGCAGATAAACCTTTTCATTTTAAGGTAAATATGTTCAAGTCTGAAAAATGTGTGTGTAACCTTAAGGAGCATCACTACTTTTTTGGTAGTTATTCCATAAATTTAGTTTTTATATGTGCACCTCTGTTCAGAACTGTGCTAGCTAACCATGTGCTGATTAGCATCTTTGAGCTAGGCTTAAAAGTATCCAAAATTGTCACTACCGAAACATTTGGTGGAGTTTCGGTAGTGACATCATTGACTTTTTTGGGGTGTTATCACTACTGAAACAGTCACGACCAATTGTTTCGGTAGTAAAAAAAAAAAGGGAACCCTCACATTTTAGTATAGTTATGCAATTTTTTTGTATTTTATTATGTTTTAGTAGTGTTTTAGTACGCAAGTTAAAATTCTGTAATGTGATGTGGTCACCACTAAAGCATTACTGTCGCTTCCGAAACATGGGATGCTGTCAAAAATAAAGTATGCTGAATTATCAACTAAGATGTTATGATAGTGCTTGGTTTAATGTATATTCAAACTAATGAATCCTTAACTTTGAAATCAGTATGATCAACTTTTTGCATTTGCTTTTTTTTTTTTTTTTTTAAATCTCATAAATTACACTTTGAATATTGTTAAAAATGCAATTGTTATTGATTTACCTCTGAAATAAATGTAATAAAACAGCAAAAATATATATTTTCCAATGTAGATGTAAGCAAAATCTTAATAGGTCAATATAACCCTGCTAATTAAATTATATATTATTGTGTTTCGGTAGTGACACTATACACAATTACTAGAAATGTGTACCATGGCTATTATACAATTTACATACACATTTTTTGGAAAAAGACCCATTTTTTAAAAAATGTTTCCAACTCTGACTTTGGACCAATTCTGTAGAGGCCCATATTTAAATATATATTTTTGTAGTAATTTAAATTTGTCCTAACTGCCCCAACCACATTGAGTTTTCACAATCCATTTTACTTCTGTAATGTGATACTTGTGTTATATTACCAAGTGAATGAGAGAAAAAAAAATGCAGGCTTATCAATCTACATAGGAATATGAATATATATATATAGCCCAAGTTTTGGCTTTCTCAAGAAGTGACAACATCTTGCGAGACCTGTGGCTCATGATGTCACACTTGGATTTAAAATTAGACCGTGTAGAGCTCCTGTTAAAATGCTTAACAGTGGCGACACCCTCCACCAACAATCGAGTGCTCATAATCTGATTCAGCAGGCTCGACTCCAGTACAATGACACAGAGAACAGACAGAGCTAGGAAACAAGGGAGGGGAGGAAGATCTGGAAGAGAGGATTAGAGCTGAACTTTTGTTAAAACATAAGAGAGGTTATTTTATCCGAGTAGACTGTTCCTTAAATCTGTTTTTCATTGCTTATGGGTTAAATTCAGTTCAAAACAACTTGGGCCCCGAGTAGACAAGACAAAAAAAAAACAACAATGAGAGAGAACGTAAATGTTATGACTCACTCCCGACCGGGTCAGTTGCTGACAGAATAATAAATCTAGTGATAGACTGACTGATTAATCTGCAAATAATTAGTCATTTTGAGCTTAACAGCATCATATAACCAAACCCACTGGGACAATTCTCAGAAATTGCTTTAAATGCCTCAATGAATGTTGCACGTTTTATGACTTCAAGTATTTTTTTTGCAAAATTACTTCATTTTTGACTAAAACGGAAGAAAAACAGCCTTGGCAGCTTGGCGGCACATTTGGTCAACCACTAAAGAACTTAAACTATGCTGTTTTAGAACTCCCACAAATGAGTTGTGAAAGTCAGACATGTATCTGAGGGGAACAGCATGACTGTAGACCTACCAAGTTTTGACCCACAACCTCCCCTTCACCTATATCATGACAGTTAGACAGACCTGAAAGTCAAACAAACTGTTGTAAAGAAGCGCTGACTGAAACCTGATGTCAGTGAACGTGATGTGGGACTTCAGGAGGGATCTGTCAGCACTTGCCAGCCAGTTCACACTAATTTTGGGCCTTCAGGACAATAGTGTGGTTGAGCAATGCCAGCAAAACAACCACTGCGTCTCACATGTCAAGCATCAAGAGCTCAAAACTGCTTGTCTAAATTGTGAGGGTACAGTCCCCTTTTCCTGAAATGCAAGATCTCATTCAAGGTGCTCTGACTCAGTGCAGAGCAAAATCCCACAAGGCATGTGTGCAAATCAAGCAAACACAACAGGACAAACGCAGGGAAAACAGGTTCTCACAGTCTGTACGTGTGTGAAACGCTTTTCCCTGGAGGGAAGCGCAGGCTGGAGGGATACAAAAACAGGAGTGTCCCGGGTGCTTTGAATAAAAGCTGTAAACAAGGCTGAGGTTTGGAAACAGCAGCAGAATGAAGACTGGGGACAGCTCAAGACTTCTACAGTCGTTTGTCTGTAAAAGTTCAGATTTTTCCCACTAACAACTTAAAGACGTTCTGTAAACAACTATGTCAAGACTTACCTAACCTGAAAAGTACTTGCTAAATATAGACACGTGCTTTCTAACATCCAAAAGAAGCCATTTTATAACATTTTAATTTTCCACACATGTCCACTTATATTATTATGCAACATTTCTAACATTGTGCAGTGGGAATCTAGTTTTATGGCCATTTTTCATCTCATCTACGAATGTAAGAAAAAAAAGGCTGTTTTTATGACTTGTATATGTAAATGACCTTTGTTATGATTAACTAAGCTCTGTGCTCCGGTGTCGTTCACAGTGTTGCTCATCAGGGTGAGCCATGATGGAAACAGAATGAAGTACCAGACGATTTTTTCAGATATATTATTTTGGAGTAAAATCTGTGGAATTCTGTCCAAAATTTTGTGGTTAGTAAGATTGTAAATAAAGGTACTCTCATGAACGTGGGTGGAAGACTGACATGGAAAAGAAGAAATTGTTGAATAAAGTCATTATTTTTGTTTCCTTTACACACACAAGTATTCTCATAGCTTCGTAACATTACAGTTCAACCACTGACGTCACATGGACAATGTCTTTACTACCTTTCTGGGTCTTGAATGTCTTACAGGTTTTGAAATGACACAAGGGTGAGTAACTAAATGGTTAATTCACCCAAAAATTTAAATTAGCTCATTTACTTACCCTCCAGGCATCCTAGGTGTATATGACTTTTTTTCTTTCAGACAAATCCAATCAGTTATATTAAAAATTATCCTGGCACTTCCAAGCTCTGTTGGCAATGGGGCGGTGTTTTTTGTCAAGAGTCCAAAACAAGTCCAATAAAGTGCATCCATCCATAAAAAAAGTGCCTCACATGGCTCCGGGGGGTAAATAAAGGTCTTCTGTACCGAATCAATGCAGTTTTGTAAAAATAATATTAATATTTAAATATAATTATCACTTTAATCTAGCTTACACTAACAGTCACACGCAGATGACGTAACATGTCGGCGTTGCATATGCGCCGCACAGAAGTGACAAACGCGAACAAGCAGTGGAGAGAGGAAAACAAAACAACAGTCACGAATTAGAAGTACAAAACAAGGATTCTTAAAGAAAAATGGCTAAGGATTTCAATAAAAGCCAAAAGGAATGCTTTTCATTTGCCCCTGTAAACAAATGTTGGATTTCAGGAGACTCATAGGTGCAGCTTCCATGTACAACTGTTAGAGCAAGCTAGAGAAAAGTGATTACATTTTAAAAATGTATATTTTTCTTACAAAAACGCATTGATTTGCTACAGGAGACCTTTATTATGGATGGATGCACTTCGTCTGAAAGAAGGAAGTCATATACACCTAGGGTGCCTTGAGTCTAAGTAAATAATGGGCTAATTTTCATTTTTGGTTGAACTAACCCTTTAATGACAGAATTTTCATTTTTGGTTGAACTATCCCTTTAAAATATTTGTGGAATAGGAAGTTTAAAAGAACAATAAAACTTGTGTAACAATATAAATGTCTACTGTTTTTTTGGGATCACTTTTTAAGAGCTTTAGCAGTTCACACCTTAAAAACGTCAAACAAGTAAGGAAATATTTTAAGATATCAACTTTATAAGACGACCACATCCTGTTCATGGATAGCACATTGTGTTGTGAGTTATGCGTGTTCCCTTGGCAGCGCATAGCTCCGTTATACCACAACACTGACTTTCACTTATGAAGCAGTGACGGCACTTCCCTCGTACACACCCTGGTTCACACAGTGCCCGTAAAGGGAGGCTCAAGCAAAGGCTCATGGTATTTAATCATGGCATGTTAATAATTCAGTCTCAGCACCCTGTAAGACCACAACGATGCAACATTAACTATTCACAGCCAAAGGGCAGCCTGGACCGGTTCCTTACACAACCCATGCTGAGGGAGCAGACCCAGTGGGCCCAGTACCAGAAGAAGAGGCTCTGGGCTTTTGTTTGAGGGAAAGAGAATCTGTGTGAAGCCTGGACATCTGATCATGTCCCATCTGTCTAAGCTTAGCGCTTGGTATAAATACGATGCTCCCACAAAGAAAGCACTTTGTGCTTGATTCCTGTGAGGTCCCCTCCTGAGGACAGATTGGAGGTTAAGTTTGACACACATGCAAACCTTGATCACACACAGTGCCCCAAAAAGGGGCTTGAATGTTTTTAGACATGTAAGCCACACTTAAAAATGTGTGAATGTTTGCATTAGATATGAAATGCCAATCCAAATGATCTCTGTAAACATCATTGGTTTAATATTTTGTTAGAATTTAAATAAAACTCTTGTAATTTTAAGTGTGTTTATAGAGTTTATAAATGGCATTTGTATATCCAACATGTACACAACTAACCTTTCCTCCATAAAATGTGTAACAAAGGGTCATTTACAGAAAAGAGGAACTGTGACAGTGTACTCATGTGGTCAGGGTACATCTGCACGCAAATAGTCTCAGCCACACAAAAACTGCCTATAGTCAACTGACCATATTGTCAAGTCAAGTCAAGTCAAGTCAAGTCATTTTTATTTGGATAGCACTTTTAGCAAGCCATGTTGTTTCAAAGCAGCTGTACAGAAAACCATGTCTTACTGTTTTAAATGTAGAGCTTACATGATGCTGCATGTCAGTAATTCAAAGTGAGTCTCACAAAGAAATGTCTGAGTCATATTCTACCCCAGTCAATAGGAAAAAAAATTACATTTTGCATAAAGAAAATGAGGCCTATTTTTAGTGCAGCAATCTTTTTTTGCACTGACATAATTTTCATGAAAATGAAAAATCCAGTTAGTTTTTTATTGCACGCTTTTCTGCTCACCAAGCTTGCATTTATTTGATCCAAAGTACAGCAAAAACGGTAACATTTCAAAATATTTTTCAAATTTAAAATATATTTTAAAATGTAACTTATTTTTGTACCATTACTCCAGTTACATGATCCTTCAGAAATCATTCTAATATTCTGATTTGCTGCTCAAAAACATTAATTTTTAAATTGAAAACAGATGAGTAGAGTTTCTTTGATGAATAGAAAGTTCAGAAGAACAGCATTTATCTGAAATAGAAATCTTTTGTAACATTATAAATGTATTTATAATCACTTTTGCTAAATAAAAGTATTAATTTCTATTAATTTCTTTTCCCAAAACAAAAATAAATAATTAAGGCTTAAGCTTTTGAATGGTATAGTGTATAATGTTACAAAAGCTTTTTATTTCAGATAAATGCTGACCTTTGGATTTTTCTATTCATCAAGGAATTCTGAAAAAAAAAAAATTACTGAACTGTTTTAAATATTGATAATAATAAAAACTGTTTATTGAACAGCAAATCAGCATATTAGAATGCTTTTTGAAGGATCAAGTGATGCTGAAGACTGGAGTAATGATACTGAAAATTTAGATTTGATCACAAAAATAAATTACATTTGAAAATATATTCAAATAGAAAGCAGTTATTTTAAACAGTTAAAATATTTCACAATATACTGCTTTTGCTTATTTTGGATCAAATGATTGCAAGCTTGGTGACAGAAGAGACATCTTTAAAAAAAAATTTAAACTTTTGACAGTGTATATAATAATGCTAATAATACTAATAATTATTAATAATAATAAATAATAATAATACACATTTCTAATTGTTAAATTACATTATTGTGTATTTATTAATAGGAAAAAAATGTGTTGATTTTCATGAAAATGTCATAATGTTTTGTGTGACTTTCCAATGGAAAAAAAAACTCAGTCTCATTTTAGAACAATTTGACAGAATAAACAAAACTGAAAAAAGGGGAACAACTTTAAGCCAAAAATAGATCTCTGTGGCTTCCCTTAATGGTCAGGGGACAGTTTAACTGTGTAAGAAAAATAGAGAGAATGACTCAGAGCACAAATGAACGGGGTTCAGTCCATGTTCGGCCACACTGTGTCCTAGATAGGAAGCAACTGGCAATAACATGCCCCCCCTCCATCAGTATAGCGGCAATAAAGCACTGAGTCTTCATACTGCAGACAGCCTGAACTCAACTCTCTTCATAACAGCAATCAATACTAACAAACTACACACATTAGCTCCACATCACAGCTGTCCACAGAGGCCACTAACAATCCAGATTTTAAAAGAACTCGCCCTTAAAGTGACAGGAGTGATTTGAGCATGCTGGCACACCATAGGAGCCATCCACGATACTCAGAAGACAGGCTAATTTTCCTTTGTTTCTTAAGTAGAACAATAAACTATTTAGAAAAGATTAGAGAGCTAAGGATCTTCTGACCAATGTCACCAGAGCTTGAATTATTTTTTATTGTTCAAGTTTAATGCCACGTTAAGCCGGTCAGACAAAGAGTGGCACACATTCAAGAGCAGATTCAGGCTGCGCTCGACTTCCTGCAACACCTTTACATGACTCATAGATGACAGCATTGGTTTTATTACATGGTGTACAAGCACTACTAGACAGAAGAATTATAATTAGGCACTCACTTAAATATAGAGATTATCAAAATGTTATTTTTGTTTAGATGAGTCTAGATTTATCGCAATTGCTGATAAGGTGCCTCATTTGGTAAAGAGGCCATAGGGTGGATGCGTGCACATTCTCACACACACACACACACACACACACACACACACACACACGCTTGCAGACTGACTCCATGTCTCCTCTCTCAGAGCTGGTCATTTGGGACACAAAGGTTTCAGTTGAAAGCTTCAAATGCCAGTTCAGATCAAAAACCACCATAGTCCAGATCAGCTCAATGGTGCTTATTGTTACTATGATCACTACAACCCTGCAGAATTAGGTCATTATGTAGGAGATAATTTGGAGTGAGTCTTTTCACTGTAAAAAGCCTCAGTGGAGCATGGTAATGGGAAATATCTCTACCCTCCAAGGTCAGCATGTGCCCTTGTGGAAACCACGCACAGATCCAAAATTCAAGGACAGATGCGAGACATGGCAACGGCACAAACACCTTCTACACAGCAAGTCAGAAACCAGGGTTTGTACAGTTTCGGACCAATGCATTTGCAGTTTTCCAAACATTAACGATAAAAAAAAACATTGGAAATGCTGGTGCAGATTTCCATTTGGATGTCAGAAAAATAGACCAAATCTGTTGAATTAATAGATGTAAAAATTTATAGCTACTTATTAGTGTACAAATGTTTCTGAGAAGATGCTTAGTGGACAGACTTAGTGCTGACTTGCAATATTTCAGAGAAAAGCAAAACTTGAATAAATATACTTATAATTCCCAAGTCTTCACATGGGATATGGGTTTCAATTCAACTCTACTTGCATTCTAATTCTATTTATAAGCTAGTGTGCTACAAAACAATGACAGAATTCGCATTTAGAAGATATAAGCATTCAATGTACAGTCTCTAACTTCCGCCAATATGGATCAACGATTTTGATTACATCAACCTGCACTTTAGCTTCTCATCAAACTTTTTATCCAATCAAATGCTCTCTAGAACCCGAAGCATCCCCCCCCATACACTATAAATACAAACTGAAGCTGCAGCTGAATTCAGTCACTTGTTCACAGAATTTGTATTTTCTGTACGGTGAATGGCACATAGTGCACTATATAGGGGATGGGGAACAATTCAGACAGTGTAAATATGCTTTCCATTGGGGCAAAAGAAGTCACACAGTCTGCTCCTGTCCAGAGATACGATAGCACGGAGCGAATAATATACGCAAAACGTATTGGACCCATTTAAATTCTACTCAAAATGCTATATTGGTAAAGTAATTTTAGGGCTGTGCTAATCATAAAATTTAAGTTTTGACTTTGGCTTCCAACAATTATGAAAAATACTTTAAAGAAAGCTTTTTCAAAAAATCTTCTCACTGTGCGCGCAAGCTCACATCTTCTGGCTCTTAAATGTTTAAACTGGCAAACGCCTAAATGAGTTTAGTTTAAACACAGATAGAAACATGTGCTGTTCAGGTCTCACCTGCATACATGCATTATCAGCACCGGGGTGATGACGAAATAAAAGATTGCTCCATATTCTGCATTGAACAAGAGTGAATTGTTTGTCCACGTTTTTTTCCCCGCCCATCGCTGTTGTATTAAGAAGCCAGAAAGTGTATCCATCAACTGAAACACACATTAGCTGAACCCTGTTTGTTTTGTGCTGTTATTTATTAAAATATTACAGATACGTTGTCAGATTTAAGTTGAACCGCAGTCTCAGCACATGCCAAATGGTGGGTGAAGAACAGTACAGATTTTTTTTACCGAGAACTGTTGCCACCCCTAGTAATTAATGACAGAATTTTCATTTTTGAGGGAACTATCCCAAAAATTATTATTTTGATTGGTCAGTGAGCAGTGATTCATTCAAGTCATCTGTAGGAACTAGTCAGTCCAAGTGCTAGAGAAAGAGAGATGGCGCAAGCAGGGAAGCAGGGACAGGAGTGTGACACGCTAGTGGGGAGGTGACCGTCCGGGCAGGCGACAGTTGAGACTGGCAGCTGCTCCTATAGGAGAAGGGGGTTGAGGGAGCCTGCAACCGCCCTCCAATTGACCAAACACTCCAGATCACTCACCTGCCCCAAGGGCACTAAAAGCCCTCCACTAAACACACAGTTGCAGGAGCTTTCATGTTGTTTTCACAACTCTCTCAAAAGTCACAGACCTCTAGTTCACATACAAACACAGTTCACCCAAAAAATAACATTTGGTCATGATTTACTCACCCTCACGTCTTTGCAAAGCCATATGACTTTCTTGCTGCACCATTCGTGCAAACTATTCCATTACATTCCTTCACACTCAGGAAATATTTTATAGTGTGGCTAAATGACATAAAAAATTGCTCAATGGTCATCGGTAATTATATGGTCATAATTTATAGTATCATCATACAGTCATCCAATGTTGTGTTACTCCCGGTTACAGTTTCTACGGCTGGTTTTCTTGATAAGCAGCCTGGAGCTGCTCACATCAACAAGCTGTTTGAGAGTATAACCCACACACTAAACGCTTCCAGTTGTGTAACACTATTACTAAGCTGAAAACGACACATTTCCCCCACATAGCGCGCTCTCTGACAGAGTGAATGACAGTACAGCGAAACTGCCTTTCACAGACGGATGACACGGCGGTGAGAAGATGCTTGAAGACGCATGACTGTGCATGAAACACCATCGCAGTGACGTCATGAACATTGAATTCACTTCTAAAACCTGTGAATAGACAGAATGACCGAACTATCACACAAAAACACTATAATATAATAATAAGATCATATTGGTCACACCTTTACACATTTAGTGTCACAAATGGCTCCCTAAGACACTGAAGAACACAGTATGGTTCTATGTATGGTCTTAGAGATATTAAATCATACTATCATTCAAACAGATTTTAATAAGTGATACTTTTACTCAGCAAGCATGCATTAACATGACATCTGAGTAAAGATATTTGTAATGCCGTTCTTCTGAACTTCATATTCAAAGCATTTTGGAAAAAAAGGTATCATGGTTTCAACAGAATGATTAAGCAGAACAACTGGTTTTGCGATATTGATTTATAGTTTATTGATTTAAGTTTTATAGACACTAATTCAAAATATAAGTATGATTTCTGTAGGACCATGTGACAGAGTTGAAAAGTATCGGCTACAGAATACTCAGCTTTGCCATGAATAAACTACATTTTAAAAAATGTGTTTTTGTTTTTCACAATCACTTCCCGATTTATTAGTTATCTGGATCCACGGCCATATGGGTGATACTTGGATGTAAACAACAGCATGGATTGCATGGTTAATGTAATACTGAATATGTTTTTCTGCTAATTTATGCTGTCTAAACCATGGAAAAAAACGTGTGGAAGCTGCTAAATCATATGGAGAAGGACTTAGCCAACACGAAAGGGTGCGATATTTGAAAAACTAAGGTGGTACAGACACAAAGGAGCAGTATTAAGAAAGACACCAGCCTAATATTTCATCTACCTGAACGGAAATTATAAGAACAAATACGAATGTTGACAAGATTCTTGCCCTGGAAATCCTAGTTCAGTTTGGCCAACCACAAACGCCTTTTGTTCCAGACAGTTTTTTGCACTCTTCTCCTTGATGTGTTATAACTTTTGGCAGTCTATAGTACTTCAAATGTTTTTCCCGGTCTGACCGATTAGTACAGCCCAAAACATGACAATAACTGACCATTTCCAGCAGCAATAATCAGCAAAATATGCAAGTTTTCTTTGGTTCAGTGGCATCGTTTACATTCATTGCCACCAATATGGCTGAAAACACTAGATAATCTCTACAATATACAAAAATTAATGATGTCTTCCATTAAATGCATTGCAGAACTGTACAGTCAAGTGTCAATGTCAGCTAGAAGTCTGAACTGTTTATTAACTATATATAAAACTACTTGAATAATGGTAATAAATGTAATAATGAGCTCCCTAGGCTGACTTCTGGCTACAAATGTAGTGTACAAGAATCAAACAATGGTAATGTCAAATTAGATAATCATCATTTCATAACAATGATTAAAGGGGAGAGGAAGTGTCTACAGAAAAGGTGTGTTTGACAGATGTCTGTGTGCAAACAAGACTACAGCAAAAAATAGACCAACGCTGTCACTGAGTTTTGCATTCGAGCTCAGACACACACTGGTAGCAAAAGTGATGCCCCTTTAACAACGTCTCCAATATGGAAACAAAGGTCTTTGAGAACAAAGATCGTAACATTCATAAATCTATATGCAGTCGATGTGTTTCTGTGCTACGGTATTGTGTCTAGCAGAACTGTCAAGGGCTCTCTTTTCTTTGAGGTCTAGATCACTGAACAAACAATAGTCCGAGTCTCCTGAGGTGAAATTAACGGCCGGATGCAGCAGCATTGCTATTCTACCTCTCATTCACGTTCGGTTCTTTCATATACACGAGTTTAAAACCACATTTGAGAAAGGAAAATCATAATTTATGCCAACACTCCGGCTGTGTCTCGAAACCGAGTGAGCTGCCTACCTAGACAGCATGTCTGGGCATCACAGGCGCGTTCTCAACGTTACAAACTGCATTTTGGACATCCAGACATTCTCTCTAGATAGGCAGCTCACTAGTTTTTGAGACACAGCCTATTTGAGATGAAATTCTCTGAATGGAAAACAGGACATTCAAACATTTACACAAAGGAGTAGACAGCCGTCTGTTTGAGCTTATGTACGTGTCTCTTTTAGCGTCGTACGACTGTGGGATTTAAATATTTAAATAGTTAATACTGTTAACATTAATAAGACTGAGGCGATAACTCCATCTCTTACCTTCAGACAGCTCGAGCTCCAACTCCGCCAACTGCTCTCTAACCTCTTTCGGTAGACCTGCCAAATCCACACCGCGGTCTGCCATCGTCGTGAGAATACGCTGAAGTTGTTTCAAGTGTGAAGAAATGCGTTTCGAAAGCCAAAAATCCTCCCGTCAAGACAGAAGACATGAATTAAAAGGTGAGTAACAATCCATCCGGACAACTACTCCTTCCGCCATGCTGTGAGAACTCACCAACGGCACTGTGCGGTCACGTGATCGCGTTTACCTCCTGTGTGTGATCAATGACACCCCCAAACACACACACGCACACACTCACACACCTCGAGACGACACGCATGCGCCCTCTAGCGACAAGACGACAGCGGTTCTAATACCATCATGTATGCACTGTGATATTAAATACTAAGTTACTAACTGAAAGACAAGGGACTGGGAACCTTTTTTGACCAAATACCCATTTTTGGTTAATAATGTTTTCCCAAAAGAGCCACAGTAAAAATTATATCACATTATTAATATTAATTTTTCATTAGAAAACAACAAGAAGTTGCAATATTAAATGAATTGTATAGGGCTTTCTCTGTGAGGATGAATTAGCACCTTATTTTTTAGAAACTAGTATCTTTTGCATTAAGTATTAGAACTTATTTATTAGGTACTAGTGCTTATTCTTTAGGTACTAGTACCTTTTTAAATATATTAGTTCTTATTATTAGACACTAGAATCTATTTAGATACTAGTACTTATTCTTTAGGTACTAGTACCTTTTTAAAAGATACTAGAACTCATTTATCAGATACTTTTTATTATTAGATAATAGAACTTAATCATTAGATACTAGTGCTATTAGATTAGATACTCTTATTATACCTATTAAATAGATACTGTAATAGATAATTAAGTTCTTATTTATTGCATGCTAGTATTTATTAATTAGATACTAGTACTTATTCATTAGGTACTGAACCTATTAATATTACCTATTTGTTACATACTAGTATGTATTATTAAATACTAGTATACTTATTCACTAGAAACTAGTGCTTATTATTAAATACTAGAACTTATTCATTACATACTAGTATTTATTCATTAGATACTAGTTATTTATTAGCCACTAGTACTTATTCATTAAATACTGGACCTTTTAAATTGATACAAGGACTATTTGTTACATACTAGTATTTATTCATTAGATACTGGGACTATTATTAGATGCTAATACTTTTATAGTATTCATTAATCACTTACCCCCATGTCGTTCCAAACCCGTAAAAGCTTTGTTCACCTTTGGAACACGAAGATATTTGATATTTTGGATGAAAACCGGGAGCTTTGTGGCTGTCCCATTGAGTGGCAAGTAGATAACATTGTCAAGTCCCAGAAAAGTATGAAAGACTTTGTCAAAATAGTCTCATCTGCCATCAGTGGTTCAACCATAATTTTATGAAGCTACGAGAATACTTTTTGTATACAAAGAAAACTAAAATAACAACTTTATTCAACAATTCGTCTCCTCTGCGTCAACGTAGCATCATTCTGATAATCTGATAATTCAGAAGAGACGAATAGTTGAATGAAGTCATTGTGGTTAGGAACGACATGGGGGTAAATGATTAATGACAAAATTTTGGGGTGGAATAACCCTTTAATTGAACTGTACTGTGGCCATTTAAACTGGTCATAACATAATAAGTACTAGTAGCCAATAAATAATGGATAATATACTAGTATCTAAAATTAAGAAAATAGATACTACAGTTAAATGTTAAAATGGATTGCCATATACACAGCACTCACATCAACTGCATTTATGTGACTACTCACAAAAGCGGCCATTTTGTCATATTTCTATCACACATTTCTCATTTACATTGTGTCTATGCTTTATTATAATGAATAGATTTGCCAGCAGACAAAAAAAAAAAAAAAAAAAACGTAAGATCAGTGGTGCTGCAATTTAAGATATTTTGGATGAAAACCGGTAGCTTTTGACTGTCCCATTGACTGCCAAGTAAATAACACTGTCAAGGCCCAGAAACGTATGAAAGAGGTATGAAACGAGGTATAAAACGTATGAAATGCATCTCCTCCGCATCACCGTAGCGCCATTTTGGAAAGTATCCACTGGACGTAAACAGCGTACGCTGTTCTGTGTCAGCCACAACACACGGATACATTTTCTATGTGTATTTATGCTTTGATTAGAACGAAAACAGATGAATTGTTGACTAAAGTCGTTATTTTTGTTTTCTTTGCATACTAAAAAAATTCTTGTAGCTTCGAAAAATTATGGTTGAACCAATGATGGCAGATGGACTATTTTGACAGTCAAAAAGCTACCGGTTTTCATCCAAAATATCTTAAATTGTGTTCTGAAGACGATCAAACTTTTTACGGGTTTGGAACGACATAGGGGTAAGTGATTAATGATAAAATTTTCATTTTGGGGAGTAACCCTTTAAACGTTTCTGACTGGCCTTTGCCTTCAAGAAATAAACAGATATGCCTGTGATTGGCTACAGCGCTCAATGCTGCAAAAGTATGTTGTAAATAGAAACCTTTGACACTTCGTGAGAGTGTGAACACAACTACACTTGCCATAATATTACAGCTTCAACTGAGCGTGCTGTTACTGTCCTTTTAAAACCAGGCCTGGTGTGTAGGCATATTGCAAATGTTTTTTGTTTTTTTTGTATAGTTAATTTATTTAAATTGTTCTAGGTTAAGCTATCTTGTATTGTTGGTGATCTGTTTTAAAATAGAACTTGGTCTATTTCAGTTATAATATGGGTTGTTATTGGTTTGGTGAATGTCTACGAAAACGAAATGCTCCCTCCCCTCACCCAATTCTACATGTTGGGGAGGGGGGCCAGCTTCACGTGTTTGCCTGGGGTCCTCAGCACCAGCCTTTGCACCCTCTCCAAGCATGCGCTAGCGCCTCATCCCAGGGTGTGCACGAGTAAACCGGGTGCCAATCCGTGCCGGTAACCAGATGCTGCTTCGCGGCACAACCGAAGCAGCAGACACGTCAAGTCCTTCGCGGGAATTGCGTTTAGCGTACGCATCCCGCGAAGTCCTAAGCACAGACTCGCCGAATGAAGCTTCACAAAGAAACTTTACCTTCACAAAGGTATTAACCTTACCTTTCCATCTTGCAGTTACAGTCACACTGGCGCGAATCTTTAGAACGTGTGACATTTTTTTGACGTCACGGAAGGCTGTGTGTTGCCAAGTCCGCGGATTTCCTGCGAAATTGGGCTACTTTAAAGGGATAATTCACCCAAAAATCAAAATTCTGTCATTAATTACTCACCCTCATGTCGTTCCAAACCCGTAAGACCGTTTGTCTTGGAACACAAATTAAGATATTTTTGATGAAATCCAAGAGCTTTCTGACCCTGCATACACAGCATGAGGGTGAGTAATTTATGACAGAATTTTCATTTTTGGGTGATCCCTTTAACACTGTTGCCGCAGGTTGTTTTTCATGTCTGCGGGGCGAAGCGACCCCAATAACATGATATTTATCCCCTAGAATGTGAATTATACCAGGGAACTCTGCCATTTTAGCCCCATAGTTTTGGGTTAAGACTAGATGGTATACAGATGTGGCTATAGGCTTGCTCACATTAATATAGTGTATTTTTTGTCGCATTGTACAACAATTATTACTCTTTTTGCATTATTGTAAGGTTTAGGGTTGGGGTAGATGTAGATGTTAATAAAACTCTAATAGGTAGAAAATTTAATTTCATTGTCAGTTTTTGGCCGCAGCTGTAACTCTGCCTTTTTCATCATAATATACAATGCATAAGAAACATAACTTATTATTACATCTAAATTTATATTATATTATGTGTGTGTATTTATTTTTATAAATATTGTTATAAATTAAATATTATCCTTATATATGTATATTATTGCTATAAATGTAGCAGGATTTTATATTATTGATATTCAAATAGTTTTGTATATTTTCTAAAATATTATTACTTAAAAAAAAATAGATGTATTAACAAGTAATGTAATATTATTACATTACTCGTTAATACATCAAGTTAATACATCTATTTTTATTTTAATACAGTTATGCATTCATTATGTGTATTCGTTATGTGTTCATTTTAAACTATTTTTAATACATATTAACATTATATATGTATTACTAATTTTATATTACTGATATTTAAATCATGTATATTTGAATGTATATTTTAAAATATTTTAATTAATAATAATATAATTGTTGTATATTTTTTGTATTAAACAGTTTTAGCGTTTTTTAATTTTTTTTCATAAACTTTTTAATTAATATATATTACTGTTAACATATAAGACACACTTACATTTGGTATCACCAAAAAAAACACCCTTTCTGTTTCACAAAATGTTCTTTGTAGCGAAAGAAGGTTCTTCAGATCTTTAAAGAACCTTTGACTGAATGGTTCTTAGTAGAACCAAAAATGGTTCTTCTATGACATCGCTGAAGCATTCTTATTTTAAAGGGTGTAAATAAGACTAAAACATTTGTTTTTTTGGTTATTTTTTTGTTTAATCAAAACTGCAGCACTGTGTTCAGAGTATTTCACTTCAACATGCATGAAAAATAGTAAATATATATGGTACACATATGTACATTACAAGGACAATTCCAAAAACTATCAGTCCAACTTGGAGTGAGGTTATTTCTCATAAAAAAAATCATACGCTCAAAACAACTTTCTTTCCACAATCTCCTTATTTTTATCGTATTTTTTTCCTTTAGCCTATGTGATAATCCTATTCTAAATTACTTTAGTTTTGTTCAATCTATGGCAGGGAAATTGCATTCAATTTGACTTGTATGAACTAATTCCTTAATAAATTAATTGTGCATTATGTTGGAATTATGGATCATTAAGTCCATCAGAAATCTGGTACAACTTTAAAGTGATTATCAGTAAACGAGGGGGAATCAGACAGGCATTCTTATGAATCTATACAAATAAAAACACCTACAAATATTTGAGTACAAAGTGTTAGAAGAACAAAAAATAGAATGAGAAAAAAAGTCTACAAAAGAATTTGTACTTTTCTGTCTTACAACACACACACACACACACACACACACACACAAGATTTATTATAACAGGTAATTTCTATAGTCCTGGCAGCGTACAATAAAGAAAAAAAAAAAACTAAATTAAAAAAAAAAGTGCCAGTGAAGCTAAAAATTCTCCATTCTGCTCATTTCAGATCAACAATTCTCTATATGGGTTTGGATGAACCACTACAGTGCCAGCAGATACTATAACAGAAAAGCCAGGGTCAACACTTAAACCAGGAGTCATTTGTGAGATATTGGTTAAGTGGTAATCTTGATATGCTATTTAATTAGCTGACAATCTCTAAGACAGCAAACTGAAAAAAAAAGAATCCAAAATGTCTTTTAGTGCATTCTAACAGGCCTATACAGTTTGAACTGACATTGTGTTAATGCAGCATTACACGCTGTGAATAACGACAGAAAATGAAAGAAAGTTCAAGTTACATACATCGAGCAACAACAGTACATCTTAGTCCCTTGTTTATATGCTGCCTTAATTTTTTTTAAGTGTCTGATATTGCCGTGTGTTTGGATAAACATCTTAGTACAGATAAAAGCATTCAAACAACAGTAGGACACTCTTTGTTCCCTGCAGCCTTTCGAGTTGCATGTAATAGCACCCTATTACATCCAGGTGGCAGTATAGAATATGTTTAAAAAGAAGGGCAGTGCTCTCTGGCTGATTGAAAAGTATTAAAGGCATTCCTGATAATTCATTACACCAGGTCTGATGGTACAGATAAAGCTTTTAACATCTCCTGACAGATGCCTGAATACGGTTAAGCTAAAAAGAGGCACTCGTGTGATCCGTAAGGCAGAATCCTCGTCTCTTCTTATTGTTTCTAAGGGATTGTGTGTTAATGTGTAATGGATAAGCGACTAGAGAAACAAATAGTGTTACAAAGCATTGTGATATCAATCTTAAAAGTCAGGTAATGGTGAATGTGACTGAGCGGGAGGGTACAGAGGCACTAGGGCTGTATTTCTGTAAATTGAGCGGAAAGCTGTGGAAGACTATTTCTGCCACATAAGAAAAAAGAAATTGTGCTTTGGTAAATCATATTTGTAACATAAATACTTAGAAATATGATATAAGGGTTGAAGTTCTGAGATACTGAGACATTATGAGATAAGTCTTTATTATAAGCGATTACGACAAGTCGAAATTGTAAATAATTGTCATAATTATGATAGTCAAAATCGTGACATACTAAGTTGTCATTATGAGGGAAAAATCAAAATTATGGGAAAAAAAACTTTTTTTTACTATTTATTTCTGTCACAATTGTGACTTATGAACTTTTTTGGTCAATTTTTATAGATTTATGTTATATGTTTTATTATGAGAGAAAAGACAAAATAATTGAAAAAAAAAAACATAATTATGACCTTTTTGTCTTCTGATTTGTATTATAATTATGACTTTCAAATGTTTTGGTAAATGTTTGACTTAAATCTTGAGTTTTTATGACATACTAAGTCATAATGAGTTTTTTTCCTCAATTTCCAATTTTTATCACGTTACACTTATGTATTTTTTATTTCATAATTCCAATTTTTTGGCATGATTATGAGTTTTATATTGTATTTTCTACTTTTTAAATCTCATAATTATGTATGTATAATTATGTCATACATTTGTCATATTTAGTATGTCATATTTTTATGTTTTATCTCGTAAGTATTATGAGATGCCATCATGAGAGGTTAAATTGAGAGTCAAAATTGTAAATAATTATGGAAAAAAACTTGTCTATGAAATTATGACTATTATTTTACTTTTTTTATCAATTTCAAATGTTTTGTTAAATTTTTTATCTTATGAATCATAATTGATTTTTTTTCTCAAGTTCCACTTATGTATTTTTTAATTCATAATTACATTTTTTATGGCATGATTATGACTTTTATGCACTATTTCTACTCTGTTATCGTATAATTATGTATATACAATGATATAATATATTTGTCATACTTAGCATGTTATATTTTTGATGTTTTATCTAATTAATTTTTATTATGTGATGCTATCATGACAGATTGTGACAAGTTGAAATTGTAAATATTTTTGTGTAATTATGACAGTAAAAATCATACTAATTACATACATGACATACTAAGTTATCATTATGAAAGAAAAGTCTAAATTATGAAAAAAAAAAAACAATTATTTAATTAATTATTCTCATAACCGATTTCTGTCATATTTATGATTCTTTATCAATAAAAAAAATTGGTCAATTTTTACATGTATCTTATGAATTTCTGAGACATACTAAGTCAGAATTATGAGTGTTCTGGTTTTTTTTTTCACAATTTAAAACTTGTATAGTTTTTACTTCGGAATTCAAATTTTGTGGCATGAATATAACTTTTAAGCCATATTTTCTACTTTTTAATCATAATTATGTAGGCCATATTTTGTCATATTTTTTACTTTTCCCCTCAATTTAGAATTTGTCACAAATTCTACTTATGTACTTTTTTAAAAATAATTATTTTATTTTTTTCATGGCATAATTATGACTTTTATGCTCTTTTATGTACTTTTTAATCTCATAGTTATGTATGTCATAATTGGTATGCCATATTTTTGATGTTTTATGTCATAAGTCTTTATTATGAGATGCTATCATGAGAGATTATCACAAGTCAAAATTTTAAATAATTGTTATAATTATGACAGTCAAAATCATGACATACGAAGTTATCATTATAAATGAAAAAAAAATGGTGAAAAAAACATAATTGTGACCTTTTTCTTATTTTTATCTTTTCATAAGTTCCAATTTCTTTTTGTTCTTATTTATGTCTTTTTAAGTTCCAAATTCTGTCATATTTATTACTTATCTATTTCAAATTTTGTGGTAAATTTTTACTTTTATCTTATGAATTTTTATGACATACTAAATCAGAATTTTGAGGGTTTTTTTCCCCCAATATTTTTTCTCAATTTCACATTTTTGTCGCAAGTTCAACTTCTGTACTTTTTATTTCATAATTCAATTTTTTATGGCATGATTAAGATTTTTTTAATCTTATAATTATGTACGTCAAACATTTATGTCATACTAAGTCATATTTTTGATGTTTTATCTCATGAATCTTTATTAGATGCTATCATGAGTGATTATGACAAGTTACTATATCATTGAGAGAAAAGTCTAAATTATGGAAAAAAAATGCAATTATAAGTTTTTAGAAGTTCTGATTTCTGTCAAAATTATGACTTTTTTTGGACTTTATGTTTATCTTATGATTTATGACATATTAATTCATAATTATGATTTTTTCCTCCTCAATTTTGAATTTTAGTTCCACTTATGTACTTTTTGTCATTTTTATGGCTTGAGTATGACTTTTATGCTCTACTGTTTTACTTTTAAAACTCATAATTATGTATGTCAATGTACTTAGCATGTTGTACTTTTGATGTATTATCTCATAATGACTTAGAATCTAAAGAATTTTCCGTAACGCATGTTTTTTTCTTTTATGTAGCAGAAATGGGATTCCATAACGAACACAGCAGCAGTGTTTATCTCATGAGTTATAAAAGTTAGATAATAACTAATAAAAAACAGAACAAAAAAACAGGGTGAAAAAAGTCTCAGACAACTTTAAGAGCCATGGCCAACTTAACTCAATCTAAAGCTGCATTTAAAACAGTAATCACAGGGAAAGGAAATAGGAAACGGCATAATTTAAAACAGTCAATACATTGATTTCTCAAAACGCTGGACCGGGCGCAAGGATCTTAATTAAAATAAATCAGTGATCTCGGACAGTAAGCTGTTTGCGGTTTCTGAGTTTGTCGTACACGAGAAAACAACGATAGGACCAAACAAACGACAACTATGAGGTTTCAAGGCCCAATCTGAACGCAATGTGCCAATACAATACAGTTTATATAGAGCAAAAAGTTTGCATGCTAACAAGGCAGTCTTAGTGTATCAGTCCTTCACAAACAGCTATTTTCCATAGTACATCACTGTACACCCACACGAGAAGCACACATGCACACGTCGATTATAAACGTATATAACAGGTTAAAAATGAGGTAAGATGAGCAAGGGTCAGATGAGGGGGATGGCCACCTGAAAACTAAAAAAAACCTGCTCTAAAATAGCAAGGTAGAAGATCCTACGGAACATTAAAGCATCATGTTTCTCTCAAACACACACACACTTACTAATACATATTTATATATATATATATATATGAATATATAAAGTATTGCATCTTCGCAACTTTGAGACGCAGCCTGCCTGTGTGACATACACATCCACCGAGCGCACGGTTCGAACGATGTCTTTATTGCAGCGTGTGTCTGTGGGGATACGTTTAATGACAGGAAGTGCTTTGCAGTCCTACAGCCAGTGGAGGAGCAGGAGAAAGTTGAAGAAAGGAGCAGGAGTTACAAAAGATGCAAATGAGAGCATGGTTTGGAGTCCAGCCCCCGTAGTCTATGGCATAGTGAACGACAATCTCCTTCTGTCTCTCTCTCTCTATATGTGTACACAGTCCCAGTTTCATTCCCAGAATGCAGCTGAGCTCCAGGCCAGAGCGTGACGGCATGAGAAAGAACCAGACTGAAGAACGGGAACAGAGTGCGTTCTCCTCTCGCAGATCTGCCCCTCTCCCGGATGTGGAGAGTCCCTGGCAGACTGTTACCTGCTCTCATCATCTGCTGGATGGGTGGGACTGTGTGGCCATGATGACGTGCGACGGCCCGCCGCTCTCCCCGCGCTGGCTGCCCATCCCTGCCAGCACCGACATGGCCACCGCCTCGGCCGCAGCACGGGCGTTCAAGCCGTTGGGCCCTACTGCAGACGAAGGGCTGGGGGCCAGAGAGCTGTGCTGAATGACCGGTGCCGGGGAGCCTGTGGGCTCTGACGTCTCTTTCATGTGCTCCTCTCCTGAGAGACACAGAAAAATTAAAGTTTGATCCTGCAGATGCAGGTCAAAGACATCAATGTAAACTCCACTCACCTAAATAGGCAGCTTTCTTCTGGAGGTTGGTGACGGGACAGTCTTTATGGGCTAACAGCAACTGCTTCAGATGAGCAACTTCGTTTCGTAGATGGGACACCTCATTCTTGTACACATACAAATACAGGAAAATATCACACTAGCTGGCAACAAAATACTTGCAAACACATGTATATCTACTAAATTTCAAAGTACAATGCCAAACCATCAATACAAACATTCAACATAGTAGTAAACATGATAAAAAAAATTAAATAAACAATTTAATAAATAATACATAAATGTTAAAAACACTGTATACAAATAAGGTCAATAACTGTCAAATAATAAACGATAATAAAAAAAAAAAAAAGAAGTAAAATAAATAAATGTATAAAAGTACAGTTATTTTTTTTTAATGAACTAAAATAAAACGTTTTTCCTGAACAGTTCAACTGCCTGCTGTTCTTTGGAAAATTCTTCAGGTCCCACAAATTCTTTGTTTTTTTAGCATTTTTGTGTATTTGAACCCTTTCCAACAATGACTATGATTTTGAGATCCATCTTTTCACACTGAGGACAACTGAGGAACTCATATGCAACATATTACAGAAGGTTTGAATGCTTACTGATGCTTCAGAAAGAAAAAATGATGCATTAGGAGCCGAAGGGTGTAAACCTTTGAACGGAATGAGTATGTGTGCATTTTTCTTATTTTGCCTAAATATTATGTTTTTATTTTCATTCAGTACTGCCCCTTCAGAAGCTACAGAAGATACTAACATGCTCCCCAGAAGACAAAATAAGTTAAATTTACCCTGATCTTTGAATTCAAAAAGTTTTCAATTATATATTATATTGAATTCTATATATTATAATTCAATTATTCAGAAAAGCTGGCCGAGGTAAGGCTGCTCTAAGGGGATAATGAGCGCTTAACGGCTGTTGATGTCCTGGAGCTTGGCGAAATAAGCAAAATCCTCATCCCGTTCAAAAGTTTACACCCCCTGGCTCTTAATGAATTATGTTTCATTCTGAAACATCAGCGAGCATTTGAACATTCTGTAATAGTTGCATATGAGTCCCTCAGTTGTCACCAGTGTGAAAAGATGGATCTTAAAATCACACAGTCATTATTGGAAAGTGTTCAAATACACAAAAATGCTGAAAAGCCAAAGAATTTGTGGGACCTGAAGGATTTTTCTGAAAAAAAAAGCAAGCAGTTTAGCGGTTTAGGACAAACAAAGGGACTCATGAACAACTATCGCTAAACTAAAAAAAACAAACAAAAAAAAAAAAATCAGGCCACAACACAGTATTAAGAAACGTGTATGTGAAATTTTTATAAATTCAACTATTATTTTATCTTGTGGACAGTATGTCAATATGTTTTATGTGAAATATCTTACGTCAGTACTAAATAAAAAATAACATGCATTTTGTATGATCTCTCTTATTTTGACAAAATAATTAACATTCTGCAGATTCTACAAGGTGTATGTCAACTTTTGACTTATACTGTATAGACCGTGGCAAGTGACATCCAGTTATCTAGGAAATAAATACAGCCTTTTTTTAAAATCTGATTTTAATGCATTACATTCAGAAATGTACATTACTGTTGACACAGAGAAAACACTTCACACTTTTCTCAAGTTGCTATGAGCAATATATCAGTCCTCATTCAAAAAAAATAAAATAATAAAAAAAGTCAGAAAATCTTTCGCACACACTAACCGACAGTGAGACGTTGATGGAGGTGAGCTCCTCAGCCTTCTTCTCCAGAGAGTTGACCCACACCTTGCGTTTCTGTCTGCAACGAGAAGCTGCCGCCCGGTTCCGCTCTAGGAAGCGCTGCCTCCTCTCATCAGGGTCGTCATCAGCTGTTCTCCGCCTGCGACCTCCGGTGGGCTGAGCGGGTGACACCTGAACACAGCAGGGCAGAGTAAATAGAGATGTTTACTGCATAATGCCACAGCAAGGTGACAGACTGCTCCCTAACAAACATCTGTTGTATATATGTTTAGACTCGACAATTTGAGTGTGAAGATAGGACATACCTGTGGCTGAGCAGGGGATGGGGCATCTGGATGCTGAACCAGCAGCTGGCTTTGCTCCACCCTTTGAGGGACCATCGCACTGGATCCCATCGCAACACCAAGACAACCCTGAGCTGAAGGCATCTGCTGAGATAATGCTGCCTTCAACCTCTGAGAAAAACAACAAACACACCATAGTAATGTGGCACAAAATGGCATTCTGTCTAATTATAAGGCAGCTGTTACAGCCACAACATTCAATTTTATTTCTCTTTCATGTGGAATGGTGAAAGAAGTCATTTCATAAAACTGAGCCATAACTCGTCAAGCACTGAGTAGAGAAATCATGTGACAGAAGGGAAATAAACATGTGTGAACTTCTGCAATTTATTTCTTTGGGCTGGCACGGTCATTTAGATTTTTTCTCTGCTTTTTTTATCTTAAGGAAGCATCTCTCAAGAAACCAAGAAATGTAGTGCTATTTATTAAAAAAAAAAAAAAAACGACAGAAGCCCGTTTCCAACACAGATTAAAAAATAAAAAAGGCAATTGCAACTTTTTATGTCACAATTCAAATTTTTCTCAGAATTGTGACAAACTCACAATTGCAAGTTATATTGGAAAATAGAAACTCACAATAAAAATAAATCAGAACAATAAATAAAATCAGAATTGTGAGATTTAAGCTCGCAATTGTAAGAAATAAAGTCAGAATTGCAAGATATAAACTCGCAATTCTGAGAAAAGAAGTTAGAATTGTAATATAAACTTGCAACTGCAAGTTATAAAGTCAGAATTTAAAGATATAAACTTGCAATTGCGAGTTACAAAAATCAGAATTGCAAGATATAAACTCACAATTCTGAGAAAAAAAGTCAGAATTGTGAGATTTAAACTCTGCAATTGTGAGAAATAAAGTCAGAATTGCAAGGTATAAACTTGCAATTCTGAGAAATAATTGTGAGATATAAACCTGCAAAGAAACAAACCCCTGTGAGTAAAAAAAGACAATTGTGAGATATAAACTCACAACTGCAAGTTATAAAGTCAGAATTGTAAGATATAAACTTGCAATTCTGAGAAAAAAAGTCAGAACTGTGAGATATAAACTTGCAAGAGCAAAGATTTAGTGAGATTTAAACTCGCAATTGCGAGAAATAAAGTCAGAATTGCAAGATATAAACTCGCAATTCTGAGAAAAGTCAGAATTGTATGATAAAAACTTGCAACTGCGAGAAATAACGTCAGAATTGCAAGAAATAAACTCACAATTCTGAGAAAAAGTCAGAAATGTGAGATAAAAACTTGCATTTGCAAGAACTAAAGTCAAATTTAGTACGATTTAAACTGCAATTGCGAGTAATAAAGTCAGAATTGCAAGATATACACTCGCAATTCTAAGAAAAAAAGGTCTAAATTGTAAGCTATAAACTCGCAATTGCGAGAAATAAAGTCAGAATTGCAAGATATAAACTCACAATTACCTTTTTTTTTTTATTGTATTCAGTGGCAGAAACAGGCTTCCACAGTAAACATATAAACATGGCAAAACTTGCTACATTTTGTTACTCTGAACTTTTTCTAGTGTTATTTTAGCATTATTCAGATACTATTCTAGTATTTCTTCATTTGAATTAGATTTAGTTTTATACTTCAGTTTTCTTTTTAATTTTAGAACCCAATTAGGCAAATTATACTGACCAACTAGTCTATTATGTATTTTTTTTTGCATATCTCTGTATAACAAGTGCATTTGAAATACAGACTGCTAATGACAAGTTTCTTTGTTCGAACAGCCTGTTTGTTTGTTTGTTGTGAAAACTATCGCCCATGTGATGTTCTGGATAAAGACTTTCAACATGCAAACTCTAAGAGAAAGCTATGCATCCCAGCATTTTGCAAAATGATCCACAGGCTACATTAAGAAGAAGATAGATTTGCCCTCACCATCTTTGCCTCATTGTGGGGGTTATAACCAGAGGGCGAAGACGAGCCACTGCTGCTGCCCCCTAGTGGAGGGCCGGGTATTCCTGGAATGTTGGGCACCATACACAGGGGCCTTGCCAGCTACACCACAGAGCAAAATGCAAAACATATTATGAGGCAAATTATGAATGACTCCAAAGATCGGAAAATAACAGCTCACACAAACACCATATTAAAAGAGAAGTGGGTCAGTTTTTAGCCATAAGTGACGCTGTGCTGAAACAAAGGGGCTGTATGATACTTTAACATTGGAAAATATCACACACTTTCCCTTTAAAATTGAATCTCAACAAAGTCCATGTAAGGTTAGTATATTTCATCTTATTTCAGCTTTATTTTAATCAAAACTATTTGTATTTACTTTTTTAAATTAACAATAACAATGAATTTTCCCCAGACCTCCCAGTACCACTTTATTTTGGTAATCGAGTAATCTGCCGAATATTCTGACGTTTAAATCAGTAACTGAATAATTACAATTATTTATTTTTTAATAATAAAAATAGACCTAAGTGAACATATAACATTAACTAAAAAGCAACCAAAAGCAAGTAATCATATAGTTTTATTGAACAAAACTGTTAAAATACATAATGTATTATAAACAATTAAGCTCATGTACATTACGCATTATAGCAAATGCCTGCAGAGGGCGCCTAAGCCTGACGATTGTTTTTTTTACATTTTACTGCGGGATCTAATCCTCGTTTAATATTCATTCAACATTTAAATCGAATGTCCACTTAATCTTTAATATTTGGCCATTTCTTTATGATAGAAAAGCTACAGCCACTGTAATTTCTTGAATATGTAGACGTCAAAACGTGTAAACTCAGAGTGAGGGTTTAAACTTTTATTTTGAAATCACGATGAACAGTTAACGTTAGCATATTGAGAAGGATACTCATACAAGTCATTAGTGCCCAAATTAGTGTCTCTGTATTAATTACCACAGTAAATTTAAAGTCAATAATAGTCTATAGTAAGAATAATTGCAAAGATACAGTAATTAGTGGTGTCTCTTAGAGGAATTAATCATTGTTTGTGAACAAATATAAACCTGACTGAATGAATAATTTATTTTAAGTCCACCGTTTCATTTGTTTGTGATTCATTTATTTGAATTAATCAATTGAATCAGTTGGGATCCTCCTAGTTTTGGTATCAAAATATGTCATTTCCATACCAAAACTACATATTTTAGTCACCGCTATGCAGATTGATCAGAAGCACAGCTTCCTACCACAGTGGCCATCCTTCACAAAACTAATATCTACAACAGTTTTATCACAGGTAGAATGTAAAATGTTTCAATACAAGCATTTCAGTCAAATGGAATTCATGCAATATTTCAAACTTTTAACCCAAGAGAGAAAATCAACCTGCCGCAACATTTTAAAAAAAGAATACGTATTTGGCAACTCTACATCCAACATGAGCTGCATCCAAAGCAATTTAAATACTCCACACATTAATAGTGACTCTGTGATGCTTGCGAATTTTATTCAATGTGTTTGCGGGAGCGGGATAAGAAAACAGTCCCGCGCAAGGCTTTAATACAAAAACGCACACAATGAATGGAGACTGTAGAAAGCAAAAGCCAAAAATTCTAAATTCCATTTTGGGCGATTTAGGAATCCCGGAACAGCGTTATACTAAACCCAAACTCACAACAACATTCAGAGATGGAGTTTGAGACGCTCCACACATCTAAATGATAACAATTTGTGTAAGTTAGCAGTATTTACTGTCAACGTAGCCACTCTGAGATGCACATATGTAAAAATTAAAGTGCATACAGTGGGTACGGAAAGTATTCAGACCCCTTTAAATTTTTCACTCTGTGTTATATTGCAGCCATTTTTGCAGATTTATTAAAAAAAGAAAAACTGAAATATCACATGGTCCTAAGTATTCAGACCCTTTGCTCAGTATTTAGTAGAAGCACCCTTTTGATCTAATACACACCTGGATTTGGGGATCCTCTGCCATTCCTTCTTGCAGATCCTCTCCAGTTCTGTCAGGTTGGATGGTAAACGTTGGTGGACAGCCATTTTCAGGTCTATCCAGAGATGCTCAATTGGGTTTAAGTCAGGGCTCTGGCTGGGCCATTCAAGAACAGTCACGGAGTTGTTGTGAAGCCACTCCTTCATTATTTTAGCTGTGTGCTTAGGGTCATTGTCTTGTTGGAAGGTGAACCTTCAGCCCAGTCTGAGGTCCTGAGCACTCTGGAGAAGGTTTTCATCCAGGATATCCCTGTACTTGGCCACATTCATCTTTCCCTCAATTGCAACCAGTCGTCCTGTCCCTGCAGCTGAAAAACACCCCCACAGCATGATGCTGCCACCACCACGCTTCACTGTTGGGACTGTATTGGACAGGTGATGAGCAGTGCCTGGTTTTCTCCACACATACCGCTTAGAATTAAGGCCAAAAAGTTTTTTCTTGGTCTCATCAGACCAGAGAATCTTATTTCTCACCATCTTGGAGTCCTTCAGGTGTTTTTAGCAAACTTCATGCAGGCTTTCATGTGTCTTGCACTGAGGAGAGGCTTCCGTCAGGCCACTCTGCCATAAAGCCCCAACTGGTGGAGGGCTGCCGTGATGGTTGACTTTCTACAACTTTCTCCCATCTCCCGACTGCATCTCTGGAGCTCAGCCACAGTGATCTTTGGGTTCTTCTTTACCTCTCTCACCAAGGCTCTTCTCCCCTGATAGCTCAGTTTGGCCGAACGGCCAGCTCTAGGAAGGGTTCTGGTCGTTCCAAACGTCTTCCGTTTAAGGATTATGGAGGCCACTGTGCTCTTAGGAACCTTAAGTGCAGCTGAAATTTTTTTGTAACCATGGCCAGATCTGTGCCTTGCCACAATTCTGTCTCTGAGCTCTTCAGGCAGTTCCTTTGACCTCATGATTCTCATTTGCTCTGACATGCACTGTGAGCTGTAAGGTCTTATATAGACAGGTGTGTGGCTTTCCTAATCAAGTCCAATCAGTATAATCAAACACAGCTGGACTCAAATGAAGGTGTAGAACCATCTCAAGGATGATTAGAAGAAATGGACAGCACCTGAGTTAAATATGTGAGTGTCACAGCAAAGGGTCTGAATACTTAGGACCATGTGATATTTCAGTTTTTCTTTTTTAATAAATCTGCAAAAATGTCAACAATTCTGTGTTTTTCTGTCAATATGGGGTGCTGTGTGTACATTAATGAGGAAAAAAATGAACTTAAATGATTTTAGAAAATACAATTTTAGCAAATTTTCACTATAACAAAAAGTGAAAAATTTAAGGGGGTCTGAATACTTTCCGTACCCACTGTATATTAAACCTGCATGGCATATATTTATTTAATTGAATCGTAGCATTTGTGAATTCTAAATAGCATTATGCAATAGCATTATTACGTTTTTTAAATGGGTTTAATATGCGGAATGCGCCACTTCCGGTATTTTCCAAATTACTCAACATGGGCAAAATGCAATCAAGGTTTTTTGATGAAGAAATACACTTACAGATATAACAGACGGCATGTGCATAGGACCTGGAAGCACAGGAACTGTTTGACCATTGGGAAGCATCATCATTGGGTATGGCACTGTGGGAGATCTAAAACAGAAGTAGAGAAATGTCCAGTTTGCACAAGCAGCAATAGCAGAAAGCAATGTACAGACTAAAGTTTTGCTCTATTCCTGTCTACTATCTGACCAAACATCCGTGGAACATCAAGTACAGCATAAATGAGCCAGTTGCCCACAGTTACCTAAGAATTACTACCAAATCAACTTATAGCAGCACAGTGAGTCATATAGAAATGAGTCACAGACAATGACCTGACAGCCTAAAGCAACGGCTCCTTGTTGACAGGCTGTGGTTGTACTCTTACCCCAGCGTGCGGTTGGATGGCGGGGTGTGTGTGATGACGGAGGTAGGGGAGGGCATGGTGGGCTGCAGGCCGTCATAACCCAGGTGCAGTGGGAGGGAGCCAGGACGCACTATGGCAGGGGTGGGAGCCGAACTGACGGCAGGCTTTGGAGGAGAATCCTGCAAGAAAGATAATCAGCCAGCTAAGCACAAAATAATTCAAAAAGCAACACTGTCTGCTTCCAAAAGAAATGTCATCCAGTCACAACTGTTTGTTTAGTGAGGCAACACATCTAGTTCAGTTACTGCTAATTACATAGTTTAGTGAAATGTACAATTATGGTCTCTACAGTGGCCACGTGAATGCCAAATGTGTGCTTGCACACACTACTGCGCACTATTTTATATATTATATATTCGAAGTATTCTACAAAAAGCCTCAGACCACTAGTAATCATGCTTAAAGGGTTAGTTCAACCAAAAATAAAAATCTGTCGTTAATTTCTCACTCTCATGTCGTACCAAACCCATGAGGCCTTTGTTCATTTTCGTAACACAAATTAAAATATTTTTGATGCAATCCAAGAGCTTTCTGACACGTTCAAGGCCCAGCAAGGTAGTAAGGATATCATTAAAACAGTCCATGTGACATCAGTCGTTCAACTGTAATTTTATGAAGCAACGAGAATATTTTTATGCACAAAAAAAAAAAATAAAATAATGACTTTATTCAACAATTTCTTATCTTCTGGCAGTCGCAAGTTCATGAGAGCACCATGATGTTGAATATAGTTTTTTTTGTTTTCGTTGCACACAAAAATAGTCTTGTAGCTTCATAAAATTATTTTATTTGATGCAGGGTCAGAAAGCTCTTGGATTTCATCAAAAATATCTTAATTTGTGATGTGAAGATGAGTTAAGGTCTTAGGGGTTTGGAACGGCATGAGGGTGAGTAATTAATGACAACATTTTAATTTCTGGGTGAACTATCCCTTTAAATTTTGCATTTTTTATTAATTAAATAAATTATTTGGATAATGGTTAAAAATAATAATTTTCATTTATCATAATTTTCAATTCATTATTAAAACAAATAAATAACTGTACCTTGTTTTCATGCTATTTTTACTACAAAAAAATATTTTTAACATTCATACAAGTGAAAAGTTCAATGTAGTTTCATAATGTCTTAGTATTTGACTTGTCATCCTTTTGCAGAACTCAAGCTGCATGAACTCTACAAGTATGTGCAAAACATGATTATCATGTTCTCCATTATTTGAACATGACCTAAAAAGTATCTTGTGCTTTAATAAAAGAACATCTGACTCTGACAAAAATGCACATCAATGTCAGAAACTTAAAGTCCCAATGCTTTTTGGCTTTTAGCATGAATATGTTAGTCGTAAGGTTATCTATAAGTTAGTGTGCTCCAAAACAAAAACAAAATTTGCATTTACAACTTCCAACAATATGGATCAATGATTTTGAAGACATCACCCTACACTTCAGCTTCTCATCAAACTTTCTGTCCAATCAAATGCTCTGTAGAATCCAAAGTGTCCCGCCCCCTACACTATAAATAAAACGCTGAAACTGCAGCTGAAATTGGTCACTTGTTCACAGAATTAGTATTTTCTGTACAGTGAATGCAAATCATGTGTGCGAGTCCGCGCAGACATTTTTAGGTGATATGGATGAGATTGTGGCTGTCATGCGCTGTCACGTGTGGCTTTACTGAACTTAACAGCTCTGGCCCAAGCTGTGATAGAAACAAAACACTACTGGCTATTTAAAAAAGGGCATGGGACTGTCTGATATGTCCTTTTGTTTCAGTTGAAATTCCATCAATACACAAGCTGCATGTTTCAAAGCACTTCAGTGGACATTTTACAGGTTTCAAAACCCTAACATTTTAGGTTTAAAGTGACCTTAAAATGACAGATATGTTTTCAGACGTTTGCACTTGGTATTTGTGCTTTAGGTTTTGCTCTAGCAGTCTGGTTTGTTATAAAGCACGTACCTTTCCTCTGCTTATAGGCTCTTTGCTGCTATCTGACATGCTGGAGATGGAGTCAGGGCTGGCAGGTGGAGAAGAGTCCACCTCCACAGGGTCCTCCTCTTTCACTTTAATGTCTGAAGGCGTCTGCAAACTCATGTCAAGTGCTCCTGAATTAGGAGCAGGCAACTACATGGGAAAAAAAAGAAAGACGGATGAAGAATGTGACAGACAGGGAAGGAGAGAGCGAGACGAGACGTGTTACACATGAGAACTGATAGGGAACTCTGCAGTCCATAAATCTTAAGTTTTTGGCAGCCGGCAGCCCAAGCTCCTCATGTTTGGAGCACGTCTGACTGTATGACTGAATCCCTCCACCCAGTCCCATAGCTCACCGGGTTCCTGGCCCTCTTGTCCTCATCTTCCTGGGCCTTGGGGAACTCCTGCTCGAACGAGCTGGCCAGCTCATTGAACAGGCCCACCTCTTCACAGTTTTTCAGGAAACGTGTGGGAGTCGGCGTCTGGTCTGGAGTAGAGAGCGAGAAACAGAGAGATCTCATTGTTTCCTTATGCAAGACGGCCTCAAGGACAATATAAACTCTGCCACGCAGCTAAACGCCTGTACATAGCGCCTGTACCAAATCTGCTTGCGATTTAATATGATAAATCTGGGAGAGTTCAAGGCTGTTATTACATTTGTGTTTTTTTCCCAAGGGTTTAATGTGACAGCACTTTGTGAATTTTCTCCCTTAAAATTACTAGCTTAAGGGGACTTAGCTTCACTCCACAGTTATAAAGTAATCATATCGAATTACATTGTTAAAACTCTACCATTTGTTTTGTCAGTGGCATTAAAACGAGCATTCCGGGTTACCCACAAAAGAAGTGACAAAAACCATTTACAGAAATATCTGGATGGATAGTAGGAACATGCACCAACCAAAAGGCAAATGAATAATCACTGCAGTATTTATTTTATAAAATATAAAAATGCATTCAATTTTTATATAACTTAATTGTATAATATATACATTTAACTACATTATTAAAAACACACACAAACATATATTTAACCCTAACGTTTTTATATTTTGTAATAAAACATTTTAAATATAAATTCTATATATTATAATTCAATTATTCCGAAAAACTGGCCGAGGTAAGGCTGCTCTAAGTGGGTTAATGAGCGCTGAACGGCTGCTGATGTCCTGGAGCTAGGCGAAATAAGAAAAATCCTCATCCCGTTCAAAAGTTTACACCCCTGGCTCTTAATGAATTGTGTTTTCATCTAAAGCATCAGTGAGCGTTTGAACCTTTGATAGTTGCATATGAGTCCCTCAGTGTAAAAACATACAGTCATTGTTGGAAAGGGTTCAAATACACAAAATGCTGAAAAACCAAAGAATTTGTGAGACCTGAAGGATTTTTCTAAAGTTTTAACTGAACAGGGTCATTTTTATAAATTCAACTATTATTTTCTCTTGTGGACTATATGTAAACGTCATGAAATATCTTATTCAGGTCAGTACTAAATAAAAAAATAACATGCATCCCTTATTTTGGTAAAATAATTAACATTTTGCAGATTCTGCAAGGTGTATATAAACTTTTGACTTCAAGTGTATATACTGAAAAGTGTATATAATAATAAAAATAAATAAAAAATAAATAATAATAATAATAATAATAATAATAATAATATGTATAACAAACATTTTTACAACTCAGCTTTAATACGGTCTCATACTGTCTGCGTGTAAAGTACCTGCAATGATGACTGAGTCAGTTCTGGCGGGTCCGAACTTCAGCGTCATTTCATGTTTGTGTTTATGGACAGCCAGGTGGTCCTCATTAGTAAACCTCTACAAAGCGACACAGATGAACAGATGGATTACGAGACAAATCTGACCAGAAGAAGAGAAAGGAGCATTTCAAGACCTCAGGGCAGAGACACATTTCCAAAGGAAGAAAAGGGAGTGGCATTGACAAGATTTGTCTTTAGAAACAGATAATGTAGGCCAGAGACGACTTTATAATGATCGTTTTTCACCAAACCCGTGCTCTACTCAGAGTCTCTGAGGAATAGGATGTAACTATATAGTGTCAGTGTCAAAGACGTACAGTAGAGACGGCTTACTGTTTCACAGCTGACCTTTGTGCCCTCGCACAGCCTCAAGGCTTACAACGCTTACATTTCTTTGCGCTTCCGTTCAGAAGTGCAGCTACAGCATTACACAGTAAGTATTGAACTTCCACATTTGTAACACAATCAAAAGTTCCACCAGCTTTCATGTCAATACAAAATACAATGTGCAAATGACAAAAGAGCTAGTGCTGAGGTGGAGTCCAGTGGTTTACCACTTTGACCCAGTGCCCGAGCCATCATGTTATGTATGCAAGACACAACAGCGCATGGGCTGAGCAAACTACACAGATGTATTCAATTAACATTTATGACAGGCAATCATGCATTCTCCAACGTGCTTTGATATTTACCTTTGAAACAAAGCAGCTGTTAAGGTGGTAAAACTGTACACTGCAGATGCACAGCCAGTGAACCATGGATATTTAGGAAACATGCTTTTTTTTGGAATATGATGCATTAAATATACCTATGATCTGACATATAACAATGAAATAGGTTAGGTGTTATTTTTTGATTCATTTTTATGATTTCAGTTCCTTAACGGAAGTATCTAACAACTTTCACAACAACATAAAAAAAAATGAAATCAAATCCATTACCAAATTATGAGATAATTTTGCTATATAACTGTAAAAATGTTTTTGAAAAAGGTTTTTACACAGTCTTTTTAATGACTTTTCAGCAGCATTATCATATTGTCTGTTTTAACTACATGTTAAACAAATAATATTAATAATAGCGTATGAAAAAAGGATAAGTACAAGATTACACAGTAAGACATGAATTGTTTATTTTTTATTTAAAAAAAATAATCATAAGAGTCATTCATTCAGTAACCAGACTGCTTTGAATGAGCAAAAAACAACAACAGCTCATAACAGTCATTCGTTCACGAATCAGACAACTTTCAGACTACTTTGAATCTTTGGCATGTGTTTGAGTCACCAAAAAGAACAGGCTCTAAAGAGTCAATCTTTTGGGAACCAGACTACTTTGAATGTGCTTCATGTGTTTGATTCACTAAAAGGAACTGGCTCAAAAGAGTCAATCATTCAGGAATCAGACTACTTTAAATGTGTTGCATGTATTTGATTCACTAAAAGTAGCTGGCTCAAAAGAGTGAATTGTTCAGGAATCAGACTAGCTTAGATGTTCTGCATGTGTTGGATTCACTAAAAATAGCTAGCTCAAAAGAGTCAATTGTTCAGGAATCAGACTACTTTGAATGATCTGCGTGTGTTTGATTCACTAAAAGGAATGTAATGTATGTGTTTGATTCACTAAAAGGAACTGGTCCAAAAGAGTCAATCATTTGGAAATAAGACTACTTTGAATAATCTGCATGTGTTTGAATTACTGATAGGAACCGGCTGTAAAGAGACATTCATTTAGGAATCAGACTACTTTGAATGTGCTGCATGTGTTTGATTCACTAAAAGAAATGTGATGTGTGTGTTTGATTCACTAAAAGGAACTGGCTCAAAAGAGTCAATCATTCAGGAATCAGACTACTTTGATGTGTTGCATGTGCATGATTCACTAAAAGGAGCTGGCTCAAAAGAGTCAATCATTCAGGAATCAGACTACTTTAAATGTGCTGCATGTATTTGATTCACTAAAAGTAGCTGGCTCAAAAGAGTCAATTGTTCAGGAATCAGACTACCTTGGATGTTCTGCAAGTGTTTGATTCACTAAAAGGAACTGGCTCAAAAGAGTCAATCATTCAGGAATCAGACTACTTTGAATGTGCTGCATGTATTTGATTCACTAAAATAACTAGCTCAAAAGAGTCAACTGTTCAGGAATCAGACTACTTTGGATGATCTGCATGTGTTTGATTCACTAAAAGGAACTGGCTCAAAAGAGTCATTCATTCAGGAATCAACTTCTTTAAATGTGATGAATGTGATTCACTAAAAAGAACTGACACTGACTCAAAAGAGTCAATCGTTCAGGAATCAGATGACTTTGAATGTGCTGCATGTGTTTGATTCACTAAAAAGAGCTGGCTTATAAGAGTAATTCATTTAGGAATCAGACTACTTTGAATGTGCTGCATGTGCTTGATTCACTAAAAGGAAATGACATTGACTCAAGAGTCAATTATTCAAGAATCAGACTCCTTTGAATGATCTGCATGTGTTAGTTTCACTAAAAGAAAATGGTTCAAAAGAGTTCATCATTCAGGACTCGGACTATTTGAATGTGCTGCATGTGTTTGATTCACTAAAAAAGTTCACTAAAAAGTTTGACTTATAGTAGTTATTTGCTCAGGAATCAGACTACACTGTTTGTGCCATAGGTTGCTGATTTACTAAAAAGAACTGATTCAGTAATTAGTTTGAGAATCTGGGCTACACTAGTCATGTTATGTTTTTGATTCACTATAAAGAACTCAAAATAGCTATTTGCTTCTGATTCAGACTACACTGGCTGTGATGAGTGTTTTTGATTCACTAAAAAGAACCAGTTCAAAAGAGTCATTTGTTCAAAACTTGGACTACAAGTGCTTTTTGTTTGCATTTGTTTAATTCATTAAAAAGAACTGGCTCACAAACGTCATTCGGAAGCAGACTACACTGGTCAAACGTCATTCAGGTAATTTTTTGTCATTTTAATGGAACGATTTGCGGAAAATTACACTCGTTTAAAGAAGCTCCTCAACTACTGGATCCTTGCAGTCTTTTCCAAAACAGCTTGAGCGGACGTGGAGCCTCTAGGATTAGCTCTTTTCCTCTTTCTGAGTGGATTTCATGACTCAAGCCGTGTTCACAGGGCTTCACAGTCTTCTTCAGACTATTTCTGGCTCCATGTCACGGTTACAGTTCAGCCGTGACAGCGCAAAGTGGAAACACAGTCAAGTGTCAGAGGCGTATTTTTAGATGTGCCAGCATCACCAATACAACAACTGCATGGCTTCTTCCCCTCGACTTAAATGAAGTTACTCTGGCAAGGACAACACATGATGACAACACAAGGACAACAGCATGGCTGAAGCAAACAGAGCAGCTAATTAACACCAACAAACAAGAAGCGCAGCTAGAGTGCCTTGTGTGTATGCAGTACTTTTTAGACTTCCTCTTTTGCAGCCGTATCATAACTTTGTACCATCTTCTCAGAAAGGAGAATGTAAAAAAAGAGCTTTTCTAGTAATCAAGAATGAGTATTATGTTGTTTAGCAGCATAGTTTAGTATTAAACTGATCTTACTAAGATTAAATGTTATATGCATTTCTCAAGATCTGGTTTAAATGTTTTCCATTTTATCTCATTAATACACGTCAGCATAAAAGGGAAATAGATAGCTAAAATAGCATTTCAAGCAATGCACATTATTAAAAATACTAAAGCAGAAATACTCTGAACAAGACTCTGACATGGTCATCTATGCATAAAATATGAGTTTTTGTTGGCCTAAGGTTAGTACACATGCTCCTACATGTTGAGCTGCGGTGCTCATGCGGGCAGAAAGAAAGTTTGAGCCCAGCTCACTTCTTTTCCTGATTTTCATCTCATTATTTCCTGTTTTTTTTATACCATACCTAGCAAAAATGTAAAAAAAAAAAACAAAAAAAAAAAAAACATAAACAGTCTCAGCTAATATTGCTAATTCCAACTGCTAAGATTTAAAACAGCTGTGCTTCTTAATATTTAAAAATAAAATTTAAAAGTACAGCATCTATTTAAAATAAAAATGTCTTTATAGTCATGTTTGATCAATATAATGCTTTCTTACTGAATAAAGCATTAATTTCTTTCAAAAAAAAAAAAAAACACTGAAGCCAAATATTTTGAACGGTAGTGTATGTCCTGGACTTCCCGTTGTAAAAACGAAACCATAAATTGACTAGCAAGCACAAGCTAAAAGTGTAGCCTTTAGTTAAACCCAATATGAATTTTTGTTGCACAATGTTTTTTTAACAATAAGACTATGATACAAAGGAAATCAGTCTAAAATATCAGACATTATAATGAGGAGTACATTAAAATGGATTCATTTACTCTTCAAACAACCACTAGCAATAATCTCAAATCTCAGTTTCCTCCGGCGTGTTATTTTTCAGCAATAGGTTGACAAAACAGAGGAGTCACGTGAAAATCTGGTTCACTGCGAAGAAGCAAAACAATCTTAAACCCCTATGGACTTCAGTATGACGCAAACAGCGTTTGCTCGTCAACAAAAGAACAATACCTCCACTAGAGTAAACCCTCACTCCCCTCATCCAGGTACACACCGGTGTTAATAGAGCCTGACAGATGTGCACAACCTGATCTCTGTTTCAACCACAATCCTTTTTTTCCCCTTTAGTTTTGGTTTACAGGAGCTGAGTGGTCTTAAAACTGCTTTATTTTCACCTCACGATGAAGATATTCAGCTCAGAATCAGAAACCAGAATGCTTCAATGTATACTACTGTTCAACAGTTTAGGGTCAGTAAGATAAAGAAATTAACACATTTATTTAACGAAGATGCATTAAATTGATCAAAAGTGACAGCAATGGCTTCATTTTGTTACAAAGATTTCTATAATCTTTTCTATTAATGAAAAGACTCTAAAAACGTTTCCACAAAATTATTAAACAGCACTACGGTTTTCAAAATTTAAAATAACAAAAAATGTTTCCTGAGCAGCAAATCAGCATATTAGAATGATTTCTGAAGGATCATGTGACACTGAAGACTGGAAACTAAAAATAGAGAGAAAAAAAAAATGGAACAGAAATATTACATCTCTCCTCAAAACCCAGCACCAGCTGAAATATGTCCGCTATAATGTGAGTTCAAATCCTAAATCCTAAGTATTTGCAATAGTTACATCTAAGGCACCTTTTTATGTAAGGAAAACTGATTTTTCCTACTCAAAGTCTGGCTGGGTCAGAGCAAGAAGTATTAAACAATCATGGTCCCTGTGGCTTCTCAGAAAGAAACATCTGCAAACAACTAACTACCATAAATTATTCATCAGGTTCATGTTGTTCCTCTCAATTCTCAAGATTATGCCGCCAACGGTACTGTTAAATGATCATTGTTGCGTTTGGTATTGGAGAGGCACAGTCTAACTGTTAAATTGCCTCATTCTGATCTATGCTACATTTCTCACACTTTTCTACGTAACTGTGGAGGAGAACATTCAGATCAAAACCACAAAATGAACATCACTGTCTCACAGAGTAGGACGGGTCTCAATCACTTCCTCTTTCGGTTTTCAATGCCCTCAAAGCAGCACATGCCTCTAAAGGCCACAGTGTTTTTCAGTTCTTACACTGGAAAAATGTATTTCTGGTTTTATGATCCTCAATTGCATAAGATATTCTAACTTGTTTTTAGAGAATCTATTTATATATCTATCTATCTATCTATCTATCTATATATATACACATATCTATCTATCTATATATACAAACTATATATTATGCTAGTCAGACGTTTTTGAACAGTAAGATTTGTGATGTTTTTTAAAGTCTCTACTGCTCACGAAGCCTGCATTTATTTGATCCAAAGTATAGCAAAAACAGGGAAATTCTTAAGTATTTTTACTATTTAAAAGAACTGTTATATATTTTAATAATGTAATTTATTCCTGTGATCAAAGTTACATTTTCAGCATCATTACTCCAGTCTTCAGTGTCACATGATCCTTCAAAAATCATTCTAATATGCCGATTTGCTATTCAAGAAACATTTTGCATTCTTATTATTATGAATATTTAAAACAGTTGAGTAGATTTTCGAGATTATTTGATGAATAGAAAGTTCCAGTGATCAGCATTATCTGAAAAAAGCTTAAAGCAAGTATAATTCATTTATTTGTTTGGAAAGAAATGATTGAAATTAATCATTTTATTTAGCAAGGATACTTTATATTGATCAAAAGTGATCAATGATAAAGACATTTATAACATTACAAAATATTTCTATTACAGATAAATGCTGTTCTTCTGAACTTTCTATTCATAAAAGCAGCAAAACAGAATATTAGAATGATTTCTGAAGGATCATGTGACTGGAATAATGATGCTAAAATTCAGCTTTGAAATCACAGAAATACATTACATTTTAAAATACTAAATTTTACTGTTTTTGTTGCACTTTGGACCAAATAAATGCAGGCTTAGTGAGCAGAAGAGACTTCTTTAAAAACATTACAAAATCTTTTGACTGGCAGTGTATATTATAAAAAAAACATTGTTTTTATTGTAAAAAAAACAGTTATGTTTTTCTAACCATATTTTACTATACAACATTTTATTCACAAATTTCACTAAGACATACACTGCCGCTCAAAAGTTTGGGATCTGTAAGACTTGTAATGTTTTTTAATGAAGTCTCTTATGCTCATCAATTGCTTTCAATTTTTATGAATTTAACATCCTTGGTGAATAAAAGTATTAATTTATTTCAAAAAAAGAAAGAATAAAAATGTACTGACCCCAAACTTTTGAACAATAGCGTATATTGTAAGAAAACCTTTCTATTTTAAAACAGAAAAACACTGTTATATTTCAATAATATTTCACAATACAAATGTTTCACAATATAAATGTTTTAATATGTCACAATATCTGTTTTTGAACAAATGATGAGCATAAGAAACTTTTTACTGATCCCAAACTTTTGAGCGGCAGTGTACATTCTTTGTAAACTGTTATATAATTTTACTTGTTAGGTACTTTTTTGTTCAGTGGGTGGATATGTTTTATTGAAAAAATGATTTGCAAATTAGTATTTTTTTCTCCGGTGCACTCGCTCCACCTACTTCGTCTGCAAGTTCAACATAAGTGCACTTATGAGAATCAATAATCAAGGCGTCTGCATGAACTTTGACTCAAACCAGACAAGTGTAGACGATAACTGCGATTACTCATTGGCCAAGTCTGTGAGTGAGTCAGACAGCGCAAGAGACGTTAGCGTAGTTTCACAAGCACGCTATCAGCTTCATCAGTGTGGCCCTGGGCTGCAGTGTGACAAAAACAACACGTTTTTAGAGCGGTGCAGCTGGCGCACCTCCCTCCACACACACGCCGGGCGGACGTCTTGCTACCGTGCAGCTGAGAGGCCGACGTGCGCGCCGGCACTCTTCAATAACCAGCGAATGCCCTATGAGCCAGAAAAGCACACCCACACCTGAAACCCAAGACAAAGTGAAAGCGAACTTACCTGCCCACAACCTGGAGCACTGCACACAAAAGGCTTGTCGTCCCCCATCTTTGCAAAGGCTTTGCAATATAACTGTGGAAGAGAAGACGAGAACATTACTGAAAGGCTTTTCTACAGGTTCAAGCCAGGAAAAAGTTCTACAGCCGTTCCAAGGGATGCTTCTGCCTGGATCCTCGCTCAACGCAGGAAGCGACGGGAGTTTAAAAATAACGAAGAGCCGAGCACATGCATGTTAGTGTAGCGCCTACAAGTTTCCCTGGTGATACTTCCTTCACACCGGGGGGGGAATCTGGCAGACCAATGACACACAGAGTTGGGGATTTGTCTTTTTAGCCCCTCCTCTACTTTTCATTGTAGTCCTCCTGACACCACATCTCCACAATGCTCTTCTGCGGCAGCGACGACTCTAGTGCCACTCTACACCTTTGTCTGCAGTCATTCTCTGAACTCCTCCACCCGATTCTCAGGCTCAAATATCAGCAACCCACACTCCCAGACGCTCATCACTTTTCATAGGAACTCAAGACATCTACACTGACATCAAGAGGTCGTGCTGGTACCGTTTTGCCAGACGCCGGGAACCGATTTCCCTTGGAGATAAGATCGATTGATTGCTTTCATCCAATTCAAGAGGGTGTAATGAGTGTTGTAAATGAAGAACGGACGGTGCAATAATGGTAATTCTGGAGAGACATGTCTGGAATGAGCCGCTCTGATCCAGGGGAATGGCATGCGTGTGTATTGGCTTGTCGAAGACACTCCCTCTTTTCCTATTAGCAGAACCACTGCAGTTATTCCAGACAAACTGCCAGCACCTTCCACACAAACACACACATGCTCGACATTACTCTGTAATCAAACTAAACGAAAGCTTCCCTGGACTCTGATGGATCCATGATATGTCCACAATTTGGACCAATTATTTTCCATGACTTTTCTAGTTGTTCACGTTAACGGGACTTGAAGTAGGCATGAAATGAAACTCTACTTTCTTTTCTGGACCTTTTGGTGAAAACACTTCTCTCTGGTGACGTATGCAGAACAATTTTTTTTTTACCTAAATTCTTTTGAATTTCTTTTTCAATAATCCATTACATTCAGATATATGTCACAATAAGGAAGAAAAGATCTGTCGCTACTCCCGTTTCATTACAAAAACAAAATTTTACTCTAACAAAAGGCAATTTCTAGCCAATCTGTCTCTTTCTCTCTCTCTATATATATATATATATATATATATATATTCATCTCAATATTACGAATGTAAAAATATCAAAATCTCACTATGCGATAATATCAAAATGTCAACTATACGTTATTATTGCGATATTTAAAAAAACTGGGGAAAAAATTTGTACATTTTAAAGTCAAATTATTCCATCTAATGTATGTCGAGAGTTAAAGGTATCAAATTATCTTTCTTAGAAAAGATCGCAAAACTAGTCAAACGTCAAGGTCCTAAGGACTTACTGGGCAAATAAAGGGCATTAAAGATCATAATGGTGGTTTTATACTAACAGAAAAATAACAGATTTACTGGAATAATCAATATATTGCCCACCCAGTTTCAAGTCACATCACAATATGATGTCAACGATACATTATTATTGCAATATTTTTAAAAAACTGGAAAAAAATACAAAATTTGTACATTTTAAAGTCAAATTATTCTATCTAATGCACGTTGAGAGTTCAAAATGAAGAGCTTCAACCCATGTTCTTAACTAAGAAAACTTCAGTCAGTGAATTGATTGAACTTCTTGAACACTCTTTTCAGTTTTACATTCACGCTGGTGTTTAGGAAGCCAAACAAACAAATTATAATTTAATAATAATAACAATAATAATAACAACTTTGTATTATTGACGAGCGTGCTTCGCTTCGAAACACACACCGCAAACAGACTTGGTGAAGGGATTAAGCCATTTTGTGCTTTCGGTTTTAGTTCATTGAACAGATACTGTGCCAAAGCATAATGGCCCAAAACACAATTTTAAAGACTTTTTCCTGTTAGAATAAGTATCTTTTGACAACATTCAACATATGTATCTCAATTTCTGCTTATCCTTAGTTTAAACAAAAAAACGCTTTGTTTTAAATAGTAAAAAAATACACTAAAACTCTTGATAAAAAAAAAAACGTGTTTTTCACTAAATGAACACAATGAAAAGTTTAAACATAACAATATATAGCAATAAACAGCAATATTTACCAATACATAGCTGTATATTTACTAAAAATGCAACATGGACGCTTTGAAGGAATAAAATTTAAATTACTCAATGATTCACTCACCCTCAAGCCATCCTAGGTGTATATGACTTTGTTTCAGACAAATACAATTGGAGTTACATTAAAAATTGTTTTTGCTCTTCCAAGCTTTAAAATGGAGGAGAATGGGTGTTGAGATTTTGAAGTCCAATAAAGTGCATCCATCCATCATTAAAAAGTACTCTACACGGCTCCGGGGGGTTAATAAAAGCCTTCTGAAACGAATCGAAGAGTTTGTGTAAGAAAAATACCCATATTTAAACCGCAATCTATAGCTTCTGCTAACTGCCGTACGCGGGTTCAGAGAGTGGCATTTAGCAGATGACGTGAAGTAACAAACGTGGAAGCACAGAGGGGAGAGCAAAACAAAACACCACTCACAAATTAGAAGTACAACACTAGAATTTCAAGAGGAGAATGGTTTTCCTTTGCTTTTCGCGAGACTAGCATATTCTCTTCCTACGTTAGGGCTGCACGATTTGGAGAAAAAATCTAATTGCGATTTTTCTAATCAAAATTGCGATTTGCGATTTAAAATGCGATTTTACTACTTAAAAGTGCTACAGGTTTGATGTGGTTTGATTAAAGTTGCTCCATCACGTGGCAATACAACAAATTTATATCAAAACAAAACAAAGCATAATTACAGATGTGTTCGTGAGCCTCACGCCATAAGTCTTCGTTTAGACATAAGGAAATCAAATTGTAGAATGCACACTCAGCACCGCCAAGTGTTTCCCACGACAGTTAAAACAAAACCGAAAGTAAGACTTGCACACGCATTGAAAAGCAATTTTAAGAGAGCGACTCCCCAATGCGCGCAAATTAGGCATTTAGGTGCCAAGTTGTCTGCAGGACTTTGCTCTTCTGCAGACACACTTCGTTGGGAAGTTGAGCCGCTGTTCCCGCTCATCTTTTCCAAATGGCATTAACGTTATTTGCTCGTTCAGTCAGTACATGCAGTGTTAAAATGCCCCCTATTGGTTAAACTCGCATCAAAAATAATATACGCAAGAAGACGTAATATGCACATGAAACAAACTGTCAAAAACGACGTATATGCTTGTTACCATATCTGATAGTCAATTGAAATAATCGCAGCTCTTGCGATTTGAAAATTGCACCCTTTCAAATCGCGATTTCGGTTTACAAACGATTAATCGTGCGGGCCTATCCTACATCATCCGCTGGAACGCCGCTCTCTTATGAATGCATGTACGACAGTTAGCAGAAGATAGAGATTAAGGTTTATAAAGTTTTAAAAATTTATATTTTTCTTCACAAAAATTTCTTCAGGATGCCTTAATTAACCTCTCAGAGCCGTGTGGGGCACTTTTTATGATGGACGGATGCACTTTTTTGGGCTTCAAAATCTCAACAGCTATTAACTGCCATTATAAAGCTTGGAAGAGCCAGGACATTTTTTAATAGAACTCCAATTGTATTCATCTGAAGGAAGAAATTTACACCTAGGATGACTTGAGGGTGAGTAAATCATGAGGTAATTTTCATTTTGGGGTGAACTATCCCTTTAAATACTTTTTAAGTGAAGTAAATTAATCACTGAATCAAGTCACTGTATGAAATCATTTATATAAAAGGTATCAACTTATCTTTCTTAGAAAAGATCGGAAAACTAGTCAAATGTTAAGGTCCTAAGGACTTACTGGGCAAACAAAGGGCATTAAAGATCATAATGGTGGTCTTATACTAACAGAAAAATAACAGATTCATTGGAATAATTAATATATTATATTATATAGCTTTAGTTTTAAATCTGTTCATGGACGACACACATAAGTTTAGTATCCATTATACATGTGTTTTATATTTAGTTGTAGTGGCCTTCAGCAAGTTTGACCGGGCTGACTGAATTTGTCATCTGTCTTCACCTCAATCTACACTCTCACTCCTTTAAACCCAACGCTCCTCGCGTTGAGAGGCTGGGAATTTTGGAAAAAGTAACACGTTCATTAAATTTAAATGGAGGGAAGTTTCATTAAACTTTCAACATGCCCCACCAGCTCTGAATGACGTCTGGTGAGTTACACAACCACCGCCGCAAACAAAAGGTGAAGAATGAACCAAACATCTTCCTTGACTCTAACAGCAGGGATTTAAATGGATCAAGCTCACATATGTCATCTGTAAAAATTTAAAAAGCCATTCAGACTGGCAGGTCTGCCAGCTGAAACGCTGCGAGTTTATGTAACATTAGTGCTGCAAAGTTTACAGCAAACAAAAGCAACCGTCTACATAATGTCTATACATCCTTATTTCAATTGTGTTCAAGTGTCTCGTGTGGAGAGACATGCAGTTATAAGCTGAAATCAGCAGCCACTGCCAAGACCCTTGCTCTGTTTTCCATAAAGAAAATAACTGCATCTTGTTTGCCCCAAAAGGCCCTTCCCATTACAGCCGAGATCAAAGCGGCGTACAAGCTAAGCAGCTTGATTCCTTGCAGACCTCACACGCTCTACAAGTGAGCCAACAGCTTGGTGCCAGAGCTTTCGGTCTGGTTGCAATACACACAGACAGTTTGGTCAGAGAAATGCACAGAGACCATATAGAAATGAGAACCACCCATTCGTTATACCCTTGGTGAAGTGTCCGCGTCTCAGTAAGCCTCGAACTAAGGGAGCGCACTTATGGAGGAGTCTGACGTTTACAGTGGCAAAATAAATCAGCCAAACAGAGAACCCTGGCCACCTGCGTCAACGTATGCTACAACTGACCATCCACAACAAAAATAGAGCCTTGATGGATTATTCACAAAGACATTCTGGCGTAATCTAAGACCACTTCCTGTTATGATTAAGATTATGTTTGTAATATAAAAGCACGGGAAGCATTTGTAATTGAAGTCTGTTTAAGCTTGTTTGTACTTTAATTATTTCCAACGAATCCTCAATAAGGAACTTTTATTGATCAAACGACATGCGCTTAACATCTCTTAAAAAGTCTGCATTATAACCAAACAAACTAATTTTAAAAATCTGTGGGGCACTGAAATTTCAGCAACCAAAAATGTTCGCAACCAAACAATTTTCTGTTTTGGCTAAAATAGTTTTGGAGGGCCAAAACCATTGATCAAAACTGATGTTTAATTAGCATTTTTCCAATTACGTGTTTTACTCGTGTCAGACAGATTTTGTGCCCTCAGTACCACAAACCACAAACTACAGTTCAGAGTAAGCAAAATGATGCTGAATTAGCTATATGCAAAATTTGTTTAGCTGAAATATCAAGAGGCGACTCGTCTCACGAGCAGAAGAACCTCCATCATCTATATGGGCTATTTTACAGAATTATTCCAAAGTCAGAGATGGACACGTTTTAAAAATGTTTTTTTTCTTTTTGCAATCTCAACTGTTATTGAATAACTCTCCAAAAACTGTGCTTAATTGCAGAAAAAAGGAGTTCGATAGTGACTTTCCTTAAAGTTACACACAGATTTTGAACATATTTTCCTCAAAATTAACGGGCCTATCTACTTACACCATGTAGCTATGAGAAAGAGGGACACATTAATATTTCCTAATCATAAATGTAAGGGTGTAGTTAAAATCAGTCTCAGCCGATGGACTAAAACATGCACTGTTTCGGTAATGACGTAAAAATGCGGGACACATTTCTTACATATAGTTTCATCATTTACAAAGAAAATATAAAATAAATATATATATTTTTTTAACTTCAACTAAAAAAAAAATTTTTTTAAAAACAAAAAAAAAAAATACAAAAAATATTTCAATTTAATTTTCTTTTTTTAAAGTCGAAATTTAGGGGTTAGGGTTCGTGACAGTCACCTCCCAATTGAAAGTACCCAATAAATTATGATTTTAAATATATTAAGGTTACTAATATTTTAAATATTATTGTGGTTTTTAATAAATAATACAAGGATTTTAGTAAACACCTAAGATTTGAATACTGTGTTTTTTTGGTTGAGGGACAGCAGTTTGCATTAATTCTGTAGAATGTCCTATATATTCAGCTTCGAATAAATAAAGCTGGCGAAATCTTCTGATACGTTTACAAAGACTGTTTTATGTGCAGCGCATCTAGGTTCTATATCAGAACCACAGCTCCTGTGCCAGCCACACTACACTCTTACGTTGTGATACTCTCGTGAAGACTGACAAGAAATAATTGTTGAATAAAGTCATTATTTTTGTTTTCTTTGCACACAAAAAGTATTCTCATAGCTTGAGAAAATTACAGTGGATTCACTGGGCTATTTTGGACTATTTTTCTGGGTCTTGAACGTGTCAGTTGCATTGCCGTCTATGCAGGTCAGAAAGCTATCGGATTTCATATTTTGGATTTTCATAATTTAGGTGCATCACTAAAAAAAATTCAACCAGACTCAAACCAGCGTCGCCAACATGAGAAGCGTATATCTCTGCATGAATGCTAGTTGCTAAGCCACGGCTCTGACAACATCCACCATCTTTGATAGCATTACTGAAGATAAACTGAACAGCTGGGTTTGTCTATCATCAACAATTTAAACAGGAAGACAGCTGGCAGTACAACAGCGCACTGCTTGAGATTTTAAAAAGTTCCCACACCTTTCGACCAAATGATTTCCATGACTTTTGCATTTTCATTTACATTTGCATTAAATCATTAAGAGGACACTTTTATCCAAAATTACTTACAAATGAGGACTCGCAGCATGATATGGGGCTAACAATATTAGCAGTACCAGAGTAAACAATAACTTTTCAACAACTCTATTTCCAGATTTGAAAAAAATCATAAAAATGTGATTTTCAAAATAAGCTATGAAACATTTTAAAGAATTCTATTCACTAAAGAAATCCCTATGACATTTTAAGATGTTCCAACTTCCATTACTTTTCAAATTCACATTTCCAGATTTTTTTCCATGACTGTGGGAACTCTGTGCAGTGCATTTTTTTTAAATTCAAAGCCCTGTTCCTCAGGATCAATTGGACCTTAGTGGTTCGACACGGGGACAAACAGCATCCTGCTGTAACTTGGATTTCTCCTACTCAGCAGGTGGACGGTGTAGCAAGGTCCGGCTATAATCTGCCTCAGGCGTGCACTGTTTGATGCTGTCTGCTAGGAAACTGACAAAACAAACTGTATTAATAGCTCCAGCTGGAGCCAAGAATGAGGAATCTGGAGAGTGAGCTGCCAGAGAGTAAGGGAGACCCCACAAAAAGGGAGCGACGGAAAAGGGGGGCAGGGAGCAGAGAATGGAACGAACGCTTTTGGAGGGTGTTCAGTAGCTTACAGGTAAAGGCCAAGGGTCCCGCGGACGGTGTCGGGGATGAGAGATCTAGGGTGCGGGGTGGGTTTTATGGTTGATTTGGATTTATGTAACCTTGGTGAACCTGAGCTTTGGAAAATGGAACAAATGAAACTTAAGATGCATGTCTGCATGACTGCAGTGTGCCCGGTGCTAAATCCATGGTGAGGAAATACACAATGTAGCCCAATGAAGTCCCCAGAGCCTGTATTCTGCTAGGAACAATGTAGACCCCAAGTCCCCCTCTGTAAACCCATAATCCTCCTCAGATCAGTTTATACTGCTGCTGCAACAACGTTGGACATATGACAAGTCAACAAAGCAGCAACAGTGTCTTCTCTCCTGCATATAAAAATATTTTAGGTATCCATGATATACTTGCAATGACTTTGCTTAATGACCTAAAAAAAAATGTTGCTTCTACATAAAATTGATGTTTTAAAATGCTGAGGTAAACACATACACTACCAGTCAAAAGTTGTTGAACTGTAGGATTTTTAATGCTTTTTAAAGAAGTCTCTTCTGCTCACCAAGCCTGATTCAAAGTACAGCAAAAACAGTACAATTCTGAAATATTTTTACTATTTAAAGTAACTGTTTTCCATTTTTTAAACATAATTTGTTCCTGTCCTCAAAGCTACATTTTCAGCATCATTACTCCTGTCTTCAGTGTCACATGATCATGAGTCAGTATAATAATTTTGAGAGAAAAAAATTATAGAAATGAATCATTTTATTTAGCAAGGATGCTTTGAGTTAATCAAAAGTGATGACAAAGACATTTATAATATTACAAAAGATTTCTTTTTCAGATAAATGCTGTTCCTCTGAACTTTCTATTCATCAAAGAAACTAGAAAATTCTACTCAGCTGTTTTCAACATAATAATAATAATAATAATAATAATAAAGGACCATGTGAGTGGAAATTTAGCTTGGAAATTGCCGGAATAAATTAGAAAAAAATTTGAAAACAGTTATTTATAATAGTAAAAATATTTAACATTTTGACTGTTTTTGCTGTACTTTGGATCAAATAAATGCAGGCTTGGTGAGCAGAAGAGACTTAAAACATTAAAAAACATTTGACTGCTAGTTTACATTCATTGCTTGGTCAAAATGTTGGTCCCTATGATTTGACTGCACAAACATTTTAAGCAATTTCAGAGCAAATACACATCAAGATTATATTAAAGCCTGGAAAAAAATATTAAGATATATTGCTGTCAGTATGGCAATGATCTGAAAGAGCGGCTAATTACATTATAATGGACATACCAATTCAATGTTGGCGTATTCTGCTGGTTCTCTAAACATTACAGCACCACGATGGCATGCGAATATCATATTTTAATGATTCCTAAATCAGAGCTATCCATCAAGCTCGGTGTGCTTGCCAAAATCGGACTAAAGCAGTTTCCAGCCACCCACATTGTCCATTCATTATTTCTACTAGTATTTCTGCAGTATCTCCCTCAATCTTTGCGAGCTCTCACACAGTACTTCATGAGCCCGGCACACCTTTAAGAGCAGACCAAATATTACATAACTTTAGAAGAGCACAGATGCCCAGAATCAACTCAAGCACTGCTGGCAGTTTACCCTCATTGTCTGTTTTATTTGAACAGTCTGTTATTTGGTCTGCTTCATATTCAAAACAGTGTTATTTGGTCTGCTTCTATTGCTCTATTGTCGCATCCGGACAACTATCATTACATGCTGTCAATTATATTTTCCTGTATACAGCGGTTTCCAGGGCAACTTATATAATCATAACATAATCCTTCATTCACAGTTCTAGCTTTTAATGGTTAGCATGGTTCAACAAACAACCTGGCAGTCACAAACCGTGTCGATTTCATCATACGAAAGACGTCAAACTGGCATATGAAGTTCCTTCCTGTAAAATGTCTTCACTTAACACATTGTGAACCGCTGCAGATGCCTTAAAGCAGAGGTGAAAGTAACAAGTAATGCTCCGAGTTCTCATTAATCAAGCCGCTATGAGGCAATTACTGTAACAGCTGCAAAAATGCTCACTAGTGCACTACAAATATGTCTACTGAGAGGATGATGTATTATATGGAGACGTAGAGTCATTCCAAAGAGCAACATTATTGGGATTCAACAAGTGCCATGTGAAGATGACCTATATCTACAATTACAGGTCTGCAGACATACAGATGGTGTTTACAGCCGCTAAGATAGGACATTCACACGCTTAGATGAAAGTTGATTGTTATCAGCTGTATCACGCTAGATGCATTATGAGCCTCTTTATCTTATCTCTATTTTTTTTTATCTTTATTTTATCTGAATTATCTGAATACCACAACAATTTCATAGGATAACAAACTGCTCAATAGCAGGTGCTTGTTTTACATAATACATTTATGTAGCAAACAAACAAGGCATACAAATGTGATGCTTGACCACAAAACCAGTGGGGTATATTTGTAGCAATAGGCAAAAATACATTGTATGGGTCAAAATGATTGATTATATCATTAGGATATCAAATAAAGATCATGTTCCATTAAGATATTTTGTACATTTCCTACCGTAAATATATCAAAACTTTTTTTATTAGTAACACACATTGCTAAGAACTTCATTTGGACAACTCAAAGCTCATTTTTTCAAGATTTAGATTTTTCCAGATATTGTCCAAATGTATTTAAAATATTGTCCTATCCTAGCAAACCATACATCAACGGAAAGCTTATTTACGTATACATCATAACTTTAAAAAAAACCTTACGTTTTGTGGTCTAGGGTCACAAATTTAGTTTTTGTTTATTTGCAAGCGAATTTTGTGATATACATTTAATCTTTTTATTATTCATGAGTTAGTAATTACTGCAAAGCACCTTTTTTTCTAAACCTTTCAGAACTCTTTTTAGTTCAAATAAGAAAAGCAATTAAAGTAAAAGTACTTAAAATCAGCATTGTGTCTGTAAGTCACAAAAAAACAGAACTTTTATGGAAACGTACTACAAACACAAGGGACGGTTGCCGTGTTTTTGTTTTAAATAGTTTTATGACACTTTAACGTGCAATTTCTACCTTCTATGTTGGATTGCTGCGATACACCAAAAAAAATACCGTTCATTTCTAGTGCCCTCGCCGAAAATAAACGTCGCTAACTATTTAGCAAACCCATGCTAGCTGGATGTCTTGCGAACATGCCAACTTTAAAGCCAGCCTTTTCCCGCATGTGCCCGCCCTACCTTTGTTCTGATTGGTCGCAGGCGCGTCAATCAAAAATATCGAATTGTTGTTTGGCTACAAGAAACGTCAATCACGATTATTAGTCTCGCCTCATTGGCGCACGGAAACCCCACTCAAAAAATGGAATTCAGGCCGCTCATACTCCCCCCGCTAGAAACAAAAGTATGCAAACAGTAATTTGAAGCAAACAAACTGACCGTGGTATCAAATTTGTCATTTTACATATGCCAAAAACGTACATATTGACACAAAATTTAAAATTCTATGATTTATAGTAATATGGTGTATACATATACCAAAAAAAAAGCCAAATGACGCTAGGGACACTTTTTCTCTCCCTAAGATTTTCTTCTCTCGCTTGTCAAGAGCTCTGAACGAGCTGCAGTGTACGCGCAGACTTCGGTTGGTAACCCACTGCCAATTTGACAGCCTCACAGTCTCCTCATAAAAGTTACTCGTGAGCACAGACAAACCTTGTTAACCGATACACATAACAATTGGACATTGTTTCAAATCCAGACAATCATCGATTACACATTTTTGACAAAAGAAGAATGTTTACAAACTTACCACAGCGCCCCTCTATCCCACTCTCTCTCTCTATCTCTCTCTCCTCTCTTGGAATCTGACACGCCCCTCCCTGTGAAGTATCGCGAGATTTTGGCGTCACACAACCCCAGTCCTTCAACACTCACCTGGGGTGTTTACGACCCTGTCTGTAAACTTGTTGGTTGTTCAGTGTGTATTTTTTCTGTAAAGATGACTAAGAAACTCTGCCTTATTTATTTTCTGACTGTAATAATGTAAAAAAAAAAAAATTGGCAGGAACTTTGAATGTTGCTACACTATCAGTCAAAAGTTTTTGGACAGTAAGATTTTTTTAAAGGTTTTAAAGAATTTTCTTCTGCTCACCAAGCCTGCATTTATTTGATCCAAAGTACAGCAAAAGCAGTAATATTGTGACATATTTTTACTATTTAAAATAACTGCTTCTATTTAAATGTATTTTAAAATGTAATTTATTCCTGCAATCTAAATTTTAGCAATCTAAAATTTTCTATTCATCAAAGAAACCTGAAAAAAAAAATCTACTCAGCTGTTTTCAACATTATGAATGTTTTTGTTTAATTCATTTAATATATCGGTTAAATGTTAATTAAGAAAGTTTGAAAATAGAAAATATTTGAATAAAAATGTATTCTACAGTAAATTTCTTTGCACTTTTAATAGTCCTTTAATAATCCTTGAATTCCAAGATGGCAAAATAGAAGGAATGTTTTCAATTATTCATACACTTACATCGTCATGAACAATATTTTGTTCCCATCCTGGCCTTACTAACTCTCTTCACAAGTGGACTGTGATTCAGTCTGCTATTGAGTGTAAAATACAAATTTTGCTGTTTATTAACTATGATGAAGATGAAAACAGTGATGTAAACTGAAGGTGACCGCTTTGAAGGCAGAGGAAGGTTAGCTGCAGAGGGCCTTTATTCAGTCCTACTGTAGTTTCCTTCCTGACTGATTTACATTCTCTTAAAGAGGACATCCTGTGCTTAGACAGGAGTTTAAATAAAGCATGATGCAAAACACAAACTCTCCTGCAGAAGTTAAGAAGTAAAATGTATGCAGTCACTGTTTTGTTTTTTGTCGTTGTTTGTTTTTTTACTATTCAGAAAAGAAAACCATAGCTTCAGAGAGTGTTTTGAAGTATTAGTAACATACAGAAAATTATTGATAATTTTTTTTCTAATTAATATAAAATAGTTTTTGTAAGCAATGGCTGCATGGCCTCTGTTTATTTAGCTATTACAAGTAAATATAGCTTATTAAAACTGAGTTGATTTTTCCTGAATGTCTTATATGTAACAGTTTTTTTCTTTCATGAAAAATCTGAACATGGTTTTTGTTATTTTCCAAACAAGGTAAATGTCAAAATTCTGTAGCGTTAGCTGAATGTTTTATATCATGTAGTATTCCGGCACCCTCTGCTGGTTAAAATTATACACACATACAGTTGAGGTCAAAAGTTTACATACACTTTAAATAATACACGTAAATAATTAAATCATTAACCAAAATGTTAATTATTTGACCAAAATAAGAGGGATCATACAAAATGCATGTTATTTTATATTTCGTACTGACCTGAATAATATATTTCACATAGAAGATGTTTACATATAGTCCACATGAGAAAATAATAGTAGAAGATACAAAAATTACACAATTCAAAGGTTTACATATACTTGATTCTTAATACTGTGTTGTTACCGGAATGATTTTTTTGTTTGTTTGTTTAGTGATAGCTGTTTATGAGTCCCTTGTTTGTCCTGAACAGTTAAAGTTACAGTTCTTCAGAATTTTTTTATTATTTATTTTTTTTTTTTAGAGCATTTTGTGAACCCTTTTTAACAATGACTGTATGATTTTGAGATCAATCTTTTCATTAACAGCTGGGGGGTGAAAACTTTTTGAATTTAAAGATCAGGGTAAATGTAACATTTTTTTCCCCTGGAAACATGCAAGTATCTTCTGTACCTTCTGAAGGTTAGTACTAAATGAAAAATATTTAGGGAAAATAAGAAAATGTACACATCTTCATTCTGTTCAAAAGTTTTCACCCCTGGCTCTTAATGCATCGTTTTTCCTTCTGAAGCATCAATAAGTGTTTGAACCTTCTGTAATAGTTGCATATGGAGTCATTCAGTTGTCCTCAGTGTGAAAAGATGGATCTCAAAATCATACAGTCACTGTTGGAAAGGTTTCAAATACACAAAAATGCTGAAAAAAAATAATAATAATTTGTGGGACCTGAAGGATTTCTCTGAAGAATGGAAAGTTTAACTGTTCAAGGGACTCACTCTTTTGAACAGTGTCATTTTTAAAAATTCAGCTATTATTTTCTTTTGTGGACTATATGTAAACATCTTTTATGTGAAATATCTTATACAGGTCAGTACTAAATAAAAAGGTGTATGTAAACTTTTGACCTCAACTGTAGCTCACCTAGTGATGTGTTCATAATCACGTTGATGTTTCACTTGGTTTGGAGGGGAAAAAAACTGCAGTAAAACACTTGAACAATGCATGGAGGCTTTTACTGGTTTGTCTGCATGCATAAAACTAGATGTGAGCACTACATACTTCTTAATCAAGCAATAGAACAACAGAAACGAAAACAGAGTTGCAAAAAAATCTGTGGGGGTTCACAAAATGTGACACTAGTGTTGACATAAATTCATTTAAGACATCCCATTAGTGGTCTTACAGCATTTGGAATGATCATGCTAAGATGAGACTGTGAAGCTAAAAAAATGAACATTCCCATTACTGACACAGAATACTTTAGTTAAGGTTTGCTGTTTTCATCTCAAATGTAAAAGCACAGCCCATTTTCTGCAATCATCATCACAAAAAAAAAATGTAAATACAATCCAACACTCTAAACCAGATAGTTTTCAAGAGAAATCAAAGTGATAGATGGACAGAAATAGATACTGATTTGAAATCTAATAATGTGTTTTTAAATTGTTCTGCTTCAAAATGCCAGAGATTAGTAAACAAATGTAAAACAAGGTTACTTTGTGGCAAACTTACTACATTTTTGCAAAATTTCAGCCACTTTTGCTGACTGGAAAGCCTCATAAAATGATTTAACAAAAATGTTAATATTTATTTGACTTTAAAACTTAATCTAAAGGTTTTAGTGGTCTTAAAAAAACTATTACTGCATAAATAAAAAAAACTAACTTCAAGTAGAAGTTTGAAACAATATATTTAATATATGATTATAACTTATAAGTGCTGTTAAAGTGTTATTTGTGTGTCCACAGGATTTTCTGGTAAATAATATTTTTAAATTACTTTCTTGTTTTTGCAATTAGAATGTTTCACATATTATTATCTAGTGATATTTTACCATTATGGGTTCATAAATGCACTCTCTCCTACCAGATCAGTATTTCTCTGCAACCCAAGTCTGAATTTGCTTGATGCCATTATAGCAACAAAAAAACGTGAAACTTCCTCACTTATTCACCCACTGTATATGGACAGACACACTTTAGACTGCAGTCTGATTACAATCACATGTTCACGTACACAGAAGACATCTACCTCCTCCACATTAGAAGGACAGTCTTCTCGCTCAGTCTCTGAGGAGCACATATTCTTTCACTGACTCTGGAAGCGGGAGCTGTTTCACCGCAGATGGGAGGTACTGAACTCCCAGGCTGTTACGAACGGCACAGCGCGCCAAGGCTCGCAACGAGGGCGGCTGGGCTACGAGGCTAGTGAGTCGAGCCAGTAACTGAGGATCTTTACTGAGCTCACGTGGTAAAGTGCCATCGGCCCTGCGGATCTCGAACCTCCCCGCGGCACGGCAAAGCAGCTCCAGGCACTCTTCCTCCTGTTCTGTGCCCAGGCCTCGAGCCAGCAGCGCCACCAGCCGTGAGATGGGCGTTTGGCCCTTTAGGTTGGTGACGTGGACTTGAGCGCCGTACTCTAGCAGCACACGAACGCTCTCGAGGTTGCCCTTCATGGCCGCCCAACTGAGGGGTGTGTCGTTATTGTAATCGCGGACATTCGGGCACGCGCCGCTCTCTAACAGGGCCCGTACGCACTCTGGGTTATCTTTGAAGGCGGCCCAGTGCAGTGGGGTATCCTTGTTTCCGTCCAGGGCATTCGGTTGGGCCCCGTATTCTAGAAGAAGCTCCACACAACCCTCGTCCTTCTCAGCTGCGTAATGCAGGGCAGTGCGGTTGTAGCCATCCAAGGCGTTTACCTGTGTGAGAAAGTTAGATGGTGAAAAAGTTTTTTTTTTTTTTTTTTAATTCTGAGTTTAAATTCTATCACAAATCTTGGGGTGATGCATCTTTCCTGATACTATAATGAAAAGTCACATGAAAAAAAAATAGTTTGGGGTTGGTAACATTTTTTAAATTAATTAAAAATATATATTTGATATAAACACAGTAAAAACAGTGTTTTATTTCAATTTTTCCATTTAAATATTACAATTATTACAATTTAGAATAACTGTAACTGTGTGAATAGATTTTAAATGGTAATTTATTTCTGTAATAAAAAATTAATTTTTAGCAGCCATAGTTTTTCTATTATGCTAATCTGGTGTTTTAAAAGCATTCTGATGAAAATAGCTGCTTAATATTTTTCTTTCTTTTTTCGATTCTTTAGATAGAAAGTTCACATCAACAGCATTCATTTGAAATAGAAATCTTTTGTTACATTATTAATCTTTACTACAGAAGCATGTTTCCACCACTGAATAAAGAATAAAAAAATAAAAAATAAAATGTAATTGCAACTTTTTATCTCACAATTCTGACTTTTTTCTCTCAATTGTGAGTTTACATGTCGCATTTCTGACTTTTTTTTCTCAGAATTGTGTGATCCAAACGTACATTTCTGACTTTTTTCTCAGAATTGCATGATCCAAACGTACATTTCTGACTTTTTTCTCAAAATTGCGTGATCCAAATGTACAATTCTGACTTTTTTTCTCAAAATTGCGTTATCCAAACGTACAATCCTGACTTTTTTTCTCAGAATTGTGAGATATAAACTCGCAACTGCAAATTATAAAGCCAGAAATGCGAGATATAAACTCGCAATTCTGAGAAAAAGTCACAATTGCAAGATATAAACTCACAATTGTGAAAAAAGTCACAACTGCGAGATATAAGCTCAATTGTGAGAAAAAGTCACAATTGCGAGATATAAGCTCAATTGTGAGAAAAAGTCACAATTGCGAGATTTAAACTCACAATTTTAAAAAAAGTCACAATTTTGAGATACAAACTCACAATTGTAAGAAAAAAAAAATAACAACTGCGAGATATAAGCTCAATTGTGAGAAAAAGTCACAATTGCGAGATTTAAACTCACAATTTTAAAAAAGTCACAATTTTGAGATATAAACAATTGTAAGAAAAAAAATCACAACTGCGAGATATAAGCTCAATTCTGAGAAAAAAAAATCACAACTGCGAGATATAAGCTTAACTGTAAGAAAAAGTCAATTGCGAGATAAACTCGCAATTCAGAGGAAAAAAAAAATCACAATTGCAATACATAAACTTACAATTGTGAGGAAAAAAGTCACAACTGCGAAATATAAACTCAATTCTAAGAAATGTTACAACTGCGAGACATAAACTAGGAATTGTGAGAATAAGTCAGTTTAGAGGAAAAAAAGTCACAATTGCGATAAATAAACTTAGAAAAGTCACAACTGCCAAATATAAAATAAATTCTGAGAAAATGTCACAATTGAGAGATATAAGCTTGCGCAATTCAGAGGAAAAAATTCACAATTGCGATACATAAACATAATTGTGAGAAAAGTCACAATATAAACGCACAATTGTGAAATATAAACTCGCACTTCTGAAAAATAAAAAAGCCACAATTGCGAGATATAAACTTGCAATTGCAATGTTTTATTCACTGGTGGAAATGGCTTCCATACTTTACTCTCACTTTTGATAAATTTAATGCATTCTTGCTGAAAAAGTTAAGTTCTTTTTTTAAATCACCCTAAACTTTTGAACGGTAGTGTTCATATAGTTTCACAAAACATTCTCATTTCTCATTAACATTTAAAAACTTGTCTGCCAAATCAGTCATGTGCTGCAACCAACAAGCGAAATTATACAGGAAAAAAACAAAACAGGAAATCATGTCATAGCAGACCCCTGCAGATCTGCAGAAATACTGAGTATCAAAGTCAATAATATATTTAGACTTTTTTAATGACAAATCGAGGTCAGTTTAGGGTGTCAAAATATGTGTATTTATGTAGTGCAACATTCAAAAACTTGATATTTATAAAACAATAATTTGGGATATAAGTATACTTAAAGTACTTTTACCTCAAAAAATATATTTCATTATTTTTTACAAAACAAAGATTAAGATGTGTAAACTTACAAGTATTCAAAATGTAAAATAAATCAAATTATATATAACACAACACATGCATTTAACTAGATTTTAAAAGACCTTTAATCACTTACTTGTCAGAGTCATTAACAATGTAAAATGCGTAATTTCCCCATCACTAGTGGCACCAAAATTGCATGCTTTACTTTTAAACTGTCAAAACACTGAAATCAGGGGATTGGCTTTAATTTGCAAACTCATCAAGACCATTTCTTGTTACACTGTACCTCGGCACCTTTCTCCAGCAAAAGCTCCACACAATCAGCATCAGCCACCATACAGGCACAGTGCAGAGGCTTCAGAGTGCCATGCATTCGGTTCACATCTGCTCCCTGTAAAAGAATCTCATTTTGATTCAGAACGCAATATATGAAACACTTTCTAAAAAGCTGGTAACACAACTCACCCTGCGTATAAGGTCTTCCACATTATCATGTGGGAAGGAGCGAATGGCAGCTATGGTTCGAATAAGTCTTTCCGACAATGAGTATTTGCTCTGAATACTCTGCATGATGTACCACATAGTAGAGCTCATGTGGAACTAAAGGACATTTCACCCAGAACGGGTGACGCCACACCTAAATGAGATGGCTGTGAAAGCAGGAAAAATTATTCTAGAAAAAAACGGGAAAAAAAGAAAAATGATTAACAACAGAATCAAGCTGATAGAACAAGTAATATCTTCAATCTCCTTACTGGTTTATGTAAATGGGGATATGCTTACAGTCACATTTGCAATTTATTTAATAATAATAATAATAATAATAATAATAATAATAATAATAATAATAATTAGTGCTGGGCAACGATTCATCGCGATTAATCACATCCAAAATAAAAGTTTTTGTGTACATAACATATATGTATGTGTACCATGTATATTAATTATGCATATATAAATACAAACACATGCATGTATACATTTAAGAAAAATGTTATGTTTATATATTAAACATACTTATATATAAAATTATATGAATATATATATATATATATATATATATATATTACATACATATAATATATATATATATATATATATATATACTGTATGTAGGTGTATTTATATATACATTACGGATGTGCACGCGTATTCGATTAAGTGATTACTCGAACGCATCGGCGACGATCGAGCATGAAAACGATGATCGATTGGCTCTAAAAATGCACTTTTTTAAATAAACTATTTCATTCTTTCTGATTGGTTATGGCTGCGAGAAGTTGCAGTATAGAGACAAGACGGAGCACAGAGCAAATATGGTTTCTAAAGCGCGCAGCGATGTCTGGCTTTGGAAAACTTGAGGAAAAAACAGTCAAGTGTAGCAGCGCCACACTCTTCTACAACTCCACAAAGAGTTAGAGATAGAACATTACACGGATAAGTGAACGTTTAGGTATTGTTTCAGCTAATGAAACAGTTCAGTTTTAGACTTATATTTCGTTTCTGTTTTTTATTAACTTAATTTTTAAATTTGTTGGGAGGATTTTTTATTCGTCAAATATAAATGTTTGTTTTTTAAGTAACGAACAGCGGCCAGCGGAAGAATCTTCATAGTCTGTTTGATCATTTTGCCTTCTCAAATCATCACGACTTGACTAAAATAAAATCTATAGATAAAAAAACAGTTAAAATAGCCTATAAAACAGTCGTTTGTGCGGAGAGTGCAAGTTAAAGCCACTTTGCAGGACATGGAGGCGCAAGCACCATCACTTGCATTTTTCCCCGGTGGAAACAATTTAAAATTATCCATCAAAACAATACATGCCTTACAGACATGATAAATACATTTATGGAGAGCTTTAAATTATTGCTTAACAAAATCAAAAAAAATCAAAAACAAAAACTCTTTCATTATGTAGCTAATCTGTAAAGATGCATTTCTCGCGTCAAAGAGGAGACTTCGAGTCAGGATCTTTGCGACACTGATTCAGAAAACACCAGTTTATTCATAAATAATTCAAATATCTCCTTACCCTCCGACACATTCATTATTTCTTTTTGCCGGTGCTTTGTGGCAAGTTTCAGGCTATTGCTTCAACGCGAAGCTCCACTGAAGGCACTGCTGCTGGCTGAGACACTAAACGCCGTCCTAGCCCGGCAATTTTTTTTATCACCATAATTGATGGAAACGTAGAACGTTTATTAGCAAAACTAATAAGAAAGCTTGGATGTACGGCATACACCTTGATGTAGACTAATATATAATAAAAAATACTCAGTTTAAATAAATACAAATCAGCAAACACCGTAACCAAATAAATATGGAAATCTTAGATAATGGCAGAGGTCAACAGGCTTTTAAAAATCCAAAATATTTTTTAAAACAGGAGCTTTTGCATTTCGTTTTGAAACTCCTCTGCCATCGTCTTGTTCTTCTCGTCTCTCTCAGACTCACTCTCTTCACGGCACACTGCATTGAGCAGCCGCGTTCAGTTTTAATTGTATCGTCTGTTCTCTAACTGAACAAAATTATTTTTATCAAAACGATGGTGGGGGCGGTGCTGCGGTGATCAAGTGACTAAACCGGTATCACCGTCAACACCGACTATCGCAGCAAGCCTACCCCGGGCTTCAGTTGCCGTTGTTTTAAAGCGCCCTGTAACGGGAGAAGCGCATCCACTACTTTCTGGTAGGCAGGTAGAAAGCTCACATGCATTTTGTGTAGATAAATACAATTTGTAATATAACATTTACATAGGCTATTGTGTATCTATGTGATTAATTTTATGTACAATGCGTCATGTAGAAAAAGCGCTTCAGCTTCACCTCAGGCTTATATTTCTTTTAAATGTTTACTGTATTAACCACTATTGATGGTGATTTTTAATAATCTGTGTTAATTTAATTATTTTCTGAATCCTGTCATAGTTTTATCAAAAATGTTTTTAACAGGGACTTAATTAAAATATTTTAATTGTCATTATGACGCATAGCCTACGCCCCGCCCCTTGCTTAAGCTCCACCCCCGATTAATCGAGTACTTGTTTCTCTGTGGATTAATCGAAATGAAATATGATCAGAAATGCCCATCCCTAATATACATAATAAGTATACACAGTATACACATAAATTATGTACACAAAAACTTTTATTCTGAATGCGATTAATCACAATTAATCGTTGCCCAGCACTAAAAATAATAATAATAATAATAATAATCAGACAATCATCAAAATAAAAAAATAAATGTCAATAGATATACATATAATACATATTAAACAAATTATAAATGTTTAAATAATAAAACAAGTATATATTTATAATATAAATGTATTATTATTATTATAATGTATTATTATGTATGTGTATGTGTATTATTAATAAGCTGGCAAATATAAAAAAATAAATAGATCACATTCACATGTAAATAAATAATTAATAAAAAATATTAAATAAATTATAAACAATAAATAAATGCCAATCTGTCTATAAATTAATGTAAAAATAAATATAAAATAGTTTTAAAATTTTTATAGTTCTGTTTATAGACTAGCTTTTGTTTACATTAATCACTGCAAATGAATATAAAAATCTTTTTTTTTTTTTTATACATTTATTTGCCCATGTGGTAATGAATCTTAATAATGTATGTCTTCGAAACATTTCTTCATTCATTAATATTTAATTTTGACACATTTCGCTCCTTCATCTAAGTTAGGTCTAGGTAATACTGGGTTACATCAAGCTGCAGACATAATGTATGTACTAATAACATATAGTTATTATTTTTGTAGAAGGTGCCTGACACACTCGACCTGTCTTATATTAATATTAATATTAATCATAGCATGCATGCAACATGATCATGTAAATGAATAAAGCAAATGTGCTGTTTGCTGCTCGTCTCGACTTGTTGTTATGCTGTCAACAAAAGGTCGTATGACAGCTCAGCTAACGAAGAAACACAAGCTTTAGCAAGCAAATTAAAGTCTGAAACATGACATCTTCACAGTGCCAGTCAGCAAAGACGTCTGGCTGCAGCTAAATGAAATGCTTTTTTAAAAGGCAGGATTGTGTTTATGTTTATGACTCCTTTCAGTACGTGTCCTACCGGAGTGAACTAGCCGTTTGGAGCTAGTTTCGACACCCGGGACGTGAAATAACATATTGTCTTACCTTGTTATCTTCTTAGGCGCAAGTGCTCGAAAAAAACAAAGGGGAAACGTAAAGTATGTAATCGAAATCGATTAAGTGGTAAAACGGTACCTGCAAGAAATGAAAACAGCTGCAGGTTTGTAGCTAATCTGCCAGTGTATCAGCGCTCAACACAAACACAGTGACGTCACGGGAGGAAGTGACAAACAATTTTAAAACGCCATTTATTCGCCTGTTTGTATTGGCGAAACACATTTGTTGCGTTAAAATGCGGCAAGAAATACGGCTAAAATTAGTAATGCGCGTCCGTATGTGTGAGAGGGCATTCTTTACATACCGTACTGTTCCTGCCAAATATAGACACGATGGGCCCAGTGCTGAGGGGCCCCGGAGTGAATGACACTGTCACTCAGTACCCTTACACTGTAGATTGTATTTTCAATGTGCTTTGAGATGACTTTATCTGGAAATTAACGTTTCTTTGCCACTTGTCATAAAGCAATGCTTTTATTACAATGTACTCTCCTGAATAGCAGTTAGATATTAGTTTTATCCTACTTTACGTACGAAATTTAGTGCCTTCAAACGATTAATCACATCCAAAATAATAGTTTTTGTTTACATAATATATGTGTGTACTGTTTATATTTATTATGTATATATTAATACACGCACATGCATGGATACATTTATGAAAAATGTTTATATATTAAATAGTAGTGCTGTCAAATGATTAATCGCATCCAAAATAAGTTTTTGTTTACAAAATATATGTCTATACTGTGTATATTTATTATGTACATATATGTGTGTGTGTGTGTGTGTGTGTATGCGCACATGTACATGGATATATTAATGAAAAAAAGTTGTTTATATATCAAATAGTAGTGATGTCAAATAATTAATCATGATTAAACGTATCCAAAATAAGTTTTTGATTACAAAATATGTGTGGATACTGTGTATATATATGTGTATGTATACACACACACACACACACATATACATGCATGGATATATTAATGAAAAATTTTGTGTTTATATATTAAATATTAGTGTTGTCAAACGATTAGTCACGATTAAATATAATCCATAACAAGTTTATGTTTACATAATATATGTGTGTATACTGTACGTATATATGTATATATACACACACACATGCATGGATATATTTATGAATAATTTGTTAATATATTAAATAATAGTGCTGTCAAATGATTAATCAGGATTAATCACATCTAAAACAAGTTTTTGTTTACATAATGTGTGTTCTGTGTATATTTATTATGAATATAGATAAATACACACACACGCATGGATATTTTTATGAAAAATGTTTATATGTTAAATATTAGCGCTGTTAAATGATTAACCACATCCAAAATAAGTTTTTGTTTCCATAATGTGTGTGTACTGTGTATATTTATTGTTTATATAAATACACACACTTGCATGGATACATTTATGGAAAAAAAATTATATAGTAGTGCTGTCAAACGATTACAAATAAATAAGTTTGTTTACATGTTTGTGTACTGTGTACATTTATTATGTATATATAAATATGCACATACAGTATGAAAATATTTACATGTATTACAGGTAAATATTTATATTCATATAATTTATGTAAAGTAAGTGTGTGTGTGTGTGTAATATATATATATATATATATATATATACACACACACACACACATATATAAAAAATATAAAAATATAAAATATAAAAAATATACACAGTAGACAGACATGTAAACAAAAACTTACTTTGGATGCAAATAATCGTTTGACAGTACTATAAATTTCTATATAACATTAATTATGAATAAAAATATATACATGTAAATATTTTCAAAATATATACTGTATGTATGTATGTATGCATAATACATATTCACTGTACAAACACATTATGAAAACAAAAACTTTAATTTTGGATGTGATTACTCGTTTGATAGCGCTAATTTGCAATTATATTATATACACATTTTTGTGTAAGTGTGATAACATTGCACAGTATTCCATACATATTAATTCATCATTTTTGAAAAAAAAAATAAATAAAAAAAAAATTTGTATTTTTATTCAGCAAGGATGTATTAAATTGATCAGAAGTGATAGTAAAGACTTGCTTTGTTACAATCTTTTTTTTTTTCAAATAAATCCTGAAAAAAATTAATAAAAAATACGTATTATGGTTTTCACAAAAAAATTAAACGGCATAACTGTTATCAATATTGATAAGAAGAAATTAATCTTATGCAGCAATGACTTCTGAAAGATCATGTGACACCAAAGTCCGAAATATGAAATATTAGCTGCTTTAAATTAATCTTTACAATGACAGAAATAAATTACATATAACATTAAAATAGAAAGTAGTTATTTTAACTTGTAATAATATTAAACAATATTGCTGTATTTGACCAAATAAAAGCAGCCTGCCAATAGCACAATTTTATATGGTCATGTACATCAGAAAATATCTGGGCAAAATGCTTTGAATTTGAATTTAACAGTACTAACTAAAAGGGAAAGTTACAATAAATTATGGTCCATAAATGTTTTTAGATTGACTTTAAATCTCTATAATTTTCTTCTAAACCAGACAACAGCAACACAAAATAGTTTGACAACAAATTAGAAATAACACAGCAAATGGAACAGTCAAGGGTAAGGCCAAAACAAAATAATTTATTTTCTTTTTGTGACATTTTATGCAGACAGCTAGAATTTAGTGTCTCACTTCAATCCATTGTTATATAATTCTTCCCTTTGCCACACCAACCCCTAAATCAATTAACAATAATAACCCAAACATTAAAGAGAAATTTGCTATTTTCTGTAGATTTCTGCAAGCCTGTCAACATCAATATCATTACCTTATGCTCCTAGTATAATTTCACATTACATAACAATAAGATTTTTTTAAACAAGTTAGTGCATTTCATTATCCTAAACCACTAGCTGCTCATATTCATTAATGAAAACAAGAGAAAAAAAAGCCCCAGTGATTTGTTATTTACCGCATTACTAAGCCTCTAGTAAATGCATCAAGTATTTTCTCTGCTGAAATCTCAAAAAAAATATACAAATATGTTAAATCTGTGATTCTCTCCCAATGTCTTTTTTGTACATAGTCATGATAACAAACTTACAAGGGACAGGGAGGGGGGTTGGGGTTGCATGTGGGATGGACAGCAGAATTAAAATAAATTAAAAATCAATTTTTAAAAGCAATACTTTACAATGAATTGAACAGCAATACTGTATCCTCCTGATTAAACGTTCAATATCAGCACCAATTCACCACAGCACTTCTTTTGTAGTGAACGCTTCCCTGCTATTCATATTCCTCAGTCACTATCAGGTACCACCTACCAAAGCAACTGTAAATTTTTAATTACCCAAACACATGCCACTCTATCAAAAGAACTAAACTAAAAAAAAAAAAAAAAAAAAAAAAAAAACACGCTGGCATTGGCATAGCAATGACAACACTCACATTACCATGGCAAAGCTATAGAAGGCCTTGCAGCAATCATAACGAGAGGATTTTGCACAGATATTGCCATTTATCCAACAGTCAAAATGCTCTTTTTTTTTTTTTTTTTTTGGGAGGAATAAATGTATTTGTTTAAATAAGGGGTTTGTATTACAATTCATGGAGGACACATTCAGGGGACACCAAGCATATAACATTCAATTACCCTTTGAATCTCATCTCCTTCAGACAATAAAACTGCATGAAATGGCTATGCCATGACATTAAGCGTTGCCAAATTGGAAGTTCATATAAGTGTGAAAGCAGTATTGGTGCTGTAAATGACAGGAATGAGATGAAACGTCAACCCTGAGCCAGATAACCCACTCTGGGACTACAAAATAAATGATTTTGAGAGACCAGCACTGTTGATTTTGGTTTCCAAATACCAACAGCTGAAAAATTCGGAATTTCTTCATTGAGCTGAATGTGCCGTAGTTTAGAAACAATCACTTTGATATAACAGTGGTAACCATATTTTATCATTTCTTCAGACCAGCTTGACCTATACCATAATGACCAACTGCCCCATACAATCAACTCTGAATGTGCTGATTATGAATATAAGAACCAATCCACATAACAAACTTGATTCTTGACTCTGCCTTGCATTATTCCAACAAACACCACCTTGTTGTAAACATAATCAAGAGCCTGATTGATTATCAGGATATTTGAGCAGACATTTGAGCAGTCCAGGAAGGAAAATGCACAAAAACGAAAAAAGGACAAATCTGAGATGACACAAAGTTCATGAGTGCCTATGTACCTGACTGTTAGAGTTATCATTCACAGGCTGTTGGTTACTCAAACTAGCTACAAAAACAATGACAAATCACACATAAAATTAAAAAGAAGAAAAAAAAAAAAAAAAAAAACAAGTAACGAATCACCCATCAGCAAATCAGTGACATAACAGCATCATAATTGGCAGGCTTTGACTTCATGACAGTAGGCTATATATTTGAATCATTAACAAGGCTCCAAAGTTGATCGTAAGTAAATCTGAACGCCCGTTCCAGAATTAATCACGAGCTACAGTATGTCACGCGAACTAATGCAAAACTCCAGCCCAAGTCAGCCCTAAATATACTCGCAAAATTATTCACTCAAGCACGCGTGGCGTATTCTATACGGGATCTAAATCCTAGATGAATCGACTCTAAAGCAAACCACATCCTTCCACACGAAATTTCATTTACACGGTCAAACCAAACCCCGGGGGTCGAGCGTTGCCCAGTGTCCTGTGATTGCAAACGAAGCAACCGAAAACGAAAGAAAAGAAAAAGATGAATCATTGCATGTCAAAGTGATATCTTTGTATAGGTACATGACATCGTTTATGCATGTTCCTTTTCTTAGTGCATATGCTCTTTGCAGACCACCATCTGGGCCATCAGACCACCCATTCTCACCTCTCCCAAGCTTAGAGAGGCCATCCTCCTTTCAAAAAGAAAAAAAACTCACATGGATTTACATTCTGAAGGGACATTGTCAAGTTAGAAGCATAAAATGTTTTGTTTTTCCTATTCGATGGCGTCCTTCAGCAAGCAACAACTGCTTCCAATTTCTGATGCCCGTTTTGCCTGGATACCCCAGTCTGTGCATTGTCACTTCATGAGACTTTTCCTCTGGAAGTGCTCCAGGCAGGAGAGGTGAATACCTTTTTAAATTTTGATTTTTTTTTATATCATATTTCATCTCTTTATATTTATATATATATTTATATATATTTACATATATATCTTATATGTGTGTGTGTGTGTGTGTGTGTGTGTGTGTGTGTGTTTGTGTGTGTGTAAATATTCATACATTAAGGATTTCTGTTTAGAGTCTTTACTTTGGCGATATGGGGGGGATGTTCTGCTCTTTTCCAGTGTGTCTGGAACCTCCCTGGGGGGAACCGCGATGGCCGAAGGGAGGGCGCCTCTGCTGCTCCCGTAGCTTGAACCCCCCTGTACTGTTTCTGGGGGGTCCGTTGCTGCGAGAAAAGCCCTGGGAGTCACGGGCTGGTCGGCCCTCCCTGGCCTTGCAGTTCCCCCCCGTTTCCTGAGGCCGCTCCTGTTTGTTTGCTGGGCTGGAGGGCTGCTCCTCCACCTTGTTGACACGCAGCTCTCTCAGAGGCTGCGTGCTTGCATTGTTGGGGCTGGAAGTGGATGCTGGAGGAGGGGGATCCTTAGGTGGTCGCTGACATACTTCAGCGTAGCTGAGCTTGCGAGGTTCCTGAAGAGAAGAAGGGGAAAATTAGAAGTAGAAAATTCTGCCATTAAATACTCACCTTCATGACGTTCCAAAACTTTAAGACCTTTGTTAATCTAACCCTAACCTAATCTGAAAAGCTTTCTGACACAGAGTAGACAGCAACGCAACTACCATGTTCAAAGCCAAGAAAGGTAGTAAGGACATCAATAAAATTGTCAGTTTTTTAGTCAATAGCAACGTCAGTGGTTCAACTGTAATTTATGAAGCTACAAGAATTTTTTTGTGCAAAGCAACAGGGTCAGAAAAGTCTCAAATTTCAAGAATAACATCTTAATTTGTGTTCTGAAGTTGAACGAAGGTCATACAAAATGAGGGCGAGTAATAACAGAATTTTCATTTTTGGGTGAACACTTTAAGTGTTGGGAGACATCTCAGCTACATATTCAAAGATAGGCTACAGAACTTTGAATAGCTGTGGTATATGGAAATGTCTGGGAGACTTAATTGAATCCATGTCTGTTTTAAGTTTGAGTTCATGTGACACTGAAGACTGGAGTAATGATGCTAAATATTTTGATCTTTGAGCTCAGGGGAAAAAAAAAAAAAATTCATTTTAAAATATTTTCAAATAGAAAACAGTTATTTTAACAGTTACAAATATTTCACAATATTACTGCTTTTGCTGTATTTTGGATCAAATAAACGCAGGCTTGGTGAGCAGAAGAGACTTCTTTAAAAAAAAAAAAAATCTTTTTCAACTGTTGACTGGAAGTGTATGTAAATATACAATAAAAATGTATTGTAATATGTATGGAATACACTATGTAAATACAAAAAACAAAATAAGTAAGGGAAAATGTGTCATACAGGTAAAAAAGACAAACAATTTAAAATAGGTCTGTTTAATTTGTAGGACAGACTAGAAAAAATGGAAAAGTGGAGAGAGAAAAATAATGGGGTCTTGAACTAGGGCTGGGAAAATACACTGACCAAAATTATAAATGCAATACTTTTGTTTTTGCTCCCACTTTACATGAGCTGAAAGATCTAAGACTTTTTCTATGTACACAAAAGGCCTATTTCTCTCAAATATTGTTTACAAATCTGTCTAAATCTGTGTTAGTGAGCACTTCTCCTTTGCCGAGACAATCTATCCACCTCACAGGTGTGGCATATCAAGATGCTGATTAGACAGCATGATTATTGCACAGGGGTGTGTGTGTGGGGATATTGGCATGAACTAAAACATATGCGCTGATCCAGAGCATCCCAAACATGCTCAATGGGTGACATGTCCGGTGAGTATGCTGGCCATGCAAGAAATGGGATGTTTTCAGCTTCCAGGAATTGTGTACAGATCCTTGCAACATGGGGCCGTGCATCATTATGCTGCAACATGAGGTGATGGTCGTGGATGAATGGCACAAAAATGGGCATCAGGATCTCATCATGGTATCTCTGTGCATTCAAAATACCTTCAATAAAATGTACTTATGTTTGTTGTCCATAACGTTCACCTGCCCATACCATAACCCCACCGCCACCATGGGCCATTCGATCCACAAAGTTGACATTAGCAAAACGCTCACCCACATGAAGCCATACACGCTGTCTGCCATCTGCTCTGTACAGTGAAAACTGGGATTCATCCGTAAAGAGAACACCTCTCCAAAGTGCCAGACACCATCGAATGTGAGCATTTGCACACTCAAGTCAGTTACCACGACGAACTACAGTCAGGTCAAGACCCCGATGAGGATGACAAGCATGCAGATGAGCTTCCCTGAGACGGATTCTGACAGCTTGTGCAGAAACTCTTTGGTTATGCAAACCGATTGTTGCAGCAGCTGTCTGGGAGGCTTGACTCTCATGCTGAATGTGGAGGTCCTGGGCTGGTGTGGTTACACATGATCTGCGGTTGTAAGGCCAGTTGGATGTACTGCCAAATTCTATGAAACGCCTTTGGAGATGGCTTATGGTTTAGAAATGAACATTCAATTCACGGGCAACAGCTCTGGTGGACATTCCTGCAGTCAGCATGCCAACTGCATGCTCCCTTAAAACTTGTGACATCTGTGGCATTGTGCTGTGTGATAAAACTGCACATTTTAGAGTGCCCTTTTATTGTGGGCAGCCTAAGGCACACCAAGGATTATCTTGGCAAAGGAGAAGTGCTCACTAACACAGATTTAGACAGATTTGTGAACAATATTTGAGAAAAATAGGCATTTTGTGAACATAGAAGTCTTAGATCTTTGAGTTCAGCTCATGAAACATGGGGGCAAAAACAAAAGGGTTGCGTTTATAATTTTGTTCAGTGTAAAAAGATGCATTGCAAATCGAGAAATTATTCCACATCGATTCTGAGATTTTGAAGTTTTTAACAGCAGATGGCACAGTATGCTTTAGAAACAGCCATACTTGGCTTGCTTCTAATTCCTTACACACACTTGAACCTAAAATATTCACCCATAAAGTTTCTAAAATTAATCATTCGAAAAGGTTGAAGCAAATTACAAGCATGTTCACAGTAGGTTGTGCTTACATTAAACTCGGGTCATAAAAGTATTCTGAGCCAAGGTGCAATTACATGTGACAGCTGAATGCACAAGTTCTTTTCTTCATGAGCATTTAAGTGTGTAGTTAAAGTAGATCAGAGAGCCATCTGCAGTTAAAAACTACGCTCAAATCGATACAAGTGAATCGCCATGCATTCAGAAAATCTCAGAATCAATCCATGAATCGCAATGCATCGATTTATTGTCACAGCCCTATCTTGAACCTACATCCCACTGAAAGGAAGACCAAAGACACACCACTGACTACTTGGCCCTTCTAAATATAATCATCAGCCTGAGAGAAGCTATAACTCACCAGCGCAGGGGTACTGGAGGGGGCAGTGTTAGATTGGGGGGCTGCAGGTGTGGCCGAGGTGGCCTGAGGCTTTGGACCAGGTGCTGTTGGGGCAGGAGTGGGTGCTGTGGCTGCGGCTACAGCTGCAGCTGCGACTGGGGCAGGGGTCACAGACGTCTCTTTATAGACCGGAGTCTCCACCTTCTCTGGTTTCTTCTCCAGGTGGTTGGAGCTACAAAACACAAGTAGCAAAACTCAGACACTAATAAAAACAAGATTCAGAATGCCACCAATTTGTAACAATCGCTTACCTGGAGATCACAGGATCAGGGACGTGAGCAGTTATCTTGGCTACAGGCTGGGTGGGCTTGGAGACATTCTCCTCTGAGGCTGGGCCTGCGGGACTCACAGTAGACTCCTTGGTTAAATCCTGCTGCTGGAGAGAATGAAACAAGCAATCAACAAAACAAAAAAGATTTAAAGTGGTGTGAATACATATTAACGTATTCTAACATACCTTTTCCCTGTTCAGGCCCCGTACAACATCAGAGAGGCGGTTCTCCAGCACAGGTTCCCCCTGCGGACTGGCAGAGCAACCAGGCAGCGGAGGGAAGTTGGAGGCAGCCAGGTCAAACTTGGGGGGCGGTACCTTCACTTGAGACAGAGGAACTGGTCTCTGTGGAAACAAATAAGAAAAAAACAATTAAGAAGGCATAAATAGAAAGAGGGTTAACTGCAACCAGCAATACAACAAAAACAGAAATGCATTACTGTTGTGCGATCATCCTCTCGCCGCCTTCGAGTGCCTCTGTATGTCGTTCTCCTGAAACAAATTGGATTAATACAAATTAACTAAATGTGCAATCTGACTGAATTTATATTAAATTGACATTCCACAGAGGTTAAACACTTCATAACTCCACTGGTTCACAAGGCTAATCTAAAATAAAATTAAAGGATTACATTTTGTAGGACACATGGGAAAGGAAATAGGGCAGAAACTAATGACTATTTTGGTCATTTATACACTACCATTTAATAGTTTGGGGTCAGTAAGAGTTTTTTTTCCCATTTTGAAATTACTACTTTTATTCTGAAAGGACCTTTTAAATTGAACAAAAGTGAGAGTAAAGATGACATTCAGTATTAAGAATGGAAAACCTGACAAACCTTCCACGTCCCGCCATGGTACCATCATCAGTTGGATCATTGGAAGCTAGGTGTGGAAAGGATGAGTTGAGCTCGGTGGATGACAGCACTGGCCCGGCGCTGGAGGGAGGCTGGGGACTGTGCAGGCCAGACAGTCCATCCACAAGAGCCACCGGAGACACAGTGGAAGACAGACCATCATTAGCCCTCGTCTGAGGCTTCACATGGTTCCTACTCAAAAAGAAACAGAACACATGAGATTTGCTTTTGTTACAGTGTCTTTAGTCCATACAAACTTTTCTTTTGCCGAACATGTCCCAGCATGAATGTAGATGATGGTTTTTCAAGTGATGGGCAGCATGCAATGACTCCAAAACCAAAAATTGAGACAAACAGACAAATTCTGGGGTTAAAGGAATAGTTCACCCAAAAAAATACAGCTACAAATATAGCTCTGGGCCTTGAACATGTCAGTTGTCAAATATCTTAGGTAGTAAGTACATCCATAAAATAGTCCATGTGTTGCTGGCTATGTAGGGTCAGAAAGCCCTCAGATTTCATCAAAAATATCTTAATTTGTGCTCTGAAGATGAACAAGGGTCTTATAAGTTTGGACAGAATTTTCATTTTTGGGTGAACTATCCCTTTAAAACCACTCTGATTTTTCCCGCCAGTGAGCTTACAGTGGCATCTATCCCAATTTTTATTATCATCTGTTTTTTTTTCTGGTTTATTGTCTACAGTAAACTCACTTCAGGCATTTAAATTAGGGCTGGAAATAGAGTAAAATAATTGTTTTTTAGCTAATTAGCACATTTTTAGTAAGTTAACATTTAATGCAAAATTGCATGCACTAAAATGTAATCTTTTACATTAATTCTGACAGCCCTTAATGTAAATGTTTCTTTGAATGAATGAAAAAGACAAATGTTTAAACACTGCTCATGAAGATCATTCAACATAAAAAGCTGTTAGTGTAATGATTTGATTGGCCATATATTTAAGACTATTTAAATAAAAATACTTAGTTAACGAAATTATAAAACATACTCAAATAAGTGAATACACAAAAACAAAAGAATTGTAATTCTATTTCTGAAAAAAGTTGAATAGTGTGCATTATGTGTGTTTGAAAGATGGTTTGAATTAAGGCGACAATAATTGCAGTAACTCTTTTCTCTAATAACCCTCCCCCACTCATTTTGTTAGTAAACCACAATTTTGAGCTAGAGAGCTAAACACCAAAGCTGGTATTTTAGCTGTCTGAAGAGGATAGTAAGAATGGATTGATGATTGTTGATATTTGAAGTTTTTGAAGTTGTACCTGAAGGCATTTATTACATTCTTTCTTGAATAGAGTGGAACACTGTGGGAACAGTAAAAAAAAATATCCAAGTGATCTACTGTAACTGCCTACATTCTTACACTAAAGAAAAGCAGCTTGTACATAAACGAAACTTACTAACTTTTTGTATCAAATACAAAAACGGGAATGCTGATCTCAGAGATTCTTAATAATAGAGTACAACAGTGCCCGCCCACTTTTTCAGCAGCCTTGGTTATGCAAGTATTTTTACAGGTTTTTTTCTAATGGAAACTTTTTAAGTCATTGTTAAAGTGTTAGTTCACACTAAAATGAAAATTCTGTCATTAATGACTCCAAACCTGTAAGACCAACGTTCATCTTCCGAACACAAAATAAGATTTTTTTGATGAAATCCTGCTTTCTGACCCTCCATAGACAGCAAGGATCCTACTACCATCTAGGTCCAGAAACATAGTAAGGACATTGCTTAAATAGCCCATGTAACATCAGCGGTTCATCCATAATTTTTAGAAGCTAACTTAATGTCTTTAGTACATTTCTGGGCCTTGATCTTGGCTAGGACCCTTGCTAAATATGGAGGGTCAGAAAGCGCTCCGATTTTATCATGAGGGTGAGTATTTAATGACAGAATTTTCATTTTTGGGTGAACCATCCCTTTAAAGAGTTCTAACAGTCAAAGGTACAAGACACTGTACATAATTAGCATTGTCAAAAGTACCAACGTCCTTTCACATGCTCAACAGATATGTTTGTGATTGGCTACAATGATCATCAAAAGTGTGAAAGATGTGTGTTTGCAACAAGTTTTGAAGCAATGATCACTGTAGCCTATCATATACATATTAGCTGAGTGCGTAAACAATCACAGGTGTTTAAGAATCTGCTCAACAGTGCTCAAAATGCTAGGGAAATGCTGGTATCTTCACAATTTAAAAATTTTAGTTCAGACAATGGTACTTTTGACAAGACTAGTACATAACGGCTTTAATAAGGCAAAGAACTACAATCCCAAGAAACACTGTCAATAATAAATTAATAACAATTTCGTTTTTAATGTAATTTATAAGAGTGTTTGAAGACTATCACATCATTCGCAGTGCTTTGTGAGAGTGGGTGGGCCCTAAAGTGCTTTTTTGGTGAGATTTTTAAAATATTTCTATTCTCTGATTAGTGCATTTTTTTCAGAATGATGGTTAATGCAGTTTTCACAAAGGAGTTCCACTGCTAAACAATTATTTAAAATGTTAAAAAAGCTGAAATAATGTGGGCTAATGGTTTCAACGAAAGCATATACCATCGATTACACCGTCAGAGATCACACTAATGCTCTCATTTAACAGTTTATAAGTAGAGAAAATGCACTGCCGGAACCCTGTTGCACTCTATAGGTTAGAACTATACAGTTAATTCATTCACAATAAACTTATGGCAGAATGAAAGAACCTACCGGTTCCTGCTAAAGGGACGGCTAAGGTTGAGAGAATTTGAGCCAGTTTTGTAGTGTCCAGGTGAGCTAAATCCATTGACGAAACCACTGTTGGGAAAAGGAGCCTGTGGAAAACAGCAGTAGTCAAAAATTGTTTTTTTTTTTTTTTTTTACAAAAAATATGAGGTGCATCCCTAGTCAAACTACAAAATCTTACAAGGGGAGTCTCAAAGTATGGAGTCGGAGATGGTGTCCAGGTCGGAGGTACTATGCCATAGAGTGGGTACTGCTGCTGGGGGCTGTAAACAGGCTGCATAAAGAGAGGTGAGCTGTACTGGGACTGAGTGTGAGATTGCTGAGGATACACACTGCAGTCGAGGCTGCGGTAACCATTCTTTGCAAAGAACGTGTTGATGGCTTTTATTCTGGCCTGAGAATAGAAGACGCAAAAAGGTAAGAACCCATCTGACATTAAAAAAAAAGAAAAAACTAATTAAAGGGATAGTTCACCCAAAAGGTAGCTTGATAAAATTACGGTTGTACCACTACTGTCACATGGACTTTTTTAACAATGTCCTTACTACCCTTCTGGGCCTTGAACGTGGTAGTTGCATTGCTGTCTATTCAGGGTCAGAAAGCTCTTCAATTTCATACAAAATAACAATTGTATTTAATGACAAAATTTTCATTTTGGGTGAACTACCCCTTTAAGACCACACATTTTTGTCAAAAACTTACCATGATTGGTTTTCCCTGAAATGTCTTCACTTCTTCCCTTAAATATTTGTATGCCTGAATGGAGGAAAACCAATTAGCTTCAAATCTAAGGGCAAGCAATTTGATCTCTAAATAATAACAAATGCATACCTGTTGAGCGTCTGTATCCGATTGGAATGTAATGTACCAGTTGTTGTTGTGTGCAAACTCCACGCTTATTACCTTGGGGCAGTTGTCATTCTTGAACAAAGCTTCCACTTCCTGGTGACAACAACAAATCATACATGTAAATATAAGAGTATCCAAAGATATCCACAGCTTCTACTTCCTAATAATATTTCGCACCTCAACAGGTGTTGTTTCAGGGACTTCTCGCAGAATGATGATGCAACGCTTGTGATTTGGCCGAACTTTTTCACCTTTTTCGTCAACTTGGACCATAGGAGATGCTGTAGGTGGTCAGAGTAATGTTAATTTTTATTCTTTGAATATAAATAAATTGAGCCATAGATGTTAAACCCAGGCACGTACATCTGAGGACATCCAAGATGAGGTCCGTGTCAGTTGTAAGGACCTTGATTCCTTCCATGCTGGCAATAGTCCAAATGGGGACAAACTGGTCACTGTCCATTTGAGATATTAGGTAAAGGTCTTTAGATAAGTTCTCCCTGTGGGATGAAAGAGGAGCATTGGTAAGGCAAACGCAGCTGTTGGAAGAAGAATGACTGTAAAGTGCTGTTTACTTAGTTGCATTAAATTGAAAGCTTACATCGCATTACAGGGCTGCACTTACCTAGAGAAACAGAACTCCAATTCTTTTTTGAGAGACTCACGCAAAGTCTCTTCAGAGACGGGCTGTTCCTCAGGGAGCTTGGACTCCACTGTGTGTCAACAAAGAGTATAAACAAAGGTAAGTGTGTGGCATATGCCTGCTGATTGAAAACACAATAAGAGACAGCAGTGATGGATTTCCTAGATTTATCTAAATAACATGTACACATGTATTGTATTTCAGTACATTATTACGAACATCACATACCATTAGTTGCTGTAGTGCACTCAGAAACCGGGAAGCTTTGGTCAGGGGGGTCCATACCGTTCACCACACTGACTACAGTACCAGAGGTGCTGTTGTCCTCAGGAGTGGAGAAGTTAGGCATGTACTGTTTATCTAAAGAGTTATCTAGGTCAACAGTAACAAATGACAGGGATAAATAATTACAAACATAAATACATTAAATTAGATATTCTATACAGTGGTGGCCAAAATGATTAGAACACTAGTATTTTCACCAGCTAAAAATGTTTTAAGTCAGTTATTTTGCTGTAGTGTGTCAGGAAATATCAGTTTACATTTCCAAACATTCATTTTGCCATTAATTGTAATAATGCAGTGACATTTTTGTTTGGACAAGGAGTGTGACAACAGCCAGTGCTCTCATCATCCAGTTTGTCTGGAATGACATGAAGAAACGGAACAAAGTGAGACAGACTAAATCCAGAAATCTGTGGCAACGCCTCTAAGATGCTTCAAGAAATCTACCTGCAAAGCCACAATACTGTTTTAGGTACTTGTGTAAAAATGCTTTAAAATGAGAATGCTGTCAAAACTAATGTGACAAATAGATTTTCTGTATCAATTAACTTCTATTAACTAAATTAAATCAACATTTAGTGCGATCATCCTTTGTGTTTAAAGCAGTTTTTGCCCTAGGTGCACATGCGCATAGTTTAAGGTAGCTTTGCAGGTAGGTCTCTTAAAACATCTTGGAGATGTTGCCACAGTTCTTCTGGATTTAGTCTCTCTCAGTTTGTTCTGTTTATTCATGTCATTCCAGAAAGACTGGATAAGATCAGATCTCCGTGTAGCACTGGCTGTTGTCAGACTCCTTGTGCAAACAAAAATCTCACTTGGATTATTACAATTAATGGCAAAATAAATGTTTTGAAATGTAAACTGACATTTCCCACTGACACACTACAGCAAAAGATAACTTAAAATCATTTTTTAGCTGGTGAAATTACTAGTGTTCTAATAATTTTGCCCACCAGTGTATGTACTGATTCACTAATCAGTATAGGATCAGTGTAAATATAATTTAGTGCATTTCTTAGGAGGAGAACAGAACACGCAGGGGTCTTGACAATAATTTTTTTTAAAGTTTAACTTGTGTCTAAAATGGCAGAACACTTGGTTGGGGAAAAGCGAGACAGCCATCAGTCTGCACATGTACACAGACCAACAAAACAAATGCTTTGCAACTACCTTTCAAATTGAGTTTTTTTAAATAAATTAATACTTAGTACAGTTATTATTCAAATAGTAACAGTAAAAACATTTATAATGTTTAAAACATACGTCTATTTCAAAGTTGTTCTTTTGAACTTCATGTTAAAAATGTCATGAATATTGAGTCAGCATATTAAAAGGATTTCTGAAGGGTCATGTGAAACTGAAGACTGGAGTAATTGCTGCTGAACATTCAGCTGTCATCAGATGAATAAATTACATTTTAAAATGTATTAAAATAGAAAACAGTTGTTTTCAAAGATAACATTTCAAAGTATAACTGTTTTTACAGTATTTTCATAACATTTTTCTTACCCTTTATAGACAGCAATGCAACTGACATGTTCAAGGCCCAGAAAAGTAGTAAGGACATCGCAACGTGTCAGTTGCGTTGCTGCCTATGCAAATTCAGAAAGCGCTCTGATTTCATCAAAAAAATATTTTAATTAAGGATTTGGAATGACATGAGAGTCATTAATGACAGAATTTTCATTTTTGGGTGAACTATCCCTTTAAAGCTTTAAAAAAAAAAAAAAACAGTATAGAACAGTATTGTATATGCATTCTGAAAAACGCTAAGAAATCAGTTTTGACTAGATTTAGAATGCATGGAAATTTCCTTTACCTTCAGCCGTATTGTTCTGAGACCAGGGGGAGGCCACAGTGCCATCCACAGGAGCTTCACTCTGTGTTGCAGGGATCTCCTGCCACACCTTGGCATTAGGGTTCAGACCAGCTCCTTTAGCAGTGACCTGGAACACCAGAAGAAAATGGTAACATTAAGGCAATGAACTCATTAAACCTAAAGGTTGGTTTTAAAATCTTCTGAAGACATTACATAGTATAAGCAGAGTTATCTTGACATTCCTCACTCTCTCTTTTTTGGTCTTTCATTTTAGGCACAACATGCAAAACACTTCCTGTGTCGTTCCCATGACACCAAGTTTTGTTTACATGTCTTGAGTGACACCGAGAGCAATGACAGATGAACCTACTTAACCTGCATTTCCTTGACATCACTTTACCTCCACTTAAAAGCAACTCAAAATGCCCACAGAGAAAACTAAGTGCTTAAATAGGTACTTCAGTTAATTATAATGATTTGAAACCATTAACATACCATAACACAGCAAATACTATGAATACTATGCTGGAATGTCTACCTGCAAAAATACAAGAGTGCTTAAATTTAATGAACTTAAAGATGGTAAAATGGTATGTCTTGCTGGAAGAATGAACTAAATAAATCCTCAGTCAACACCTTCAGTCAATACCAACACACAAAGGCAGCACGAGGTGAGCAGAATCACATGGGCTTGTGTTTACAACACATGAATGACCAAAACTAGCATTTTTCATTGGTCACAAGCCTCTCATTTAAGACATCAGCAGTTTCTGAAGCAAAGGTTTACAGTTTCTGAGAGACTAAGTGTTTCATTTAAAAATCAACATTACAAATAACAAATCAAGGAGAAGAGTGCAAAAAAACTGAGGAACAAAAGACATTTGTGGCTGGCCAAACTAAACCAGGATTTCCAGGGTAATAAACTTGATAACATTAGTGTTTGTTCTTATTTCTGGTCAGGTAGGTGAAATATTAGGCTAATATCTTAATTAATACTGCTCGTACGTATATTTACCACCTATTATCTTGAGTTTGTCAAAATATTGTGCCCTTTCCTGGCTCCCAAGTCCTTCTCTATAAGATTTAGCAGCTTCCACACATTTTTATTTTCTGTGATTTAGTCAGCATAAATTAGCGGAACAGCATATTCTATATTGGCTATAAATCACCAATATGGCTGTGGATCCGGGTAACTGACCAAATTGTGATGCAAGTACAAACCCTCTATAAATAATCAATATTTAATAGCATACATTTCAAACAAAACCTGACCAGTAGCACGTTTCTTCTCCACCAACCCAAAAATTAGCCAAAGTATTTAGTTTCTGGTCTGGAACAGCATATGAGTGTTTCAGCTTCAAATCCACTCCTGGTTTTACACTTTCCACTACTCTACACATTAGTGATCATAAAATGATGGTAAGAACACATCATTATCATTTTAAATTATATTTTAACAGTGGAAACCTAAACCTTAAAAGTCATGAAATATGCAAACTATGGTAAACAAATAAGCATTTAAAAGACTTTTCTCTTGTTCCCACCAAAACTATGAAAAACACTTGTAAGTGCCATGTAAAAAAGAAAAAGGTTCCCATGTGTAGATTTATTACACGTTTAATATTTTGGCTACAATTTGTGCATCCACAATAATTCATACCTGCTCATTTCACATGGCCACGGGGGCGCCATTGGGAACAGCCACCTGCTTCCTAACCTTCATCCTCCACATAAACTATCAAAAACAGCTGTTAAGCTTTGAGAGCCTGTAACACAAACAACACTAAAAGACCCTCTAGGATACTAGGATAGTGTTTCTAGAATATGTCAGATACGCGATTTAGGCTGAAGGCAGACATATCACCATTCTCCGAAAACTCGGTTGCTACGGGTCCTCCCAAGCTAAAGTGCAGGAAATATTTTGGTAGGCTATATTAAAAGAGGAGGACGTCGGCTAACCAAGCAAACTGACACATTTGCTAATTATTACTCACAAAACCACATCAACTCCCAAAGTCAGTGTTATAAACACATAATTTTGAGTTCGTCTGCTCTATTCGGTTTTAACTTCATGAGAGCTCATGTGTGTCATATGACTGCGTGAATAAGCTTATGAAAGGAGGCCGCTGAATGAATGGTGGCGAATTATAACGGATTTTATGGTTGGAATTTGTCGACTAAAATCATTATCCCTACGCCAATGTGTGAATTAATCTATAAGTGATAAGCAAAATGCTCATATGTGTATCTTCGTTAGCATATGGGCTAATTTAGCCGGTTAACTCATGTCATGCTCGACAGCCTTAAAGGGCCAGTTCACCCAAAAAAAATGTAAATTCTGTCATGTCGTGTCACTTCCTTTATTCAGTACAAAAACAAAAAGATTAATTAGTTGTATTTAAGTTTATTACCATATCACAGGATATTCTTATGGCAAATACAGATTCGAGAATAAATAAACATTTTATTTTTAATATGAATTTCATATTGTTGTACATACACAGTCACATAAAGATACTGTAAATGTATCTGACTAAAAATGGACATTTTAGAAAACAAATGCTGTTACAAGTCAAAAGGAGATGTGGGAGATGCGAGAAACTGACAGCTTCAGTCTCCATTCATTTTTATTGCATCTTTTTACCAGTGGAAGTCAATGGGGACTGCTGCTGTCATTCTGTCTTTCGTGTTCGTAAGGGTATTGAACAACATGAGCGTGAAGAAATTAGCGGTTTTTCGGGTGAACTGTCGCCTGTGTGAGAGAAAACGATCTTAAAACCACAAACATGCTGCAAAGTTCAGCCGCAGATTAGAAATGGCTTTTGTAAGCGGGCCAGCGAAGAGATTAATGAATCATCCTGTCAATTGCCAACAAGAAGCGTCTTCAACAACATGGCCAGCTTGCAATTTAGGTGATGTCAGAGCTTGCAAGCTGTGTGAACCGACCGATGGCCTTATATAGCGAGCGATCATACTTCCTATGACCCTATTTTTAAGAAGGGCAACGGCCAGAGACCGATCGTCCTGTTGGGGAGGGGTGAAGAGGCCCCGACTCACCATGACGCCTGAGTCTCCCCCGGTCCCGGGTGTGATCTCGTCCTCCCCACGGGGTTTGGGTCCCGGCTCAGCCTCCTCCTGCAGCTGCGGCTCTCCGCCCTGGTCTGAACTCATCGGCCGCTCCTGGCTCACCGCGCCTCCGTCGTTCTCTCCCTGCCCCCCTCGAGTCACCCTTTTTGAAGATCGAATAGTTTGCTAATACACCAGTAGCTACACGCACAGTAGGCGATCCGGTTGAGGAACCTGAACTTAGTGAGTGTTCGTTAATGAAAGCTCAGAATGCGAGCTGGCTGGCTAGCCACCGAATGGGCTAGTTCTCCTGCTAACTAACGTTAGCTGGCTAGCTATCAATGCATCGACATATACGGCGCAAGCTCCGACGTTTGTCAACCGACAGGGAAAAATGACAGCGCAAGAGTCGAAAATAGCGAAATCGTTCCTAACGCGCCTTCCTCACAATTTACACAAGCGCCAGTGCCATAGGGCGCATTCCTAAACGGGCGACCGAAGCGGACACAGGGGACACGCACCTTACCAATGAGTAGGCAGACATTAACACAGTCCGCCACCGTCCCACACTCCTCAGCGACCTCTTGATACCCTCTGAAGTTGATCTGCTCAGCTTCCGGTTGGAGCAATGGCTGACAGCAGCCTGCCTGCCAAAATAAAAGTTTAATTTTTCAACAGACGCTCATGCAGTTTTCTTGTTTTACTTCTTGTATGCTTAGTCTTCTTCTGTCACCAAGACAAATTCCTTTGTGTGTTTGTGTGTAAACATACTTGGCAATAAATCTAATTTCACGCAAAATCAAAATTCTGTCATCATTCACTCCCTTTCATTCCAAACTCATCACTTTCTTCTGTGGACCACAAACCCATTCGTGGGGTTAATTTTTTTTTAATTGAGATTTAAACATCGTCTGAACGCTGAATTAATACGCTTTCTATTGATGTATGGTTGGGACGTTATGATGGGAATCTGAGAGTGCAGGTTTTGATATATTGACGGTAGAAAATGAACAAAATATTTTCATGGGACATGATCTTTACTTAATTTCCTAATGATTTTTGGCATAAAAGAAAAATCAATCATTTTGACCCATACAGTGTATTTTTGGCTATTGCTACCAATATACCTGTCCTACTTAAGACTGTTTTTGTGGTCAATTATTATAATTATTTATCTTTTTAATTTTTTTATGGATAGTTCACCCAAAATTAAAATTGTTTTATTTTAAATAGCATATCTGTGAAGGCCTTTTAGAAGATAGATAAATCCTTGTAAATTCAGGTAAAACAAACCCTCCAAAAAACAGATGTTGAGTGTGATTATGCAAAGGATTTTTGGAAAGAAATGTCCTGGCTTGTTTTCTCTGCTTACGTTCAAGTTTTGAAATAGTTGCTATTTTTTGATTTGGGAATCAGCATCAAGGGAATTGGATGATATGTTAAAATTGTCACAAGTCTCTGTGGCCTATTTTATCTTCGTAAATATAAAGTTACTGATTCTATGCCCAATTTTAGTTTTTTTTTTGTTTGTTTGTTTTTGCATCGATTTAAAACTATTCTATGATTCTCTTTAGTTATCACTTAATAAGAAAGCTGCTAAAACATCTGTATTGATGAAAAAAATAATGAATTTCGATGTAAGGGTTTTATCTCCTGGTCATTTTCTGAAGCTGACATTTTTAATGTGTAATTAATACATTAATTAATTTATTTTTGTTTTAGATGTCTATGTTAAGTTTTTTTTTTAATTCATTTTTTTTCTTTCTTGCTATTTCTTATTTTTTATTTTTCTATTTAGTTTTTATTTATTTATTTGGCCTAATTGTGTCACATATGTGACCCTGGACCACAAAACTAGTCATAAGGGTCAATTTTTTTGAAGTTGAGATTTTTACATCTTCTGATTTTTACATCATGCTTCCCATTGATATATGGTTTGTTCGGATAGGACAATATTTGGCTGAGATACAACTATTTGAAAATCTGAAATCTGAAGGTGCAAGTTTTGATATATTTACGTTAGGAAATGTACAAAATATCTTCATGGAACATGATCTTTACTTAATGATCCTAATGATATTTGGCATAAAAGGAAAATTATTTTGACCCATACAATGTTGGCTATTGCTACAAATACGTGCGACTTGAGACTTTGTGGTCCAGGGTCAAATATTGTTCTTTTAAACAATATATCTGCTGTATGTAACAAACTAAAACAGATGTTTTCAGGCAGATATGAATCAAAGGCTCATTCAAAGGAACAATTTTAAAGTAGAGTGTAAAGGAGCATTTCTCCCAACTAGTGCATTTAAATTAAGACAATATCTGGTCACTATAGTTGTAATGGTTGAGAATGAATCAACATACAGATGTTTTACAGCAGGATCATTTATTCATGACTGACATCTGGTGGAGAACATACTGTAAGTCTTTTGACTAGAGAATTCTATCTTTCTCTAAGAAATTTATCTTTCATGTCTAAGAATTTTGCATTCATTCATCTTTTGTATCAGATAATATAGTGCGTAGGTTCAGTTGTTCATACTTTAATACTTACAAATATAAAATAGTGGTTGCATGTGTGCATAATCCTTAAAGGCTTAATATAGAAGTCCAAAAGTATTAGAACACTAGTATTTTGCTGTAATGTGTCAGTAGGAAATATCAGTTTACAAAAAAACAGAACTGAGACAGACTAAATCCAGAAGAACTGTGGCAACATGCTTAAAGAGACCTACCCACAAAGCTACCTGAAATACTAGGGAACCTAGTGCACCTAGGGCACAACCTGCTTTAAACGCAAAGGATGGTCACACCAAATGCTGATTTAATTAATAGAAGTTAACTGATAAAGAAAATCTATTTATGGCATTATAAGTGCCTAAAACTTTTAACAGTCCTATAGCTTTGTAGGCAGGTCTCTTGAAGCATATTGGAGACATTGCCACAGTTCTTCTGGATTTAGTCTGTCTCAGTTCACTTCATGTCATTCTAGACAGACTGGATGATGATGATGATGATATCAGATATCTGTGTGGAGCACTGGCTTTTGTCAGACTCCTTGTGCAAACAAAAATCTCACTGGATTGATGAACAGATTTAAAACTATTTTTAGCTGGTGAAAATATTAGAGTTTGAATAATTTTGGACACCACTGTAGATTTAAACTGTTTAACGGTAGTATGTATTATCTTAGAGCTCCTGCTATAAACATTTTTCCATTCAAATGTTCTATACGACTGCCCATATCAAGATGAACACTGCAACAATATTAAAGTACCGAAACTATCAGTGATTTTGACTAGACTGATATATAGCATTGCCATAGAAAACTAAAATCTAAAGAAATATTAGACTGCATTGTTTTTCAGCATGTCTATAACACTCCTTCAGCTTCTCAGTCAGCCAGAGAACAACCCATCTTTTATACTTGTAAACAGAAAATAGTGGTTGCTTGTGTGCATAATCCTTTAAAATTTAATAGGCTACAGACTGTTGGTATATTGAGAGTTTCTTTTCATTCTTTCCTAAATTAAAACATATTTAAAAAAAAAAAAAAAAAGGGTAAAGAAAACCAACGGCATTTAATAAGATTATTTTGAATTGCATGTTGCAAGTATTATCACACGTACTATAAATACAAACAAAATAAGAGAGTAAAACAGTGACAGATGAACAAATAATTTAAATAAATACTTCAGTCATTTCATGTTTGTTATATCTGTCTGTCCTCATTTTTGCTCATGATTTACTTAGTGAGAGTCATGTGCACTGGAGGCTTCTTGCTGATGACATGCTCTATATGAGCGTGTTCAGAGGTGTCCAAACTAATCTTGTACTTCGCCAAGATCTTCATAATAGGCCTCAGCTTCAACCACCACTGGTTCTTCGGAATACGGTGTCTGAGGAAAAGAGATAAGGATAAGGGAGTTTGTTAATCAAAATTGACGTTTTTGGCTTTTAGTATGAGTATGCTAGCCTTAAGGTTATCTATAAGCTGGTGTGCTCCAAAACAATGACAAAATTCGCATTTACAAGATATAAGCATTCAAAACTAACAGTCTCTAACTTCTGCTAATATGGATCAATGATTTTGATGACATCACTGCACTTCTGCTTCTCATCAAGCTTTGTCCAATCAAATGCTCTCTAGAATCCAAAGTGTTCCGCCCCCTACATTATAAATAGACGCTGAAGTTGAGCCTGAAATCGGTCACTTGTTCAAAGAGTTAGCATTTTTTGTACGCCGAATGGCACGTAAAGCACTATATAGGGGATAGGGAATGATTCAGATAGTGTACATATGCTTTCCATCTAGGCAAAAGAAATCTGGTTTTGCGCTGTCATGCGAACCGCCATATAAACGAAACGCTATTGGCCTTTTGAAAAAGGGGGCGGGGCTGTTTGATATGTCCTGCCCTGTCTTCTGGTTTCAGTTAAAATGATGTCAACACACAGAATAACGCTGCGTGCTTCAGAGCACTTCAGTGGACCTCTGAGGTCACAAACCTAGGAATAACATGCATTTGATGGCACATGATAATGGCAGATCCTTACTCAAAATCTGTCTGTTCTTTCAGTTCAGCCAGAGGCTGTAACACCAGTCCTCTCTTCCTCATGCCCAACACACAAGCAGAATCTGGGGTGTTGGCAAAGATTCGCCCTGCACAAAGAGTCAAAACGGAAGGAAGTCTTGGTTACTGACAAATAATTGATTGAGTAAAGTTTTAATGTTTCATCAGCAGTTCATTGTTGGAAATAATTAATAATAAAGAAATATTAGACCACATTGTTTCTCACCATGTCTATAACACTCCTTCAGCTTCTCAGTCAGCCAGAGAACAGCCTTAGCACCCATCTTGGTAGCAAAGTTTCTGTCAAAAGGAGTTGGGGTGCCACCCTACAAAAAGAACATTTGTCAGACAAAATATAACCCCTAATAAATGTGCACTCTTGATTTCTATTAAAACAAACAGGATTGATTGCATCTAACCTGCTGCATATGGCCAAGGACATTCTTACGGCAGTCAAAAACACCCTTTCCTTCCTCTGAATACAGGTTGAAGATGAAATCAGTGGTGTAGTTGGAATTGCAGTTTTCATTTCTGCAAAACATGTTAATTGAAAGGTGTTGGAGTTAGCAACTGATGCATGCCAATTATGCTGTTGATGTTATTTCTTCAAAGGGTTACTCCACCCCAAATTAAAATGTTGTCATTAATCACTTAACCCCATGTCATTCTAAACCCGTAAAAGCTTTGTTCGTCTTCAGAACACAATTTAAGATATTTCAGATGAAAACCAGGAGCTTTTTGACTGTGCCATTGACTGCCAAGTAAATAACACTGTAAAGTCCCAGAAAAATATGAAAGACATCTTCAAAATAGTCCATCGATAGACAAGTGATTCATGACAAAATTTTAGTTTTGGTCTTGAGTAACCCTTTAAGCAGTCTCACCTCAAAAGTGAGAAGTATATTTATAAATACTGAATGACAAACCTGAGAATTAGGCCTCTCTTAACAGTGGTCTTCATCTTCTCAACAAGATGTTCCACATTTGTCTGCAAACATTTGTTTTGTGGAGAAATTCAAACAGAATGGTTCAGTTCAATCCATTTTGAGTGATAACCACCCATTAATGCGATCACTCAAATGTTTTGTTACCTCTAAGTCACGAATGCCAAATTTCTCTTCATATATATAAGCAGCATCAGCTCCTGCAGAGAGACCAGCCATTGTGGCCAGGTAGCCACAGTATCCTCCCATAGTCTCGATGATAAATACACGCCGCTTAGTTCCTGCTGCTGACTGCTTGATCCTGTCACAGGTCTACAGAAACTTAATGTGAGGACATGCAACTAGAAAACAACCATAAACTAGGGATGCACCAGTATTACAATTCTAGTCGATACCGATGATCAGCCAATAATTATGTTAAGATGAACAAATAAATAGCCATTTTGTTGAAACAAATTAAAAATTATAAAAAGGCATTCATAAAATAGACATTTTTTCCCAGTCAATTAATCACAGTACATTAAGACTAATGTATTCTATTACAAGATTTCTGAAATGAGGCATTATATAATTAAATATGCAATAATTTGCACAAATGAGAACAGAAATCTGAACGATGGATAAGGTTGTAAATTGTTTCATTTTGGTGACGTCAGAGTTTTGTTGTTTTAAGATTTTGGATCTCTTTTTATCATTCAATTAATCAGAAATATTGTCAACAGTCATACAATAATATAAAAAAAATGTTTAAAAATGTTTTTACAAAGATTTTTAAAATATTTTTAAAGAAGTCTCTTCTGCTCACCAAGCCTGCATTTATTTGATCCAAAGTACAGCAAAAACAGTGCAATTTTGAAATATTTGTAAGATTTAAAATAACTGTTTTTAATTTTTAAATGATTTTTAAATAATTATTTCCTGTGATTAAAGCTACATTTTCAGCACCATTATTCCAGTTTTCAGTGTCAAAGCTTTTGTAACATCATACACTATACCATTAAAAATCTTGGCGTTAGTACATGTTTTGTTTTGGTGAGAAATTCTAGAAACTAATACTTTTATTTAGCAAGAATTTTTTAATTGATCAAAATTTCTATTTCACATATATGCTGTTCTTCTGAACTTTCTATTCAAAGAAACCTGATAAAAAAATCTACTCTGTTGTTTTCTACACCATAATAATAGTAATAATTCATGTTTTTGAGCAGCGAATAAGAAAATTAGAATGATTACTGAAGGATCATGTGACTGGAGTAATCATGCTAAAAATCCAGCTTTGAAAACGCAGTAATACATTTTAAATATATTAAAACAGAAAACAGTTGTTTTATATATAAATTTAAATTTGGATCAAATAAATGCAGGGCTTGGTGAGCAGAAGAGACTTCCTTTTAAAAACTGTTTGACTGCTACTGTATGTGTCAAGTAAATGATACATTAAAAATTCCTCTGAAAAAACATTCAGAACATAGATAGAATAAAAAACAAAGTTTGGTGGATTTGTTTTTTAGTGAACATTTCTTGTTCAGTGCAGAATAAATATAAAGATACAGTATGTGTTGTAATTAATTAATTGGGGGCAGCTATGGCCTAATGGTTAGAGAGTTGTAACCGACTTGTAAACGAAAAATTGCGAGTTCGAGTTCCAGGTCCGGCAGGGGTGAATGATCAACGCTCTCTCCATCCTCAATACCACGACTGAGGTGAGACCCTTAAACAAGGCGTTACAGCAATATGGCTGCCCACTGTTCCGGATGTGTGTTCACCGTGTGTGTGTTCACTACTGTGTGTGTGCGCGCTTGGATGGGTTAAATGCAGAGCACAATTTCAGAGTATGGGTCACCATATTTGGCCACATGTCACGTCCTTTCCTTTTGTTTAATATCTGCAGATACAAATAGATCCGAAAGAAGTTATAGAGACAAAATAATCCAAAATCTTAAAACTGACCAGTGCATGAAGGGGAAAAAAGGTCTTGCCTTAAAATTAATTTTAAATGCAATACGTCGATTCAGGCATTACAGCTTCATAATTTACATAATGAAAAAAGACAATAATTACATTTAACAGTGGTATTCAATTAAATATAAACAATGTTAAATTAACGATTTAAAGATTTTGTCTAAACATTTCTGCCTAAGAAAAACAGGTTAATAAATAGACAACTATCTAAATACATTTTTAAAAATGAATGAAGTTATTTAAAAACATTGGCCGACAATCAGTATGGTATTTCTATACTGTGCATCCCTAATATGCAGACAGTGTGTGTGCTGTATCTCTAACCGTGGTGATGGTGTTAAGGGCAGTGTCTGCACCGATGCTGAAGTCTGAGCCAGGCACATTGTTAGATACAGTAGCAGGAACGATCACCATGGGAATACACAGCTCTTCATACTTCCCTCTGCCTTGAACCATCTCCTGTGCACCTGAAAATGCCTGAAATGGGAATCTTAATATGACCTAAACAGAATATGCACCGGATGTGGACATTATATTGTATGTTACATCATTATATGTCACTTGCTTCAAAACCCCCAATGATGACCAGAGCGTGAATATTGTACTTTGCAATATTTAGGCTGATCTCCTCCAAGTATTTTCCAGGTAACACTCTGCATAAACAAAAGAAGGAACTTTTTAAATACAGCAGAACTACAAATGATGATAAAGAATATCTACAGGAGTGATCAGTACCTTTTGGTTCCCAACTCAGAGCCACCTTTCCCTGTCCAGTCCCCAACAGTGTTCCAGTTGATAGGCTCAATCTAACATGATGTTACACAGAATATAACAACTTTCTAATGCGCTCACAATTGATTCCATTAAATGCTACAGCATTTATAAAATTACAACCCCAAATTTTAAAATGGTACTTAATTGGGTAATACTACTTACTTTTTCCTCAGCCAGACCTTCAAAGCCATCATGAATGGCCAGCATGTTGTGACCCTGGATGATGCCGATCCTGACTGCTGCACGTACAGCTGCGTTCATGCCAGCGCAAGGAGCACCCACGTTTAAAATAGCCACATTAATGTTACTCTGATGATAAAAAAAAGGTGTACAACAAAGAAACACATAATAAAAATAAGACTAAATACACAATATATAATTAATGAGTTGTAGGATTTTTTTATATATATTTTTTTATTTATTACAATTATTTCAATATTTACAGTTATTTATTAACTTACTTGTATTTTATTTTTTAATCTACTCACCTTTGTCTCTGGGGGGCGCACATGAGCCAAGAGTTTATATGTGTTCCAGTTATTCTCAAAACTCCTGCACAGACAGACATTTTTGATTTTGAATTAATAGTAATACAATGCAAGTTTATTTTACTACCCATCTAAATAAGAAAGAACATGTGACATTTTTAAACATACCTTCCCCTGAGTTTTACAGCATCGTCAAATCGACCCTCATTCATTGCAATAGTGACATCTTTGGTCTATATTAAAAAAAAAAAAATAATAATAATAAAAAGTATCGCATATCAGGAGCATCGTTTATATTTCAAGTAAATATTACGGTGCTTCAGTAAAACAATATGAATCCTTGTCTTTTAACCGTATACTGACCTAAAAATATTTTTTCTAATAATATTTTAGCAATCATTTAGTGTTTTCCGTCAGCTGCTCAGAATAAGAACGAGCCACGCCAGATTCTCGAATTAATCTGTTTTGAACGTTTTGAACTATTGTCAACATGTTTCATGATTCAGTTTGATTCATTAGAACAGCTTACTCACACTGAATCATTTGCAGCAGATTCGCACAACGAAATACTATCAGATGATTTTAACACAGAAAACAAATACTGGATGCACTGGATGAGGCGGATATTTACCTAGTATTCAAAGTAAGAAACAAAACCAATGAAGCAGCTTATTACTTTGCATGCAGCTTGCACTTACGTCACGATTTGGACAGTTACCACATTGGCGATACTCGGATGTAAACAACAGCATAGATTGCATGGTTAATATACTACTGAATACATTGTTCTGCTAATTTATGCTGTTAAAACCAAACAAAAACCATGTGGAAGCTGCTAAATCATGTAGAGAAAGACTTAGTAAGCAGGAAGGGGCGCAATATTTTGACAAACTAAAGTTAATAGGTGGTAAAGATACATACGAGCAGAATTAATTAAGATTAATTAATTAAGTTAGCATAATATTTCACCTACCTGACTGGAAAAGATAAGAACACAAACAAATGTTGTCAAGATTCTTGCCCTGGAAATCCTGGTTCAGCTGGCCAACCACCAATGCCTTTTGTTCCTCAGACAGTTTTTTGCACTCTTCCCCTTATTTGTTATAACTTTTGACAGTCTATAGTACTCTACATGTTTTTCCTGTTCCGAACGATTAGTACAGTCCAAATCATGACAATAATTTACCATTTTCAACAGCAATAATCAGCAAAATATGTGTTTCATTCGGTTAAGTGGCTTTGTTTACATCCAGTGCAGCCAATATGGCCGATTGTTGATGCGCCGTGAAAACACTCCATACTGCAGGTAAAAACGATTTCTTCTATTTCCATCCAAAACATGATCAAAAAAGAGTGATTATCACTCATTCTAAATCTGAAGAAAGACCATATCTAAAATATATGTACTGTATACACACCACTTGCACACACTCCATCAGGGGGAGTCTGACAGCCTGGTTCCCAGAAAGACTGACTACACAGGCGGGAGTTTCTGGAGTGGCTTCCAGCAGAGCCATTACAGCCTCCACACCCATCCTACTGCCCTGATATACAATAAAAACCCATTTAAACTCATGAAATAAAAATGCAGATTATTGAAAATTGACAGAATGAGAAGAGGTACTGCTTACCAGCACTCTGTCAAAAGCTGAGGGGGTGCCACCTCTCTGCACATGTCCGAGGATAGTAGCACGAGTATCAAAGCCAAGCCTCTTTGTCACCAGCTGTATGAGAAGAGATAAGCATAATTAAAGTGCACTTATCAAGGCAGTGGTTACAAAACTAAGCTGGAGCGTCTCTGGGCAGTATAGTAAGGTCAGGGGTTAAGTTACTTCTTTTAGCTGGTCACAGGTGATTGGTTTGCCTTCTTTGTTGATTGCTCCCTCAGCCACAATTATCACATTCAGTCGAGAACCCGCATTTCTGGTCTGTTTGAGAAGAGACAAAATTATCAATTATTATGAACATTTTGTTTTGTTTTCCAGAAAAAAAAATATGCTTAAAACCAGATATACACTACCAGTCAATTTTTTTTTTTTTTTTTTTTTAAAGATTTATGTTTTTTTTAAGTCTCTTCTGCTCACCAAGCCTGCATTTATTTGATCCAAAGTACAACAAAAACAGTCAAATTCTGAAACATTTCTACTTAAAATAACTTGTTTTCTATTTGAATATTTTTTAAAATCTAATTTCATTCTGTGATTTCAAAGCATCATTACTCTAGTCACATGATCCTTCAGAAATCATTCTAATATTCTGATTAGAATTAAATATGACTGCTTTTGCTGTATTTTGGATCAAATAAATGCAGGCTTGTGGAGCAAAAGAGACTTCTTTAAAAAAAACATCTTACTGTTCAAAAACATTTGACCGGTAGTGTAATTGTTTAAGATAGCTTTACTTTTTATCATTTGAACGATAATGTATTTCAAGGATGTTAAACTATGTGACAACTATATAATTTTTGTGTCTGTGTATTTCTTGTATTTTGTCCATTTCTTTGTACCTCTGTGAGTCTTCTGCACAAATGGTCCTCCCACCCATTATCTGGGGGCATCTCAGGAATAAACACCCAATCAGCACCACATGCAAGAGCAGTAACCAGAGCGAGGTAACTAAAACACACACAAACACGTTTTATTTCAGTAAATTCAAATGAGAGATTCCAGCATATGGACTATATGATCTGGGTCTTAGGGGGTCTGGTTTTCTGTCACAAATGTTGGCTCATTTCAGGGTGTAACAGAACAGATATACACAATTACACTCTTACCCACAATGTCTTCCCATGACCTCTAGGATGAAAGCACGTTGGTGGCTGCGAGTGAGAGCAGAGGTCACAAATGCGAAAAACAAAATAACAGAGAACGTTGAGTATCATAGCTAATATTTGCATATATGTGTGACCTTTGTGCTGTTGTGGTGATACTGTCCACCACCTCAATGATACGATGCAAGGCAGAGTCTGTGCCAATGGTCATGTCCGTTCCACAGAAGTCATTGTCGATAGAACCAACCATACCGACAATATTCAGATGAGATGAAGTCGTGGCCTCGTCCTTTGTGATCTTACCTGTGTAAAAAAAAAAAAAAAAAGGAAGAATGACTCTTAGTTCAGTATATACCTATTCAAGTTTAAACGTTTTTTTAAAGAAATGTGTAATTTTATTCAGTAAAGGTACATTACAAGTGACTGTAAAGACGTATAATGTTATGAAAGATAAAATTCTTAAAATGTTCTCTCTCTTTCCATTCAAAAAATAGAAAAACAAATTATTTGACAAACAAGATTATAAATGTTTCTTGAGCAGCAAATCAGCATATTACATGTAAAATATATTTAAAAAGAAAACAGTTATTTTAAATGAAAACAAAATAAAAAATTAAGGGAAAAAAATACATTAGTACAGATCATTTACCTTTGCTGATTAGTTCTCTCAACAAGTCACTCCACTCAGTGCGAAATATGTTGGCACCAGTCAAACTGCCATCGCCACCAATTACACAAAGATTGGTGACGCCTAGCTTGACAAGATTGTAGGCAGCCTTCAAACGCCCCTCCCGGGTCTGGAAATCTTTACAGCGGGCACTGCCAATGACTGTGCCACCCTTCAGATACACACAAAGAAAACAGACATTCACAACACTACTTAAAGGGATAGATCACTCTAAAAGAAAATTCTGTCATTAATTATCTTCGGAACACAAATTAAGATATTTTTGATGAAATCCGAGAGCTCTCTTACCCGGCATAGACGGCAACACAACTGACACGTTCAAGGTCAAAGAAAGGTAGTAAGAACATTGTTAAAATAGTCCATGTGACATCAGTGGTTCAACAGTAATTTTATGAAGCTACGAGGATCCTTTTTGTGCGCAAAGAAAACTAAAATAACGACAACTTCAACAGCTTCTTCTCTTTATGTCTTCGACGTCAGTCATTGTAAATTGTCAGAATGGCCAAGGATCAGCAATCTCCACCTAAAACCGTAAATCAGAAAGACTTGAAACTTAGAGGGATTGTAGTACTCAGACCGTCTACAACAGGGGTCACCAAACTTGATCCTGGAGGGCTGGTGTCCTGCAGAGTTTAGCTCTAACTTGCCTCAAGACACCTGTCTGGAAGTTTCAAGTATACTTTTTAAGACTTTGATTAGCTGGTTCAGGGGTGTTTTTTAATTAGGGTTGGAGCTCTGTAGGACACCGGCCCTCCAGGACCAAGTGCGGTGACCCCTGGTCTACAACGTCACCAAGGCTCGCCCCAATCGGCCTGACGGGGGTGCTACAGCAATGAAAAGTATGAAATCGCTCATAACTCCTTAAAAGAAACACACCACTTTTTTTTGAAAATAGGCTCATTTTCCAACTCCCTTTGTTGTTAAACAGATGATTTTCTGTTTTCGAATCATTCAGCCGATCTCCGGGTCTGGCGGTAGCACTTTTAGCATAGATTAGCAAAAATTATTGAAGGTGATTAGACCGTTAGCATTTTCCTCAAAAATGACCAAAGATTTTCAATATTATTCCTATTTAAAACGTGATTCTTCGAATATCGAAACTCTTTGGTCATTTTTGAGTAAGATGCTAACGGTCTAATCAGATTCAATGATTAATGCTAAACTATGCTAAAAGTGCTAACGCCAGACAGTTGGAAAATGAGCTTATTTTCAAAAAAATGTGGAGTGCTCCTTTAACTGTTTGCCACAGGCTTAAGCCTTATGTATGGAATCCTTGGCTCACACCAGACAAAAGGCATGCCTCAGAAACTTGACAAAATTTTGGTGTATTTAGAATTTTTTGAAAACCGCATTTGAGTGAATATTAATAATTATAGAAAAAAACTTTTGACTCACCGTCGCAAAGGGACACCAAAACATTCAAAAGGGCCAGGGCCACTTTTAGTAAAATATAAAACCAAACTCAGAACACCTATATAAGAGCTCAATCTGAAAAAAAACAGAGCTTTGCCACTTGGTGGTGCTATAAGAGGAAAAAACATGACTCATGAAACATGGCTACAATTACACAACCATTTGTCCCATCAACATTAAAATTGCTGTGCACGGTCGTGGTCCAAAGTGCCACAAGTGTTTATAAGGACATTTGTGCATCTCAAAAAAAAAAAAAAAACATGGCTGCCATAGGCAGATGAATTTTGAGCACCTATTAGACAAGGTTAACGGAGGTCAATTGGAGCAAAACTTAGTGGCCCTGTTTGACTCACAGCCCCAAAGTTTCTGTGAAAAATGTGAAATAAATTGGCCACTGGGGGGCGATGTCGCATTTTTCAAGGGTGTAAACGATTGTACATTACGCGCTTTTTCGCACATCGCAATATTCGTATCATATTATAGACATCCTCATTTAGGACAACTGTGCCTCTAGAACCACTGTTTTCAATCAAATCATTGTTAAATGAGTGTTTAGAAAAGGGGTCTGTCCAATATACCTCAAATCCTATCAAGCCTAAAGGAAAACTCAAACATCACGAAACCTGGTGAGCATATATGCCACAAGCGATTCTAAAAAAAGCATGCAAAAGTTTAAGTAGTTTGGACCACAGCTGGCACTGCAACAGTCATAAAGCTAAAAAAGAAACATGATATTTCTATGATAATTACCTGGATTTGTCAAAAAAGCTTTTTTTTAATTATTTAGGTGGTTACAGGCTTGCTAAATAATGTCTCTTTTCATATGTGCTTCAATGCATTAAGCGCTTGAACCCCGGTAATAGTTGCTTGCGGCTATATTTATTTTTGCTTTCTTTGTGTGGAATGAAATTGTGAAATGAAATTGCGATTGAACCACTGACGTCACATGGACTATTTTAACAGTGTCCTTACTACCTTTCTGGGCCTTGAACGTGGTAGTTGCATTGCAGTCTATGCAGGGTCGGAAAGCTCTCAGATTTTATCAAAAATATCTTAATTTGTGTTCTAAGGTCTTACAGGTTTGGACCAACATGAGGGTGAATAATTAACAACAGAATTTTCATTTTTGGGTGAAAGAAAAAAAGTTGAAATGAAAAGGAAAAATAAACTGAATTGAATAAATTGTAGCATCTGAAGGTGCACCAGCTGTAGCATCATGGACACACTCTCCCATGTAGCGGGACGGATGTGATCCCCTCCATCAACCAATCCCTGATAGCCCTACACATGGTCAACAGACATGACATCACAGCATTGTTAACAGATGTGATTGGCATAGGCACTTTTGTTAGTATTCTTATAATTAAAGATAATGTACCTCATGGACGAAGAAGACTTTGGCTCCAGTGTAAAGGCCAACTCTGACAGTGGCCCTCACAGCTGCATTCATCCCTGCAATAGACAAGAAAACATCTTTCTTCATATCATATCTTTACTATAGAGACTATAGAGATACGAAAGGCTACACTTGACCACATTGTGGAATGGTGTGAACAAGAGTGTCTGAGATAACTTAATTCTGTGAGCTCAGCACTAAAGCTCAAGGTGTTCAGATAGTGTTGCGCACAAATGGTGTTTAATGTCTCTAGTTTCAACAGTGTGCAGCTGTGGAAAAGCCTGCTGCTCTCCATAACCTCGTGTCATTTCAGAAGAAGGTCACTGGAGATAAATTTAGCCTTCAATTATGGAAATAGGAAGAGAGGGAGAAAGCTACAGGCTAAAGCTAAAGGCTACAAGAGCATTGACCTTAATGGACCAGAGCAAATCAAAATACTGAAGAAGATTTGTGTTTGTCAGTACATTATTCTTGTTATATTCTATTTTTTTAACTAGATAGACAGACAGATAGATAATATAAATACTGTATCTGAGGGGGTAAACCTTGTTATATATATATATATATATATATAAAAAAAAAACTTGCATAAAAGCACTGTTCAAAAATTGCAACTAATTTACTATAATCTAATTATCCATGCAGGCATTTCTTTGAACACCCTCTTGGAGCCCACTATAGGGACTAGCACTAAATCTAAGAGGCAGATCACAACTTTCTGCTTACCTTGGGCATCACCGCCTGACGTCAGTACAGCAATGGCCCGACCGACCCCCATCTTTGTCGGATCGACCCCAGCTGTATTTATGTTAGCCATGATTCTGGTATTCCAGAAATTAGTGGCAGATGGAATTGGAAAAGGACGTGAATGAAAGACGTGACTGCAGCGTCTCTTAAAGCGAGGGGCTCCAGAGGGAAGGGTTTAATAGGACGGTGTTCCAGCAATTTGTGCCCACCCCCTGGATTTCATTTCACAAACACAGAGGCGGCAGTCACACACCCCTTGACTCAGCTAAATATAAAATACCAACTTGAATTACACAGCAAAGGTTACATGCTTAATAAGAAAAATAAAGATCATGGAGTTTGGCGTGTCTCAATGTTACATAAACGTCTAAGTCTTAATGTCATGTTTTATTTGAATATTAATTTATTTCATTATTACAGTCATTTAATAATTTATTTGTATTTACAATTTAGTTAAATGTGGCTTGTTGACTGAAAATCAAAATATTTATCAATTTATAAAAAAATAAAAATGAAGAAAAAGTTATCGAAAAACAAAAAGAAAAAAATAAATTTTATAATGACAAAACTGAATATAAAACTGTGTTTATATATACATTTATTATACACTTCATACAAGAGACAAGTGGAAAGCACACAGTGTTTCCAGTCAGTGACAAGTTCAGTGTAAATATGATGAAAGTGTTTAATATTTAGAGAGAGTTTTGCATTCAGTCATGTTGTCAACAGTGAATCCCACCAAATATTGTGTTCGCCAACACTTTGCTGCTTAAATCTGACTGTATGACAACATTTCATATCAAAAGTGCAACTAGAAATACTGTTTCAGACAGTCTTCCATACACAGACTGGCATGTGCACTGTGTTGTGAGACATTTGCCTTTATGCTCTAATAGATGAACCTGAAGGGACAGGACTTGGATGTACAGGGGAGGATAGGCCAACGGGCAAAAAACACTGTAGAGAAGACAGAGACAACAAGATGTATCAATACCTATTCAACTAGACAACCGTTTCAGTGTTTACTAACACATTAAAACACAAGGACCACTCACTGTCGAGTCTTGAAACAGAAGTGTGGCAGCCACTGGATTGCCACAGCGGGGCTGCAGGGGGCAGGACAGCAGGCGAGAAGTATACGTAGCACATTCGTCATCCAGAAACATCTCCTCCAGAGCGGCATGACGCCGCCGCAGAGCAGACACAGCAGTAGAGAGCTTGACAGGAGGAACTACAGACAGATGTGGAAATGAATTTAATGCTTTATGCACTTCTACAGATGCTTAAAGGATTAGTTCACTTCCAGAATAAAAAAAATCCTGATTATTCACTCACCCCCCATGTCATGCAAAATGTCATCCATATCTTTCTTTCTTCAGTCGAAAAGAAATTAAGGTTTTTGAAGAAAAATTTCATTTTTCTCCATATAATTGACTTCAATGGGGATCAATGGGTTGAAGGTCTAAACTGTAGTTTAAATGCAGCTTCAAAAGGCTCTACACAATCCCAGCTGAGGGTCTTGTATAGTTAAATGATCAGTCATTTTCCAAAAATAATTAATTTATATAGTTTTTAACCACAAATGCTCATCTAGGTTATCAAAGGTCTCTCCTCCAACTTCAAAATCATCCAACATAATTGTTTTACCTTTATTTGTAAAGGGCACTTGACTTTCTTTGCATGCTAGCTTAGTGAACACTGGGCCAGTACTTCAGTCTACGTCACACGATCTTTTCCACGTAATGCGTGAAGTTGAGCTAGTGTAAGATGAACATTTGTGGTTAAAAAGTATAGAAATTATTTTATTTTAGAAGATGATTGTTTGAAACTATTGTGGTTTCGCTACATAAGACCCTTATTCCTCAGTAGGTATGGTGTAGAAACATTTGAAGTTGCACTCAACCTGTTGAGCCCCACTAAAGTCCATTATATGGAGAAAAATCCTGGAATGTTTTCCTCAGAAACAAGGCTCTAGACTGCAACATTTTTTTGAGAATGTGCAAGTCAAATTTGACGTGGTCGCATTTGTGTGAGTGCATGGTCTGCGGTTCTCCAAAGCATCTGTTCCATACAGCGTTCCATACATTTTCTTCTAAAACTTGACAACAAGTTCGCAAATTCGAAAGAGAAACCATTCAAAGCCCGGCTTATAACATAGTAAAAGAGGAACTCCTCTTCACAAAATTCTACAATCTTTTGTGATAAAAAAATAATACTACTAATGAGAAAGAATGTTAACTACTTTCATTTCCATATATAACTATAAACTATGATAAAAGTTCATCAGCATGCACTGGTTAATCCCTTGTTGTATCAAAGAGCAATCAGTTGGTAGAATGAGTCTACAGCCCTGAAAAACCATTTCTTTTCAGCTGGAGAAAGACATGAACGTCTTGGATGACATGGGGGTGAGTAACGTATCAGGAGATTTTATTCTGGAAGTGAACTAATTCTTTAAAAGTTTTCAAGACGTGCAAAACATCTGCTTAAGGAACATTTACTACAACATTTGGACAGTGAAACCAAATTGTGAAGAAAAAGAAAAAAGATTAAATTTGGGTTCACTTTGGATGGAATGGTTACCTTTTGATTGGCTTTGTTTAGGCAGGTCTAAGCTGGGATTGATCTGTGATCCACTGCTTTGGTCTGATTGCAGTTGAAGTGCATTATGGGATGTAAGCTGGCCTTCACAGAGCTGCAGAGGGGCACCTGTTCCAGAAGCCTTTAGAGTATCCTGAGACCGCTCTAGTCCAAGTCTTTGGCTTGATGAGAAAACAATGACTGACCCTCTGTGTGCTGCTTGTATGAAAGGCTGGATTGTTTTCTTGTTTTCGTTCTTGGTGTGACAAAGATTAATTGTTGACTGCCCTTCAGTCTGTATGAAAAGAAGGCCATGTAAGATTACTTTTAGGCAATCAGGAAATAGACCAGTGATACAAAAATTGATGTTTTATAGTTAAATCAAGCATACAGTTTGGTGGCTGTTCAGTAACTGTTGTGAAGTAGCGTTGTCTTGGTGCATATGGTCATCATCCATATGCTCTTGGTCCTCAAATAACCTTTGAACAACATCCTCCCCCTAAAACACAATCAACACCTAATGTTAACCTGACTTTTTTACCATGTAGATCAGCTAAGAAAGTACACAGGTTCTACACTACTGTTTTACCTCCTGGCACACCAAGAGTCCAGTGCTGGGGTCGTGGGCTTCACGCAAACGTGGGGAGCCCCTTAAACTAGACATCTTTTGTGTAGTACAAACCTTCCTCTGTAAATAGAAACAGTAAACATTAATTTGGGATTCAAATAGTTTCAAAACAGATCACACAGATATTGAAGACTTTTTATAGACTTGGATTGTGAAATTTGGGTTGAAAACAACTTGTAATAATTTATGCCAATGGATACTGTACAAAACAAGACCAGACAAAAGAACACTCACCAATGATTGTGGTTTGGTGTTTGTGACCCGCTGTGGTGTCCACTTCATCACTGGTGTTCTATTTGCACCTGCACCACAGCAGAGAAACAGTGGTTTATAGGGTCTAAAAATGGTGTTGAAGTCAAAGAAACATTAAAAAAACTTACACTGAGTTGTTGGTGGTGCTGCTGCTGCTGCCACGGCTTCAGGCTTATTCTTCTTCACTGGGACTCTCTGGGCCTGAAGTAAAGAAAGTTACAGGATGCAAAACACCTTCATTATTGCACACAACTGGAAGTTGAATCTATCTGAGCAGACTCACAGAATAAATGGAGGTTCCTCGGCCAGTGGGACAGGTGGAAACCCTGGGTGTTGCTCCATTAGCCCTCACACCTTCATTCAGCAGAATACTGCGCAGGGCCGCAGGGTCAGGGGAAAAGGACACAGCATTTCCTAAAGAAAGAGTATTTTTGGATCACATGACATTCATATCAGTCTTAAAAGGGAAAATAGCACTGCATAATAACATAAGTGTCTGTAACATATCAGCATACAGTACCTTTTAAAAGTTTGGGGTCATGAAGAAAATCTGGTATACCCAATGTAGCTGCATTTGTTCAAAATTATTAATTTTATTATTTTTTATTATTATTATTTTATTACATTGTATATTTTAATTTAAAATAACTTTTCTATTTTAATATATTTTAAGACATAATTTATTCCTGTGATGTCAAAGCTGAATTTTCAGCAGCCATTAATCCAGTCTTCAGTGTCACACGATTCCTCAGAAATCATTCTAATATGCTGATTATGGCTCAAGAATCATTTATTTTTCTATGCGGAATGTTTGTGTAACCCATTATACTTTTTTCAGAATTCTCTGATGATTAAAATGTTTAAAAGAACAACATTTATTAGAAATATAATCCTTTTATAACATTTAAAATTCTTTACTGACACTCTTGATGCATTTAATGCCTCCTTGTTTAATAAGTATAAGTATACACTCCATTTAAAGCACATAAGTGGGCTAGATTACCTGCAAGAGCTTTGACAGCTGCTGATTCGTCTGTTTTAGGCTTCCTAACTGGCACTCTTTGAGCCTGAAGTGAACAAGGCATTTCAAACCTTATTTTTTAGCATTCCAAATTCAAAATATTAAAGGATTAGTTCACTTTCAGAACAAAAATTTACAGATAATGTACGCACCCCCTTGTCATCCAAGATGTTCATGTCTTTCTTTCTTCAGTCGTAAAGAAATTATGTTTTTTGAGGAAAACATTTCAGGATTTCTCATTAAATGGATATGTATGGTGCCCCCAAGTTTGAACTTCCATAATGCAGTTTAAATGCAGCTTTAAAGAGCTCTAGCAAAACGATTGTTCTTTGTCGAAACAAATTTCTAAACTTTTTAACCTATAAAAAAAATAAATAAAATAAAAATAATAATATTAATAAATAATAAATCTAATAAAAAAAATCTCTGCGATGTGTATGCATAGTCTGTGTGATCAGGGTCAATACAGTTAGGGTATGTCGAAAAACTCCCATCTCGTTTTCTTCTCCAACTTCAAAGTCATCCTACATAGCTGCAGAAATACCAATCTACTGTTTACAAAGTGAACATACAAAAAAAAAAAAAAAAAAAGTAAAACAGCATTGTAGGACGATTTTGAAGTTGAAGAAGAAAATGAGATGCCAGTTTTTCAACATACCCCAACTGTATTGACCCAGATCACACAGACTAAAAAGTATGGAAATTGTCAATTTGTTTCTAAAATAACTGATCATTTCGCTAGATAAGACCCTTTTTCATCAGCTGGGATTGTTTAGAGCCCTTTGAAGCTGGATTTAAACTGCATTTTGGAAGTTCAAACTTGGGGGCACTATAGAAGTTCATTATATGGAGAGAAATCCTGAAACGTTTTCCTCAAAAAACACAATTTCTTTAGGACTGAAGAAAGATATGAATATCTTGGATGACAAGGGGGTGAGTACATTATCTACTAATCCTTTAAGACAACAAATGGGCATGAGCATTACTGAATAAATAGAAGTTGGTCTGCCCGTAAGGCCTGTCGATGCATGTGGTGTTGCTCCATTGATCTGTAAAATACCACGGAGCGCTGAGGGATCAGGGGAGAAGACACTTCCTGCAAGCACAAACCATACAAAGATTAATGAACACAATATGCAAAAGTCTCTCTTAAACTAAGTTGAGTTTTTTTAGGGGAGGGGGTGGTTGTTGTTCAGCTAGGATGCATGAAATTGATCAAAAGACATATGAAGAGTTCAGATGCAAAAGCCTCTAAACCTATCTGACGTCTAGATCCAAACAACAACAACAAGCATTTTTATCAGGCTCCGATGTATAGGTTTCTACCCAAGTACCGGTACTTCTGATTGGGCTGAGGCTGGGATTTTAGTGAGTTTGAAGTAAAAGTATTTGATGGACGTATAATGCGTGTTGAGAGCATTCATATATATTATAATGTAATATAAATGTAACTGTAATTTTTAAATAAAATATACTTGTAAATTGTAGTAATATAAAATCACTAAGAAGAACAAAAAAAAAAACCTAAATACATACCTGTAGGGCTTTTAGCCGCTGCTGGGGCTTCTTTTTGAGTCTTTTTGGCAGGTACTCTTTGAGCCTAAGGTGGACAAGGTCACTATTAAGAATCAATTCTTCTATTTCACAACATATTCTGCTAAACAGACCATTCATAGTAAAATATCATAATCTATGAGTGAATGGACATTGGACAATAAAATGGACTCACAGAATAAATAGAAGTTCCTCTGCCAGTAGGACAAGTTGATGCTCTGGGTGTTGCTCCAACATTCTCCCCCAGTTTTGTTCCATCACTCTGTAGGATACTACGTAACGCTGACGGGTCAGGGGAAAATAGCCCGGGTTTGTCTTGAGATTATAGGAGAAATAAAAAGCTTAGATTCTGTGATCAATTAAAAAAAAAAAAAAAAAGTCTTGAGAAAAGGAACTAACCTGTGGTGGCATTGACGCCATGACTTTTCTTCACAACTCTTTGAGGCTAAAAGATCAAAATACATAAACACCAGAGCACATACTGGATTATGATCATCATAAAGGTTCAGTAAATGTTTTGGATTTATTACTAAGATTTTCAACAGTTTCTAACCAGGTTATTGGACGTTCCTGGTCCAGGGGGGCAGGTAGATAAACGTGGCATCAGGTATTGTGCTCCAACAGATTCGTTTCGGAGGACATTGTGCACAGCTGATGAAAGATTTGACGATGATCCTGTACTCATATTTACATACATCAATTATAAACAACCAGTGGCTAAATTTACAAAATATGAACACTGTTGAGATCGAACTTGTACATTGACACAATAAGAAAAGATCTGATGTTATCTCACTCACCTTTAGTGCTTACATGGCTTAGTGTAGTTGATGGGAAACATTGCTTGTCCTTTGGTGCTTGATTATCAGAATTAACATCTACTTTAATGAGTGAAGTTTTACATAAAAGACTCAAACCTGAGTCTTCAGGCAGCTTAGATTGTACAAGAGTGATGCTACTTAAACGTGAACTTAAATCACTGTGACTGCAGCATCCGGATTCATGTGAAGGTGGGTGAACATCAGTGGATTCTACATAACTATCAGGCTGCAGTCGCTGTGATTTGTTAGCCTGAGCCCTGAGGACACCTGGTGTCGTAGCTTTATGGCTTAATGTTTCAGTTTTGGCACTTTGATTCAAGTTCCTCACTTTTGCCCCTGGTGTTAGTCGGGTAGAATGCGTCATGGGTGCTTTTTCTTGGGGAATGCCCGTGTTCCGTTGGCTGTGTGCGTGTGACTGGGACAGATTGAAAGGAACGGGTTTTGTGCAGGTCCTTTTTTTCTGAGCTTTACTCTGAAGACAAATGAAAAGGAAATCATTATGTCACAGACTCACAGTGTTCTTATGTTAACTAATACTATTATTTTCAGTATTCAAATGAAAGCTGAAATGAAAATAGTAGATTCAGAACTTCAGCTTAAATATTTGTAATAAAGTAATGACATCTGAAATTAAGTTTGTTTAGTTAAGTATTATTATTACTAAAATTAAAACTGAAATGAAAAGAATTTAAAGCTTTAAAAAAAAAATTAAAAACAAAACAAAACAAATAACTAAAACTTAAAATCTAAATGTAAAATATCTAATAATATAAGCCAATTGTACTATTCTAATAATATTCATAAATATATATACACATGTAAGAGTACATAAATAATGCAAAAATAAAGTGTATGTGGTATTCTTACTGTAAGAGGCCTCTGCTCCCATCTGTTTTGACTGGGATTTTGGGAGAGTTCACTTAGTGCTGGTTGCAGAGATTTAGCAAGAATAGGAAGCCTGCTGACCCCTTTGAGTTTGTTGACTCCTTTTCCAGTATCAGCAGAAGCATTCGGGTCCAAATTCTCAGATCCTCTTTTAGAGGAAGCACTTTTTGTCTTTAACTCCTGATGCTTCATGATCCTAATGGCATTAAAAATAATGTACAATTATTTAATTTTGTAAAACAAATGACTAAGGAATTATTCAAAAACTGAGTGATATCAGATCCATTACAGCGATGCAAATTAGAGGGTACAAAAAAACCCAAAACATTATAAAACTGATATTTTTAAATATTTGTCATTATTTTATTCATTTATTGTTTTTTGTGACATATTTTGACATTTTGTTTTATTACAAAAATGACTAACGAATTATGCAAAAATATTTTAATAATTTAATTTTAATAATAATTTATTTATTTATTTTTTAATAACGGTCATTCTATTAATATTTTATTTTTATTTTTTTTGTGGCAAGGATATATCTTTACATACATTTTTTTATATTACAAAACAAATGATTAATGAAATGTTAAGCCATGAGAAAGAGCATACTTAGAGGCTCAAATGTGTTTAAATGTCCTAAAAACTGTTACAATGAAAAATGTTTTTGTTCTATTTTGCATTATCTATTTATTTTATTAATTTTTGAGTTAAATGTGGAATGGCCATTTCTTGACAGGTGTGGTGAGGGCTACCTAAAATTGCTCAAAACAAAATTATCATTAATATAACAATGTTATTCTAAATAGTTCTTGTCAAATGCGTAATTTAAATCAATTAAGGAAATAAGACCTTATTGTGCATTGTTACTTGTGGAGCAGAAGGCTGATATAAATATTCATGATAAGTTAACTCACCCTGCTTGATCCTGCTGACTTCTGTTCTGGGGTCTCAGAGGATTAGAGGACGCCATCTCGAGATAGCTTCAGTGCCTATAAACAAAACGTTCACAAAACGTTTCCTTAACGAAAAAGTGTTCGCTCAATAATTAAATAAGCAATACTACTATAACTATAGCAGTGTACAGCGTCAGTAAACAGCAAATACGCAAGCTCTCCGTAGTTAGTTGTTATGTATAAAATTATATTCAGTGAAAATAAGACGGCAGGTATAATTTTTATTAACCCAAACATACGTACCAAGACCTGGGCTTAAGCAGTATCCAAAAACTGCTGTATTATGTTGTTTTGAAGCTACAGGACTTTACAAACCAAGCCAGTCTCAACTAGCCCAGGCTGTAGAAAACACTAGCGCTCTGACTTCCGGAGTAGTTTGTAAAAAGCGCGCATTTTGACTGGCTGACGAAGACGTGGCGTTAGCCAATCGCTGACGGCCATTGATACTTCTATGGCAACAGAGATGCGCCTTTAAATCACGTGACTAATTCCGTTTGTGCTGTCCATTCCATTTCCATGGGTTCGTTATTGTTAACGTATGGCGCACAATAGAATTATGAACTCTTGAAGAGACAAAGAAGCTTTTTCGCGGGTAAATATGGCAAGGAGTTGACTACATGACACTTGCAGATGAAAATAGGCTTATAATGACAAAAATGCAAACAACTTTTAAAAATATCTTTTAATAGAGGTCATTTGGAAAAATCTGCTCAAGCCGTTTCAAAAACCAAAAGTGGTGACAATAGCAAAAGACAACGTCCAATTATAAATATTACTTAAATGGGTTCAAATTTGACTTGGTTTTTAAGTGGTCCTGAATGTGAACTCCTAACACTACTGTTGCTCTTTTTAAACGATTCTATCAAAATGATATTAGATACAAAATAAACCCTGAGAAGAACTGTGTGATCAACATTAACTGTTCAAAATAAACTTCAACAGACAAGAAAATGGTTAAAAGATAAATAAATCCTAAATGCACACAATTAACTTCAGGTGATAAAGAAGAGAATAACTTAAGTAAATGTAAGTTTTAATAAGAACATATTTAAAAGTCACTCCTCACATATTTTGAGGTTTTTGAACACTTTTTGTGTTGCACATCTTGCTTCACATCATTTCACTGTCAATTTCCAGAAATCCTGAATAGACAAGAGTTGCCATTAAACTAAATCTAGTATCAAAAGACGTGCAGAGACGCACAGTATTTGTACGAGAGGTTGCTATGTTTGGGACTTTACTGAAGGCACAGATGTTTAGTTAATGAGCGAAGTAGCAACAAGATGTGAAGAAGACGACAAATCAAACAAATGTACAAAAAACTCAAAATATTACAGAAATAGCCTTTTAAATTTCAGAATCATCTGAAAACAATGTCTAAAAATAATAGTTTTACCAGAATATTCCAACAGCTGTCTTCTGTTACGCCACATTCAAAACAAATTTCTACAAACCTCAAAACAAGTTTCTAATTACATTTGGATGGCATGATGACAGTTCGGCAGGGTGAAGATCTGTGACGTTTTTAGAAAAAAAAACAAACAAACAGTAAAATAATATTTACACTGGCCCACTGATTTATCAATATTTTTTGGTGCTGATTATAGACATGGTCAATGGAGAAGACTAAAAAAATATTGTTGCCATTACATAAAATTACAAGAAAATGTTACATTTAACTCTTCTAGAATGGAGTATTATATATATAAAAAAGAAAAACAAAGTATATTGACATTAAAATTAATATTATTGATAAGTGGGGGTGGGATAAAATGAACAATAACATTGAAATAGCAATAGAATACATTAACTTCATCACATTGCTAATATCATAAGCTTCAATGAAAAATAACAGCATAATTATCCTATACAAATAAAACTGACTAAACAACTCTTATGCTGTTACCCAAAACATGTATTTTTGTACAAGGTGTGTCAAGAAAGATTCCAATGCAATGCCTCTCTTTCTAAAGAAACAAAGTTAATAATAAAAACATAATAAAACACCAAATATGTACACTGAACCTACAGAATCACCCATATGATCTCAAACTGCTCTAAAGTCAATTTCTGTGTTTTTTACAATTACTAAAATGTGCCCACCACTGAACTCAACCTCTACAATTTAAACAGAGATGGGAAAAACATCCCTGGCCAAATGGTGGCAGGACATTACGCTGCCCATGCTAAGTGGAAAACAAATAAAAACAAACAAAAGACGAACATAAAGTATATACACATCTAAAATACATTTGCTGATAAAAATGTGTTAGTACACTACAGTAAAAACATTTTAACAAGCAAAGAGACATTACTACAGGACTTCATCTACAGCAATTACGGTCAATTGTGTATCAAATTGCCTTCTATGGTATAACATAATTTGATATGAACAGATACTAAATGAAGCATGTAAACAAACAATATGCATGGATTCAGGAGGAGAGTCGGGACAAATAGCCAATTGTTGAGGTGATGACTAAAGAATTGCATCTCCTCTAATCCATGAGACAAAAAACAACCTCAGTCCTATTTTTGGGAAGTTAATTTTTCAACTAAACCAGTTGGAGATCTTCTGAACAATGTAGTCTTTTTGTTTGCAATGGCTTTAGGCAATTTGATCTAACATCAAGTGCTCCTCAGCATTCAGCCTTTTTTCTTTTCTAAAAATATACAATGTTAAAACTAAAAACCAATAACTATGAAACAAACAGGGTTTAAGGGGAGTGTACTTGTATGCAGCTGAAAAATGATGGAAAAACTGTTAGTGATACAGTCAGCACTCCATTAATGTATCCGTTTAGCTCTATTTGCTTTCAAATAGAATTTCTACTCTAAAACACCATGCTAAATGGATTTCAATTGAATTTTCTCACAGCAGGTTACCGTTCTTTTCGCTTTTCGTCCCGATGAAGCAAATAAAAACCAGGCAAGCAGAACATTAACCATAAAAGAGTCACATAAATTAACACCAAAATCACTCAGGTCCTCGCTCTCATCCTTATTCGCTTTCTCCTCCTCTGTTGTTCCCTGCAGTTTCCTCTCCGTGTTATCAAACTACAGGAGAAGTTTGCCATTTCGATGTATTTTCAGAATCTTTCCAAGTCTCTGTTTAGCCGTAGCAAGTCCTTTCTTTGGACGTTTTCCTGTGAGAAAGAATAGTGAAAAAAATTTAGTGTGATTGCAAACACTTACATTTTAAAGGTCCACTAAAAGTGCTTTGAAACACAGCGTTATTGTATGTGATGATGTAATTTCAACTGAAACAATAAGACAGGGACATATCAAGCAGTTCTGCCCCCTTTTTTAAATGGCCAATAGCGTTCTGCTTATAGCACAGCTTGGGTCAGAGTCAATGAGCTTGGTAAAGCTGTATTTGACAGCCACAATCTCATCCATATCGCTATAAAATACAGCATTCTGTGTAGAATTTAAATGGGTCTGATACGTTTTGTGGACACTGTGCAGAAAATACAAATTCTGTGAACAAGTGACCGATTTCAGCCGCAGCTTCAGCGTCCATTTATAGTGTAGGGGACGGGACACTTCGGATTCTAGAGAGCATTTGATTGGACAGAAAGTTGCATGAGAAGCTGAAGTGCGGGGTGATGTCATCAAAATCGTTGATCCATATTGGTGGAGACTAAGTTTTGAATTCTTATATCTTCTAAATGTGTTATATAGATAACCTTGAGACTAACATATTCATACTAAAAGGCATAAAACTGGACTTTAAAGGGTAATCTATGGGAATTTCTAGTTACCTTGACACACTCCTGCTGACGTTGAAGTAGCCAGCCCTCCGGGTGAGGGGGCAGAGTAGCTGCTGCTGTTTTGGGGAGAGAGTGAGGGGCGTCTTGAAGTCAGGAACACGCCAGGGGCCATGGCGCCACTTCCTCTTGGGCCGCCTGGGCTGAACGGACCTGGTCCTGCTGTGTACTCATGGTCCAGCAGGCTGGCAGAGTATACCTCTACTCTCCTCTCCTCAACTATGCAGTCCACAGGAGGCTCAGAGGGCAGAGGAGGAGACACGGGTGCAGAGTCCGGCTGGCGCTGGAGTTGGGCAGCTGTAGAATGTACTTTCTCTTGAGGGACCTTCTTCTTGGTGTATTTTCTCTTGGTTATGGTTTTCTGCTGCTCCTGATATGAAAGTTACAAAATGTTTAGCTCAAAGTTAACCTTGTCAAACAAATTACTGACAAAAATGTCATTAAAGGAGAAGTTCACATCCAGGATCAAAATTTCCTGATAATTTACTCACCCCTATGTCATCAAAGTTGAAAAGAAATTAAGGTTTTTGAGGAAAACATTCCAGGATTTTTCTTCAAATAGCGGACTTCAGTGGTGGCTAATGGGTTTAAGGTCCAAATTGCAGTTTCAATACAGATTATCTAGTTTCCCTCGGTTGGGATTGTGTAGAGCCTTTTGAACCTGCATTGAAATTGCAGTTTGGACCTGTTGGCCACAATTTAAGTCCACTATATGGAGAAAATCCTGAAATGTTTTCAAAAACCTTAATTTCTTCTCAACTGAAGAAAGAAAGACATGAACTTCTTGGATGATATAGGGGTGAGTAAATTATCAGGACATTTTTATTCTGGAAGTGAACACATCTTTTAAAGGTGCACACCCAAAGTAATGGCCCACATCTATAAAAGTTCTGAACAGAAGCTCACCTGTTGAGCCAGTTTGGCAGCAGCAGCTGCAAGCCCAGTTTCTACCGAAGCCACCCTTGCACCCTCTCTCACCGGTCGCTCCTGCTTGGGCAGTGTAGGGGTCACGCGGGCTGAGGACATGTGAAGAAATTATGTTTAGATCTGTTTCAAAACTAAATGCTACAAAAAAAATTAATCATAAACGCAGTTACCTTTAGGACTCCAGGGTGTATCATCCCAGTTTCGCTTTCTTTTCATTTTGGACTTGCTTATGTGATCCTCCTCATCAGATTCTAGTGATGGATACACTGTAGAAAAAGGTGGAAATTCTCAGAATTACTGTGGGTTGCAGTATTTTCTTTGCTAAGTATGTTTGCAACCCTGGTGTAAATGACAAAGAATCTATAAACTCACCATAATCAGAGTCTTTAAAACAGGTACCCAGAGTCTCCTGCTCATCTAGGCTTTCTTCATCACTGAGGTGCCGTGCTGGACGTTTGATGGGCCGTTTTCCTGGCCTCTGAAATGTGGTCTTTTTCTCACTTTTCTTGACTCCACTTATCCACCCAGCTCTCCCTCCTTTCTCCTTCATAAGCCCCAGCATCTCACCTCCTCCAGAGATGGAGAGAGGAGAGGAGGAGGAAGAAGAGGACGAGGAAGATGGAGGGTTGGCCATCGAAAGCATGCCCTGGATAGCATCACGAGTGCTGGGGGAGGCTGGTGCTTCCTCACTTGATGATAAAAGGAAAATCAACACAATTGAGTATAACAGCAAGTACACAACTACATATTTTACTATAAGATAAAGGCTAATAATGATCAGCATGTAGTATAAAAAGTTAGCGCGAAGTACCTCAGTGCAGAATCGAGACCCGCCACCTGTTTGCTTGCCTTGAGCAAGTCTAAAATCCCACCTGCTCCGCCTTTCACACCCTGCACTGTGAGCATCTCCTCATCTGTGGTGTAATCCTCCTATTTAACAACAAGATATGTAATTTGTGACAACCAGACGACTACAGAGGAATCAAAAGCTTGGTTATAAAAGACTTGTGTACTTCAATATCAAAGTCCACTTCTCCTGGCTCACGGATTCTGTGGGGGTCACTGCATGGTTTGGCCCGAGGTAGTTTCCTTGGTAGACCTTAATGAGGCAAGTATTAGTTTGTACCAAGATGTTAATGTTATTACATTTAAAAGTTAACTGATTCTTAATCAATAAATGGGAGTCATCTTTTACCAGCTAATTTCTTCTTGCTAGGTAGAGATGGTCTACGGCGAGGTGGAGGGGTTTCATCTATCTGAAGTTCGTCTTCTGAATCAAAGTCAGACAAAGTAGCTATGTGGGGCTGGAACTGTTGAAGTGAGCTCCCGGCTCCATTTGCACTGCCAGCACGACCCTTCTTACTAAGAGAGGAAGAAGAAGAGGTATTAAAAATAAAAGGCGCCAACGCATAAGATTGAGAATCCTCTTGTCAGGGAAATTGGTGAAGGTAATTGTTTTACCCTTGTATCTTTCCATTGGTCAGCACAAGCTTAAGCTTGCTCTTGTTGATCTTCTCTTCAAAATCATCTAGACAGTCATCAGGCAGCTCAAGCTGAAATGTAAATCAGTTTAAGCATTTTTTTTGTTTTTTACCAGGGACAAAAGTGATGTATATTAACAGCGAATATACCATGATAATAATCTGTACATTACTATTCAAAAGCGTGGGATCGGTAAGTCTCTTACTGCTCACAAGGCTATTTGGTCAAAATTACAATAAAACAATAATTTTAAATAAATTAAATAATTCAGTGTCCTTCAGAAATCATTCTAATAGGCTCAAGAAACATTCCCCATATTATTAAATGTTGAAAACGGTTGTGCTGCTGGATATGAAAATGGTGATACATTTTTTTCAGGATATTTTTGATGAACAGAAGGTTCAAAAGAACAGCATTTATTTAAAATAGAAATATTTTAAAACATTAAATGTCTTCCCGGTCAATTTTGCTCAACTGGATGCATTCTTACTGTATAAAAGTATTATTTTCTTTAAAACAAAAAACCCTTACTGACCCCAAACCTTTAAACAGTGATTTAACATCATAATGATCAATAAATGTATTATAAGTTCTACCTTGCTCTTTTTTACTTTGCACCCTGGCTGGAACTTTTTGAGCGTGTGTTTAGTGTGAATCTCCAGCAGGTCCAGTTCTCCGGCTTCTGTTTTTATCTCTTTGCCTTTCTGGCTCTTTTTCTTAGCTCCTGGAGGGCCTACACCCACTCCTCCAAATCCATCCTTCGGTTTGGGGCCTCTCTTTTTGCCAGGGTGCTGGCCAAAAGCGAGGGATGTGTTTAATGGGGCTTTGGGGTGAGGAGAGGGAAGACCCTGAGAGCCACCAAACGGTGTCCCACTCCTGCCAATATTCTGCTGGAAGATATCCTACAAAAGAGACACAAAAATCAGATGCAAAAAAAAAAAAACATGTATATGTATATGTATATATATATATATATATATATATATATATATATATATATATATATATATATATACACACACACATATATATACATACATATATACATATATATACATATATATATATATATATATATATATTAAAAAAAATAGACTTTTTTCCTTAAAGTCTAAGCCAGAGCTACACTCACCTCAACCAGGCGTATCTCCTTGGCAAGATCCTTCACTAGCTGCTGCGTCTTTATAGTCTCTGGTATCTCATGTTCATGTTCAGCCAGGGACTAGAAAAAGATGATAGATAGATAGATAGATAGATAGATAGATAACAATGGGAAGACAAATATTTTTTAGCCTTTTGACAACATTCAATATAAATAAGATTTAAAAGGGTGTTTTTTTTTTTTTACCAATAATAGTAGAAACATTTTAGTCAAACCAACTGGTCCAGAATCACATATAGTCTATTAATCACCAGTCCTACATCTAACATAACTAAACTTACTTCCTTCCGTGTCCAGCTGCGGAAAGCATTATTGAGCGCTTTAGCCCCATGGACCAAGTATGTGGCAGGATGCCGTCGATTCTCTCTTAAACCTAAAGTAAATTGGAAAAACATAAAAATTAAAGTACATGAAAGAATGTTGTACTAAAACAAAAATAAGCATAAAAAATCATCCATTTGCTTTATGAGGAGAAACCTCACCTCTGAAGGTGTCCAGCAGATGCTTGCCAACATACCAGCACACAGTCTCAAAGTTTGGAAACCTGAACAAATCTGCTGTGCTCAGTCGCTTTTCTATTTCATACGCTCTGACAGAAAAAAGAGAAAGGGATGACCAATGAAAAAGCCCTGTGCAATACTACTTAGTGTAAGGAGACAAACAGAGACATCATCTCACCGAAGCTGCATGTCAATGTTGAGGCTGTGTAGAAAATTTCCCCCAAATGCCAAACAGTCCACAGGTGTCAGAACAGCATGAATCCACCCTGACAACAGACAATTAACACACAAAGAATCAAAATTATTTATCTAATTGTAGTTAAATGAATAGCAGCACATCTTACTCCTGGCAGAGACAAAAAACAATACCTGTTGGGATGAAGAGGGTGTTTCCTTGCTTGAGTGAACACTTGTAGCACATGTCTACCTGGTCCCCAAAAAACAGCTCATTCTGATTGGTGGATGAACTCCAGCGTTCAAAAAGCGACAGGTTAGCAGCAGTGGGGCGAATGAGGTAAAATATCTTCTCACCCTGACATGTACAAAAAGAAATATATAAGACCACTTTTGTATGGAGAACAAAGAATGTTGTTAGGACACTCCCTGTTTCTCCAACTCATAGAAAACAACTAACCCGGAGAACATGGTACCACACAGAGGTTCCACCAAAGTCAATGTGAAAGTCTGTGTAACTGTCCTTCACTCCCATCAGGCAGTATTTCTGCACATTAGGCCTCTCAAATATAGACTCCTCAGGCCAGAGGTTCTCCACCCATGACAGCTTCCTCACAATCTTTGGTGTCTCCACCAGATTTGACAACCTACAAAAGGGGACAAAGAATACAAGACAGTTTGCAAGATTAAATCATCTTTGAATCCCTCTGAAGTTATGATGTAACAGATACAGCCATACACTTTCAGATAGACATTTGTGATTATAAATTTGCACATCCCTAAAAAGTACCTGGTGTCTGAGAACTCTAAGCTGATCACATTGAGAACTCTGTCTCTGTTTGGGCTGTTGTAGTACTCTACAAACTCTCCCAGCTTCATCTTCAGGTCTGCTTGGCGGTTGACATCAATCACATCAATTTCCTTGTCAGCACCTATGAAGCATTAGTAAAACTTTACAATTCCATCTAAAAGACTTTTTAGATTTTTAATGTTTTTGAAAGAAGTCTCTTCTGATCCAAAGTACAGCAAAAACAGTAACATTTTCAAATATTTTTACTGTTTAAAATAACTGTTTTCTATTTGAATAGATTTTGAAATAAAGTTTATTTCGGTGGTTTCAAAGCTGAATTTTTAGCATCACTACTTCCTTCGGAAATCATTCTAATGATTTACTGCTCAAAAAACTATTATTATGTTGAAAATAGCTGAGTAGAATTTCTTCAGGTTTCTTTGATGAATAGACTGTTCAGAGGAACAGCATTTATCTGAAATAGAAATCTTTTGTAATATTATAAATGTCTTTATCACTTTATCATGTCTTTTTATCAATTTAAAGAATCCTTGCTAAACAAAAGTATTAATTTCTATTATTTCTTTCCACAAAAAAAAAAAAAAAAATCCTGAAAAAAAAAAAAAAAGGTACTCAACTCTTTTAATACTGATTATAATAAAAATTTCTGAAGGATCATGTGACACTGCAGACTGGAGTAATGGTGCTGAAAACTTAGCTTTGATCACAGGAATAAATTACATTTTAAATTATATTCAAATAGAAAACAGTTATTTTAAATAGTAAAAATATTTCAAAAATGTACTGTTTTTGCTGTACTCTGGATTAAATAAATGCAGCTTGGTGAGCAGAAGAGACTTCTTTAAAAAAAACATTAAAATCTTACAGTTCAAAAACTTTTGACTGGTAGTGTACTACTCAAAAAGTAACACAGAATGGCAATGCAGATGTGATTAGAGTTATTTACCAATATAATGCTCTACATCCGATACAGAGAAAGATGACGGGGGCAAATTCATGCCCAGACCATCTTTCCTGAGGACCAGGACTGGGACGCTGAAGGAGCGTTCTTCTAGAAACTCAACCGTGAGCTGGGCCCCGGTCGGCTTCAGCAGGACTTCATCAGCACTTAAATACAAACATATAAATAGTCAAATATGTTTCCAGCATACTCATCTTTCAAAACAACTTTTAAAAATCCAATAACACCACAGATTGCTAGCCTAAGCTCAGTGGTATGAATCATTGCTTAAAGTCTGATCAGAGCTAAATGAATCTGGGTTAAGAAAGTAAGGTCACCTAGTGGCCTAATTTTGACCCGGCAATAAATAATCGTCCTGTGACCATACCTGGGAAAAGTGCGGCTGCGTAACTCCCTGACAAACTGAGCACTGCCCGTCTTTACAGGCCGTCCGGAGTCTCTCCCCATTCCAGCATCAGAGTGCTTCAAAGCCCCCCGTCGTTTGCGCACTGAGAAAGAAGAAAATATATGAGTTACTCAGGTTTAGTTATTGGATTTTGAGCTCCCTTATGGTTTAAAATTGCATTTTCATTGTGTTTGCATTGTACAATGAGGTTGTAAATTGTCTATTTTCATTACTAGTCTGTTTCTATGTTAATGTGGTTAACTAAAATTAATACCATAAATGAAATTAGTTAATTGAAACTAAGTTAATAAAATAAGAAGATAATAAAAAAAACAACAGCAAAAATCTTTTATTACAGCTAGTTGCAAAAGCAAAACAATTCATTTGACATACTAAACTGAATAAAACAAACATGTATATAAAAACAAAAATTACAAAAAATTACAAAAGCCTTACTAAAATTAAAACAAAAACAAAATATATTTTTAAAAAATAGTATCTCAATAGTATCTCAATGACAGTAAAATACAACTTCATAAACATGAAGTCAGAGTTATTCCAGCCATTTTAGATGGTGATTTTTTTTTAATGAAAATAAGTCTTTAAAAATGCATTTGTTTACAAATCATCAAATAATTATAGCCAATGTCTATTATACAGTATTTGCAGTACTTACTGACAGAGGGTCCATGTGTCACTTGACAGTTAGGACAGTGATACAGGTCAATATCTGCCGCTTTGTCTTCCTCCACACCAACACAACTACACAAGAGAAAACAAAATAACATCATATATACCAAAAGGTGATTAAAACTAGGCTTTAAATTGTAATTTACAAAATGCAACCTCACCTGCCATGAAACCAGTCCTGACAAACATCACACTCAATCATGAACCGGGTGACATCGTAAGGGAGACGGCACAGGCAGTAAACAGGAACAGATGCCATTCTAAAGTCTCTGGCCAAATACGTCAATATAAAAAAAGTCTTTTAATATGGTATTGCTTTTGTTTGGGCACCACAGTTCACTTAGTAGCCTATGTGGACAGTTAACGTCACTTCAGATCGGTTCACCAATCGGCTGTAAAGCCTGCTGTATTCACAGTAGAGTGTTGTATAAAAAGTACGCTGGCAGTGACAACAGCTCTCAGTCGATCATAGATGAGAAATGTGTCCTACGACCACTGCAGTCGAACCGGGGACTAGGGTGATACCATGGTTCGGCACCTGTTGACAGAGTGGAGGACAATTAGCTGAGAAAAATGAAGAATAGTCATTCCCTTATATACAAGCTGCAATGAAAATAACATATATACACTCTAAACTCTGGAAAAAAAAAGGATCAGTCAGCGGTTACCCTACATTTGGTTAGCTGAAGTTTTACACCCATGCACCTGCTGCCTTTATTATGGTGTCAAGAGGCTCAATCTAACCAGGTTTCCTATTCATTCTAACCGAAGACTTTCTACAATAAGGGCAAAAGCATGGAAACTGTTCTAATCATATATTCCTATGATCAAAATGTGCTTAAGTTTTACAAAAATGCGCAATCTGGTCCTAATATTCATTTACTTAGATTAGAGCTAGATAGGCATTGAGATGAGAGTCACAACGCTTTCATACAAATGTATGCATTATAGTTGTAAAAACTACACATTTATGAAAGCGACCCCTTGAAAGTAACTCATAACCATGTAAATAACAAAGTAATAACATGAATAGTAACTACTCATCTTTGTATTAACAGTTAATTCACAGACCTGCATTTCTGACTTAACGTTCCACTTGGACGATGCCAATAAGTATAAAAGCTATTACGTGCAATGCACAATTAATTTTATTGAGTCCACTGGATTTGTTAATTCAAAAAGAAAGGTTTTTGATTTAGCAACTCGCTCTGTGATAGCAGAAAACTGTTTGTTGGACCATAAGCGCTAGTAGCTAGCTTAGCTGCTAATAACATAGCATGCTCGGCAACATCTAACTACGTGAATCTGCCTAATCTTTGTGTTTACAATACAACAACGGATGCGCTACTGAGCAAACTCAGTAATCTAAACTCAAATGCAGTAAAAATATTAAATATGAAGGTTGGGATCATGCAACCCATAGCATAACAAAAGAACTTGTTGCAGCGCGCGCTGTTTGGATCGGTGTTATCGGGTCTTACCGGGTGTAAAATGCCGCGACTGTCCGGTGGGCCGAGCGCACCATGCCGGGCAAAATGTTAGGAAATTCCGAGGCCCGCGCGGCCTGCTTTACAAACAACAAGATGTTTTCTAAAAATCGTACACTTCTTCGGTTCTTACGTGTTTAACAGAGGAGAGTGAGTAAACAAATCTGGCAAGATTTCGAATGAGTACAGTCCAACGCTGAAAAGCGAAGATTTTATGAAATTCATAACGCAGCGATTTCCCGTGCTATAAATCCATCCCAATCCGCCCGTGCAGCGACCACTGTCTGCGGGAGAGGGAACAATAAAGTTGCTTCGCATGTCAGTCTTTCTTCGGACGGCAGAGACTTCAGATGAGCCTGTATAAGCTACAACACTATTTAATACTATGCTCGCTATAATATTTCTTTCTTTCTTTTTCTTTCCTTCTTTCTTTCTTTCTTTCAAAATTGCAATGGTTCTTGTACATTAACCAATTAACACCATGGATAGCTCCTCATTACCATGGTTAACTATAGTTTCTAAAACAATGAAAAAACAAACAAAACAAAACAAAACTAGGTTGTTATATAATAAATACTAGCATAACGTTTTAGAAATAACTGTTTTTTTGTTTATAAACATGCAAAGCTCTTCACTACTGTTGTTAGATTTATGTAACGCATATAAAGCTTCTATAAAGCAAACTATTTGTCGTTTAATAAAAAATAGACTACACATATGTAGAAACTGTGCATTTGCCAGTTTGTTTATCTGAATCTGTATGTATGAATCTACTACGTTACTGCCAAAGTGTAGTTTCTATAATTTTATTACTATTACTGTGTTTACACATAATTAGTATTATATAGTGCTACATTGGTTAAAACCAAGGCATGTTTTCTGAAGGGCTGTTATATCCTGGCTTTAGTAAAGCATACAGCAGTAGTTACTACGTGGAAGATTTAAAGCAAAATAGTTTATATATTTCCAAAATATAGATTAGTCTATACATTTAAACATGAGGCCATTGAGAAATGGAAGCAATGTTGCCAAGTCCGCGGTTTTCCCGCAGAATTTGGCTAATTTCATTCTGCTGCCGCGGGATGTTTTTTAATCCGCTGGTTGACGCGAAATCCCCCGAGTCCTGGAAGCAGAGTCCCCGAAGCGTTTTTAGAGCGACTTTTATAGCCATTTCTCCCGGTACGCGAGTGTGCTAGTTTTGGCCGTGATTGAGTGCTACTTTTGAGTAGCAACTGGGCTGCTTTTGTTTTGCAGACCTGGCAACCCCGGGTGCAACACCGACGTAACACTACAGTCTGTTGTCCAGCAGATGGAGACATTAGCTAAACGATGAAGGGTGTTGCTAAAACGTCAATCTTCATCGCTTCGTGTTATTTTGTACGGTACAGTTATAATGGTTACTTTGAGGGAATACAAACAAAGATTTAAACTGACAGTAATAATAACCTTCTGAACACCCACATGTCCATAAACCACTTACATTTCCCTGGTATATTATCACACCACATCTATCTATCTATCTATCTATCTATCTATCTATCTATCTATCTATCTATCTATCTATCTATCTATCTATCAATGTAATCTTTTTCTAGTCCCTGGCTGAACATGAACATCTATAATTTTTAGTGTTTGTTCCTGTTTATATCATTGTTGTTGTTATTATTTTACATGTTCTGAGTGTTTGATACTGGTTAGTGGTTGATACTTGTTATTGTTATACAATGTTCTTATTTTTAGTGTTTATTTAGTTTTTTTTTTTTTTTTTTGCATTTGGTACTGTTAGAATGTGCAAAACTACTACTTTCAATAATAATAATAATAATAATAATAATAATAATAATAATAATAATAATAATAATGTTGTTGTTATTATTTTATATTTTGTGAGTGTTGATACCGGTTTAATAACCAAAACTACCCTACTTATTATTTATCACAATTATTTTCATACAAAAACTATCTATCTATCTATCTATCTATGAATATATATATATATATATATATATATATATATAATACAAATGCAATTGTCTGTCTATCTATCTATCTATCTATCTATAGTGTTTATTCCTGTTTTTATTATTATTTAACATTTTTTGAAACCAAAACTACCCTACTAATTATTTATTAGAATTATTTTTAATATAATTTTTTAACATAATTTTTTATATTTTTAATACATTTTGTATTTTTTTTATTATACAATGTTTTATATTTTAGTGTTTATTTAGTGTTTTATTGTTTATTATTACTAGTATTTTGAACTGTTTAGATGAGCACAACTACTACTACTTTTATTCATAATAATAATAATAACAACAACAACAACAACAACAACAACAACAACAACAACAACAACAACAACAACAACAACAACAAAAATGGTTATTGCTATTTTTTACATTTTGGAAAAAGCAATCAATTATTCAAGATACAGGCGAATAAAGAAAAACAGTTGTCATTGATCATTCACTAATCTGGGGTTGATGTGTTCCCTTCAGTGTTTCTGGCTGCTACAGCCCTGCCTTTCTCCAAATTTAACATTATTGTGTTCAAGTGTGTGCGTACTTGCTTGTTCATGCTTGACAATCCATGTACTAGTTTCAGCTTTTTTGAAGACCTTCAAAAAAGCTGTGAAACAACTCTCATTATGCCCGTCTGCTATGAGTGAATACCAGCCCCCTAAATAATCAGCTGTACGCCATCCAGCTCCTGATTTCGCCAGTCCTGCTTGTCAGCCTCATTGCTGGTGGTCATGGCCTGGATGAGGGGTGGGCTGGCCTGGCTTCAGCGGTCGGCGCTCCCATCACAGATTGATGAATTGATTGCAGCGTTGCTGCCAGTGAGTCTGTGCCCTGGGCGAGGGCGCCCCGGTTACGGGAGGGAATCCCAGCTATGGCACCCGCCATGGTGCCGCTATTATGAGCGGCCTGCAGGGGGCCATTGGGGCTGGCAACCCAGGGAGCAGCCCTGACCCACATACTGCTGTCACGCCCCTGGAGACACACACTGTGAGGGCAGGCGGGGAGGTGTGTGGGATTTGCCACAGAATAAGGGGGTGAGGTACTGGGCATCTTGCTAAACAAACAGACTTCCCTTCTTATTATTTCCAGGCTTTTCTGAGCCTAAGAGCCGTAAGTGTTCACACAGAGCAGATCAAGTGCTTTCGGTCTGCTCTACAAAATTTTCATTAACCGCACAAAGATAAGATTTATCACATTCTGTGGTGTCTGATAAAGTTATCAGAATGCAGAAACAAATTTTATAATTGCACACCAAACCGCTGAATGACTGAAGCGACTCGACCGTGTGTGTAAACTCAATTCTGGAAGAAAAAAAAAAATCCCAGAATGGAAGCAATTACAGTAGATGAACTTCATCAGACATGTGGGTTCATTTTTGTTATGAAGACTTGGTTGGTTTTGAAAGACTTGCGTGGTTTTGTTGTGTTATTTGTTGCTTTTCCCAGGCTATAATTTTAACTTTGTGGAGCACAAGCACCTGTCATACACTCAAACACTTATGACTTTAATTAAATGGAATCAGTGTTGTTATTGTTTGCTAAAATGAAACCATTAAAATCGCCATCAACATTTTATGTACTACTATTTTCTATTAGAATATATTTTAAAATGTAATTTATTCCTGTGATCAAAGCTACATTTTCAGCCTCATTACTTTAGTCTTCAGTGTCACATGATCCTTCAGAAATCATTCTAATATGCTGATCAAGAAACATTTAGTGTTATTATCAGTATTTAAAACAGTTGAGTACATTTTTTCAGGATCCTTCGATGAATAGAAAGATCCAAAGATCAGCATTTATCTGAACTAAAAAGCTTTTGCAACATTATACCATTCAAAATAATTTTTTGGATAGAAATGATAGAAATATATACTTTTATTTAGCAAGGATGCTTTAAATTGATCAAAAATGATAAAGGCATTTATAATGTTACAAAAGATTTCAGTTTCAGATAAATGCTGTTCTTTTGAAATTTCTATTCAGCAGACACCTGAAAAAATGTTTTCAACATAATAATAACAATAAATGTTTTTTTAGCAGCAAATCTGAATATTAGAATGATTTCTGAAGGATCATGTGACTGGAGTAATAATGCAAAAAAATCAGCTTTGAAATCACAGGAATAAATTACATTTTAAAATATATTCAAATAGAAAACAGTTATTTTAAATAGTACAAACAATTACAATATGCTTTTGCTGTACTTTGCATCAAATTATTTAAAAAACAAAAACTCTTACTGTTGAAATCTGAAAATATAAAATGAAAGCTATTTCTAAATATTAATAAATAATATAATACTATAACACATTGAAGGTAATGATTTGAAGAAATATTATCTAGTACTGTTAAACAAAACTATTTGGTAGTATTTAATAATTATTATTAATATCTAATTATTTGGACATATTTCAAAGCTATAGAGTGTAAAAAAGTCAAGTTGTCAATTGTTTTTCTAGTATTGTGTAGTAATATAGATTTAATTAACATTTTGAGTTAGCTTTTATTTTGAGATTTGTAATTTTAATTTTAAGTTATAATAATTTTGTATTGTGATTTTATTATTTGTATTAGTTTTTAGATAGCTTAATTATTTAATCTTTAACTTTTAGTTCATAACTTTAAATATTTAAATCTAACTTTTAAGTCATGTAGTAATATTTCAGTTAGTTGTAAGACAAAATGTCTTAAGTTTATTAAATGTTTGTAGCAATATTTATTTTATTTAATCTTTTTTTTTATTAGCAAAAATTATTTTTAGTTTCAGTTTTAGTTACCTAAAAACAAGCTGTAGTTGTCAAGTTAAATTGATGCATAAATGGATGAATGCAAGTATGGATAATTGAAAAATGACTGTGCAGATGCAAAGTTGGAAAAACATCTAAAAAATATATTTTAAAGGCACAATATGTAAGATTTTTTCATTAAAATATCCAAAAACCACTAGAACAGTGTTATATATTTTGCTGACTTGTGTAGCCTACTTACATTATCCCAAATGTTCTAAAGAAGGGGGTCCATTGCTGATCATGCATGTTAAGTTATTTACACTGTTAAAGAGTAGGATACTCATGCTAAACATTTGGACATAAAACATTATTTCTGTGACAAATACACACCCGGGTTTCTTACAAGTTTTGAAAAGTTTTCTTCATCATGGCTCTTCATGACGTTCTGAAGGGTGGAACTCCTTGTATGGACATTTCTCCCGGAAGAGCGCGCCCGCGCACACATAGACCAGAGCAAGTCAGTTAACGCAAAAGCGCGCCAATCAACGAGCTTCATTCAGCTGTACTGCTGCGCGGGACTCACTCGAGAACAATGTCTCTAAAGAAGTTTGGTTTTGGTTGTAAGGCAAAGACAACCTTACTCAGCTTCCTGAAGAACCCAGCGTTACATGAACAGTGGATGCAGTTTGTTTTTCAGAGGCAGAAATTGAGTTTATAAAACAAACGTTTTATAAACGAGGCCCAATTCGACGCTGGATTTACACATTGTTTGGTACTGAAAGATGGAGCGGTGCCAGCTATAAACGATCCCGGTCATGATTCAGAACTGCAGATGGCAAGTAAAAGGCATCAAATGTATGTGTTTTTATTGGTAATTACCGTGCGAGTGCTCGTCAATCTTTAGCTCCGCCCACGTCGTGCATCAAGGAGCTCGTCTGTTTTTGGAGAGAGTCGTAAAGCTGTATCTTTCCACTGTAAATATGATAAAACGAAATACTTTTTGGATATATGAAGGATACAGTACTACTCTATAGGTACTCAAGATTAACATGAGATTGGGTGAAACTGTGTGTGTTATGCCCCCTTTAATGTTTGCAGAATTAACAATTTTCTCTTTAATATCTCAAGGAAAGAAACATAAATAAACATGTATGGACACAGGACTACAAGAAATAATAGATATTCACATGAAATTATCTAAGTGCATACTTTATTAAGCGTGTAATATATCAACACACTTAGTCATTCATGAGTGTACACACACAACCATAAATATTTAAGTCTATTAGTACCTGCGCCTACTGAAAATTTGCTTCGACACACTTTCCAGTCAAAGGGCTATAGAGATCAACTCTTGTTCAGCTCCTCAGATCAGCCCATGCAACACTAACACAAGCAAAAATCAATAACACAAATGCAAAGACACAGTCAATGAGCACGTCTATGCGGCACGACACAAACAAACAGCATGCAAGAGCAACGGATACAGTTGGTGAAACAAACACATTTAGCTACACAACAAAACAGCAGCTTGAGTAGCAAACAATAAGGAACGGTTCTTGTACACAGAACAATGTGCTATTTAATTTCTGCAGAATGCGCAAGCCAAGACAAGCGATCCTCTATCTATTTACATACAGCACTAACCAAAGCTTGCTCAGCAACCTGTGCAGAGACACTGGTTATTGTGTGAATACATGCAATAAAAGCATCATCATTGACAGTCATGAAGTCTGGCTGATACGCTAATAATAAATCACGATACGTATTTAATTTTCAGTAGCAAAACAACACCACTGTAGCAAAAAACATGTTTCTTCGTTGTTTTCGGAATAACATTTCACTTGATTTTATTTAAATATTTCGGGAAACTGAATCAACAGGTTTCTCATCTATCAGTGCAGTTAATATTGTTTAAATGACCTGCATTTAAGTTACTCCCACAGTATTAATATAAGTAAAAGCTTTTCATTCACCCCCGTTACTGTCTTTTATACATTTACAGTGTAGAGACACGAGAAACTGAGATGTTTAAAATCACATGAGAACACGTCTATCTTCACAAGTTAATATGAATATGAATCATAGGTGCTTCCCCGATCATCTCACGGATCTGTTAGGTGGGACATAGCGAGGGGTTACACTGTCTGACCCAGCTCCTGTTGGTCTCAGCTTGTAAACAGAATGAAAGAAACTAATGGTGCTCCCTGATGAGCTTCCACTCAGGTGACTCCTTGCCCACACCGGTTGCTCTTGGATCCGGTCTGCCTTATTTCTTGTTCTTGAGCTGGTTGGCGAGCCAGTCTAGACCCTCATATAAACCGTCTCCGCTGGTGGCACAAGTGGCCTGGATGTACCAGTTACGATGGCGCAGGGAATGGAGACCCAGCTTATCTGTGATTTCTGCAGCGTTCATGGCATTTGGCAGATCCTGGAGAGTGAGACAGAAACAACTACATACCTTACTATTTATATATATGCTGCATGCCCTTATCGTAGAGGATGTCCCATAGTTCCTAAACTAATTTTCCTGGAACCAGTGTCTAAAATTCCTGCATGCAATGAAACCCTGTTGAAAAAAACAGCATATGCTGGTTAGGTATGTTTTGAAGCATGGCAGCTGGTTCATAGTTGGTCATGAGCTGGTTTAAGATGGTCCTGAGCTGGAGCTAGTTGCTTAGAACCCACTTAAGACCAAGACCTTACCGGCTTAAACCAGCTCAGGACCAGCTTAAAACAGCAACCATGCTTCAAAACATACCAAACCAGCATATGCTGTTTTTTTTTCAATAGAGAAGCCTCCATTTCTCTTGAGATCTTTTACAGATTCAATGTTGGGAGCATCATGACCTACTGCTTCTCACTATGGCTATGTTCACACTGTCAGTTTTTGAGATTGACAACTGCATTTACTTACAGGTGTGAGTCTTGAAACGTCCCGTTCACACAGCAACTTACAGTAGCTTCTCGAATACAGTCTGTATTATTGTTATATGGGCGACGTCCATAAAACTGGAAGTCTTATAACTTATAAAGAGTCCAATCAAGTTAATCCGTCAAATCTTCATAATCACTGACTTTTCTCGCAATTCTGACTTTTTTTTTTTAGAATTGTGATATAAACTCGCAATTCTGAGAACATATCTGTCTTTTTTTTCCCCTTACAATTGGACTTAATAACTCAAAATTACGAGTTTACATCTTACAGTTCTGATGGAAAAACTGTAAAAATTGTGAGAAAAAAAGACAGAATAGCGAGATATAAAAAGTCTGAATTTAGTTTTTATCTAGCAACTTTGACTATTTCTCTCAATTATGAATTTATATCACGCATTTCTGACTTTATTACTCGCAATTGCAAGTTTATACAAATCTCAGAAAAAAGTCTGAACTGTGAGTTTTCATCTTGCAGTTCTGACTTTATTTCTTGCAATTGTGAGTTTATATCATGAAATTCTGAGAAAAAAGTCAGAAATGTGAGTTTCTATCTAGCAATTCTAATTTTATTTCTTGCAATTGTGAGTTTATATCAGGCAATTCTGAGGAAAAAATTCTGAATTGTGAGTTTATATCTTGAAATTCTGACTAACTCGCAATTTTGAGTTTTTATCTCACAATTCTGACTTTATTTCTCGCATTTGTGAGTTTGTCACACAATTCTGAGAAAAAAAATCGGAATTGCACATTTTTATCTAGTAATTCCAACTTTATTTCTTGCAATTGTGAGTTTATATCACGCAATTCTGAGAGAAAGTCAGAATTTCAAGTTTTTATCTCACAATTCTGACTTTATTTCTCGCAGTTGAGATTATATGCAATTCTGAGAAAAAAAGTCAGAATTGCCAACTTTCATCTTGAAATTTTGACTTTATAACTCACAATTTTAAGTTTTTATCTCACAATTCTGACTTTATTTCTCGCAGTTGAGATTATATAATGCAATTCTGAGAAAAAAAGTCAGAATTGCCAACTTTCATCTTGAAATTTTGACTTTATAACTCACAATTTTAAGTTTTTATCTCACAATTCTGACTTTATTTCTCGCAGTTGAGATTATATAATGCAATTCTGAGAAAAAAAGTCAGAATTGCCAACTTTCATCTTGAAATTTTGACTTTATAACTCACAATTTTAAGTTTTTATCTCACAATTCTGACTTTATTTCTCGCAGTTGAGATTATATGCAATTCTGAGAAAAAAAGTCAGAATTGCCAACTTTCATCTTGAAATTTTGACTTTATAACTCACAATTTTAAGTTTTTATCTCACAATTCTGACTTTATTTCTCGCAGTTGAGATTATATAATGCAATTCTGAGAAAAAAAGTCAGAATTGCCAACTTTCATCTTGAAATTTTGACTTTATAACTCACAATTTTAAGTTTTTATCTCACAATTCTGACTTTATTTCTCGCAGTTGAGATTATATAATGCAATTCTGAGAAAAAAAAGTCAGAATTGCCAACCTTTATCTTGAAATTTTGACTTTATAACTCACAATTTTAAGTTTTTATCTCACAATTCTGAATTTATTTCTCGCAGTTGTGAGTTTGTCACACAATTCTGAGAAAAAAAATCTGAATTGCACATTTTTATCTAATTGCATGTTTTTATCTAGCAATTCTAACTTTATTTCTTGCAGTTGTGAGTTTATATCACACAATTCTGAGAGAAAGTCAGAATTTCAAGTTTTTATCTCACTATTCTGACTTTCTTTCTCGCAGTGGAGTTTATATCACGCAATTCAGAGAAAAAAGTCAGAATTTCAAGTTTTTATCTCAATTCAGACTTTATTTCTCGCAGTTGAGATCACATAATGCAGTTTTGCCAACTTTTATCTTGAAATTTTGACTTTACAACTCACAATTCAAGTTTTTATCTCACAATTCTGAATTTATTTCTCGCAGTTGTGAGTTTGTCACACAACTCTGAGAAAAAAAAATCTGAATTGCATGTTTTTATCTAGCAATTCTAACTTTTTTTTTCTTGCAATTGTAAGTTTATATTATGCAATTCTGACTTCATAACTCGCCATTTTAAAAAAAATCTGAATTGCGAGAAACGGTTTCCATACAAAACTGGGTCCAGTGAAGACAAACTGACTGGATCTAAAACTTTCAGGTGACACACAGCTCATTTCTCCATCACTGTAAGTTATCAAAACCACACAAGAAAACAAGCAACACATGGTAGACACGTGTTTGTGCAGCAGAACGGATGTCTATTGCACTGTATGACATGACAGACCACTAGTTGTCCAGTCCTTTTCCATTCACACAGCGCATATTTACAGAGAATGATAATTTACGGGTGTGAGTTCGGTTGTAGAATGCGGTTTTCATGCCCGTAAATATCCGTACTGTATGTGAACATAACCGTATTAAGGACTCAAATACAGGACTGACATCCGTATTCTGCTCCTGTGTGAACGAGGCCTAAGATACGGCAGCTGCAGATCATCAGATCAGAGAGACCTTCAGCGGGTGGTCAAAACTGCTCAACACATCAGTGGCAGACCTCAACAACCACTGCCGGCAATGAGTTCTCCAAATCATCAGAGAGCCCATCCAGCCCAAAAATAGCCTGCTTTCACCTCTGGCATCTGGAAGATGTGGCAAAAACGTACAAACTAGACTAAGGAACATTTTCTGTCTTATATGTTACGTTGCCTGGCTGAACTCTGATCATTCCTAAGCATCATATGACGTTTTCTTCTAACTAATGAACTACAATCACATATACTGTTACAGCAGCTATGCTTCCATCTTCAACAAATCAACACATACATTACAGAAATGATTTTGAAATTGGAAGACAGCAGATGCATGCTAACATCAATGAACTGTTTCTGATTTAAAGAACATAGCAGAAGCATGAGGAAGCTCTTGCCTGCTTGTTGGCAAAGACGAGGAGTACAGCGTCTCTCAGTTCATCCTCAGCCAGCATCCTCATCAGCTCTTCTCTGGCTTCGTTCACTCGCTCACGGTCATTGCTGTCCACCACAAAGATCAGACCTTCAAAATACATGGGAAATCATGGTACACTCTTAAAAAGAAAGGGTGCCATAGAAGAAGCATTTTTGGTTCCCAAAAAACTTTCAGTAAATAGTTCTTAAAAGAACTATTTTGAAGAACATTTTAAAAACTTAAAGAATCTTTTTCCACTATAAAGAACCTTTTCTGCATTTGAAAGGTTCCATGCATATTCAAGGAACCATCAATGCCAATAAAGAACCTTTGTTTTTAGAAGTGTAAAGAAAATAAAGACCCAATATGAGATCTTAATTCTAATTCTAACTATTTTATCAATGTCCTTACTACCTTTCTGGGCCTTGAACATGGTAGTTGCATTGCTGTCTATGCAGGGTCAGAAACCTCTTGGATTTCATTAAAAATATCTATATATCAATAATTTGAAACGACATGAGGGTGAGTAATTAATGACAGAATTTTAATTTCAGGGTGAACTATCCCTTTAAGTCACATCCATTGACATAAACTCTTGGCTGTTTGTGTTTTTAGAGAGAGAGAGAGCGTGTGTGCGTGTATGAGTCCTCTTCTCACCTTGTGTGTTCTGGAAGTAGTGACGCCACAGAGGTCGGATTTTGTCCTGGCCACCAACATCCCACACTGTAAAACTGATATTTTTGTACTCAACAGTCTCCACATTAAAACCTAGTAACAAGAAAGCACAAAGGCAGACAAATTACACAGAGGGCAGACTCTCACAACATGTCATCAAGACCTTTGTCTCTATGTAAGAGGAAATTACACAATAATACTCAAGCAATTAAACATTTGAAGTCTAAAAATGTGCTTCACCAATAGTAGGAATGGTAGTCACTATCTCTCCCAGCTTCAGTTTGTACAAGATTGTGGTCTTCCCAGCTGCATCCAGCCCGACCATCAAAATCCGCATCTCCTTTTTCCCAATGAGGCTCTTCAAAAGGTTGCCAAAAATGTTCCCCATGATAGCTGGTTAGCCTTTACCAACATGAAAAAAGACAACCTACGGTCAGTTTTTTTTTTAATTGACACAGTGTTTATCTTGCAATTCTGAATTTCTTTCTCACAATTGTGTTTACATCATGCAATTCTGAGAAAAAAAGGCAGAATTGTGAAATTATATCACACAATTTTGAATTTATAACTCTCAATTGTGAGCTTATATCTTGCAATTCTGAGAAAAATTCATTATATGGTAATGTTCCTCTTTTAAATCTACCTCTCTGATCTTTAACTATATTTCTTTTACTGGAGGCACCACATTCAAACATCAGGTAAGTAAATACAGAATGTTCCTTTTTATCACAGCAGTGCAGTAAAACAATATGCACACTTTACTAATAAAGCTTACTTTGCATATGGGAAAAATATAGAAGATACTAGAACCTGCAAAACAAATGTAACCAGTCAGGCATGTGAAATACAAAATTATATACTAGTAGTCTATAATAGAATAGAATAACTACTTAAGTGTTCCTTTATTTTAGATGCTGAATGACATAATGAGATGTGATCCTCCGTAAAATGGTAATGACATCAACATTATAAGTGTAAGTATGCAAATGCCAGAAAATCTGAGACTGTTGATTTGAATCACAATCTAAATCCAACACTGAAGCCCAGATCTGATCACATTCAGCTTTCAGAATCACACTGGCAACTGGAAACAATCATTTTAAAAAAAACCTGAAATGAAAAATGATTTCTAATGTCTGCCTACACATAGGTCGGCTGCTAATGAATACGCAAGAGATGTTCGTATCCCGTTGTATCATTTATAAGACAGAAATGCCTTCTCATGATAAACCGGCGCATGTCACATCAGATAGTGATGCTGTCTAAACGTCTAACAGCTTTTATTTTTGTCACGACGTAGAGATACTACAACAGCAAGAGCACCGGCCTGCATTTTGACAAATTATAAATTGCTCCGCTATTTAACATACATCATTACGCGAACAATGCCTAATCAATTTTAGACGAAATTACACCATATTCTTTCACGCTTTGCAACATCCCGACTCACCTCAGAGACCAACACCGGATAATTTCACGCAAGTCACTCCGCTCTCGCGATACCAGCGGGCTGGCAGAGGAGTGATACAGATCTCGCGGTATCATCGAAGCGCATCCTGGTATGTGCATTCAAATATCAATGAACGAAACTCAAGCAGGCGGTGGGCTGTATGAAAGAGGATGTCAGATCTCTAGAAATGAACAGAAGAAGATTATTAAGTATTTGTCTACAACATTACTTCTTTCAATTATCTAAAAATCTATATTTGTTGATATATAGCCTAGGCTAATGATCGACACAGAAAATATAAACAACGACACAGCTGTGAGGAAAAAAGTGGTAACGTTTTTGCGATATATACATATTTATATGAAGTTTCATATATATTTTAATCTCAAGCTTTGACTTATGGTCTGAGTACAGGTGATTTAAGTAGTAGCTTATCGATAGATAATGTAAATGTTTGATACAATTTTTGTGACCACTCTATGTGACCATGGACCACAAAACCATTTGGTTTTGATTTGGTTTAAATTAAGACTTCAAGATTCAAGATTTCAACTGAATAAATAAGCTTTCCACTGATGTATGGTTTGTTATGACAGGACAATTTATAGATACAATTATCTGAAAATCTGGAATCTGAGGGTGCAAAAAAAGAAAATCGCCTTTTAAGTTGTCCAAATTAAGTTCTTAGCAATGCATATTAATAAACAAAAACTATTTAAATATATATATATATATGGTATGACATTTACAAAATATCTTAATGGAACATGATCTTTAATTAATATTCCAATGATTTTTGTCATAAAAGAAAAATCTATAATTTTTGGCTATTGCTGCAATTATACCGTGCTTTGTGGTCCAGGGTCCCATATACAACTGGAAATTTTACTCTGGTAAAGTTAGCAGACAAAACTGTGGTACGTTTAGTCTCATGTCTCAATAACCAGTCAACATTTTGAAGACGTTTCCTCCAGAAATGTGTATTATGTGATAATTTACGACTGAAGGATCTGTTGCTGCAAGTGTTTGGAAGCAGATTTCCATATTGTGATTAATTATTCAGCTATGACTGAACCTAATGAATAAGTAACCTGCTAGATGCTGCCAAATTACAGAACTTGGCAGCAACTAGCTGATTTCCTCAGGCTGCCAAATTACTCAGTAGCTGCATGCCAGATTATCAGCAGTGAAGCAAAAGATCACTCTGTACAGAGTAAAAATCGAATTGGGGTTACTCATAACATGGTGCTTATTCTCATGCATCATATTAATTAAAAATGCCTTTTCATATCATATAAAACCACAGTGCCTGGCCAGACCTAGTCCAGATGAACAGGAAAGTCTGTCCCCGTGTCGCTTCACACGGTCCACCGTGTGTCAGTGGCTTTATGATCGATGTGTTTATCAATTCAGTGGTTAGGAAAAGAGAGAGGGAGTGGAGCAGATGCTTGCAGCTGCACACCAGATTATAGGGTGGAGTGCTGTATGGGGGGGAGTGCTGTGTTTGTGTGCACTGGGAGTTTTGGGGGTTATGGGGTGGGCAGAAGAGGCTACAGTGGGTAGGGGTGGGAGCAGAGAGCTAGGCCGGGGGGGGGTGGGAGTTATAATTTAAAGGAGCCTCTCCTCTGAAGTGTTTGCCAAAGTGCACCCCAGCAAACACAATCATAAGTCGGGTTGGTTAGGCTTGCAGAACTAATGAGGGCTTGCACATTTAGGCAACAGCTTTGATGTTCTGGGTAGCTGGCTCCTTGTTTTTTCTTTCCCTTTCTCTTTTTCTCTCTATCCCACATCAAAAATGGAAGGGGAAGCTGGACAAGGAGCCCAGAAGCAGATGTTTCCAGCTGTTTTTCTTCCCCTTTTCCTTCTCTTTTGATGTACCTAAGCATGTGCACTACATTTTCACAGATTTCCATATCCGCTAACATCAGTATCTCATGTTGTATATTAATTACACTTATCTGTCTGTCTGTCATCTATCTGCCTACAGTATCTACCCATCTATCTAAACATCCACCCATACATTTATCTATCTTTTTATTCATCCATGCATCTATGTATCTACCTGTGTCTGTCTGTCCATCCTTCTAATAGACAGATAAATTCCATTCGTCTAGCTATACATCCATCCGTCTATCTATCCATCCTCCATCCATCTATCTATCTATGTCCGTCTGTCTGTCCTTCCAATAGATAGATTCCATTTGTCTGTCTATACTTCCATCCATCCATCCATCTACCTGTGTCTATCTATCCACCTATCTAGTCATCCTCCATCCATCCATCTATACATTCATCTATTCGTCCATTCATCTGTCTCTATCTATCTATCTATCTGTTTAGTCATCCTCCATAAATCTATACATTTTGCTATTTGTCCATCCATCCATCTATATATCCACCTGTGTCTGTCCTTCCAATAGATAGACAGATTCCATACATCTATCCATCCATCCATCTATCCATCCGTGTCTGGCTATCTGTTTGTCTATCCATCCTCCACCTATCTATCTATCTATCTATCTATCTATCTATCTATCTATCTATCTATCTTTCTTTTTATTCTCCATGCATCATCTATGCATTCATCTATTTGTCCATCCATCCATCCATCTTTTCAATTATCCATCTGTTCATCCTCCATCCATTCCATCCTTCTATACATTCATCTAATCATCTATCTATCTATGTTCATAGATTCTGTTCGTCTGTGTGTGTATCTATCCATCCACCCACCTGTGTCTATCTACTGTAGCTATCTATCTGTCTATTCATCTATTCATCTATCTGTCTAGTCATCCTCCATCCATCTATACGTTCTGCCATCCATCCATTCACCCGTGTATGTCCGTCCTTCCAATAGACAGACAGATTTCATTTCATCTATCTATCCATCCACCCGTCTATCTATTCATCCTCCATCCATCCAACTATCCATCCCCCATGCATGCATCCATCTATCTATCTATCTATCTATCTATCTGTCTCTATCTATATCCATAGATTCTATCTGTCTGTTTATCTAACCATACACTTGTCTGTCTGTCTATCTTTTTATCCTCCATGCATCATCTATGCATTCATTGATTTGTCCATCTATCCATTCTCCATCCATTCCATCCATCTATACATTTATCTACTCGCCTATCTTCCTTCTTTCCATGCATCCATCTATACATTCATCTGTTCGCCCATCCATCTGTCTATCCATTTATCTATCTCTCTGTCTTCCATGCATCTATCTATCTATCTATCTATCTATCTATCTATCTATCTATCATTTGTCCATCCATCCATTCATATATCTGTCTGTCCACAAGTAGTTCTGTGCCCTTCTGTCTACTCTATGGCAGTGTCTGGTTGTCATTATTCTTGATGCTGTAAGTATGTTGCTTTGTATGTGATTGGCTGCACTGCATTTTGTTGGGGGAGGTTTGGGAGGGGGGGGGGTCTATGGCCGTCCAATTTCTCTGTCTCACACATGGGAGAAACAGCGACAGGAAATTCCCTCTTGCAGCAGCTCCAGGGTGAAATGATAAAGGAATAAAGAAATGCAAACCAGATATCCAGCGCTTTATCATTCCACACCACTCTTTTGCTAGTTCTCTTTTGCTCCCATCTTTATTGCCAGAGGAAATACCACGAGAAGCGCATTCGATAAAGCCAGCAGACTGTGGGTGGTCACTTCACTCAATCCACAACCGCCACAGCGCATCCTCATTACAGAGTCTCGTGAGGAATCATACAGAAAAACTCATTTATTCCTAAGATGTTTGTGATTGTTGTGCACTCAGAGAACTCAGACACAGCGTAGACATCAGAAGTGCGCCTGGGTTGAGTTAGGAAATCACACAGTGGTCCAGTCTCTGACAGTTGCAGATGCAGATTCACAGACAAGGACAAACAGTACTCAGCAGCACATGGCGCAACCTTGGACAGCTGATCCATATAAGACCGGTTCATGCCTCAGTCTGCCTATAAAAATCTATGAAAGCCTACCCCTGTTGCCCATTATGAGGTCGGATTCAGTAAAAAAAATCTTCAGAAGAGAAGAATTATATCTAATACTCCAATCTATGACCCCTCCTCTGTTCCAGAGGGTCTTTCCTGGTTCTAAAACCTATACATATGATAAACCAAGAAAGGATTCTTAAAGAGATAGTTCACCCAAAAATGAAAATTCTGTCATTAATTACTCACTCTCATGTCATTCCAAACTTGTAAGACCTTTGTTCACGTTTGTTACTCTGCTGAATGCGGAAGAGAAGAAATTGTTGAATAAAGTCGTTATTTTTGTTTTCTTTGCACACAAAAAGTATTCTCGTAGCTCGTACCTGTCTATGGAGAATCAGAAAGCTCTCGGATTTCATCAAAAATATCTTAATTTGTGTTTTGAAGATGAACGAAGGTCTTACAGGTTCGATACGACATGAGATTTTACAGTTCTGGGTGAACTATCCCTTTAACAAAAAAATGAGGCATTCTTAAAACACTGTATAACATATTACAACAATAAATTCTCTACAGTCTCCTTAAGAATGCAAAAGGCGTCAATATACGAAAGTTAATTTATCCATATAATTGCTTTGATTCTCTAAGCACTGATTGCTCAAAATTAAAGTTTAAAAATGGTATACATCAAATTCACTGTAACATGATTGTAATGGCAACTGTTTAAATACAGTTTAACTTGGAGGATGAATGTCTTCCATCTTGCATCAAAGGCATCTGGCATTGAATATTGTTCAGCAGTATGAGATGAGATGTGAATGTTTTTAATCAGCTGCAAAAAATCCACAGGAGGCACAAGTGTTCTCCAGTCGTTCCTTCACTCGATTCATCTCCGTTCTCTGATTGGTCTGTCTCTATGAAGGTTAGGATGGGGTTACACAGCATATCAACTTCACAATTGTCCTGGTTTTCATAAAAACCAACAAAACTCAGACCCCTACGCAAGGCACATTCTCAGTCGATGGCCAAGATTTGCTCCAGAACATCTTATGAAACCTCATAAAAGGCACTGAGATGTTGCCTTCAATTATCACAGCCATTGATTCTTTGTGATCAATGTGGGCAAAGATCATAATACTGCAAGATACAGTGTTTCAGAAACCTCAACCCTACTAGGATGGTATTTCAGCATCAAGAATGATTACAACATAAACTTCTCAAACATTTCGCCAAGGTAAGGAATATACATTAAGTGCACTTTTTTAAGTGAAAAAAAAAGGTAGACTGTAGCAGTGCCGATATTTCGCAGGAATAATTTGTTCCTGCTGTTGTGCCTTGTTATTTGGAGGAGTGCAGATGGCGTTTGGGCCATTTGCTTGGTTCTGGAGGCTGAAGATTCCAAGCGAGGAAAAAAAGACAAATGACATGAGTCACCTCCTCCTCAATCTCTGACTTGGCATTTTGAGAATAACAACAGCAACACAACGCAAATGGATCCCAGATGATGAAGGTTAAAAGAAGGAGAGAAATGGATAAACAGACACACTGTAGGAGAGCAAAACACACAGGCAGTCACAGGTTGTTGTCTCTCGACTCAAAAAAAGGAATGGGGATTTGGTCCAAGGTGGGTTACTTGCACACATTAACCCACTCTGTAACCCTGCACTCCTCACAGAGCACATAGCAGCACCAGTGGAAGCGGCAGTGGCACCGTTCGCTACGGGCCTGTTTGAGGATGTTGTGTCCGCGGCCACAGCACAGCGACCCGCAACCGTCCATGCTGGGGCTGCTCTTGTTGCAGATGCGGCCCTGCGTGCCCGGCGAATCCACTGCCGGCTCGCGGTCGCAGAAGTCAGGTGACTTTTCGAAGTACACTAACTCACGGGAAATGTTCCGCCGCCGGCCTCTGAGCTGATCTGAGCCAGTGCTCTCACCAGTTCGGGAGTTGAATACTCCGCTGTTCTTGTTCTGAGAGTTTATGAAGATGGCAGTCAGAAATTTCTCCCGTAGCAGTGATCCCACGAGCCGGAATTCAGGAGAAACATACCAGCAGGTCTTGAACTGGCAGCTGCCTGATGTGCCATGACATTTGCACTTTCTTCTCATGTTGTCAGTAACTATCTGTTAAAGTCAAAGACACAATGAAAACAATGTGGTGTAAGTTAATTAAATGCTTTTAATCTATCTATCTATCCATCATCCATCCATCCATTCATATCTATCTATCTATCTGTCTATCTATCCTTTATTTACCATCTATCTATCTATCCATCCATCCATATCTACCTATCCATCTATCTATCCTTCATTTACCATCTATCTATCCATCCATATCTATCTATCTATCTATCTATCTATCTAATTCAGAAATTAAAATAATAAAAAACTATTAAACACATGCATATATGAGGTGTATTCAATCTACTTAATGTATAAATTGCATTTGCATGTGTTTTTATGCCTTATGATAAATTATTAGGTAAATACAAGCGTTATGTCATTGATCTACATTCATACCTAATCAGAAGATATTTTATCTTTAACAGTGACAGTATGTGGAGGGGAATTATGGACCAGTGAGATTTCTCTGTGGGCGGGGCTAACCTGTGCATGACTGCGTACATGGAAACCAAGCAGGTGATTATTATAAGTGTACTGGAAAAATATCACACCTGTTGTCAGGTAAGACATGGTTGTCATTTTCGAAAGACCAATACAGTTGCAAGAAGAGATCATTAGAGTTGAACATAGAGTTGAATATAAAACCACACCTGTCTGCCCACTCTATTATTATGAATCCGCATGCGAGCATGTATATCACGAGGAGATCCTCTGGAATCCAACCAATCTCTAGAGAACCGTACGCCAAGACGGACATCATGACTACAGCCTCCCCACTCCCAGGTGTCCTGCAGCGTCGTGACCTCATCCGGCAATGGTTTGAGGAGACTGATGGGATGGGACGAGCGCAGATTGTCGTGTAGTGAACCGAACTCGGGCGTGTTCTCTCCTGCACCTGCTATGGATACCCCACTCCTCTGAAAAGTCTGAAGCTGGAGCTGCGTCAACTTGAGCCGGATTTTGTCATCATCCATTCGACGTTTGGCCTCGCAGCCACACCCGCGCAACTTACCGAGGCTGCAGGCCGAAGCCACAGAGTGCACGACACCTGCAGCCAGCAGCGACAGCGAGAAGGCACTCTCTCGGAAACCTGGGATGAAAGAAAGCACTTTTACATCGCAACTCAAGCTGCCAGCAGAGTAAACAGAGCCTTCAGAAAGCGAAGTGCGCACGAGCCAGCTGGTGAGATAATTATCTATAATGATCTTTATCTAAAATCTCATAAAAGATGTTTTCCATGGTGCAAATGCGTTAAACAATGACTCAACGCTGATATTTTCCCTCTTTGGGCTGTGTAGCATTTCAATGCCCGGATTATGACTGTATTGGCTCTCTACAACTTCAACTTCAGCACTTCCCATGCCCCTTTTGCCATCAACTCACCCCTGTTGAGAATGGCACTCTGATGGGGCAACTTGCCATGGTTCTCCAGGGAGGAGCAGTTCCAGCGCTGGTCTCTGAGCTGGTGCTGGCATTCGTGAATAGCAACCTGAATGCCCTGCAGAGCAGAGGCTGTGACATCAGGGCTGCGCACACACAAACGCATCTGTTTTTTGCTCAGGCCTGCCAGTCGTAAACACACCGCGTTGGGGGTAAGCACTGGCTCTCCTGCCACCTTCAGGCCGAGGATGTCATTGCCCAGTACCCTAAGAAAGGAGAAAATTAATTTTATAGCAGTGATATCATTATGAAGTAACACCGCACGCAGTAAATATCGCAGAAGGCTGGTGTTACTTAGCATCACATGTGGTCTTTTTTAAATGACTCACATATGTGAAGAAATTATGACAATGAGTTCAGTCATTAACGAGAAGCAGGAAAATATTGTATCAGGAATGGATGCTTTCACGGTGCCATATTCCTTTCAAATAATGTGATCGATACATGTTTACTGGAACGGCTAAGAAAAAAACTGACAAATTCTATTGCTTTTTATATTGACCGTCGTGGGATTAAGCGCCCTGACACTCAAACAAGGCTGTGACCTTGCAAGAGGCATACATAAAACATCCATGAATATTCAAACGCCCTGGTTTCTATCAGTGTCTTGGCATGCCTGAGGATAATCTGATGAGAAAATGACTATATGGAAAAGATTTGTGGGCAATATTATATCCAAATCATAACACGCTGATGTTAATAAATACATTATGCCCATCAACAGTTTTGAGAAGTGAGAGAACATCCATAACCACAAAGTGACAATTGTTCTGGTAACAATTACCAGAACAGACACCAGTATCTATTCAATTAGTACGAGAAGTAGGCTAATTGTTACTAATAATTGTTTAACTGTAATCTAGTTTAACAGTTGGAATACATGCTAGTTAGTATCTACACAACAGATTCCCATATATTCAAAGCCAAACATGTGCAATTTGTTACAAGTAACAATGAAGGAGCCACTTGTCTAGCAGCAAAGGAATGAGTACTAGTATGTGACGAATAAATAGCTTTCTATTGACTGGAAAATAGTTTACTAGCTTGCTAGTTTCAGATACTAGCAGCCATGGCGCGAACCGCGAATTCTTTTTTAAAATGTAACGTTAGCTTATAATTAATTACTAACAATAATAAATCAATCACATGACAATTTGAGACCTCTACACATAAACATAATTTTGAATCACTACTTTTCCAAAACAAACAAACAAACGGTTGATATACCCCAGCAGCTCTCATGAACGCGCTTCTACCTTTCTACTTACGTGAACGCAGGTGACAGAAGCGCTACAGTCACAATCAGGACTCGTCCCAAATACTGTCTGTGGGGTAACTCCATTGCGCTGAAAGCTTTTCTCGACGGGACATTAAAACACCTGTGGGATCGCTTTAGAGAGCAACTGGAAATGACTTCAATTGTTTGTGTGAGGAGCGGGGAGTTGAGCAAGCAGCATTTGATGAAGCTTGGGACGGGTGCGTGTATGTCACTGAGGAGAAGAAGGAGGAGGAGGAGGGGGCGCCGTCAGGGTGGGCAAACATCGCCTGAGGCGCTTGTTTTTAAACACGATGAAAAAAGTAGCAAGGCCTGTCAAACTTTCGATATTCCTTAAAAAACTACATGGGATAATCGTAACTGTCGTGCTGAATCGGCATAAATCTGACTATGAATAAATCAGTTTCACTGGTAGCCTAAAGCAATACTGTCTCAACTAAAGGACGCAATATTGACAACAAGGGCATGGACTATATTTAGATCTTTTTCATATCAAGTGCACTGAGCAACACGTGACTAACAATATTACACACCTGTTGTAAATGCAACTACCCTGTTTTTATTATCCACACACATTATATATATATATATATATATATATTGTTTATATAATTTTATATATTTTATATATTGTTTTTGCATACTTTTTGACGCAACAAATCATTACATTATACATTTTTATATTTTATTTTTATTTTATTACAAGTAGGTAGTATTTGCTCCATAAGCTAACATCTATGCAAAACTGTTTTACGATCTAAATAGCGAATACATTTTCATCTTTGTTTTGGGATATAAGTTGTGTGTGTGTGTGTGTGTGTGTGTGTGTGTGTGTTAAAATGATGCCATTTATCGGTAGACCTAATATTAAAAGAACCGATAGCTGATAAGAAAAGTATAAACAATGATAGATAGATAGATAGATAGATAGATGAAGTTTCGGTTAATTCAACGAACAGAAATGAACCTATGTTGTTTTTTTTAAATGGCGCCCATGTGGCAACCTGCAATGATTAACCACTTTAAATTGAATAAAAAAAAATGTTAATTATTTATTCATTAACACTTATGAAACTCATAAAATCAAGTAAAATGCTATAAATTAATGGATAGAATGGATAGCTACTGCAATTTCTTTTCACTGCCCAAAACAAAACTGCCTCTCTAGTGTGTAAACTGCATTTATATGCTAGAACCTGCGACTTGTTAAGAGTTGACATTTGCAGCGTGTGCCTTTTTTGCATTTATTTACTGATCTATTTTCTTTGCTGTCTATTTCTGTTTGTTTATGAAGTAGGCCTATTATCTGACCTGTCTGCACTGCAGAAATTGTGACAAGACATTTTGCTCCCCGTAACCGTGTATGTGAACTATAAGATAAACTGAAGCAGAAGTCATTCATATAGGTTACAATAAGCAGGGCAGCAGCAGGCAGGCGTGCGGTTCTTCTTGAACAATGCGAGGTGCGTGTGCGCGTTCATGTGCTGGCCCATCCTCCCACTCCGAATCAGTTCAACAGTTCACCGTGCGGCCCTATAGTGACGTTTCACTTTAATTAAGCCCACATTCATCATTTTCCCCGACACTCTTAATGAGAAGGCTTTGCTGACTGTTGCTGCGCATAGCCTAGAGCACTACTGGAAAATAGACTTATTTCGTTTGTTTGTCTATACACGTCTGAGTTTGTGCGTATAATTAGTCGCATAACTGACCATGATGGAGAGGTTGTTGTCAGGGCTCATTGAAAGTGATATGCAATTACATAGTGGGCCAACAAATTATGCATAATGCACATAATAAGTTTGTTCAATAGACAAGCTGTCAGTGTTTTTTTCTTTTTTCTTCTTTTTCATCTTGCTGCGACGCATGATGACATGATATAAGAAGACTTGAACATAGCACTGACGAATGTATGAATAAACCAGAATATCTGAAGCATTAGCAGTTTACAAGATTAAGGGATTATCGTGCTGGTGGTCAGCTATGCACTATGCACAGCAGGTGAAAAAACTCTTTAAGTGAGCCTAGAACCATTTGCTTCTTATCTTTATTAATATTACTATTAACAGTAGTAGAACTAGGATTAATGTCATGAAATTGAGTTAAATCCACCCTCAACCGTTCTTAACACCGAATCCTGACAACACTTCTTGGTTTTTGGGCTAATCACCTCCTATTCTCGAAGATCAATTCTTGTATCGGAGCTAATCACCTCTATTCCTCTTCTTAAGCTCTGGCAACGAAAAGTGCATTAGCATTTTGCCATAGCGTGTATATCTAAGTGGCTTAAAAAGTGATTTGAAGTTGATTTGTATATAAAAGGCGTCCCTTTAACCGGATTGCCGCTAATCTGCGCCGCATCGCATGAGTGTTTCAGGAAAACCTGTTTAAGATCCTTCAAGAGTATAAGAGCTGGCTAAGCCCAGAAAAGCAGCCCTCATTAAATACCACTAACAAAAGCGCACTTCCTTCAGTTAGCCATTTACTTCAATCCCTCAGAAAAAAAGTGCTCCCTCTCTTCTCTTTCTCTCTGATTCTTTCATGGTGACATCAAACACCTTATATGTGCTTAAATACGATGATTTAATATTTGCCAATTGCTCATAATTCTCTGCGCAGACGATGCCATAAATGTATGGAGTCAAAACTGACAGCAAAATACTATTTGATTCGTGCCTTTACTGACCATATGCGATCAAGGGAGGTCTGCAGTCCAGATGGTGAACAGTTTTATCTAGGCTCTCACTACTTTGGTGTCACACTTTAAACTCAAAAGTGTTATTTATCTGTTACGATTTTTCATTTTATTCGTTTTCTAAAATGTAAAAAATGGCCTATTAGAGATGTTAGAACGACTCCAAAAGGGTGTTTTGCCATAGAAGAACCATTTTGGTTCCCCAAAGAACCTTTCAGTGAATTTTTCATTTTTATTTATTTTTTTTAAATCTAAAGGTTCCATGGGTGTTTAATGTTCTTCATTGAACCACTGATGCCAATAAAGAACCTTTATCTTTAAGAGTGTAATGAGCTACAGTGGTTAAAACACTATTAGAAGTTGCAAGACGATATATGCGTTTAAAAAGATATGCAACGCTCTCTTCTGTTGTTACCCTGTTGTAAACGTTTACTATTTACCTTTTGAATTAAACGTTTAAAATGAACTAAGGATAGGGTGGTGATGGAATAATTATTGTGAACAAATACATCTGATTAGCATAATAAACTCACGTCCAAAATGTGAAATTTCCACGTTTTCTAGCTTTCACTGAAGTTGACACATCTAAACAGTTCAGGGATAAAGGATCGATTTGAATTAGTGGCAGACAATTGTAAAAATATGTCGAGGCACAAAAAGAGGTTTGAAAGCAAAATGTGTTACTACACTGGTCAAGCTCCATTTAAAACTAGAAACAGCAGCATTAAGCGCTGTCCCATGTCTTTAATATTCTCCTTTTCATTTAACCCAGATTTTTCACCATAATTATAGCATGACGTTTCCACTTGATGTGCTTTATTTGGGCTAAACATTACAAACGGGTGAGCGCAGAGCGCAAGCATGGACATCTATAAAAACATTTTTTTTACGCGCAAGAGGGAGGAGACGCAGTTAAGGGAGTAATGCATGAAAGCACTCCGGGTAAAAAGGCCAGTTTAGATGTTTTATATTCTCCCTTACTGTAACCGTGTCGCGACACCATCCACGCAGAGGGAACTGAAGACGCAAGTGGCGGGCGCGCACACCCACCCACTGCAATGAGAAGGACTAAATCTGCTCTGCATATACGGAATTCGCTTGAATGTATCTGAGGAATCTCTGGACGAGGATTACAAAATGATATGTAATTTAAAGCGCCTATAACGGATCCTTTCTTCATCTCCTCTCCTTTATGTCGGGTTTTGCCTCCTGTATTCATTGTGCCCAATGAGAAGAATTAAGCTATCCGTCCATTCAGTTCCACTCAAAAGGAGGGAGGAAAAAAACAGAGGGAGATGAGAGCAGCAAATCCCTTTTTTATTCATCTTGTAGCGTTCAATAAGTGAACAATGTGTCGCCTATCAGTCACCGAGGGGATCAGGTCTACGGGACTGTCCCACGCGTTCAGTGCTGTGAGCAGAGCATCACTAACACACAGACTGTAAGAGCAGCAGCAGCAGCAACGGCACTGGCATCCCATCCAGGACCCTTTTCGTGACTTCTACACTGATTTTATGAATAAACATTGACCCAAGCTGTCAGTCGCACTGGAATGTGGAGTGGTAAGTGGATGCTTATTTCAGCAAATTCGCTCTTTGTTCAGTTTTTAAATGTTAAAGTAAAGGCGCAGCTTGCAGAAACATCTTATAAAAGCATTTTAGGCTCTGCAGAGTTCGGTTATTTGGAGACTGGGTTATTTGGAGACTTCTTTGGAAAAGCGTATTCGTGTTCTTTCTTGTTCGAAAAATCTAGAAAAATACATATATTTAAAAGGTTTTTATGGCACCCGGGATATTATTTATATATATATATAGTTGTCTCATGTTTTATATTTTTGTTGCGTAATATCTACAATTGCAGTATTGTTTACTAACAGTATTTTGATATTTAAAACTACATTCACATATGTAATTGTATTTTCTAAAAATAAAACATAGTCTCTGTCCTCTACCTTAATGATTTTTCTATTGTTTTTAGTTTCGAGTTATTAAGATGCTTACTAGCTCTTCTAATATAGAAAGATCCTGTCATCGTGTGTTATTTCAGGAATCTTATTTGAGGTTAATTGGTTAACTTTGCCCTTTCAGATATCATGCGGGTACTCGCGTTGCTTCTCGCAGTCAAAGCGGCATGTGTCCTCCTGGTCTCCTCTCTCACTGGCACAGTGGCGGTGAACAACAGCGGCCGGTGGTGGTAAGATACAGCAAGCCCATAATATATAGGCTACTATGGAATTTAGCACATATAATATATAAGTTCCATCCTAGAATGTCAACAACCAGCGCTTTTTCTTTTGTAGATTAGTGCATAATCTGAGATCAATACCTAGTCCATAGTCTCATAGATCTTTAGTGCATACAGCAGTAAATTAAACGATCAAACCTGTTAGACAAGCTACTGATTTATAATGCCATTTAGTGGTTAGAGTGAATTTGTCATTTAATGCGTTGGTAAGCAGTTGTACTGCATACGCGGAGTTTTATCCCTTTATTTTAGAAAGAAAAATATATCACTGATATAATCAAGCAGCGCGAAGTTATTTTGAAATTAGAGAAGTCAAACTAAGTTCCCAAATAAATCAATGCAGCCTCAGCTAGTCTGTTTACGCGGAGCTAATGCTTGCTAACTTGCGCGCTCTCTCTCTCGGTTTCTCTCTGTCATTTTGACAGTGTGGCTTGAACACGGGACAAGATTTTTCAATCCAATGTGGGATAAATTAAATGCGGATTTATTTTATGGCTGGGAGCAGTTCCTTTCCAGGTCGTTTTCAGGGTCGAATTCGTGTAATGTGCTGAGCATTCCGGAGTAACGTTAGGTTAAAATATAGACGCCGCTTATGAGCCAAAGCTGTACGTATGTGTCATAATAACAATTAAAGTAAAATTAAAAATGATACACTCTGACACTACGTATTATTTCTTTTTTTTAAATGTATATAAATACAGTTTTTTATATTATATACAGTTGAGGTCAAAATTTGACATGCAAAATGTTATTTTTTTTTTATCAAAATATAAGGGATTAATTAAGGGATTATACAAAATGCAGGTTATTTCTTTTTTTTTTTTTTTTTATTTAACACTGACCTGAATAAAATATTTTACATAAAAGATATTTACATATAGTCCACAAGAGAAAATAATAGTTTAATTGATAAAAAATTATCCCTTTCAAAAGTTTACATCCCCTTGATACTGTGTTGTTCAATTTTATTTATTTTATTTATTTATTTTTTGTGATTGTTGTTTAGGAGTCACTTGTTTGTCCTGAACAGTTAAACTGCCCGCTGTTCTTCAGAAAAATTCTTAGATCCCACAAATTCTTTGGTTTTTAGCATTTCCAGAAGGAAAAACGATGCACTAAGAGCCGTTCTGTTCTTTTGAACAGAATGAAGGTGTACATTTTTCTTATTTTGCCTAAATATCATATTTTTTCATTTAGTTCTGCCCTTCAGGAGCTATAGAAGATACTCCGAGACAAAATAAGTTACATTTACTCTGATCTTCAAATTCAGAAAGTTTTCTTGAGGCTCTTAAGTCATTGTTTGTCCTTCTGAAGTATTCAGTGAGTATTTGAACCTTCTGTAATAACTGCATATGAGTCTTTCAGTTGTCCTCAGTGTGAAAAGAACCTGAAGAATTTTTCTGAAGAACAGCAGGCAGTTGAACTGTTCATGACAAATAAAGGACAACTAAATGAACAACTATCACTAAAAAACTGAATCATTCAGGTAACAACACAGTATTAAGAATCGAGTGTATGTAAACTTTTGAAAGGGGTAATTTTTATAAATTCATCTATTATTTTCTCTTGTCGACTATATGTAAACTTCTCCTATGTGAAATATCTTATTTAGGTCAGTACTAAATAAAAAACAACATTAATTTTGTATTATCCCTCTTATTTTGGTAAAATAATTAAAATTTTGCAGATTCTGCAAGGTGTATGTAAAGTTTTGACTTCAACTTGGCTTATGTTCAATATTACATAATTTACGTTTTATATTTATTTGCTGTATAAGCATTCTAATGAAACAATTTTACATTTTTAGCACATCACATGTCTGTGACCTTCATCTCACAAACTAAAAAGGCAAATCGATGAGAAAATTACAAGAAAACAGTCTCTTGACTGCTCATGCTTTTTCCAACTTACCAAAGTCAAGCTTTCTGTTTCTCCACCAGGGGTATTGTGAATGTGGCATCCTCAGGCAATCTCCTTACTAACTCCAAGAACGTGCAGTTGGTGTTGGACCCCAGCCTGGCGTTGCTAAGTCGTCGTCAGAGAAAACTGATCAGACAAAACCCTGGCATCTTGCACGCCATTGCAGCAGGCCTGCATACAGCCATCAAGGAATGCAAATGGCAGTTTCGTAACCGCCGCTGGAACTGTCCGACCACCCACAGCCCCAACGTCTTTGGCAAAATTGTCAACCGAGGTGAGCATGGCTTATCCGAGTGACATAACAACGCAAACTATTCCTATCTCATACAGTGAAACAGGAGAACAAGGAATTACATGTTAATATTTTCTGACACAGCATGATAGAGATCCTAAGTTGTGCTTATTGTTTTGATAGGTTGCCGTGAGACTGCATTTGTGTTTGCCATCACAAGTGCTGGTGTTACTCACGCCGTGGCTCGGTCCTGCTCTGAGGGAGCCATTGAGTCCTGCACCTGCGACTACCGGCGCCGGGGTCCTGGAGGGCCAGACTGGCACTGGGGAGGCTGCAGCGACAATGTGGAATTTGGCAGGATGTTCGGACGAGAGTTTGTGGATTCCAGTGAGAGGGGCAGAGATCTACGGTATCTGACCAATCTGCACAACAATGAGGCAGGGAGAATGGTAAGAGAGACACTCCAAAGCCATTTCCAAATGCAGATGTCAGTGATAGATCTATCAATACATGGAGCTTCCCAAAGTGCAGATGGAAAGCTGCTAAAATAACATCATTTTATCAGCCTAAAATTATTATTTTTATTATTTAAATTAATTTAATAATGAATTATTATATTATATTATGTTATATTATATTATACAATGCTAAATCGATGAAAATTGGCACATTTACAGATTGGTTTTATCCAAATCCTAAGTGGATAAGGAAAAATTAGGCATAATATTATATTATATTTGACAACATTGTTAAAATATACAAATAATCAAACTAATTAATTAATTAATTAATCAAATCTTAAATAGATAAGGAAAATATTAATTAAATTAAAATTAATTTAACATGGCACATTTACAGATTGTTTAGTCTAAAATGTGTAAAAAAAAACCTTACTCAATATATTAGTTTATATATAATGTAAAATGTTATATATTACATTCAAATATAATGTAATATAACATAATGTTTGAAATATAAAAGTAATCAAATTAAATAAATGTATCCAAATTAAATTAATTTATCCAAATCTTAAATAGATAAGGAATAAGATATTATTATATTATATTAAACAATGTCATGTTTAAATATACAAATAATCAAGCTAATAAATTAATTAAATTAGTTTAAAATGAACATGGCACATTTACAGATTGTTTTTAGTCTAAAATGAGTAAGAAACAAAGATTATTATATTATATTATATTATATTATATGTGATGAGTTTTCCCATAAATATATAACTATAAATATATTAATTCAGGTTACAATACAGATAGAACATGCAGAATATCTTATTTATTAATTATACGTCATTATTAGGTTATATATTGTTATAGGTTATATTATAATTGAAATCTCCTATATTTATGGGTTATAATATTAGATTTTAACATTAATATCAATACACTTACTTGGATCGAATGATAGCTGTTATATAAACACATCTTTTTTTATATGGACCGTACTTTTACAACCTAAAAAGTACAATTTGATTTAGTCAGGATATGCAAAAATTCCCATAAATACCTAAATAACCATTCAAATTACAATGCAGACAAAATGTTTTCAATAGATCTCTATAAATTATATTCCACAATACATATTCATTTTCTCTCCTCTCCCTACAGACAGTCGCATCAGAGATGCAGCAAGAGTGCAAGTGTCATGGGATGTCTGGGTCCTGCACTGTGCGAACATGCTGGATGAGGCTGCCCAGTTTCCGTGTAGTGGGAGACTTTTTGAAGGACCGTTTCGACGGCGCCTCCCGAGTCATATACGCCAACAAAGGCAGCAACCGTGCATCCCATCGAGCCGACCCCCGCCACCTAGAACCGGAAAACCCAGCGCATAAACTCCCTTCAGCTCGGGACCTTGTGTATTTTGAAAAATCGCCCAACTTCTGTTCCTATAACGGCAAAACAGGCACTCACGGCACATCGGGACGCACCTGCAACAGTTCGTCACCAGCTCTGGACGGGTGCGAGCTGCTCTGCTGCGGACGGGGATACAAGACTCGAATGGAGCAGGTCACAGAGAGATGCCACTGTACTTTCCACTGGTGTTGTCACGTGAGCTGCCTCAACTGCACCAGTACACAGACCGTCCATCAGTGTCTATGATCAACAAACAGAACGAACTGAGAAACTAGAGGGAAAGGCCCCAAACTGGGTATTTAAAGGGGCCTATATATCTGAAGGTTATTTAGAAATGAATAAACATGGTCAATTTAAATACTGGAGAAAAGAGATAAGATAGCAAGGTTAAAATCAGATTATTCAATGTATTAACTACTGAGAAAGGTACATGTGCAGAACTCTGAAAAAACAATATTTTGGTGATGTTACTGCAGCACAGAGCTTCAAACCTAAAGAAATGGGTTGGGAACCACTATGCACTGCATGAAAAAGCATTCATGTAGATACAGTTTGAAATTCAGCAAGCTGAAGCACTAGTCCTGAGGTTCTAGTTTGTCTTCTCGTCTCCTGATCTCCATCTCTGGTACTCTGGGGAACATGGAAGCTAGAAAGTAGTAACTGGACACAGTTTGACAGATGTTCCTGTGGTTAGCGAACCACAAGCATGCTCTCTCATAAACCAGTGCAAAACTCTAACAAGAGGGTGGTTCTTTAAAATATTTTAGCGTTTTGTTTTCTTTAGCTGCAGTCCTACTTGTCTCACATAAAACTGTGTGAAGTGCTTCTCAAGGGATGGGGCTTCCTTTTCCGATTACTATGTAGCGGAATCCCGAACTCGGCCCAACCTCTCGTGATTTCCCATTCGGACCTGCCACGCTTCCCGTCACTGCTTTGAGTCTCCTGCCATTTTTTAATACCATTTATTATTATGTGGTATACCATGTTATTGTACTGATGGAAAAGTATTGGGAAGAGAAAATTAAGATTGACCCGAGATTGACTCTGATAGAAGCACGTTTACTATTGCAGAAACTCTTTGGGGAGAGACGAAGACTTCTGTCGGAAGTTGTCAAAAAGACTACATCGATTACGCACAAGTACATAGTAGATTTGAGTAAAGATAATCTTGTAAATGCCCTGCTACCTAGTTTACAGTGGACAAACAGTTCACGTTTATGTTTTTTAAAGAGCCACAATTATGGAAACTGTATTTTGTATATCAGCTAACGTAACCAAAATGTTGTAAATATTATAAATAGATATGATCTATATATTTATGCTGCAACTTGCAATGTGAGAGGATGATTTAATCTGAAAATGGGCTGAATACACTATCATTATTTACGGAATAATTCCAGCCTTATACAACGAGGCCACATACATCTCAGAGACATGATTATTTTGTCAAATGCCTGATTTGCTTGTCTCCTGACACTTGTGTTTTACATGCACTGAACAGCATCTTTTAATATTGTGAATGAAAAGTATTTATTATTGTATGATGGCTTTTTTAGAGAGGAAATGCTGATAAAATGAAATATTTTAGCTCAGTTTAGAAGAGTTGTTTTCATATAGAGTAATAGCACAATAAAGTTTATATTTTCATTACTTGTGTTTGCAGAGAGCCACTCATTTCCTAACGGTTTGTGTTCAATAACAGGTTTGTCTTTCCATATGTTCCATGGCGTATTCTCCTCAGCTTCATTTGTGATCCATCAATCATTTCTCAGAACCGCAATCTGCTATGACAGGGTATGTCTAAAGCACTTAACCTAAAATCAACAGTGTGAGTGTGCAAGTATATCCGTTCCTCTAAACATCATTCCCACCACTAAAAGCACAGGAGCAGCCCTCTTCTTCGAACAGCCATGCACCCTAAATCCACAGTAACCGCTGAGGGAATCTGGGCAGTGGCGTAACACAGTGTTAAATCTGTGTGTTTTCATGACACTAGAGGTTTTGCTTCACTTAATATCAGAAACAAAATAAAGAAATGGTATTAGAAATAATCACAGGCTGCGTTGCGCCCGCCCAGCTGGCGAGGCCAGTGCAACCACAAGAGTTTGGATGAAGCCAGACGATTCTTTCTCTCACCCACCGCAACATATTGCAGGGCCACTGAAGGTCAGCAAGACACGGAGCACTTTCGGCGCTGACGTCACATCCGCATCCCCCAACGCACAGAAATGGATCTGGAATGCTGACAGGAATGCTAGAGAACATGTAAATGTAAAAAATAGACTAAAATAAATCTTACTGAAATATGTTCAGTTATATAAACTACGGTCAAAAGTTCTGAATATTTACGATTGTTTGTTTACAATGTTTTTGGAAGAAGTCTCTTCTGCTCACTAAGATTGAATTTATTAAACGAAAAATAAAGTAAAAACAATAATACTGTAAAATTACAATACAATTTACAATCTTCCAGCTTTCAGTACTTCAGAAAAACTATTCTAACATGTTCATTTTGGGGCTCAAGAAACATTGTTATTATTATCAATGTTGAAAACAGTTGTGCTAAATATAATTTTTGCAAAAACCTTGATAAACTACAATTCAAAAGTTTGAATCCTTTATTCAACAAGGAGGCACTGAATTGATCAAAAGTGACAGTGAAGACAATATGTTACAAAAGATGCCTGAAATATGAACATTATTTTTACTTTTTATTTATTAATTTTATGCAGTCTTGAACATTAAAAAAATAGTTCACCCAAAAATTCAAGTTTTGACATAATTTACTCACCCTCATGTCCTTTCAAACCTAAGTTTCTTTCTTATGTTGAACACAAAAGAAAATATTTTTAAGAATTCTGAAGAACCAAACAGTTGTTGGTCCCCACTGACTTCCATAGTAATCCAAGAAATACTATTTAAGTTAATGGGGACCATCAACTCTTCTATGTTCAACATAAGAAAGAAACTCATACAGGATTGAACAACATGAGGGTGAGTAAATAATGACAAAACACTTTTGGGTGAACTATTCCTTTAATAATATAAGGGAACCATTAATATCTGAACACCAATAATAAATGAACATTAAACTAGGATATTATAAAGATTTTTGAAAGATCACCTGACCAGTGTTGAGGTAATGAATTACAGGTAACATGAGTTACGTAATCAGATTACTTTTTTCAAGTAATTAGTAATGCATTACTTTTTAATTAACAAGAAAATAAGTTACTTTTTTAAATAAGTAACGGTAGTTACTTTGTTTTCCATTAATTGATTAAGACCTCTCTTGTTTCCATGTGTTTACTGACTATCAGCACTCCTGTCCCCATGTTGACAGAAATCGTGAGTAATTGCAGAGACGTTGTGTCCACTATGTTAGCATGATGGCAGAGGGTCTGGAATCTTTGGCTGCTTTGAATGGCCAAGGCCCGCCCATTAGGCCATATGACTGACAGGTAAAGCAACCAATCACATTTTGTTTTGTGCCGCATCATGTTTGGGGCATGAAAATGTCGCCACAATAACAGACCGGTGTGTGAGACTCTTGGACATATTTTAAAGATTCTATGTCGCAAACATTTTTCACATTCTTTTGAAAGTCCAGCATTTAGTTGATCCTAATAGGCGTTTGTCACAGTTGTAAACACAACAACTTTTTCTTTCGCGAGGGGGCTGGGCGCCACAGCATTTTTATTTCCAGGTGGAACGTTAAAGAATGCAACACACATCTCCCGGAAATACTATATAATCTAACCAATGCGATGACGACTTTGAAACTCCTGAAGTGTTTCTAGTAGTGCTGTCAAACGATTAATCGTGATTAATCACATCCAAAATAAAATCTGTGTACTGTGTATATTTATTATGTATATATAAATACAAACACATGCATGTATATATTAAGGAAAAATATTTTAGATTTATATATAAAATATATATATTTATTTATAATCTAAATTGTATACAGGTATAAATATGTATACATATAAATATTTTGTTTTAATATATACATGTATGTGTGTGTATTTATATGTACATAATAAATATACAAAGTAAACACACATATAGTATGTAAACATAAACTTTTATTTTGGATGCGATTAATCACGATTAATCGTTTGACAGCCCTAGTTTCTAGATAAGTGTGCCATATCCATCAGACGTTTAACCAACGTTCTGTGGGTGTGACAACTGAGGCTGAGACTAGCAAAATGGTTACTGTAATTCTAGAATAAATGTGAATATGCATTTACTCATCTCACTTGCATAAAAACAGAAAAACATTGAAACGCAAACTCAGAATATGACGCAAACCTGTGATAATTAAATACGTTAAAAAACATATATACATTATGTATTTAATCCCACAAAAATCGTAATCCCATTTATTAATTTCACTTTTGATGTGAATGGGTCTTTACATTTGCTAAAAATGTGACTTTTTATATAAAAATAAAACAAGCAAGCCCAGCCCTGATGAGAAAAAGTAACACAATGAATTACTTTTCATAAAAAGTAACAATTAAACAACAAACAACAAAAAGTAGTGCAATTAGTTACTTTTTAGGGAGTATCACAATATTATAATGCATTACTTTTAAAAGTCAGCTTCACCATCAAAGGAATAAATAACATTTTAAAATACTTTAGATATGTCTATATTTTAAAGGGCAATAATATTTCACAATTTTACTGTTTTACTGCATTTTTGATAAAATGAATGCAGCATTGTTGAGCATAAGAGACTTCTTTCAAAAACATCTTAATAATTCCAGAATTTTGAATGGTGGTTTTATATGGGACAAAAATGCTGCATATTTTACACTACTTGCATATATTGTGTAGTAGCATCTACAACGACCTAACTTTGAATCTGAGCTCAAGGTCCAATCACTTCCTGTCTCTTTTCAACCGCCCTAACCAATAAAATTCAACATGTCCAACAGATATAACCTGAAAGCTTGAAAAGGGAAATAATAATGAATAAAATAAAAATAACAAATAAAAGTCAGTATCATTAAGTGATCTTCGACCTTACAGGAAGTTTGTGTATACATGCATGTGCATTACACGGCAAAACTGTGCAAGAATACAGAGCATTAATAAAAACAGGAAAGATATAGTTAGAATAAGAAGAGAAGGACAGAAAAGAGGGATAAAGAAGCAAAGTCAGGCTGCATTCCCAGGCACTGGTGGGATGAGGGAGGCGGAGGGTGGAGGGCTACTGTCATTGTGGGAGTGCTGAAGAGTCACTGATAATTAGCTCAATTAGTGACAAAGGCAGTGTAATAAATACCGACTTAGTGTCTGGGTCCCTGCTGTCCACTCTCTACACGGCCTGTGATGCAGCCAGGGACTGACGGACAATTCATTAAACCGACAAAATACCCCACCGTCCAGGCGTGACGCTGCGAGTTAGCCCCCTACAGGCCCAGCCCATTGTTCTAATTGTCTGGGTTGGAGTCGCTTTCTGGCCATCTCCTCCTCGCCCCCTCCTTCGTCCTCTTCTTTCAAAAAACCCAAGGAGTTAATGCCCCTACCTAACTCTGTAAGTAGGTGATCAGCAGGTTGGGGGAAAGAAAAAAATGGAAAGAGTTACTCGGGAGGGAGGGGTACGGTGGGATTAAGGTCCGAGGGTTGCCCGGGAGTGTGAAGACCAGCCCCGATCGGAATGTCGTAGAGATGAGTCCAGAAGCTCGGATGCGGGACAAAGCGAGAGTTAATTAGGAAAGATTGAAGGAGTTGGCGACAATGGGCCGCCACCCGAGTCGAGATGAAATTGCTTCCGCGGATTATTGGGGAGCGAGTGTGTGGGTTGCGGAGATGTGTGCACCGGGAGGGGTTCGAGCAGCCTTGGATTGATGGCTGCCCCTCTGGTTAGGGAATAGGGGACAGGGGAGGCTGACCGGCTGTTCCCACAGTCTGTTCTGCAGCAGCCACCTTTGACACACGGGCCTGCCAGGCGGCAAGCAGGGAGGGAGGCTGGGAAAGGGAGGAATCTCCGAACACAAGAGCTCTTAAAAGCATAAATTCATTTCGTTTTCAATGCCAGTAAGGGTCATGATGGACGTATGTAAACGACAGAGTCGAAAAAGCACTAATTCAGAGTCACAGATTACGATGGATGCAAAACCACAAGCTGAAACTCATTAACGCCGTACATCTCTATTTAGTAACATGGTCGAGAGAGTTTATGAATTGCCGTTTCCATTAATTGGAGCGCTCTGCTCTTTTTCCAAAACGGAGCAATAAACTTTTAATTCAATAAGTGCCCTTGAGGGTCTCAGAAGAGCTTCGAGAAACTTAACCTCCCACTCGTGGTTTGAAGCTAATAGAATAATGGCAAAAAATTAAATCACTTGATAAAAATCCAAAACAAAACCTCACTGGGTTGGACAGAGTATGAGTTTGGCCAAGCAATGTTGTTGTAGAGCGACTACTTTCCATTTGAGGAAAGAAAAGAGTCACTTTAAGCTCAAAGGAACAGTACAGCAAACAGGTACAGAATATCTGATCCACAAAAAAACTGTGACAAGCAGCTTTCCCAGAAATGGTGGAAGATAGAATAATGGCAAAAAATGACTTACTTAATTAAAAACTACTTTTAATCTGAGGTAAGAAAAGAGTCACTTTATGACAGAAAACAGGTAGATGATATATACACCACAAAACAAGCAGCTTTCCCAAAAATAGTGGAAGAAAGAAAAATTTAATCATTTGGTAAAAATCCTAAACAAAACCAAGCAAAAGTCTGACCAAGCAATGTTATTGTAGAGCTACTACTTTCAGTTTAAAAAAAGAAAAGAGTCACTTTAAAGTTCACTAAAGGAACGCTACAGCAAACATGATATCTGGAGGACTATTAAAATTTTTTGACAAGCAGCTTTACCGAATGGTGGATGATAGAATAATGGCAAAAAAATTAAATCACTTGATAAAAATCCAGAACAAAACCTCACTTGTTTGGACCATCTAAGAGTTTGGCCAAGCAATGGTGTTGTAGAGCGACTACTTTCAATCTGAAGAAAAAAAAAGTCACTTTAAACTCAAAGGAAGAGTACAGCAAACAGGATGTCTGGACCACAAAAACTTGTGAAAGACAGAATAATGGCAAGAAAAAAAAAAAAAAAACTAAATCAAATCACTTGATAAACATCCAAAACAAAACTTCACTTGGTTGGACCTAGTACAGTGGGGGAAAAAATATTTGATCCCCTGCTGATTTTGTATGTTTGCCCACTGACAAAGAAATTTAATGGTAGGTTTATTTGAACAGTGAGAGACAGAATAACAACAAAAAAATCCAGAAAAAAGCATTTTAAAAAAGTTATAAATTGATTTGCATTTTAATGAGTGAAATAAGTATTTGACCCCTTTGCAAAACATGACTTAGTACTTGGTGGCAAAACCCTTGTTGGCAATCACAGCAGTCAGACATTTCTTGTAGTTGGCCACCAGGTTTGCATCACATCTCAGGAGGGATTTTGTCTAACTCCCCTTGAAGATCCAAGTCATAAAAGTTTCGAGGCTGACGTTTGGCAACTCAAACCTTTAGCTCCCTCCACAGATTTTCTTTGGGATTAAGGTCTGGGGACTGGCTAGGCCACTCCAGAATCTTGATGTGCTTATTCCTGAGCCACTCCTTTGTTGCCTTTGCCATTTGTTTTGCGTAATTCTCATGCTGAAATATCCATCCACGATCCATTTTCAATGGTTGTCACCCAAGATTTGACAGTACATGGCCCCGTCCACATTCCCTTTGATGCGGTGCAGTTCCCTGTCGCCTTAGCAGAAAAACAACCCCAAAGCATAATGTTTCCACCTTCATGTTTGATGGTGGGGATGGTGTTCTTGGGGGGTCATAGGCAGAATTCCTCCTCTGACAAACACGGTGAGTTCAGTTGATGACAAAGAGCTCAATTTTGATCTCATCTGACCACAACACTTCCACCCAGTTCTCCTCTGAATCATTCAGAAGTTCATTGGCAAATCAGACAGGCCTGTACATGGGCTTTCTTGAGCAGGGGGATCTTGCTGGCACTGCAGGATTTCAGTCCTTCACAGCGTAGTGGGTTACCAATTGTTTTCTTGGCGACTATGGTACCAGCTGCCTTGAGATCATTGACAAGATACTGCTGTGTAGTTCTGGTCTGATTCCTCAACATTCTCATGATCATTGAAACTCCACAAGGTGAGATCTTGCATGGAGCCCCAGACTGAGGGAGAATGACAGTTATTTTGTGTTTCTTCCATTTGCGAATAATAGCACCAACTGTTGTCACCTTCTCAACAAACTGATTGGCGATGGTCTTGTACCCCTTTCCAACCTTGTGTAGGTCTACAATCTTGTCCCTGACATCCTTGGACAGCTTTTTGGTCTTGGCCATGGTGGAGAGTTTGGAATCTGATTGATTGATTGCTTTTGTGGACAGGTGCTTTTATACAGTTAACAAGCTGACATTAGGAGACACCTGGGAGAAATCTTGCTGATTGATAGGGGATCAGATACTTATTTCAGTCATTAACACGCAAATCAATGTATAACTTTTTTTATGTGTTTTTCTGGATACTTTAAAAATTCAAAACAAAACCTCACTGGTTTGGGCCGAGTAAGAGTTTGGCCATACAGTGTTGTTGTAGAGTGACTACTTTCCATTCGAGAAAAGAAAAAAGTCTCTTTAAACTAAAAACAAAACAAAAAACAGTACAGAAAAAAGGTACAGGATAAATGGATGATAAAAAAAAAATAATGTCAATCAATTGGTAACAAAACCTTACTGCCTTGAACAAATCTGACCAAGCAATGTTGTTGTAGAGCGACTACTTTCAATCCGAGAAAAAAAGAGTCACTGTAAACTTAAAGGAATACAGCAAACATGATAACTGGAGGACTATAAAAAAATTGTGACAAGCAACTGTACCAAAATGGTGGATGATAGAATAATGGCAAAAAATGTAATCACTTGATAAAAACCCAAAACAAAACCTCACTTGGCTCGACTGAATAGGAGTTTGACAAAGCAATGTTGCTGTAGAGTGACTACTTTCAATCTGAGGAAAGAAAAAAAGTCACTTTAAACTCAAAGGAACAGTACAGCAAACAGGATGTCTGGACCACAAAAACAAGCAGCTTCCAAAATTGTGGAAGATAGAATAATGGCAAAAAATAAATAAATAAATAAAATAATAAATCAAATCACTTGACAAAAATCCAAAAACAAAACTTTGACCAAGTAATGTTGTGCTAGACCAACTACTTTCAATCCGAGGTAAAAAAAGAGTCACTTTAAACTCAAAGGAGCACTACAGAAAAAAGGAACATGCTATATGGACCACAAAAACCGTGACAAGCAGCTTTCTCAAAAATTGTGGAAGATAGAATAATGTCAAAAAAATTAAATCACTTAAAAAAAACAAAAACAAAACCTCACTGGTTTGGGCCGAGTAAGAGTTTGGCCAAGCAATGTTGTTGTAGAGTGACTACTTTCCATTTGAGGAAAGAAAAGAGTCTCTTTAAACTTAAAGGAACAGTACAGAAATCAGGTACAGGATAAATGGATGACAAAAAATGTATGTCAAGCAGCTTCGTCCAAAAATTGAGAAAGACACAGCAATGGCAAAAAATGAAATAATTTGGTAACAATCCAAAACACAACCTTACTGGGTTGAACCAAGTAAGAGTCTGGCCAAGCAAAGTTGTTGTAGAGCGACTACTTTCCATTTGAGGAAAGAAAAGAGTCTCTTTAAACTTAAAGGAACAGTACAGAAAACAGGTACATTGATATATGGATCACAAAAAATCATGACAAGCTGCAGCTTTTCCAAAAATTGTGGAAAAGAGAATAATGGCAAAAAATTTTATCACTTAAAAATACAAATCCAAAATAAAAACCACGCTTGGCTGGACAGATTAAGAGGTTGACCAAGCAATGTTGTTGTAGAGTGACTACTTTCAATCCGAGGAAAGAAAAAAGTCACTTTAAACTTTAACATTTTAAAACACGTACGATATGGACCAAAAAAATCGTGACAAGCAGCTTTCCCAAAAATTTTGGAAGATAGAATGATGGCAAAAAAAACAATGAAATCACTTGATGAAAATCCAAAACAAAACCTCACTTGGCTGGACTGAGTAAGAGTTTGACCAAGCAATGTTGTTGTAGAGCGAATGCTTTCAATCTTAGAAAAGAAAAGAGTCAATTTAAACTTAAAGGAACAGTACAGCAAACAGGTACAGGATATCTGGACCACAACAAATCATGACAAGCAGCTTTTCCAAAATTGTGATAGACAGAATAATGGCAAATCATTTTAAATCATTTGATAAAAATCCAAAACAAAACCTCACTTGGATGGACCAAGTAAGAGTTTGGCCAAGCAATGTTGTTGTAGAGTAACTACTTTCAACTTTGCAGCTTTTCCAAAAACTGAAGAAAAGAACAATGGCAAAAAATGAAATCATTTGTTAAAATCCAAAACAAAACTTTTGGACCGAATAAGAATTTGACCAAGTTTTGTTGTTGTTGAGTGACTACTTTCAATCCGAGGAAAAAAAAAAGTCACTTTAAACTCAGGTTACAACAGGTACATGTTATATGGACCACAAAAAATCATGACAAGCAGCTTTCCCAAAAATTGTGGAAGATAGAATAATGGCAACAAATTAAGTAACGTGATAAAATTCCAAAACCGAATAAGAGTTTGGTCAAGCAGTGTTGCTGTAGAGCGAATGCTTTCAATCCGGGGGAAAAAAAAGATTCACTTTTTAGACTCTAAAGAACATTACAGAAAACTGGTAAATGAACCACAATATGGAAAACAGGTATATGGACCAAAAAAAAATTGTGACAAGCAGCTTTTACTACAAAATACGGAAGACTGTTTTCCCTCTTTTCTCTTGGGGCCTATGGAAAGGCTTGAGATACAGGCTGCCGGGCAAAATGGACCAAAGAAAGTATATGGAATGTGTGCAAAGTTCGGGTCACCATGCTGAATAGAGCACAGTGGAGCAGTGGTCACATGCAGGGCTGATGTAGTGTGGGCGCATGGGTTCAACAGAATGTGTGGATTCTGCACAAACCCAAAGAGGGAGGAAAAAACTGTGTTACCTCAAGACAAGAATCCCAACATTCTTTAGTGTCAGCCCTGATGAGAATGGTTTCGGCAGCGCAGCATGCCTGGGATTATGCGCGTCTGCGAGTGTGTGTGATAATTGCGAGGTGTGCGAGTGTGGTTGTGTGTGGATTTCGGAGTGCCTGGGCATGGCAGCTGGGAAGCAGGCAGAATCCAGGAGATTTGAACCCTACATGCTGCCTGACCCTCTCAGCAGATGGTGGCTCCAGAGAAACTGCCATCTCACATCACAATGGCTCTAGTCTTGTAACATCTCCATCATTCGCTCCTACTCTGCCTTGCAACTGCTCCCTGAGAAGAAGCAATGTTAAAGATGACAGGGCATTAGTTGGCATCATTGTTTAGAAATCATAATGCAATTGGATGTATGATCAATGATCTACTAAATGATTTGTTTCACATGAGCACTACTTTAATTTAAACGATCGTTTACTCACCCTCATGTCATTCCAAACCTGTATGACTTACTTTCTTTTGTGGAACACAATAGAAGATATTTTGAAAAATGGTTTTGCCCATAAAACTCCATAGGGTCCAAAACGACACTGGTCCCTGTTAAATGTCATAGTATGGACAAAAACACCTGGCATTTTCCAAAATATCTACAAAGAGATTTATGGCTTTCAATATACATCTAGATATATAAATTAAGTTTAAATTTAAGAGAATTAATTAGTATATCATGGTCATATAAAACAAGGGATTTATTTAAAAAAATTGAGGGAACTTATTCTTAATTTGTAGACATGATATCCTGCATATCATGCACAAGGCTCCATTACTTGTGGACTCTCATTATGACGGTAACCATTTACTGCAGAGCATCCATAGGTGAGCAAGTGATGTAATTAATTTTTTTCCAAATCTTTTCTGATGAACAAACAAACTTATCTACATCTTGGATGGCCTGTGTGTCAGTAATCCAGTGACAACAGCAAATCCTCAGATCTTATGTCCATACATATTTCCTGTTTACATTTTTTTTTGTTTAAATCAAACGTAAAATCATATCCCAGTCGCATTGTCTGGATTATATAAAAATATTGCTAACACTATCAGTATTAAAGCCAAGTATGAATCTCATCAAGGTAGTGTTTTTAAACATTTTACATTTATTCTAAAACAATAACCCAGAGCAGTAAAGTTGAAACAATATTTTTTTGTGAACTTATGTTCAGATATTCTTTTTAATAGTTACCTTTGCCTTGTCACAGATAGGGAGAATTTCCTCAAGATTCACCAGACTGATTACTTACTAAAAACTCCCACAGATCATGTTTTTTTTTTTCTTTCCTATTTTAAGTTATATTTAGACATAACAAAGTGGTTTTATCGAAATATGTGGGTTGTTTACTTACTTTTTTTTTTTTTTTTATTATTAGTCTTCTCATTAAAGGATTAGTTCACTTTCAGGACAAAAATTTACAGATAATGTACTCACCCTCTTGTCATCCAAGATGTTCACGTCTTTCTTTCTTCAGTCCTAAAGAAATTATGTTTTCTGAGGAAAACATTTCAGGATTTCTCTCCATATAATGGATATGTATGGTGCCCCTAAGTTTGAACTTCCATAATGCAGTTTAAATGCACTTCAAAGGGCACTAAACGATCCCAGCCGATAAGAAGGGTCTTGTCTAGTTTATTTTCGAAACAAATTGACAATTTATATACTTTTAACCTCAAATGCTCCTCCTGTCTCATCTCTGCAATGCGTAGTCCGTGTGATCCGGGTTAATACAGTTAGGGTATGTCGAAAAACTCCTATCTCTTGCATCGCTGCAAAAATACCAATTTAGTGTTTACAAAGTGATCATACAAAGAAGATCACACGCCCTTTACAAAAAAAAAAAAAAAAAAAGAAAAGAAAAGAAAAGTAAAACAGCATTGTAGGAGGATTTTGAAGTTGAAGAGAAAAACCAGATGGGAGTTTTTCGACATACCCTAACTGTATTGACCCGGATCACACAGACTGAGCATCGCAGAGACGAGACAAGAGCATTTGAGGTTAAAAGTATATAAATTGTCAGTTTGTATTGAAAATAACCGATCGTTTTGCCAGATAAGACCCTTTTTCATCGGCTGGGATCGTTTAGAGTGCTTTGAAGCTGGATTTAAACCGCATTTTGGAAGTTCAAACTTGGGGGCACTATAGAAGTTCATTATATGGAGAGAAATCCTGAAATGTTTTTCTCAAAAAAGATAATTTCTTTACGACTGAAGAAAGGAATTATGAAATATCTTGGATGACAAGGCGGTGAGTACATTATCTGATTTTTTTTGTTCTGAAAGTGAACTAATCATTTAATGCCATTAACGTTACGTTGTTCATTCAGTTTCGGTGTGATTCGCCAACGCGGGATTTATCGCATGAACCAATCACAGCCGATCATAACCAGGCATATCCAATCATATTGCAGATGCTGCAAGGGGATCTGTCAAAACGCAATGGGCACCAGGGAAGGCGAGAGAGAAGCGGACTCCCGTTGTAACTTCACCTGCTGGTGTCGCTATTAGACAATGTTTATTTAGAAAAACGAGTGATTTGTAAACTTTTTAATGTTATATTTCGTAATAGTGGCATTGTTTTATTTTTATACTATGATTTTTTTGTATCATCCAATATTTTGAGACACTGCCTCCCTTGCCTCATCAGAGAAAAACGCCCCTGCTCCTGTTCCAAAAAAAATACACTATTTAAGATTTTTTGACACTCATAATGACACTTTTAACAAAACAGAGAACATGATTGACACAACTAATTGTGCAGAAGGAGATTTTTACATTATTTAGTGCATAAGTATGCACAGAAATAAGAGCCATGCACTCATAAACCCACTTCTTTCCTGAGGATGTTTCTGTGGAATGAGGGTGGATATTATAAACCATTAGACCGATGTCTGTGGCTTATAACTTAGCTATGTGTGCAGTGCAGTTCAGACTGGAGTCTGGGTGATGTACAAGTCTGCGGGAGAAAGTCTGTGTGAAATAATATCTGTATTCCAGTGCAAGTGTGTACGTCGGCATGTGTGTGGGCGAACGGCCCTGTTGCAGTAATGATTTAGGTGGCAATATCGACCCCCCTCACTAATGGACCATGACCTCTTGATTTAGTCTATTGAGGCGACAGGCGGTTCTCAGTAGGCCTGTTTATCAGCCAGGCTAAATCACTTTCTGCAACCACATGATGACAGAGATAAAGTTTAAATAACGGTGCCATATTATTTAGATTGTTGTTGGCTCAGAAAACAAATGTTTAAAAGAATGCAAAAGAAAATATCAGTGTTTTTGTCCATAAAATAAAAGTCAATGGAGTCCAATGTTGTTTTCAGTGTTGCGCACAAACACATGGACGTAAAATATTTGATCATTTTACAGTACCTGTATATTATCTCAAAACATCTGCTAATTAAAAAAATACCACATTACAATGCACAAAACAATTGTCCTAACTAAGCACACTAAATATTAGGAAATCTGACCGCTGGATCAAAATCAAGTATCCCAAACAGCTGCACAATAACTAAAAAATTTAACTGGATCTTGCCTAACAATCTTCCAGCATGTCGATCACAAATCACAAATTTCGCCTGTGGAGCTGAAAATTCTATATTTCAGTTTTCAGTGCTGCACGCACTTCCATTCTCTCCAGTTTTGGGAAGGAAAAAAAGATATCAATGGTACGATTGTCTAAATGCAATCCACTGGAAAAAAAAGTTGTTTAAGACAAAGGGAAAAGCATTGGGTTTTTTGGTTTTAATTATTGGCTATGTTTTTACAGCAACAGTGGGCAAGTGTTCAGCTCTGACACATGAACGGAGGAATGTTTATTTGCTGCAGTTTAGGGGCATGGTGGTTACAGGAACACTGACACATTCCTCTGTCACCATCTCTGCCTTTTTCTCTCTGTCTCATGATATCTTAAAACACTGTTAAGCTTTTGCACATTCACTGGCTGTGAGCTTTCTGTCTCAAATTCAATTTACAAAAGCTAATATTACAGTCACAGCAATCTTAAATGCCGTACTATTCCAAAGTCAAAGATATGAGTGGGAGTGATTTTGACTGCATGCACCTTTGCGTCAGTGGGCCCAGGTTTCATCCTTTCAATTCCCATTAGCGACCCTATAAAGAAGACATTTTCTTGGCAACAGCTCCCTGACTGCAGTGACACAGGGGACAGTCAACCGCAGGAGCTACACATCCACTCTTCCAGGCTGCACACATGCATGCTGAGAGCTGCTTGCATAAGAACGCCTCCCTCTTTTGCCCCCACCCTTCACCAGCACAACCCAACTCTATAATCACTTCCAGAAGCAAAACAGAGGACATTTCAGAATGTCATCAGCCAAACCGTCAATCACTGTCCATAATCTCAGAAATCCACCTCAGTGAAATGACAACACTGCCACATCCAGAGGTGTGGTTTAATGTTGAATGACAGTGGTATTCAAAGCACAAAACTCTTCATAAAGAAATCCACTATGCACTGAGAAGAACCCATCCCCACCTATTTCAGATTAGTGATCAAACAATATGAGTTTTAATAATTCTTAAATTTCTACATTTGATATGTCCAAATTTTGGCAACTACTCTTGGCTTGGCAAGTGGTTGATCCTTATTTAGCTTACTCTGAACTTTGACAAAAGCATCTGGATGAGATGCTTAGTTCTCTGTGATATGAGAAAACCTTTACTGACATCTAGTGGAAATCTTAATAAGCCACAAATTTATGCACATAAAATTTACATTTTATTGCTTGGACTTACTGAGATAAATAAAAATAATAAATCAACTACAAGGTCCCTTATGATAATTAACCACGGTTTTACTACAAATTCTACATCTGTCTATAGTTAAGGTCAAAAGTTTACATACACCTTGCAGAATCTGCAAAATGTTAATTATTTTATCAAAATAGGAGGGATCATACAAAATGCTATTTTTTTATTTAGTTCTGACCTGAATAAGATATTTCACAAGAAAGACGTTTGTATATAGTTCACAAGAGAAAATAATTTAAATATAAAATAATTTATAAAAATGACCCAGTTCAAAAGTTTACATACACTTGATTCTTAAAACTGTGTTGTTACCTTTTTTTCTTTTTTTTTGTGATAATTGTTCATGTTCCTTGCTTGTCCTAAAGAGTTAAACTTGCTGTTCTTCAGAAAAATTCTTCAGGTTCCACAAATTCTTTGGTTTTCAATATTGTGTATTTGAACTCTTTCCAACAATGACTGTATGATTTGGAGATTCATCTTTTCATACTGAGGACAACTCATATGCAACTATTACAAAAGATTCAAATGTTCACTGATGCTCCAGACAGAAAAAATGATGCATTAAGAGCCAGATACAGATACAGGTACGGCTCTTAAAAAGCTGCATAAGATACTTATGTTTCCCAGAAGACAAAATAAGTTACATTTACACAGATCTTTAAATTCAAAAAGTTTTCCCCGACTCTTAATGCATCGGTTTTTTTTTCTTCTGGAGCGTCAACGTGCATTTGCACCTTCTGTAATAGTTGCATATAACTCCCTCAGTTGTCCTCAGATGTGAAACGATGGATTTCAAAATCATACAGTCATCGTTGGAAAGGGTTCAATTACACAAAATGCTGAAAAATAAATTTGCGGGAACTAAGGGTTTATCTATTAACTAATAAAATAGCATTCTATTAAAGTTCTATTACTTTAAAATCTTTGGGGCTTTTATTATCTTACCCGGAGACTTCCGGCTGCTGTGCGCACTATATAAGTGACGTAAACGCTTTTCCGGTCCTCTCTCGTTCCTCTCTGAATCAAGATGGTGAGTTTACCAATCGTTCAGACAGAGGCCAGTCTTTTATTGTGTGATTATGACGACCAGTTAGTCCGTTTTTTCACCGGTTCTACATTTTGGAGTAATCTATTTCCGTGTTCAGCTAAATACTACTCCGCTTTGTTCATATTAAGTCATTAAAGCGCTCCTGCGAAGTGTAACGCATGTACACCGAAGCACGTAACATAAGCATTTATAAGCCTTATATCATAATATTCAACTGCTTTAACATGCGCTAACATACAGTAAGGTTACTAACAATTATATAATTCTTTATGTTTTAAAAACTCGGATAAGTGATGGAGATTTTCAGACTTATATGCGTATTACTTTATACACTAGATGTGCATTTATAACAGTGAAGTACATAAACGCCTACAGTGGAATAACAGACACAGAGACTTGAGTTACAATTATGTTTTAACATCATAAATCTAACAGCTTTTGTAAGATCACGTTCATAAGGTTGTTATTTGTAAACCAGTTCTAACACTATTTTCTCATCTCTTAGACTAAGAAGAGGAGGAATAACGGTCGTGCCAAGAAGGGACGTGGACATGTCCAGCCCATCCGCTGCACAAACTGTGCCCGGTGTGTCCCTAAGGACAAAGCCATCAAGAAGTTTGTCATCAGAAATATTGTAGAGGCTGCGGCTGTTAGGGACATCTCTGAAGCCAGTGTGTTTGACTGTGAGTAATGCACTTACCTTATGAAGGATATTTGGCTTCTTGGAAAGGGAGCAATTAGGGGTTGGTAAAGCATTTATCATGTGTTACTTTGTTCTTCTGCAGCCTACGTTTTGCCCAAACTGTATGTGAAGCTGCACTATTGTGTCAGCTGTGCCATCCACAGCAAAGTGGTGAGGAACCGCTCTCGTGAGGCCAGGAAGGACCGAACCCCTCCTCCACGCTTCAGGCCCACTGTAAGTCATATATACTCGCATCCACTTTTTAGCTGTTAGGAATTATTAAACATGCCAATTTTATACTATTTATTTTTTTTCCAATATATGTAATACAAATTTTGCTTCCTTTTAGGGTGGTGCCCCAAGAGTCCCTCCAAAACCAATGTGATCTGGAGATATTTGCATACATTTTTATGTAAGGAAATAAAGCGGACTAAAATTATAAGCTCCTCCTGTGTTTTTTCTGTGTACTTGAAGTTTTGTTGTTTGAGAGAGATTATATGGGGAAATAAAACGGCTTAATGTTAGTCATATTAACTACTAGACTTTATATTTAGAAAATTTTCCTTCAGTTCTACATAGAATGGTTTAAAACATGGTTATTTAAAAATGGTTTAAAACATGAATTCATTTACTGAAGTGCATTTTGAAAAGGAAAATATTTCAGTAACAATTTGATTTGTTAGGTAACATTACCTATGAACTATACTGCTCCAGCATTTATTAATCTCAATGGTTATTTCAAAGATTCCTAAGACTATTTTAAAATCAAAAGTTGCATCTGTTAAAATTAGTTAATGCAGTTTGAACAATGAACAATTTTTTTATTAAAGGATTTAAAATACATTGCTTGTTACTTAAGGTAAGAAAAGTATTATCAATTTTTTTTTTTTTACAAAAAATATTTTTATATTATACTAGTAAAAATGAAACTGTTTTCTCATGAACAATTAAAAAATTAACTGAAATTAAATATAAAAGATGAGAACGCTTACACAAATTAAAACGAAAATTAAAATTAAGCAGTAAAATGAACTTAATAAAGACAAGAAGAATACTTAAACTTAGTTAACGTATAAATAAGAACAATATTATTCAAATATGAATAAATACTACTGATATTAAAATATCTGCACTTACACAAGTTGGCTTAACTGAGAAAAGCAATTTATAATTCATGCTATAACTCTAAAATTATTAAGAAAATAATTTTAATACACTACATGGAATATATGTATTTTTCTAAATATGTCACACAGCGCAACTATTTAAGTGCACTACACAAATAAAAAGGTAGCTGATGGTGAGTAGTCACCATAAATGTCCACCTTCCCTTAAACATACTAAACAACATCAACATAAAGGCAATTTGATCTAGACTAGACATAAATTAGGCAAACTAGAGAACAAGTGTTTAGAGTTGTAAGCGGACAGAAGTTACAACAAATATTACTTTATTGGACATGAAAAATTACTTCAACTTAAAGTTGGGTTACACTCCTTAAAAACAAGATCAAATAAACAATACCTCTTGAAACCAACACACCTTTTTATAGAACATGAGGCAGTTTTTTATATTTTAACAAATTTGAGGTAAAGAGTTTTTCTTTGTCATATACATTTTTTTTTCTCACAAAATATTTAAAAACATTGAACCCAGGGATAAAGCCCAAGAACGACAGAGTTTGATCCCTGCCTCCCCAAAAATGCTAGGTCTCTCTTTCTCAGTTGCTGCTCATTATGGTTGCTTCACAGTTCATTTAAAAATATTGAGCTCATCACACCTTGGGGATAAGAAATATGAAATGGTGCAGAAAAGAGCTGGGTTTGGTTTAGAGGAAATAGGGAAAATTGCAGCTAGTATTTCACAAGCAGAACAGTTGCAGAACCCCAGCAAACAAACGAGTACACATGCAACCTCTCCCACTCACACACTCGCTAGAATTCATTACATAATTTCTTTTTGACCATTAAGTGCATTAAGTGTCATATATGGTTTTTGCCATAATTTCAAGTAAATAAATTGATGTCTGCAGAAAGAAGCAAATGAAAGTCTATGAAGGGTGCGAAGTCATTAACTAACCTTTGTGAATACTGGATTTGGTCTCACTTCTTCGATCCATTCACACTGTACTCCGTAGGCTTGCACTGGAGTGAATTCAAGCATACGCATTAAGAGGCCTACAAACGTCGTAAAAGTAACCGAAAGATGTAGGGTCAGTGGATTACACGTAAGCAAGTTTTGGAAACAGCTGACCACCTCCGAGGTCAAGTGATACACACATGCCACAACATCCAAGTACCCTTAACCACAGCCCACGTCACATAAAGGTGAGAAATGTACAAGCAATCAAACTAAACCAATCTTGGAGAATCGTCAAAATTCACTCATTGGTGCTTCCGCTTCATCTCAGTTTGTGCAAGTGAGATCCACTGATAAAACAGGCCACGATATATCTTGGCAGGACGGTACGGAACTCTACGACAATATTTCAGTCCTTTCCTTCGAAATCGAGCAGCAGTTCGCACTCTGTGGGGATCGAGAGTACCGTATGCATGAACTCATATAGGACATGACCACACAGGACAAGCGTACAGGATACAAGTCCAATATCAAGGGCAGAAGTCACACAAACATCCAAGCACCAAATTTTACAACACAAGGAGAAAAGGTTCAATTCTGAATCCTTAAATGACCGCGACCCCTTTTGTTATTAGGAAAATAGCCTTTATAGAATTGTTTTTAAAAACACCACACTGTTCATCTGGTCTTTATAACCAACGTGTTCTCGTATCAAATTGTTTCTTGTTTTCTCTAAATAGCATTTTATCAGAAATCAGTGCAATAGAGCAATTTCAGAAAACAAAAGAATATGTTTCAAAGCTCAGTTACCAGTCATTACTGTGCCTGCTCCCCTAAAGCCTTTGAATAAAATCCCCCTCCCACCCCGTGCCGCCGCGCTTGTCCGAACCACCCCCCCCACAGCCCCAGCAAAACACTCACATTTAAGCAGAATTAGAAAAAGTGCAATCCTCCTTTTGAGGTAACAACCCTTACCCTTCACTCAATTCAATTCACGGAATGCAACATGGGTCTGCGTTTGGTCTGCACCAGAACATTAAGGCTCCTCTCCCCCCTCCGCATGTTTTACCGCATCTAAAAAAAAAAACATAAAGTGGCCCACTGTGTTCGCAGCATGGCAGAGGATGGATAGCGGGGACTTTGTTCTACAAAAACGATTAAAAAAACCCTCAATAGATTTGATAGGCAAAATCTTTATCGTCACTTAAGTGAGGTCGAGATAAAGTTTGAAACGACAATCAAGATCTGAGGCACGAGGAAACCAACTTTTTTTTTTTTTTTTTAATATTCAGGACAGAGGTTGTAGACTCAAAAACTAAGGCAAATGTTTCAAGTTCATTTCCTTTCTCAAATAAAACATCAACATACATTTTAGAAAGAAATAAAATCACCCGAGCCTTAGCCTAACCCCAATCCTATTTGACCCAAGAGTGCCGTACCATCTCAGTTCTGAAGTTACCCGAATTCAAACTGCAATGTACCTACTGAATCGTCCAGCATTAAAAACCATGTGCAATTCGACAACTAGCTTGTACAGGGTTCATATAAAGCAACGATTAAGGCAATATGTGTCTGTGCTCCTTATATGGCTAACATACCAATACTCCAGCCTCAGTTTTGCAATTCACGCTGCTTGCTCTCCATTCCCTCTCTGTCAGCAGTGTCCTCCCTGAGTCGCCTAATTTCAACAGTCCCACCGAGGTATCCTAAAAGAGCACAAAGTTTGTGTGAATACTCCTAGGCATAGATTTCTCTTGTTTAACAGGCTCAGAAACTTTGGAAAACCACTCTGGAAAGAGTCCAGACTTTGGACGTCTAAGCAGTTCATCGTCTTTCTCTCTTCAAGAGGCAGACTCTATGTAAACACCACCGAACAAATGAGTATAGAGCTAATCTCACACCTTCTGAACTGATAAAAAATAAACCCCACGGAAGGAAGGCACTTCTAAAGCAAAACAGCTGCGTCTTGCGATGAATGACTTGGTGTGGGAGTGCAATCGGAGGATATGTCCCCCCGTTTGAATCCTCTGGACATCCTCTAAGACGGGATGCAATTGCACGGTTTACGTTCGTACCTAAGCGATTAGCCTTCGACGGTAAAATATGATGTCCGCTAACTATAAAAGCAAGTGCTAATGTGCCCCAATCTGGTGCAGACCGAACTAGACGCCATGACGCCATCTCAAAGCAGCATACAACTCTCTGTACATCTCCCCCCAGTCTCGACCTCCGCCGTCTGCAAGCCCACCTCAGCCAATCTGGTGCTCCCCGCGGACAATGTGCGAGGAGAACTCGTAGCGGTCCTGGCTGCGGTGGCCGCAGATGTTGCACTCGAAGGGCTGGCGGAAGCCGTGGCAGCCCATGTGGATGGTGAACATGACATGGTCCAGGAAGAAAATGCGACAGTGCTCACAGCGGAAAGAGCGCACCGGCCGCCCTTCCCCATCCACCACTTGCATGGCTTCCCTCGCTGGTGGCGAGCGCGGGCTCACCTTGGTCGGTAAACCCCCAGGGACCCCTTTCTCCCTGTCCCCTTCCATGTCCGTTTCTTTGGCGTGACTAGGACTGTGCCGCTCGCGCCCGCGGTGGTTCAAGCTTCCTGGTGGCACCGAGGTGATGACGCACTGTTCCTCCGCCATGCTCTCAGTGTCTGTCGAATCTTGGTAACCATTGCTGGGCGAGGCGGCGCGGCTGCGGGTGGAGGGCGCATCTTCATGACCCTCGCCGGCCTCCCTCCCGGCCAGGCCAATGGAGATGCCCCCTGCACAGTTTAGACGCTGCCCTAGAGGGTTTATGTGAGGGTAGACGGAGCTGATGACTGGGGTGAACTCTGAGAGGCAGGCGGAGTGGGGAGGCATCCGCAGGGAGTGAGGTGGTTCCACATCGTTGCTGCCTCCTCTCGGCCCCCGCAGGAAACGCCCTCCCATGCCTGCTAAAGCAGCGGGGTCACTCTCGGGGTGCGAAAGCAACATGTCCCCTTCTTTATCAGGATTAGGGTCGAGTTCATAAGGTGCTTCGGATATATTCAGTCGCATGTGCTTTTCACCTAGAAAGTCAAGGAGCATCATTATTATGGTCTTCAGTAGTCACTAGATTGCACAGGTAAACAATAACTAATACTATTTTTATAACATATTGCCACAAAAATAAAAAAAATAAACTGAGAAAATGTAGCAAATGAGCAAAATATAAATAAAATAAATTACATAAAATATAAATTAACAAAATACAAATTGTATATATACAGTTGATGTCAAAAGTTTACGTACACCCTGCAGAATCTGCAAAATGCTTATTATTTTGCCAAAATAAGAGGGAACATACAAAATGCATGTTATTTTTTATTTAGTACTGACCTGAATAAGATTTCACATAAAAGACGTTTACATATAGTTAACAGGAAAAAATAACTGGCCCCGCACATAATAATAAAAAATTAACCGCCGTTCTTCAGAAAAATCCTTCAGGTTCCACAAATTCTTCAGTTTTTCAGCATTTTTGTGTATTTGAACCCTTTCCAAAAATAACTATCATTTTGAGATCCATATTTTCACATTGAGGACAATTGAGAGACTCATATGCAACTATTACAGAAGGTTCAATTGTTCACTGATGCTCCAGAAAGAAAAAAAAACATGCATTAATAACTTATTTTGTCTTCTGGGAATCATGTATTTTCTGTAGCTTCTGAAGAACAGCACTAAATAAAAAGAAAAGAAAAAAAAAATGGCAAAATAAGAAAAATGTATCTTCGTTCTGTTCAAAAGTTTACACCCCTGGCTTCTGTAATAGCTGCATATGAGCGGGCAGTTTAACTGTTCAGGACAAACAAAAGACTCCTGAACAACTATCACTATTAAAAAAAAAACAGCTGTGGATCATTCAGGGAATAACACAGTATTAAGAATCAAGTGTATGTAATTTTTAAACGGTAAAATAATAAACATGGTAAAATAATTAACATTTTGCAGATTCTGCAAGGTTTATGTAAACTTTTGACCTCAACTGTATATATACACAAGTGTTCAAAATTTTAGAGGACAGAGAATTCAGTCCATGAATCAGACTGATTTGCTTTGACTGATAAAACCTGAATGATTTCTTCAGGAATTCACGTTTTGTTGCATGTTTCCTTTCTGTGTAAACTGTATTTTGCCGCTTTCACTGCATGCAGTTCACTAGTTCACAACTTTTCACCCTGAACAGCAGAGCAGAAACACTGTTCTACTCAAAGAAATGGGCTTACCCAGAAACTTCTGGGGTGTAGATCTCTTCCTCTTAGTGATGCTGTTGGCCAGCCGATCAATGAAGGTCATCTTCTCTGAGGAGGACTGGATCAGGGGTTCAGACATCATCTCCACGTTATGGGACTCTTCACCTGAACACAATGCCAATGTAGAAACATGTTTGTAATGAAAATATTATTATTATTAGCCAATATCAGTAAAATTTTACAACATTTTTGATAACGCAGCAATAATTTATATGGTAATGAATATACATTAATGTTTAACTGGGGTCGATTTTTGGAAGAAATCTCTCACCAGGGCTGCACTTATTTGATAAAAAATACAGTAAAATCAGCACTATGAAATTCAAAACAACGGTTTCTATTTTAACACGTTCAAACGTAATTTATTCCTGTGATGGCTGAATTTTCAGCATCCATTACTCCAGTCTTCAGTGCCACACTATCCTTCAGAAATCATTCTATTATGCTGATTTAATGCTCAGAAATAATTTCCAATCATCATTAATTTTGAAAATAGTCCTGGAACAGTGCTTCTTAGTATTTCTGTGGAAACCATAGACATTTTTTTCAGGATTCTTTTATGAAAAGAAAGTTAAAATGAAAGCATTTATTTGAAATAGAAATCTGAATAAAAGTATACATTTTTGTGAACATTTTTTAATTAATTAAAATTGCACTGACCACACACTTTTGCACAGCAGTATATTCCTTTATTAAAAGCTAAATCAATCCTAGCCCAATGTAAAATAAATTACTTAAATTACTATTTTTGCAGAGCCTAACTGTACAATTAGTAATTATAATACATTAAAATTGATTCAATACGGTCAGAGTTCAACTAAACAGCAGGTCTGTTTTTTAAAATAATAATAAAAATGTGCTAACAAGAAAAGAGACTGCAGCAGGTATATTAAGCTACATTTTAACTTTGTACTGCAAGGCATACAGCACAGTAATATTTTACACAAAACCACCTGTTTATATTCTCTGCATTTACAATAATACCTCTCCAAAGCATGGATTTTAATCATGAAGTGCTTTGGACCGTTCAGGCACGCAGCTACATCACCAGCTGTGATCTTCACAGAGTATGAACGTAATAACACTGGAGAGCTTTCAAAAGCAGGCGCCTGTCAGACAGCACTTGAGAACTGAATGCAAACGATACTGCAGAAAGACTGATATCATGCATTTGAACATCAACTTGGAGCTAAAGTACTGCTAGTTTTGTCCTCCCTAACACTTGTGTGAGCAAATATGGTTATTACCGTGTGCAGGCTGGGTGTTGTGAGCAGGCTGGTGATCCAGACTCTGTAGGTAGCTGTGACAGCGCTCACGATGCTCCTCCAGGGTGCTCTGCTGCTTGTAGCTGCGGCCACAGTAACTGCACTTGTAGGGCTTCCCTACTGTAGGGGAGGACACTGAAATATCAAGAAGGCAGAATATGAATGTTTTTTTTACACAGCTTTGCAGGTGTTATGTAAACATGAATGTTACTAGTATAATGTTAATTTTGTGGCTAATATAAGGCGTTACCTACTAAAATTAGTCTCTTTATAAATTGACCCTGGACCACAAAACCATTAGTCATAAGTATCATGGCTATTAGGTAAAGATCATGTTCCATTTAGATATTTAGTACATTTCCTACTGTCAAAGCTTAATTCTTGATTAGTAATATGCATTTCTAAGAACTTTCTCAATATTTTATTTTTTCTGCACACTCAGATTCCTATCCTAACAAACCGTACATTCACAGAAAGCTTATTTATTCAACTTTCAAATGATGTTTAAATCTCAATTAAAAAAAATTGACCCTTTTTACCGGTTTTGTGGTCCATGGTCTCAAACTCTAGTGTAAAAAAGTTAACATAATATAATAATATTTCCAATATAAGTATTAAATACGAATAATGTAATGACTGGTACAGGATTCTTCAGACCACAGAATTTCCCTTGTCACAATTTCCCCAAAAACGAAACGACACGCTGCTCATCTATGACGTTTGTGGAATAGCCAAACCTACAGACCGCATCTTGCCCGTTCAGCTTTAGAGATGTGCGTCATTTCGGAGAAATTCATTACTATGTCAATTCTCTGAATATCTGCATTCTCATTCAAAGGACCTTACTTAGGTACTACAGGTAAATGCTCTTCATCATTCAAAAACACAAGCAGGATATCCTGTTTTCATAATACTCTAAATGTCATACTAGACCGCTGAATTTTGTTGTCTTTGACTAAAGCTTGATTACATAACCGATCGATGAGGTCTTATTCGTACCTTAGTCTGCTGGCAAAACCTTTAGTGGAGCAACAGGTTTAAAAGGAAGTTTAACAAAGTTCTAGGCAGCAATGTAATCACTACTTGCATCAAAAGAAAAATAGGTTAAAATGACCTTGACTACATTAATTTCTTCTCGGCGGCAAATCAAAAGGCTTTTTCCATCCCACACACTTTTCCATCCATTTATTTTCCAGCCACAAAGTTCTCTCTCATTCCTTCTCTTTATTTCTCGCAAATGGCCTCTCTCAAACCACAAAGGCTCACCGGAGTGGGTGCGGAGGTGTCCTGTCAGGGCGTCACGGCGGCGACAGGCGTAGTTACAAAAGGGACATTTGAAGGGCTTCTCGCCAGAGTGGAGCTTGATGTGACGCAGCAAGTTGCCCTTCTGAGTGAAGGAGGCCCCGCACTGGTTACATTGGAATGGCCGCTCACCTACCGAGACCAAGACTACCAGTTTTCCCACCGGCCCAAAAAAACAGCAGCACATATTTTCAAGCTAACATTTTTAAACAAGTTTGATCTTTTTTTTGTCAAGAGTTAGTCAAAAAACACTTACCTGTATGGCTGCGCTTGTGCACCATTAGAACATTGGGTCCAATGCAGATCATCCCACATATATCACATTTAAGCTTCCCGTTGGGCAGTCGAATGGGACCTGGGGATGCAGGCTCAGAGCTGGCCATCTCCCCGCAGCCACTCCCGGCCTGCCCTCGTGTACCACCGACCATCTCCACGCCACCATCTTCTGCCAACTCGCCCTTTTCATCTTTCCATCCTTCATCCTTTTCCCCGACTCTCCTTTCTGCCAGCGGAGCACCAGCTGCCTCCTCGTCACTATACAGCTCCACCTTGATGGAGTTAGCTGGGAATGGAGAGAAAGTTGTACATGTATTCACTTGCTGAAATTATTCAAGAAAAGTACAAGTATGTTTAAAGGAAAGAAACACTGACCACTGAGTGAACGGCTGGGTGAGGATTGTTGACTGTTTGGTGTGCTCACGGTGGGTCCTCTCAGCCCTGCGAAAAACTCCCGCTCTGTTGAAGAATCTCCACTACCTGAAAACATTAACAAGTACAATGAGATTCAAAATACTTTGCATTTTTATATATTCAATACAGATTCTCCACTATAAATTATATCAGCATGAGAGTTCAAGTAAAAAGTTGAGTTGATTAAAAATGAAAAATAAATGAAATGCCTTAGCATTTTATCAAAGAATGTTTTTGAAAAAAATATCTCAGATTTTAGTGTGGACATAGACATTTGAAACTCACTATGTTTAGCTACATTCATGTCTATGTGAAAAACAAAAGAATAAGATATGAAAAAGCACCTTACCTGACATGTACGAACGGCCATTGCAATCATCAGCATTCATCATCACACCAGCTGCCTGTACCGAGAAATGATACAAAAAAAATCTTTATAAAGGCATAAACTTACACACAAAGCAACTTTGAACAATTGAGCTTGTTTTTTCAAAAAACTTAAGTGCATGCATTGCTACATTTTACACTAAGACAGTGTGCACAAAGAATGCTAAAATATATTTGGCTCGTCTGATTTCAACTGAAAAAATAAACGGGTTCACTTGCAGTTTGTTATTTCTCCCTTTCCTGTGTGGTTGCACGGTTCGAGTAGCTGAATAATTTATATGCACACACTGGTCAAGATCTCATTTCTAGCTCAACGGCTGAATTGAGTGTCCATTCTATAGAATTCTGGTCTTAAATGGAGAGAGTAGTGTGCGAGAAACTGCCCTCCCTTTAGCCTGTGACCTATCAGAACACAGGCTGACATCTAAAGATACGATGATACCAAGCCAAATGCAGGGGTTGTTATGATTTGCTATTACTCAGAAATTTCCACATATTATGCGCCACTTTGGTACTGGAAACAAATGCAACACTTTGCAAAACAAAATAAATGTTTATGTTTATAAAAAACACTATTTCAACATCTGCTGTCAAATATGAGCCGTATTTAAAGAAAGCCTTTAATCTTTGGCATGCTTTGTGCCAGTTTTTCTGGATGTCTATAGGTCAAATATGAGCCCAAAATATATTGTTGTCTAAAATTTAGACCCTCACTCACAGAATATTAAATGGATGAAATATTTTACACTAAATAACAACAAAAATACTATTGTAGTTTTATAAACATTTCTAGTGGGAATTAATAGATTTGTTGCAATGGACATGTGAAATAGACTCATGTTGTCTGCTCCAGTCATAACACAGAATTTGAATTATGAAATATACATAAACTAAAGTTAGACATAAACATAACCAACAGCAAAATAATGCACAGGGTGCAAAAAAACAGGCAATGAAATGCTAAAAGTTATTGAAAAAAACATGAAAAGTGACACAGTTGTCTTGTCAAAATTTCCTTTTACACAAATTATGTATGCATAAATATTTTATATTTAAATATTCCCCAGTATAATATTTCCCAGTATAATACACGCTGGGACCAAATGAATACTCCTTCTGAAGGACTTCAGATCTCCAGTATCACAATTTAATTATTTCTGAAATTTTCATGATTAATATGGATCAAAATTAACCTAAGGACGACAGGTGGGTGCAGTTTAAACACATTGAGATATCATAAAGAGCAGGTAGGATCTAGGCAGTTGCTAATTAGACAGCTAGATGACAAGTGACATATTGCTATCTTTTACATACACTTGAAGAATATTATCTTATATTTGCTTTATGTTGTAATACAAATAAATATATAATAACGTATGATCTAAACACATATGATATGAACAAACAGGCTTTCTAAAACGTAAGACCTCTTTGTGTCGTATAAGACAGAAAACATACACAGCTGCAACAGGCAGATCTCCTGAATTCACAGTGCTGTCAGTGAGTCTAATTACCGCAATAATCGAAAACAGCCCATTTCTGTCAGCAATCACACCATAAAACAACGCCTGATGACGAGAACATGATTATCGTGCACGAGCATTCGTATGTTTGGTAACTTTTCATGCACCGTCGTGTTGCAGAGAAGGACTGACAGCACGCAGAATCATGTCAATCCTCTCTGTCTGAAGCAACACTAGCTAGCAACCGCTGCTAACCAGCTAACGAGACGTGACAGCTCACAATAAGGCAAAGACATGGCTAAACTAACTCACAAACGAAAGAACTAGCGTTGCTGACAACGCAATCCAATCGGCAGCCTCTGGTCGTGAAATACAGTCGATCTTTAGACGTGACAAACTAAAGCGGAATTATGTTTCCTGAGAGCCCGCTGGCGTTGCTATGGCACCCAACACCCGACAGATGCGTCTGGCCGTGTAAACCCTCCCAATCCGAGCATAGTTACCTGACCTAATGTCACTTTCCTTGAATAGCCGGTATCGATTTTGCACGGTGAGTATTTTTTTCTTACCTGACGATCGACTGTGATTGCAATATTTATACAGCAGAAGCGCCGTTTGTTTTCTCTGGCGAAGGCAGCATCTCCGGGATCTTTTACCTGAAACCCCAAACAACTTCCGGGCCCATGCCGGGATACAGGCCGGAATAACCTATAACCGAAAACCGCCACTCAAATGCATGATTGGGAGAGATTATCGAATGCATCGATCCTAATGCTACATTTTGGAAATAAAAAGCTACGCAAAAGCTACAAACGCCACTTAGTATATTATTATTATTGTTATTAAATGTTGATGATAGTCTCAGTAAAAGTGACGTTTTGTTGAACGTACGTAAAACAAATGACACAGTAATTATATTATAATTGAAATAATATTATAATAGGGTGAATTAATGGCGATTGGGACAGTTTTTGAACTTCCGCTTTGTGCAAGGTTTCTTGCCATAAATTAAAAACATTAGACCAACGCATGATACATTTCTGTAAAACTTAAGATGTCAACTACCCATTTGAGGAGGAAACAACGTTATATTATAATAAAAGGATGCGTGACGTACACTTTTCTGTAATAATATTTCGAAGACACTGTCAATAAAGGTAGACTAACATTCAAAAACATATGTTTACTAAGATTTATCATAAATGGTACTTTTTCATTCATTCATTTTCAAGCTCTTTGTGGGAATTTTGTTGAACGTACACTACCAGTCAGCAGTTTTTAAACCGTAATCATTTTTAATATAATGTTGTTGTTGTTATTATTATTATTATTATTATTATTATTATTATTATTTAAAGAAGTCTCTTCTGCTCGCCAAGCCTGCATTTATTTGATCCAAAGTACAGCAAAAACAGTACAATTCTGAAATATTTTTACTATTTAAAATAACTGTTTTCTATTTTAATATATTTTAAAATGTAATTTCTTCTTGTGGTTTCAAAGCTGATTTTTTTTTTTTTTTAGCATCATTACGCCGGTCTTCAGTTTCATGGGATACTTCAGAAATCATTCTAATATTCTGATTTGCTGCTCAAAATATTTAATTATTGTTGTTATTATTATGTTGAAAACAGCTGAGTAGATTTTTTTTGTCAGGTTTCTTTGATGTATAAAAAGTTCAGAAGAACAGTATTCATCTGAACTAGAAATTATAAATGCCTTTATCATTACAAATCACAAAGTAATGATATTCTAAATTCTAAAACCATTATTAATCATTAGTGTGCATATAAAAAAATAACATTCAAAAAGCAGGTGTGCTACTAAGATCGATCATAAATAAATATCATAAATAAAACCAACACATAATTATTTCTCTGTGTAAGGTAAAAGGTAATATTTGTTTAGTTGTGGGGAATTTGTTGAATGTATAATTAGACAAAAATGATACATTCATGATATTCTAAATTCTAAAACCATTAATAATTGTTAATGGTTATTAATAATTAATTAATAATAATTATTTTAAACCAATTACAATGTATTAATAATCTATTTAAAATGTTTATAATTTTATTAACATATTAATAAATGATCATTTATTGAACATTAAGAAATGTTAATTTCCATCCTATTTTTGGTTCATTTAAGGCAAGAAAGTCTTTTTAAGCAATAGTTAGTTACATAAACTACTCAGAAGGTTAGGTTAAACAAATAACCCAACTGCTGGGTCAAAGCAACCCTATCACTAGCCCTGAGTTGCTTTTAACCCAGTATTTTTTATTTTTTTTTACAGTGTATTATTATTATTATTATTATTATTATTATTATTATAGTTGTTGTTATGTAGGCCTGTACTATAGTAACATGCATATGATGCTTACATTGGAGACTCATATAATGTTCTGTTTTGATGTACAGTCATACGAATTTAGATTAATAAATATTTAGTAAATATCCTTTTATATTTAGTCATATACTTTCATTTTATTAATTTGTTTATGAATTTAAATACACATATCTAAATTTAATACTTGAATGCCAATAACATTTCATATTTAAATTATTATATCATTTTTGTTTATTTATTTGTCTTTTTTTTTTCTACAAAAAAATTGCAAACAATAACTGTCCGACCCCCTGCAGTACTACTGCAGAACCCCTTGGGGTCGCCAACTCCTTGTGGATGACAGATGTGTTAGCGATAAAAACAACTCTTTTAATGCATGCTTAATGTTACCACAAGATGGCAGAGAAAACTAAGTTGTCCTACTGAGGGAAGAACTACTCTAAACAAATAAGAAAAACTCTTTTTATTTGAAAGATTCACATTTATTACATCAGATTTAACTTATGAAGGAAAAATGTCCTTGAGTGTGTTAAAATTAAATCTGTGTCTTTAAAACACTATGTGACCTCTTGCTCAGAAGATCATTGTCTCCTTTTTGTCTTATGTCTAGCTATAAGTATCTCATATGCCTCCTGGATTTGAATAAACATCTGTTGTGCCTCATCCTGTCGCTTGGGGTTGTGATCTGGATGCCATGCTTTAGCCAGTTCCCTGTAGCTGCGAGTGACCTCCTCTAGAGAAGCTTCTTCTGACAATGATAGTATCTGATTGTAAAAAATAAAAACAAAAATAATTATAATGACAAAAAGTCATTATTTACCTTCTGATATGTAAAAATGCTGCAAAGTGAAAACTCTAAATGTTGACCAATTGAAACTGTACTGAACTCACCTTCAGAGCCTCCATTTCTTTTTTACTATACTCATTAAGAATTATTTCTAGTATCTTTCTCCAGCTTTCCTCGTAGAAACTCCCTCCTGTCAGGACACATAGCAGATGATACGGCAACAGCAAAAAATACTCTAGGAGTCCTCTGAGCCACGGAATGAACCAGAAGAAATCAAGCAGGGCCGCTATACAGTCCGATATGTAGTACAATGTGGCAGTGGTGTTGTGGAAAACACAGTATCCCAGCGGAGCAGAGAAAGCCAGCACACCTAAACTCAGACGATACAGACGAGGCCCTTGGGAAGATTAACACTGGGTTAATTAAACAGTCTTGTACATGATGTAACCCAAAGGTAAGACTTTATCTAGCTAACAAAAATATGTTCTAAAAATTCCCTTTGTGTTATGACAACCTTATTTCTGAATGTTCAAACCGGACGTTTTTCTGGACATTTTGCACTTACGAAACCGTTTGGTCAGTTACCCGGATGCGCAGCCATATTGGCGATACTCGGGTGTAAACAAAACCATTGATTGCACGGTTAAACTACTGAATACATTGCTCTGCTAATTTATGCTGTCTAAACCACAGAAGAAAACGTGTGGAAGCTGCTAAATCATATAGAGAAGGACTTAGTAAGCAGGAAAGGGTGCAAGATTTCGACAAACTTTGCCAGATTTAAAACACGCCACTAGCCTTGCACTGTAATTTGATTAGTTGATTTACTGATTTTAATGTTCCTTTGCTCATAGATCATTGTGCAGTATGTAATATTGCCAGCTAGCGGTTGAAATGGGTACTGCAATTCCGTCCCGGAATCTGCCTAAAGTGCACATTTCAGAATAGAATTATTGGCTATAGCATTAGTTTTCAGAGAAACAGTTATGTAAACATAACATGTTTCCTAAATATCTACAAACATATTATGTTAATTTTTCGCTTAAGAAGAGTCAAAAACTTACATACAGCACCTTTAAGATATTAGCCTATTTCACCTACCTGACCGGAAATAATAAGAAAAAACATGAATGTTGTCAAGATTCTTGTCCTGGAAATCCTGGTTTCTTTCCATTCAGTCGTATTGTTTACATTCAGTGCCACCAATATAGCCGATTGATGACGCATCATGAAAACACTCTATACGACTGTTAAAGGAACATTCGATTTGATCATTTTTCAGACTTTCTGGAAACATGACATTTAAATTTCCTCAGAATTTTCTCTCTTTTTTTTTCTTTGAGGTTCTTTGATGTTCTTCAGCATTCAGACATTAAAAAAAAGTTCCATGAACAATATACACTCTTAAAAATAACAGAATCTTTCTGTTTCACAAAAGGTTCTTTGTGGCAAAAGTTAAGAAAGAGATAGTTCTTTAAAGAACATTTTGACTGAATGGTTCTTTGTGGAATCAAAAATGGTTCTTCTATGGCATCGCTGTGAAGAACCTTTTAAAGCACCTTTATTTTTAAGAGTGTATAAATGTCGAGATAATGTGCGCTAACAACTGTAGAACATTATTAATGGCCAGATAACTATAAAATAAATGGTCTGTTAAGTTCATTACTTTGAGAGAACCTTGCCAGAAGTTTTAAAAATGTTCCCTGTTACAAAACATGTTCTTAGAAAGTTTTGGTAACGTTCCCATATATGTCCAGTTTTTTTCTTGGTTATATGAATGTTGTAGAGTTGACCTAAAAATGAAAATTCTTTCACTGATTACTCATTCTCATGTTGTTCCAAACCTGCAAGACCTTCGTTCACCTTCGGAACACCAATGAAGATATTTTTAATGAAATCTGAACTGTTCAAAACCCAGAAAGGTAGTAAGGGCATCATTACTGAGATGGAAGAGAAGAAATTGTTGAATAAAGTCTTTTTTGTTTTTGTTTTTGTTTTCTTTGCACAAAAAGTATTCCCGTTGCTTCATCACATTACAGTTGAACTACTGATCACATGGATTATTTTAACAATATCCTCACTACCTTTCTTGGCTTTGAACATGTCAGTTACGTTGCGGTCTATGCAGGGTCAGAAAGCTCTTAGATTTCATTAAAAATATCTTAATTTGTGTTCCGAAGACAAAGATCTTACGGGTTTTCAACAACATAAGAGTGAGCAATTAATTACAGACTTTTCATTTTCGGGGAACTATCCCTTTAAATGTTACCCGTGTAGTGTGTCTTACCAAGTGGCTCTGGCCTCAGAGGTTTAAATGTGCTGTGCTGCGCAGCGGTAACACTGCCAGCTATGCTGATGGGCAGAGGAGAGAGATTGCTGCCGTAGAAGATGGATGATGTGATAATACATGTAATGAGGGTCTTCAGAAGGTCAGAGGTCTGCTGGCCCACAGAGGACACCAGATGAATACCTACTGTCACGCTCAGTGGCAGCACTAGGAGGTAGAAGAAGCTTAGAGAACTAAGGCTTATTAATGCCACAGAGCCGAAGTAAATACCAACACAAATCTGACCAGCGAACCGAATCAGGCCTACTGGTGGTGGTGGAGTGGCCTGTGGACGTCTAACGGGGGCTCTCTCTGCTGAGTGGTTGGCCTCGCTCACATACGATGGGAGACGGAAGAACTCCCTTGCCCAGCCAACGCCAAAACCACCAAAGGTTAGTATCCAAAGAAGAGCATGGCTGTCTCTGCCCAGGTAAATGTGATGAAGGCCAAGTGGGCCACCCATTGCCCACAAGGCGTATGTGATCATTAGCTTTTTAGCCATGAGGTCATTCTAGCTGCACACAGGAGCTTGAAAAAAGTCAAGAATTTTCAAGTTTAGCCAATAACATGATTATGCCAAAAACACTGCTTAATAATAAAGTTTAGAGCAAGCATGTCATGTGAATCTCATATAGTTTTTAAAGTAATAGTTTACCCAGTAAGGAAAACATATCATATAAGACTTAGACTAGCATTTAATAGCAAATAAGCCATAATTTTTTTTATTGCTTTTATGCTACTTTTTTCCTTTTGGAGTTTCATAGCATATATTTTAGCATAAATATAGTATACATTTTCTTCTTTGGTGTTCCACAGAATAAATAAAGTCATACAGGTTTGGATTTGACATGAGGGTGAGTAAACACAGAACTGGCATTTCTGGGTTTTATGCTTTTGATAATCTCTTTTTCCACTCTCTCATATCACCCATATCACTGCTTTCAAGTTATAAAATCATACAGCTCACTGTTCTCTTACCTGCGGGAACTGAGAGATCAAGCTTCATTCAAATAGCAAATTGTTTTAGAAGACTCCTGTAACATGGTCTGCGTTAAAAATATAAGAATGCATGCAACAGATCACTGCATAACGGCTTTGAGGTTAACTTTAAAATTTAAATCATTCACTTACAGAAAGCAATAACCTATGGACTTCCGTGTTTGCGTCAGTATGGACTTTGGTCTGATGATGACACATGTAAAGAGTTGTAAACTTTGATTTACCACTGTGAACATTTGTCATGGAACATTAGACATTTATTAAAATGAACTTGACTTATTAAATATGTTTTTTACAGGGTGAACATGCTGCACCATGCTCCTCAGATTGCAACCTTAGGCACATTTCTGGTAATCTACATTCATATTTAAAAAGTTTGGGGTTAGTAAGATTTTTTTTTTTTCTCAGCAAGGATGCATTAAATTGATCAAAGACATTTAATGATACAAAAGCTTTCTGTTTCATAAAAGAAAAAATGCTGTTCTTTTGAATATTATGTTTTTTTTTTTTTTTGTTTTTTTTTTTACAAAAATATTAAGCAGGGCAACACTGATAATAATATCAAATGTTTCTTGACCACCAAATCAGAATATTAGAATGATTTTTATACATGGGCTACTTATATTTTTGCATTTGTTAATGCCTATTATTATTTATAATAATACAGTTGCCGTTATTTCTAGCACAATTTATTGTTTGTTTTAACAAGTTACAAAGAAATGCATGCAGTTGCATATAAGAGAAATTCTGATTTGCTGCTCAAAAATACATATATTATTGTTATTATGGTGAAAAACGCTGTAGAATTTTTCAGGTTTCTTTGATTAATGTTCAGAAAGTTCAGAAGAACAGCATTTATCTGAAATAGAAATCTTTTGTAACATTATTAATGTCTTTATCATCATGTTTGATCAATTTAAAGCATCTTTGTTAAAAAAAGTATTCATTTATATAATCTCTTTGCCAACATGTAGGTTAGATTGCAGGAACAAAATACGTTTTAAAATATATTCAATTAGAAAGCAGTTATTTTAAATAGTAAATAATAATAATATAATATTTAATAATACAAAATAATAATTTTAAATAGTACACAATATTACTGATTTTGCTGTATTTTGAATCAAATAAATGTAGGCTTGGTGAGACTTCTTTAAAAATCATCAAAAACTTTTGACAGGTAGTGTATGATAAACGATAATTCAGCAATATATGAATAAATGATAAATCACTGAATTGTAAATTGTTGTAGTCAACAGTGCATAAATAGTATGTAAAATTCATACAAGAAACATTAGTGTACTTAGATTATATTTCTTTTTCCCCAGAAAGGCTAGATTTTCGACTTGTAGATATATATATATCACATATCTAATATATGACAAAGTCTTTCAATTCGATTTTTTTATCATTTAATCAAGTATAATTTATTTGGGTCTGTTTTAGTTATACGAGTTTTATTATACGAGTCTTAAACCCGCCCCTTCCTCCTCCCACAGTCCAGCCCCTCCAGTAGATGGAGTTTGCAAGCGTTGAATGATTCATTTGAGGAGCATCTGTGAGCACGCTGACTCGGAGAGTTTAATGGTGTTTATAATTTCCTTGTTAGCAGGTGAATAATCATTTAAAAATAATTTCTCCACCTACAGAGGCAAAACAGGATTAGTTCGTTGACCCAGTAACTTCAACTAGAGGAACCGCGATGCGTTTGGAGGTGGAAAGCGTTTGTTCGCTTTAACTCGAGACAAGTTTCCACGTAGGCTATTACCTTCTCGGAGACTGAAATGTTTTACAACTTATAACAGAGAACACGCCAAGACATGGTTTCAAAGCATGGAAACAGAAGACGTGACGGTTAGGGAGCAACTATTCCACGACCGAGTCCGAGAAAACATTGTGAGTTTTCTTCTGTTTGCTTCTTTTGTTTACATAGTATTATGAAGTACCGTTTGCAGTGTTACAATTTGAATGCGTCCTTGTGTTTGTCCTAATGGAATTCAATAACATTTGATTGATTAGATGATTGTGTGAACTTATCGTGTGTGAACCGTAATCATGTGCACAAGGACTTTATGTTCTTATAAATTCTTGATTTCACTGTGAGTGTTTGAGTTGTCCTTGCTTAATATTTACAAAACATTGTATTATATAGTATTGTGGACACAAAGAGAGCCTAAGGCACCAATTTACTTATTTTGTATGTTAAGAACTATTACATGATGATGCACAGCTGCACATTGTAAAATTTAACACTCTTTGCAATGGCAAAGGATGAATCGCTCAGCTTTTTGTGATCCAGAGCTCATTTTAGAAAACAGATGAGCTTTTGGCATCCTTGTGGATGGAAATGTCTTTCAACACCTAATAAATTACAACTATACCTGAACTTCAGACCTCAAGAACCTTACAGCAAGACACTTGGAGTTAACCTTTACTCCTTCACAATATATGTCACTCAGCATTTTAGAGGAATACATTCAGTTCTTATTTTTACATCACTAATCTGGCAGATTATGTAATTTACCAACTAAAAAAAAGACTATAGATTAAATGATCTAATACATCACTTCTAGTCAATTCAAGTCCTAATCTGGTTGAAGCAGTCGTATAGGCATTGTAGACTTCATTTATTTTCTACACAAACAAAGCTCTATTTTGAGAGATTTTAAGTGCATACACTCTTCTGTTCTGTTTTTGTCTGTGATGCAAAGCTGTAATCCTCCTAGAAAATGTGAAATGCCTCTCTTGGTGAAATGCACAGATGGGTCACACTGGATAGTGTAAACCAGACCTATTGTCCTGCCCCAGGCCGTGGGCACCACAGAGCTCATGCTGTCATGGTTATTGATCCTAGTCACTGATGCTTATCTGGGATTTATAATTTAAATCAGTGCTTTTCAGCTGGTGGGCTCTGACCTAAAAATGAGTCGGCAGACTGTGATCACAGACCATAGGGAAAAACAAAGTGTAAATTGTGAATAATAAAATGCACATAATAATGCCAGGGTAACAAAATGTCAATTCAGCTTTTAAAAAGGGTGGAGAAAATGCTTTACATATCTTCTGTTGGTGACGTACAAAAGGTGCGTACAGTGCATTCAATGTGCGTACAGTTGGACTGGCTCAGATTTGGCTGTCATTCAGTAAAATGACTAATACTAATTATAGAATATTAGGCTTGGTGATTCTTTACTGTGATATGCTAATTAATCACTTGTGCTGCTATTTATATATTTAGTAGTCATTGTTAATATTCATTAATTGTCTATACTGTATAATGCATTGTAATACTAATAAAATGCTTTTTTTTTTAGATGACTTTTGTATAAAAAACAGTTTTGGTTTGTGTAAGACCTGGATTTTGAAGAGAAACTGTTTGAGAATGAGATTTAAATAAATCTGTGTGAATCTATATGCGTCTGTTCAAAAAAGATTGTGGTTGGTAAGACTTGATATTACAGCAAATTGAACAGTAATATTATAAAATATTATTACAATTTAAAATTGCTGTTTATATTTTAAAATAACTATAATGATTTGTAATAATTATTTTAAATGTAATTTATTTTTGTGATTGCAAATAATTTTTTCCCCCTGATATTTCAGGTTATTTGAACATCAAACAGTGAATTGAATTGTTACCATGAGTTGTTACTAGCGTTGTCGCTAACAATTGTTTTGGTAATTGATTAATCGGGTAATTATAATGTTTGTGAGCATTGTAATCATTTTCGTACAGAGTTATGATTACAGCTCCATATACTTTGTTTTTCAAATGTAACAAGCTTGCTCGGTACCTCAGCTGGCATGGAATTGTACTTAATATGCGGAATCCTTGAGTATAAATCCCGTGAAAAAATTTGAGTTATAGTGCCACTCAATGGACATTTCAAGTCAGAACTGTGGTCACACATACAAAACCAACGTCACATAAAACATACCATATGTACGTTCATCTGTTCTGGGGAAAAAACAAACAAACAAACAAACAAACAAACAAACACTCTTTTAGTGCCATCCAGTGGACATTTCACATCGAATTTCTGAAATGTACATGGCGGTATGTTTTTCTCGTCTTGCAAAAAATTTCCAGAGTTAAATAAGACCAGGTTGAAATAGACCTAAGTGAACAACAGACTTTAAAATGACTTAAAATGGTTATATTTTAGCAATGAGGCAATTATAATTAGTTCAAATAAAGTATCAAAAGCAAATAATCATATGGTTTTATTGAACAAAATGCAGAATGCATAATAATTATCAGGGATCGACATTTCCGCTTGTCCAGCACAAGTGGATTTTGTGAAAGGGCAAGTGAAAGAAGTTTGGTGAAACTTTGGTGAGAATGATTCTGATTGTATTACTTGTAAACGGTGACCGAAAATGGACTGTATTAAGGTTGCGTCAGCTGAGGCTCACTGAATCAAAACTAAAACACACACACACACACACACACACAAAGAAACAAACATACTGCAGTAGGAAAGGAAAAAAAAAAAAATATATATATATATATATATATATATATATATATATATAACTTGCATACAACATCACATGACCAAGCACCATTACGTTTGCAAATGTGACATTAATTTTATACAACAGTAATCCAATAAACTAGTTGTTAATATTAACTGACTTACACCACTTTATACACATCATTGACCATTTTTACTAACGAAAATGGTTCCAAGCAAAGCCACAGCAGAACAGTTGTGAATCTCCGAGCAACACACAGCTTTGTTTCAGTACTGAATGATTCAGCATTTTTGAATGAATCTGGTGAGTCAATGATTCAGTGAGCCATTCATAAAGACAGTCAATTTCTTTATTTATTGAATGAACTGTTTGAATCTGTCTATGATTTAATCCGTGACTCACTTATTAATACAGTGACTTGATGGTTGTTTTATATTTAAAAGTATTAAATTTTTCCAACATTTCAGATTTGTACATTAAAAGAAAGTAAAACATTAATCTTATAACATTATTTGTGTGCATTTGTAATTTTACTGTTTAAATGCATTTTTGGAACATCTTATCTTTATTGAACAGTCTGAGGAAATGCATTTAAATGGCACTTTCGATGCAGGTTTAGTTTTTCCTCTGCAGTGGAAAGATGAAGTTTATGAAGTTGGTAACAACCATACAGAGTCTTATTATTCAGAATGTATTGATAAAATGTAAGAATTTTATGTCAATGATGACACGTACAGGATAATATTGCCCTTCATAAAGTTAAAAAGTGTCCTAGTAGAAATCAGTTTAAGGCAAATATCACAAATATGCTGATTAAATTAAGACCTCATAGAGTAGTGACGAGACTATTGCTTCAGAATAGATTATAGAGTTGGGGTACTCGGACTTGTACTCGGACTCGAGTCCGGTCTCGAGTACAATTTTTAATGGACTCGGACTTGTCACGGACTCGGATGCATTTTTACTCGGACTTGACTCGGACTCGAGCCTTTCGGACTCGGAAAATATTGCCGAGTCCAACCGAGTCCAGGGACAGTATACGGAAATGTAATTGACTCATGCATTATTACAAATGTGACATTCAGTATTCTTTATTGTTTTTAAGTCTTGCCAGTACGTAAAAGCCGGCCAGAATCAGAATGCAAAAAAAAAAAAAAATATATATATATATATATATATATATATATATATATATATATATATATATATATAGAATACTGTCATCAAAGACGCCGTTTGAAGCTGAACGCAGACGCTTAAACGGACAGATTAATGGATGAATTTGCTGATTGCTTTTAAAACATAAATTTGATGTAAACAATAGGTCTACATAATTTTCACATATGCAGTTCATAGGGAACGTATTTTATTAGCCCTGCAGCATGAACTATTATATCCTATAACATTTTACATTTAGGCCTACCTATTTTATCTCACAATTCAGATTTTTTTTTTTCCCCCTCGCAAATGCAAGTTTTCGTCGTATTTCGGACTTTATATCTCAATTTAACTGAACAATATAAAAGTTTGTCATTTCTGAGTGGAACAAAAGGCAGAATTGTGGGATATAAACTCGATGTTTTAATGATTTAAGCCGAGGAGAAATAAAAGAAAATTGCACGTTGATTTTTCTTATCAAAATTGTGAGATAATCTCGGAACTGCGAAAATAAATTCAAAATATTGAAATACAAACTCAAATGTACTTTTTTTTTAATCTATTCTTTTAGGGCTGTGCAATTAATCGAAATTAAATTCCGATTTTGGATTCTAACGATTCTGAAAATACCATAATCGAGATAAGCCATTATTGCTACCGATTCCGCCCCCTTTTATGCGCTTTTGCTCCTCAATAAAAGCCTAATTTCACATTCAAATCAGTAAAATCATGTAAGGTGACTTGCATAAAATGGGACGAAAAGAGAATTTGCGCTGTTCTGTGTATGCATTCAGAACAGAACACGGACAGCTATTTAAACAATTCAGTTTTGTATGTAACGGAAAATGTGATTAGGCATTTTGTTTCGTTTTTTTTTTTTTAAAATCAAGTTAATTTGAAAAGTTGTTGTGAGGATTTTTTTTGTTTTTTTTTGTTTTGTTTTTTTAAGTACACACAGCCGCCAACGGAAGACTCTTCATATTCTGTTTAAACAATTGGCCTTCTTAAATCATCACGACTAAAATAAAATCTATAGATATAAATCCGTTTATGCGGAGAGTGGAAGCTAAAGCCATAGTGGAGGCGCCAGCGCCATTGCTTGCATTTTTTCCAGTGGAAACAATTAAAATTGTACATGATAGACGTGATAAATACATATATAGAAAGCTTTAAATTATTGCTTAACAAAATAAACCAAATCAAAAACAAAAACGTTTTAATAATGTAGCTAATCCGGAAAGATTTATTTCTCTCTAAAGGCGGTCAAAGAGGAGTTTTTGAGTCAGGATCTTTGCGACACTGATTCAGAATACACTAGTTTATTCATAAATAATTTTAAAAATCTCCTTACTATTTCCCTCCGACACATTCATTGTTATTTATTTTTGCCGGTGCTTTGTGGCAAGTTTCAGCCTATTGAATGCGAAGCTGCACTGAAGGCACTGCGGCTGACTGAGGCACAAAACGCCTTCCGAGCCGCTCCCGAAAGAGAAAGCGAAAGTCTGACTATTAAAATGCCATTTTTTTTTTATCACCATAATTGATGGATGTCTAATTAATGGAAAATATAAAAATAAGGAGAAGACTAAAACAGCGATGCCCGGCCCGCATCTGAACTATTGCGTGACTAAGCCCGGTCCTTGAGGCGTAAAAAAGGGACTGAAATGCAGGGCTCTAATCAATCAAATAAAGTTCTGAACCCACTCATAATCGTGTTAAATAGTCCTGATTACAATACTGACCAAAATAATCCTGATTATGTTTTTTGCCGTAATCGAGCAGCCCTATTTTATTCCATGACTTTCATAGACTTCTACTTGATAACTGTCAGATAAGCTCCGCCCCCCCAAAATCTTCATCATTGTTTGCAAACACCAAATTGATATTCCTTACATAACAAACTTTATTAACTATAAATGCCTCATTTATAGTTGAAAAGTAGGCCTCATTTTCATCCAAGAAAAAAAAAAAGTAAAATGCCATCTACTCTGTCTATGGCCTAACCATTCATCATATAAAACCCAAAACACACAGTCATAATCAGAGATATGAGGTGCATTTTCTGCTCTTTAGGTCCCATTCACCAAGCTACCTACCCAGCCCCCAGCCCCACCCTTTAATTTTTCACATTCTCTCTGAAAGATGTCACAATACATAAACCAAGTCACCCATAACTTCAGTTACATGCCTTATTTCTAGTTATAAAGGTTAAAACAATGTTAAGATACCGAAAAACAGTAGTGTTTCATTGGACTCGGACTCGACTCGGACTCGGCCCTTTGGGACTCGGACTTGAGTCGGACTCGGCTCATTTTGGACTCGGACTCGTCTCGGACTCGACTGGTCAAGGACTCGGACTTGACTTGGACTCGACTTAGGTGGACTCGAACCCAACACTAATAGATTATGTAATGTATTATAAACAACAGCTCTAATGTACACTATGCATTATAACAAATGACTACAGATGGCGCCAACAGCCTGATGATTGTTTTTACACTTTACAGCTCAATCTAATCTTTGTTTAATATTCACTAAACAGCATTGTAAATCAAATGTCCACTTAATATTTAATTTTATAAAATCGAGTACTCGAATTGAACCAAAGAATCGTGACAGCCCTAATTGTTACCATACAAAATTAAATACATTTTGTTTCAGTAAACAGCTGAATTAAACTGAGAACATGCACAGATGTCAGGTAAAACCCTTTTTGTGAATAGATATTTGGGTGGAGCTCAAAGGTATTGAATTTCCACTTGTAAATGAAACACGATTTATGACAGTGTCACAGTTTTGTTCTTGGTTGATCTTCAGGAGGGACAATCTCTTAGGAGTATTTGGCATGGTTCCTACTCTGTAGATGTGCAAGGAATGCAGTTTGTGTACCAGACTTTATTAAGGTGCATATCTGAACATGTTACTTGTCCTTCAACAATAGAGGGTTTTGTACTCAAACCTCCAGATGTTTAATAGTTTTTAGTAAGAGGGACAAATTGGACACATTATTTGTTTCTCATGAAAATCAACTTTTTAAGTTTTATTTTTTCTTCCCATTTTTTGTATTTGGTAATTCTCAATGTTCTTTACTAATCCTATCTAGTAATAGGGTTTAGTACCTCTGATCAAATTAAGTTATTAGTATTTTTGTCATACGTCTGTCCTTTTGCTAATCTGTCTCAGGACACCTAAAGTGTTTTCTCATTGTGTCAATTCACAGACCCTCTATAGCTGACTGTTTTGCTAAATAGGCTGTTTCACTTGAGTAAATAACTTGGGCTTGGTTCCAGGTCTCACTGTGTCTCTTTAAGATTCAGAACGTTTGAGCTCAGCTGTTTAACCAGTCCTGCCAAATTGGTCAGCAAATACACTATAGACAACCTGGTTGCCTGTTCATACTAAAATTACACTTAAATTATTCGGTCATTCACAGTAGCATTGATCCATATTGATGAATGGGTTTGAAAATGTGCATTGGTTAAATGATTAAAGTTTTAGTGTCTTATCCCTTATTAACCTACAGGGACTGGTACATATTGTCTTTGTCCAACCTTTTGGTTGTTTGAAAGGATTTAAAGGGATACTGCGCAAACAATTACATTTCTGCCGTCACTCGTTCTGTTGAGTGTCGTTCCACACCTTTATGATGTTTCTTATGTGGTATTTCAGTGGAACACAAAAGAAAATACTTTCAGTCAGAGTCAGTTGAGTCCAGTGTTGTTTTGGACCCCATTGACTCTCATTGTATAGACAAAAACCCTGAGGTATTTTTCTTTGACTGCCAATACAATAAGACCGGACATGCATTCTCATGTTATATCCAACTGTTTTGTTACGCAATCTTTTGTTTCAGGTTTAACATGCTGTATTATAACTTGGCTTTTTAACTTCTAGGTTGAGTACATTCAGTTTTTAGTCAACAAACTATTTAAATGCTGAGCAAACAAATGTGTGTGAACACCTTTCAGAGATTCAGTGAAAGTATCCCCAAATCTGTTGTTTTAACTGTTTGCACTTTGAAGACAAAATCCCAGTTTCCTGTCCCATCCCCTCCCTCATCCCTCTTCCTCCCACTGTCATTCTTCCTCTCTTTTATTGGACATATGGTGCTTCAGAATTGTTTTTTTTTTTTCCTTCAGTTCACTCAGTATATCTGATACAACACACCTGTAAGGTGTATTCAGTACACAGTCATGATGTCTTTTGTTTCACTACTCCGAAGTGTTGTTTCCACATGCAAATGTATCTGAAATCAGGATAAAGGTTAATCGTGGAATTTGATGTTATTGTCATGCTGACAGATCTCACTGAGGCTCTCTCAGGATGAGAAGAGTCAAGCATTGCCCTTCCTCCATGTTAAAATGGAGAATAGAAGACTAATGCCAGCATGTTACAGGAAATGTTCATCTGATTTTGGGTTATTTCAAAGTTAAATGAGATTCATGAAATTCATGATCATTGTGAAACAAAGTCCATCAGACATTTTGTCAGTTTTTTTGCACATGCTTTAATTCATAAAACGTTACTTTGTTTTACACTTACATCAACTATATTTGTTTGCTTCTGGTCAAATTTTGAGCTGTTGCAGCACTACAGTTGTGGTTGGCTCTGATGATTTAGGAATTTCATTATTTTTAATAATTTATTATATATAATTTGTTTTAATTTTAGACTGCTTTGACGTGCATTTGGGGTGTATAATAATGCTTTTTAGTAGTAGTAGTAGTAGTAATAATTACTTTACTACACTCTATAAAAATGCTTGCTAAAAGCAAACCAGCGTTGGGTGAAATATGGACAAAACTAGCAACTGTTTTTTTTTTTGACCCAGCAGTTGGGTTAAACGTAAAACTACCCAAAAGGTTGGGTTAAATTTAACAACTATTGTTTAAAAATTATGATGTCTGGCTTAAAATTAATTAGTTGTAAATTAAAAATCAGACACATAATTACTGTTGGCATCAGCAATAATCAGAAGGTGAACATTTGCTAATAAGTAATATTGAAATGCATTGTTAGACCTTTTTCCAAGACTGCATGTTATTTTAACCAATTTAAAAATCATAATAAAGCATAATGTTTTTGTGAATTCACAAATGCTACAATTCAAAGAAAATTAACATATGTGATGATGGCCACATATTCAAGAAATTACAGTGAATAATAAATTATTTTATATAAAATATTAAATCTTACTAATTCAACTTATTAATAAATGTTAATATGTTAAATAAATGTTTATTCATCATATTTTGCATTTTTTGAAAAACCTACATTTGCAAACTAGTCCTAGGTTTTTCTTCCGATTCGAACCTTACCAGTGCAGGAAGATTCTCTGGAGAGTGAATATCAATATTTATAAAAAAAAAAAAAAGGCTATAACTTTTGAATGGAATGAGATATCTTGGTCAAACTCAATGCGTATGTAAGGGCTAAATCTGAGGTCACATCCACCCAATTTTATTACATGGAAGTGTGAACATACTTTAAAACTTTTTCATTTTATGTTCCATGAAAGAAAATCTTTCTTGGAAGATTGGGTGTAAATGCCACTTTGCAGAACATCAGAGAAAGTCATGGAGCTTGGCGGTGCTATAAGCGGGGGAAAAAACATTAAAACAGCCATAACAACACAACCTTTTGTTCTATAGTCATGAAAATCAGTACGCGCGGTCTTGGTCCAGAGCGCCACAAGCACCTACTAGACAAAGTTAACAGAGGCCGATTGGAGCGAAACTTGGCAGGCTTGTTTGTCTCACAGCCCTAAAGGTCTGTGAGAAATGTGAAAGAAATCAGCCACTAGGGGGCGATTTTCAAATTTTTTTCAAGGGTGTTAAGATTGTATATTGCACGGTTTTTAAGATACACGCACAATATCGTACGACAATATCGTACCTCTGCTGTCAATCAAACGGTTGAATGTAAAAAAAACTACTTTTGGAAACTAGTCCTAGGGTTTTTTGCTCAATCTGGAACAGAAAACGGCAGTACAATTCTCTGGACTCTCTAGGTGAATAATTATCAAAAAAAAGTTTAAATTTACCCTTTAGGAAGCTATAACGAAGTAATTTAGAAAAGGGGCCTGTCCAAATATACCCAACAGCCTATAAAGCCTAAACAAAAACTCTACATTACATGAAACCTGGTGAGCACACGCCACATTTGATTCTAAACAAGCAGGCAAAGTGTGTTATGCAAATAATGATAACAATAATGTATTCATGTGTAGCAGTATTAACATTTTAAATATGATCAACTGTTAAGTTATTGTAATAAATCTCTAAATGTGCTGTAAAATTCTAATTTCCCTGTAAATCTTTCCTATGTCTAATCTATTATCTAATCCAAGTTGTAACTGGTTTAACTCTTCATTTGCATTTGAGCTGTAATCTTCATCGTCCATCTGGTGCTGATACCTTCATTCTCAAGTCTGTATTGTGGGTGTTCATTCATTTGGAATTCAGATGTCTAAGAAAAGGGACAGCTGGCTTTAAAAAAGGACACTGTACTTATTAATTCACACTTGATGATTCACTTTCTGTTGCCACAAAAATGACTTTTTTTTTTTCAGACACCAAATGCATTTTCTCCCTTTGTCTTTTATCAGTAATATGAAATGTATTTCTGAATTATCTTTGACCGCTCCCGTCCCATTCCGTCACTGGTCTGTATGTTATCAATAAGAACCAAATGTCCTTGATTAGGAGCTCTTATGTCACAGAGCTGTAAAGGCAATCTGGCCCGGCACAGCAGCGTGTATCAGTGATAATGGAGCTGTGTTGGTGTGTGTTTCATGACCTCTGCTCGGTTGAATGGTTGGAGGGTCTCTGTCTAACGTGTCCTTGATAACTTAAATTGGCAACACATCTAAGCAGCGTGTTTGCACAGCATGTCTTGTTGCTGCCTGTTGATGGTTGTTGCTCATATTAACTGTGTGACTCATACTGCAGATTCCTGCAAAAATGTATGTCATCTCTGATGTTCTGCAAAGTGGCATTTACACCCAATCTTCCAAGAAAGATTGAGATTTTTCTTTCGTGGAACATAAAATGAAAAGTTTTAAAGTATGTCCACACTTCTCTCTTCCATGTAATAAAATTGGGTGGAGACCAAGTGTAGGGATCTTAATGTTTCTAAAAGGACTGCAAAAACGTTCTGAAATAGATTTGTGCACTGTATTTCATGTCTTCTGAAGTCACACAATAGCTTTATGTAAGACAGAAATCCTAAAATATTTATGTACAAGAAGAAAATACAAAATGCATATTGTTTGGCATATTAAAGTCAGCTTGACCTTATTAAAATGTTTTCAAATTACACTGATGTTCTTTTATTTTCTCTGTTTTAGATTTGCGTGCTGCTTTTCATTTGCCTGTACATCTTGTCGCACTTCATTCTCACTCACTTCAAGAAGAATGCTGAGTTTGTCGCTGGTAAGTTTAACTTGACCCCCCATCGTTCATGCAGTCCAGTCCTTCAAAGCACACCTGTGATTTGCTACAGCTGCTCTGTATGTGTTGGTCAGCACAACCTGACAAGCTCATGCTCCTGCACTTCCCAAAAATGTTTTGTTTGATTCTCAGTCATGCTCAGATAGTGAAGTATTCTGTTCAATATCTGAAATCATCTTCAGAATAGAAGAGTCAAAGCTTCTGATTGCTGTCATAAGCACTTATGTAACATTTAGGGAGGGCAGCAGCGGGGATGAGGAATGTTCCCGTGAGATAAACATAGCCCCCTGCCCAAGCACTGCCTGAGGTTTCATAAGAGAACACTACCTCATGTTTTGGTATACACCCCGTAATTGAACTCTCTGCTCTTTCCTGGTTCTGCTATACCTACTTTCAGTGGAAAATCTGAGAGTTTTTTTTTCCTAGTGTCTGACTTGTGCAAAACACATCAGGCTTGTTTAGACTGTTGAAAGATTGTTAGGAACCGTTCACACAGGACACATTCTTGTGTTACAAAAGCTAGGTAAAGCAAAATAGAATGTTTTAAATGATCATTTAGAATGATTTTAGTTTGTAAGTTTATTATTGGCTTTTGCCTGGCTTTGCTCTTTTGTTCAAAAACTAATATATACAGTTGAACAGAACACAGTGAAACAGTCTTTAATGGTTTTATAATAATAACAGTTTTTATATAGTCTTTTTACTTGTTTTTTTGTTTGTTTGTTTGTTTGTTTGTTTCTTTGCTTTTAATGATTTTATATAGGTCAGTGGAGAGCTGATAGGAAAGCTCTGGGACATCAGAACTTAAACCTGGGTCCCAATGTGCACAGCTGCTCCTGTGTCATCGCAACATTTAAATACATCAATGTAGCACATGCTTGCATTATCACAAATTAAAAAATAGTGCAGAGGAATGTAAGAACATCTTGTTAGATGCATTTAAAGAACATTGTGTACTGGACTGCAAGTCATTACCATTGTCATACATATTCTAATTTAGAAACACAAACAGAATCACTTTTAGCCAGTTATTTTTGACATATGTACAACTTTGATCGTGGAGGGCTAAAGCTGTTTTCTTCAGTTGCATATTGGTTGTTTTGAAGAATATGTGCAGAAAACCTGTTTTGCATTAGGTTTGGAGCACTCCCAGGAAATGTCACACATATCTACCCTGCAGCTCTGTCACACTGGGCATGTTTTGCTCTTCTCTCATGTGAATGTTTGAGATTTATTTTTTCATTCTCTCTGCATCATGTTCTCAATTCATCTGTGTTAATAAGACAAATTCCTCTTGAAACGGATTCCTGCTTTCCTGCACATGCAAAACTGAAAAATCTAACAATGAAGGCTTCCCAAGATTTTTTATAAATCATAATAAATAAATATATATATATATATATATATATATATATATATATATATATATAAAATTTTTTCATCAAATAAGGGTTTAAAAGTGTTATGTTTACTTCACGGAATAGCTTCATGACGAATCTGGGTCATTGTGGGGAGCTTGTTGTTTTGTTCAACTTGGTTTCAAGGCTGAACTGTGAGTCTAGACATCAGTATGTCTGCAGTGGGGTAGTGTTGTGGTGACAAACTAATTTCCTTTTCTATTTTTGCCCACAGATGACATTGAGGATGCCACTGTCAACAAAATTGCGTAGGTTTTTTCTTCTTAATTTCTTAATGTAGGAAAATCCGAGAGCTTTCTGACCCTGCATAGACGGCAATGCAACTGACACGTTCAAGACACAGATAGGTTGTAAGGACATGGTTAAAATAGTCAGTGTGACCTCAGTAGTTCAACCTTAATTTTATGAAGCTACAATAATAACCACTTTATTAAAGTACTACTTCTCTTCTGTGTCAGTCTATGACGCACGTTCTCAAGAGTACTACACTTGTGATCATAGAAACCACTGGTGTCACATGGACTATTTTAGGTTGAACCAGTGGCCTATTTTAACGATTTTCTTACTACCTTTCTGGGCCTTGAACGTGTCAGTTGCGTTGCTGTCTACAGAGGGTCAGAAAGCTCTCAGATTTAATAAAAAATATCTTAATTTGTGTTTGAAGATAAACAAAGACCTTATAGGTTTGGAACAACATGAGGGTGAAAAACTAATGACAGAATTATAATTTTTGGGACAGCTATCCCTTTAATAGTAAATATCTATTTAGGCAAGCGAGCTCAAATTCAGTCTGGCTTCATTCTAGCATTTAACGTCACACTTTAGCCATCCAATAAATTCCAAATGCATAAAATCAGCTTCCTCCCTACTTAAGTAGTTGAATATCTTGTTTCACTCAGAAATGTTACATTATAGCAGTAAATTGGTACATTTCACAGCAATTTAAACAGATTTTAGGGAAACTAGCCTGCTAAGAACACCCTATTGGTTGCTGTTTTGCTTTTTATTAGTTTGCTCTGAATAGTTGCATGTAGACAGTTTGCCCTTTGATCTCCAGCGTGGCGGTTAACAACCGCCTCCCTTCACAGCTGGCGCTATGTCAAAGTAAAGGGCTGCAAAACACATCCTCACCTTACTTTGAATGTTTTTCTCACTCCGCAGGCTCTGGCTGTGCACATTCACACTCTCTGTGGCCGTATGTGCCGTGCTGCTCTTGCCCATCTCTATCCTGTCCAATGAAGTTCTGCTTACATTCCCACACAGTTACTACATGCAGTGGCTCAATGGCTCACTTATCCGTGGTAAATACACATACGCACGCGTGAATAACTAATACATTTGCTTTGATTGCACATGTGGATTATGTGACTATAACACTGTTTTTCAAAGAGAATCAATACAGTTAACATTTTAATTCACTTATGACTTAAGTAGTATTTTGTGGCCCGGTCTGAACTGAAATGTTGTTATTTTTATTCCCACAAAGTCTTACGGTTATGTGTTGTGTTATCACGTGTTGGGCATGGTGGCAAGTCTGCCAAGAGTATAATGTGTTCTGGCTGTAAATCTAAGGCCACTATTTAGTTTCAAATCCAGATTTTTATTTGCACTTTGATGTTAAGTTTATAGGCATATGGTGAAATCCCTTTTCCAGTGTTTTGCAGTGCACGTGCAGCACCAGATCTTATAAGCTGCTAGGATTGTAAGAGATCTCAATAGAATTAGCCAGGAAATCTCAGACCAACTGAGAAATAAACAGAACAAAAGCTTAATTGAAGTTAGTATGGCACATGGTTGCCCCCTAGTGGTGTGTAAGTTTGTGTTCCACCTGTTTACCTCTTAGTCATTACTTAGGTCTTCAATGACACATGATTCTTCAGAAATTAATATATCTATCTAATCTATCTATCTATCTATCTATCTATCTATCTATCTATCTATCTATCTATCTATCTATCTATCTATCTAATATGCTGATTTGGTGCTCAAGAAACATTTCTTGTTATTATCAATATTAAAAACATTTTTTTTGTGTGTGTGGAAACTGTTATACTTTTTTCAGTATTATTTGAATAAAAACTTAAAAGAACAAGATTTATTGGAAGTAGAATGTATTACCTTAATTAAATCTTTAATTTTACAGTCTTAACGTCACTTTTGAGCAATTAAATGCATCCTTGCTGGATAAAAGTATAAAAAAAGTATACTTACCCCAGGTTTTGAACAGTAGTGTAACCACAAATAAATGTTTTTGTATTATCATGCAGGTTGTGGGTTTTTGCTCTTTAAAATTGCATTAGTGCGATATAATTTTTCATTTACTCACTTGTTCTTTATCTGTCTCTGTTTCAGGCTTGTGGAACCTAGTTTTCTTATTCTCAAACCTTTCGTTGGTCTTCCTCATGCCATTTGCCTATTTCTTCACTGAATCAGAAGGATTTGCTGGGTCCAAAAAGGTAAAAATGTCATCAGTGCAACAGTAAACGCAAATTCCAAGAGCAAAATCCAGAGCATTTGAATTCAGTTCTGTATCTGATGTCCGTCTGATATCCGTGTTTTCCTCTGAAAGGGCATAATGGCTCGTGTCTATGAGACTGCTGTGATGCTGCTGCTCCTCAGTTTGCTGGTGCTGGGCATTGTTTGGGTGGCATCAGCCATCCTCCATCATAGCACCGCACGTGAGAGTCTTTACGGTAAGACTGTGCAATGTTAGAGACTGTTCAGTCTCTCTGATTCTCTTAGTTGAATAGAACACAGTTTATAATGCCAGATAGGCTTCCAAATTTCCTCCTAATTGTCTTATTAACTTTCTTTTGTTTTTCAGACCTGTGGGAATATTACCTGCCCCATCTTTATTCTGGAATTTCACTCTTTGGAGTTCTGCTGCTTTTGTGTAAGTGTGTCTGAGTGTATATATTATTTAAAAGTGTTTTGTTAAATCATTTGATGTTAACATTTAATTTGGTATTTTATTGCAATTTGACTTGTGTAAATATAATTTAGTTTAATCTCATTTCTCTTTTTTTCCGTTTTGTAACAGTGTGCACACCCTTTGGGCTTTCACGCATGTTTAGCGTCACTGGGAGCTTATTGGTTAAACCTCGGGTAGGTAAACAAGATACCTGTTAAAATTACTTTTTGATTGTGATGCATTTCAATAGTTTTCAGTCAGGAGTCAGTATGTTTAAAAAATGTTTATAAAAGAAGTAATGTATGCTCACAAAGGCTACATTTATTTGATAAAAATACAATAAAAAAGTAAAAATAAATGTTCTATTTTAAAGTGTAGTTTATTTCCGTGATGGTGAACTGTAATGCATCCTTTTTCAGGGATCATACAAAATGCATGATGATATTTATTTATTTTTTTTGTACTGACCTGAATATTTCACACAAGACGTTTTACACTAATGCTTTAGAAGGAAGCACAATGCGTTAAGGGCCAGGGGGTAAAAACTTATTGAATTTGAAAATCAGGGGAAAATGCAACTTATTTTGTCTTCTGGGAAACATGTAAGTATCTTCTGAAGGGCAGTATTAATTGAAAAAAATTTGATATTTAGGCAAAATAAGAAAAATATACACCCCTTCATTCTTCAAAAGTTTTCACCCCTGGCTCTTAATGCTTTGTGCTGCCTTCTGAAACATCAGTAAGTGTTTAAACCTTTTGTAAAAGTTAGTTATCATCTCAGATGGATCTGAAAATTATACAGTCATTGTTGGAAAAGGTTGTTGGAAAATTACACAAAAATGCTGAAAAAACAAATTGGGACATGAAGGATTTTTCTGAAGAACAGCAGACAGTTCAACTGTTCAAGACAAACAAGGGACTCATGAACAACTATCACTAAACAAAAAATAAATAAATAAAAAATACACAGATGTGCATCATTCTGGTCACAGCACCATATTAAGAATCACGTGTATGCAAGTGTTTCTCTTGTGGACTATATGTAACATCCTTTATGTGAAATATCTTATTCAGGTCAGCACAAAATAAAAAATAACATGCATTTTGTATGATCCCTCTTATTTTGGTAAAATAATTTCCATTTTGCAGATTCTGCAAGGTGGATGTAAACTTTTGACTTCAGCTTTATATTGTCAATATTAAAAGGGCAACTGGAAGTATGACATTTTTATTTATACATTTTTTTTAGTTGTTGGAGAACTTAGAAGAGACCATGAACTGCACAGTGTTTGAAGAGGCCTCTCTGTCCAGGAAGTTGAAAAGTAAGTGTCAGGATATGAGAAAGACATACTGGCTGCAAAGGAAGTGACCCCACCTTCTAACGATTTCTCTCTCTTTCTCTCATTTTCTTTAATGCCCAATAAAGCTTTACTGCCATGTTGGAAGGTTTTACATTTCCAAAACATTGTTTCCTAAACTCTTATACACTTTCTCTTTCAGGTAACGGCTCCTGTTGGATTAGTGCAAACACGGAAGCCATCAACAATGAATTTTTGAGTGTGCAGTCCAAACGCATTGCTTTAGGTACAAACATGCCTCTCAAAGTGTTAAACACATCAGTTAACTGTCATAAATTGCCCTTCACCATTGTTTCATCCATTATAGAGTTGCGGAAAAAAGCATCCCCATGGCAGCGTAACCTGGGATACCCAGTGGCCATGCTGCTGCTTTTAGCTTTAACGGTAAGAGTAAACCTTATGGAATACAGAATACTTACACAAGCTACAGTTATAACGTTGTGCTGAAACTAAATTGACATGTTTCCCAGGCGGTGTCTGTGCTGATGGTGTGTTTTCATGTGCTTGAACTGCTCTTCGATGAGTCTGCTATGCCTAGAGGGATGGAGGTGAGCTATATTTGCCATTTGAGGATTCATAGATGGACCTGTAAATGTATTTCAGGAAAAAAGATTCAAGGACTTTTTCATAATTTAATTTACTCACCCTCATGTGGTACTGAAGCATCATAAAAGTAGTCCATTGCAGTATTAATATTGTATTATTATCCTATAATGGTTGGTTTTCTCCAATGCAGGACCCTCACTTGGGCCTTGCCTCGTTCTCCATGTTCGGTTCTCTGGGAGCTGCAGTGCAGGTGGTCATCATCTTGTATCTCATGGTCTCCTCGGTTGTTGGCTTCTACAGCTCTCCACTCTTCACTGGTTTGCTGCCACGTGCACAGGACACAACCCTCACACAGGTACAGAGATATGTCATATTTGTTATAAAACAGCTGTGGGAATTTATAGTCTGAGAACTGTGCTCTTTATAGTCTAATTAAATCATTGTTTGTCTCTCCACAGATTATAGGGAACTGTGTTTCTCTTTTAATACTCAGTTCAGCCTTGCCTGTTTTCTCCCGCACATTGGGTAAGTGTTTTAAAATGACTAGCCATTATTTAAGTTTTTTTTAATAGTGGCATGGTTTTAAAATCTGTTGTAGGCCACAGTGATTGTTTTATTTAAACTCATAAATGTAGCTGAGGGTACTACACTCTTGTTGGTGGTTCAAAGTATAATCAAATAAGCAAACATAGATACTTCAGGGCCACTTGTCAATGTTTGTGAATCACCAGTTCAGTGCTGTTTTGACTATCCACAAGAGGGCACTAAGTAGCAATATTTCAGCAGTATGTTTCCATTGCGTATTATAATGAATGAATTTCTATGTGTTTACATGTAGGAATCACAAGGTTTGATCTGCTTGGAGACTTTGGACGGTATAACTGGCTTGGCAGTTTCCACATTGTTTTCCTGTACAACATGCTTTTTGCTGGACTCACATCCGCCTGCCTCATCAACACAGTCACATGGGCCTTGCAAAGAGAACTTATTCGTGCCTTTGGTTAGTTGCTATTTTATTTATTTTATTTTTGACATGCTGATAGATAGATTTTTATTATTTTTTTTTAAATTTGATTACATATTTGTATTGTTTGATTTTGATTTTGAGTAGGAATATCCATTTAATAGCAATTAATTTTATCTCATTTTATTTTATTTTATTTGAGTAGGAAGATCCAAGAATAGCCTTTCACATGCTGATTGTTGTTGTTTTTTGTTGTTTTTTGTAGGTTGATCCATTAATAGTAATTCACATGCCTTTTTTATTCTATTTTATTTTATTTGTATTTGTGTATGAAGATCCATGAATAGCATTTGCTTTATTTCATTTTATTTTTTTATTTTACTATTAACAATTCACATTTTAGTTTAGTTTAGTTTGAAAACCCATAAATATAATTTCACATGCAGATTTATTTTATTTTATTTTATTTTATTTATTTACTGAGTAGGAAGATCCATTTAATAGCAATTCACGTGGTTATTTTAGTTTAGTTTATTTGTGTAGGAAGATCCAGTTTAGTTCAGTTTAGTTTTTAGTTTAGTTTAGTTGGAAGACCCCATAAATATAATTTCACATGCAGATTGATATTTTATTTTATTTTATTTTATTTTATTATTTACTGAGTAGGAAGATCCATTTAAATAGCAATTCACATGGTTATTTTAGTTTATTTGCGTAGGAAGATGCAATTTAGTTTAGTTTAGATGGAAGACCCCATAAATATAATTTCGCATGCAGATTGATATTTTATTTTATTTTACTGAGTAAGAAGATCCATTAATAGCAATTCACAAGGTTATTATATTTCATTTTATTGTTTTATTTGAGTAGGAAGATCCATTAATAGCAAATCACATGCTTGCTTTTTAAGTTTAGTTTTAGTTGGAAGACCCATAAACACTATTTCACATGCAGATTGATTTTATTTTATTATTTTATTTCGCTGAGTAAGAAGATCCATTTAATAGCAATTCACATGGTTATTTTATCATTTTTATTTTGAGTAGGAAGATCCATGAATAGCATTTGCTGATTAATTCATTTTTACCATTTGTAATTTTGACTCTCTTAAAAATTGATGTTTTCAATTTATTTTTATTCTGCTTTTATTTAAATATGTACACATGCATGTGTATTATGCATTTCAAATACAAATATATTTATTAAAAATAACTTGCATGTAATATTTAAAACCTGTGGATATAATTTTAAACCCCTTTATTTTCACCATTACACCACAAATGCTGTCCATACACCTTTAACTTAAACTGAACCCAGAACATTCCTTTCGCAACAGTTAATTCGAATGTTTATCTTAAGGAAAACGTGTGAGGAGAAAGATTTGTGCATGTAGGCATTGTATCTTGAAAGGACAAGGGGTGTGCTACGCTGCCATTTGCCAGTGTTTGTAGTTAGTCTTTGGGTGAGGTGTTCCTCGCACAGGCCATGTTTCTCTATGGGTAGGTCTCTTTCCTCAGATAGAAAAAGCACAATTCTCTCAGGAAAGTGAGAGGGGACAGAAGGGGAGAAGGGTTCCCTGGGGACCTCAGGGCGTCAAACTCCTCTGGAAGACACACGCCCATCGCCCTCCGCCCAATACAAACAAAACTGCCGAACGCAAACGCACACACTCGCTCGCGTAGACCATCTTCAGATAGCATCTCTGTTTCTTTACTCCCCCAACTGGCTTTTGTTCTTTGATTGATTGGTTTGCTTTCAACCCAAACATCGCCTGCCAACATTACCTTTTCTGGTTGTTAGATCAAGGTTGCCGCTCTAATGTTGTTTACTCTCCTTTTTCCTTTCTTCAGGTCTCCACAGACTCCCTCTGACTGTGTCTCGATCAACCATCCCCCTCAAACTACTCCTAGCCAATGGGCTCTCAAAGATTCACTGAAGAGCGATGAGATTTTTGATATATCATTGGCTATTCTGGAGAAGGTTCTGGATCCCTGTCTATTGGAGCAGAGCTATTTTGTGTCCATTTTAGGTGAATAGTCACCAAAGCTGTTTACAAAGGTTGCCTGAACGATGTATGTCGAACGATGGGACCTCCCAAGTGGAATTCTGCAAGTGCAGTTTTATGCGTTGTTTACTTCAGGAATATTTACGCATTTTACTAGCATTTAATAAAGGGATGTCAGATCACTGGACGCCTTGAGCAAACGCCGTATGAAAAATGAACAATGGCTTCAGAGGACTTTGACATGCGTCCAGACGGGAGAGCTATTTCAGAGGATGACATCACAGCCATGACCACGTTTCCTTTTCCTGGTGGTGGAATGAGAGTGTTGAGTTCTGTCCTGGTGGGCCCCCCACGCTTTCCCCTTGTATATCACTATTTTTAGTGTCATCCAATGAATCCATTCCCTATATTGTGGGTCCTTATTGCACTGGCATAGGAAGTCCAGTCTGACTGGGTTTGTCTGCTTCTAACTGAAGCGAAGAACCTGAGAAAAGGGATGAAAGCTTAACTGATTGTGGAAATGTCGTTCCAGCTTGTAAAAAAACACTTTTTGTGGAGTTTAGGTTTTAAACTTTGTTTAAAAAAGATAAGTGATTTCAAGCTTTAGGCCAAGACAACTGTGAATGTTTAGGGATTTTCTTCCCTTATTTTGTGATATTTAATATGTGAGTCTAACGTGCAATATTGTATTATGAAAGCTGACATAATTATGCAAATCTAACTCGACTTGCTTGTGCTGAAGACCAAAAGGAGGTGTTTGGCCCAATTAAGAACATCTATAAGGTCAAAGTTTGGTTAGCTTATACATTTTGGGTTGAACTGTGTAGAGGGACAATCGACGCACATGAGCAATTTTTTTTGTTGCTATGATTTCATAAATGTGGACTTTTTTGATTCAATAATCACTCGTTTTATATGGTGCAGTATTGTGGTGTACATGTTTGCTGATCAAACTGTTGTTTATTCTTTTGTATGAGCTGCTATTTATGAATGTGTTTCTGTATCAGCATCTTTTTTAAGAAAACCTTCAAGAGGTGGCCAGTAGAGGACAGTGTGCCACAAATCCATCATTACAAAATCTCTATACTTCAGGTTGTTTCTCAACTGCATTTTAATGACAGGGTACTTGCTTAAAACAGATTTAGTAGCTATTCAAAGATGAATGTAAATCATTGCTTGAAGGAATAGTTCACCAAAAAAATGAAAATTGTCACATTGTTCCAAACATGTATGACTTGATTTTGAAGAATGATTTGGGTCCCCATTGAAAACACTATTTATTTTTCAAAATATCATTTTTTGTAACAATGTGAGGATAAAAAAAGATAAATAATGTTCATTTTTGGGTAAACTATCCCTTTAAGTGTTTTTTACTCTCACAAAATTCATTTTTACAGCTATGAAAAACTGGATTCATGATGACAGACTGTTTAGAGAATTTTTATAGGGAACAAAGTAAATACATTGAGCATTAAAGATGCTAAATTTCATTGGTTTATTAAAAAAAATCCAGGTGCATCCCTTAATGCAAGGTTAGCATGTGACAAACCACTTCTCATTCCCTCCAAAATGAGAAGAAAAAGAAAGGGTTTTTATCTTGCAGTTCTGACTTTATTTCTCGCAATGACTTTATATCACGCAATTCTGAGGAAAAAAAATCTGACTTTATAACCCACAAATGCAAGTTTTTATCTCGCAATTCTGACTATTTCTTGCAATTGTGAGTTTAAATCATGCAATTCTGAGGAAAAAGTTTGAATTATGAGTTTAAATCTTGCAATTCTGACTTTATAACCCGCAATTGTGAGCTTATGTCTCTCAATTCTAAGAAATAAAATCAGAATTGCGAGATAAAAAACGTACAATTTTCACTTTATTTTTCACAAGTGTTAGTTGATATCACTCAATTCTGAGGATAAATGTCAGAATTGTGAGTTTAAATCTCACAATTCTGACTTTATAACCTGCAGTTGTGAGAAATATAGTTTTATCTCGCAATTATTTATTTTTCACAACTGAGAGTTTGTCACAATTCTGAGGAAAAAAGTCATTGTGTCCTGGATTACTGGATCATATATGGATGTGTATTTTATTTCATTATTAGAGAATTCTTACAGTGAACAAATTAAATACTTTGAGCATTACACATTTAAAAGAAAATAAATTGTTCACATTGTATTTGTTTAAAAAAAATCCAGCTGCATCTTTTAATGTGAGATTAGCAACTGTGACAAACCACTTCTCCTTATTCCCTCTGAAATGAGAAGAAAAGAACAATAAATGTGTTTACACTTCCAACCAGCGTGTCATTTTAAACCCATTTTTGGTTCTGGATCTGCTAAAGACCTTTCCATAGAGGTCAGCATACATTTCTTGCCATCTGAGCACCTGACCACTGCTTTAATGGCGCCGTGGTGGTTATGTTTAGCTCTGGTGTTAGTGTGCTTGTCTGTCCATACATCTTCCCCCCAGCTGTCCCTCCGCCCGTCGCTGGCCGGCTTTAATCAGGGTCTTTATTTTGCCCCGGGTCTGTCAGCAGGCCCGTAGAGACGCCGCTGCTGACCCATCCTGTGCTTTCCCCCTCACGGATGCCCATGGCAGATAAAAGCCCTACATCATCAGGAGAGTGCAAGCCACTCGTTTTCTCGCTTTCACCCCCCACCTCTATATCGTCCATCCGTTTTCCTCGTTGAGTGTTCATTTCCTTTTCCTTTTTTCTTTTCTCTTAAAGCAGAAAAAGAAATCCCGGCCTCTGATTATGATTTGTCTGTCTTGATTTTTGTTTTCTCTCCATTTCTTCTTTTACTCTTTGTTGTATGTCCTGATCAGGCTAAAATGTTGGATTTGTTTATCGTTGAATTTCCTCTGCTAAAAAAGCTTTGCCAAGTTGTTTTTACTGAAACAGCAGTGAATTAGGCACATTGAAATTATGACAAGCAAGTTAAAATAACATTTAAATTAAGATTTACAGTTGAAGTCAAAAGTTTACATACACCTTGCAGAATCTGCAAAAATGTTATTTTAGCACAATAAGAGGGATCATACAAAATGCATGTTATTTTTTATTTAGCACTTAACTGAATAAGATATTTCACATAAAAGATGTTTAAATATAGTTTATTTTTAAACAAGAGAAAATAATAGTTTATAATGTATCAAAATTACCCTGTTCAAAAGTTCACACACACATACACATACACACACTGATGCTACAGAAGGGAAAATGATGCATTAAGATCCTTTAGAACAGAATGAAGATGTGTAAATATCATATTTTGTTTTCATTTAGTACCGCCCTTCAGAAGCTACAGAATATACTTAAATGTTTCTTAGAAGACAAAATTACATTTACCTTATTAAATAAGTAAAATAAGTCTCTTAATAAGGCTCTTAATGCATTGTGTTTCCTTCTTAAACATCAGTGAGCATTTGAACCTTTTGTAATAGTTGCATATGAGCCCTTCAGTTGTCCTCAGTGTGAAACGATGGATCTCAAAATCATACAGTCATAGTTGGAAAGGGTTCAAATACACAAAAATGCTGAAAAACCAAAGAATTTGTGGGATCTGAAGGATTTTTCCAAAGAACAGCGGGCAGTTTAACTGTTCAGGACAAAAAAGGCACTCTGAACAACTATCACTAAACAAAAACAAACAAAAAAAAAAACAGCTGTGGATCATTCAGGTAATAACACAGTATTAATCAAGTGTATGTAAACTTTTGAACGGGGTCATTTTTATAAATTCAACTATTATTTTCTCTTGTGGACTATATGTAAATGTCTTTTATGTGAAATATCTTATTTGGGTCAGTACTAAATAAAAAATAACATTGATTTTGTATGATCCCACTTGTTTTGGTAAAGTAATTAACATTTTGCATATTCTGCAAGGCGGAAGTAAACTTTATGTTAAACCACTTTGTTATCATCAAACAAATATTACACAAACTAAGACAACAACATTCAATATATCTGATTTGAACTCACTTTAAATCTGACAATTACGAAAATAATAATAAGGTCATGATCATGTGAACTCTAACTTTGAAATTGACTTAAAATGATGTCCTTAATGATGGCAATGTAGTACTTGTCCTCTCAATTACAATTTACCTCAGAAACATTTTGTTCAACAATATTGGGTGGACGCATGTCACTTGTGTTGGTCAGCAGAGGGCATTTGACTGGTCCAAATCAATCATGTCAGACGAGGAAGAAAGGCAGTCTTTCACAGGTTTGCGATAGGCTATCGTTATTGTCAAAACACAAGAATGAGGAGGAAAATAGGCAGATTAGCTTTCCTGGCAGCTGTTTGAAGTGTGTGCCAAAGTGCATTAGAAGATATTATTCCTTCTGGAAAATAGAAAACTCACGGCCGGAAAAGACTTGCTAATCAACTGATAATGAGCCTCGCTGCCCGTCTGCAACGGCACATCCACACCCACCTTACACACTCATGACACACTCCCTTCACACACTCAACAGCCTTTCTCATACAGAGGTGTTTTTGTCAGAAACAAACCACTACAAACATTTCTTAAAAATTAAAATATATTAAAGGTTCGGTTGTTGTCCAGTACATACACAATGTTGACAAGCTTAACCTTATTTATGATACAGTTGAGAGAAAGCTTCAGTGTTTCGCAAAGCTTTGCTTAGATGTCACTACTCTAATATTGAATCATTTTTTTCTATTTGTGCTGAATGAATCAATGTTTTTAATGAATCATTTGAGTAAATAATTCAATAATTCACTCATAAAGACATTTGGTGAATTTAGAACCGCTACTACTAACGTGTTATCTATGGAAGCCCTTTTCTGCCACTGAATAAAAAATGTAAAAAGGTAATGGTGACTTTTTATTTCATAATTCTCACTTGCTTTCTCACTAGTTTAAATCTAGCAATTGTGACCATTTTTTCTCAGAATTGTGAATTTATCTCAAGTTTATCACAATTTATTGACTGACAGCTCTCCTGTCCCCATGTTGAGAGAAATCAGGAGTAAGTGCAGAGGTGTTGTGTGTTGGCTTATTCATTTCACTTTTGGTGTGAAAAGGTTTTGACAATTGCTAAAAAAATATATACATTTTAATATATAAAAAGCAGGCAAGCCCAGGCCAGGTGAAAAAAAGTAACATAGCACATTACTTTTCATAAAAGTATCTTAGTAACATAATTAGTTACTTCTTTAGAGAGTAATGTAATATTGTAATGTATTACTGTTAAAAGTAACCTTGTTACTGTTTGAGACCCTGGACCACAAAACCGGTCTTAAAGGGTTACTCCACCCCAAAATGAAAAATGATAGTCATTAATCACTTATCCCCATGTCGTTCTAAACCTGTAAAAGCTTTGTTCATCTTCGGAACACAATTTAAGATATTTTGGATGAAATGTCACTGTCCCATTGACTGCCAGGTAAATAACACTGTCAAGACCCAGAAAAAAGTATGAAAGACATAGTCAAAATAGTCCATCTGCAATTAGTGGTTCAACCATAATTTTACAAAGCTACGAGAATACTTTTTGTACACAAAGAAAAAATAATGACTTTATTCAACAATTCGTCTCCGATTGACGCAGCTGATACTAGGGCTGTGTATTGGCAAGGGCCTCACGATACGATACATATCACGATATATGGGTCACTATACAATAAATCACGATATATTGCGATGCAATAAATATTGTGATATATTGCAATAGTTTGTATTAGCATGTGTATCACATTATATTGATAACTTGAGTCGGCAGACAAATAAAAATTCCAATTCCAATTTATTAGAACTGCACACTGAACAGGGAACTCAGTGAAATGTATTAAGTGCATATTGTTGAACACTTAACTAAAATGTATATGCCACTAAAGTCACATATAAATTAAATAAACAATTCGGCCACGGGACTTAATAATTGGGTAGCCAGGATGATTTAAGAAAGATGTATATATGTAACAAAGTTCAAGATGCGGGAGAAGGAGAAGGATGCGGGAAGCGGCAAACGTCTTTAATAACAAAATAAACGTTAACAGCAAAATGAAAGTAAGCGGCAGCCGCCTCCTGCCAGGCTCTAGTGCGGATTTGTGTTTGTGTTTATCAGAATCCACTCAATCCAATTAGTCTTGCAAGCTAATTAATCCTGTCATTATAACAAAGCATGTAGACGCGTATGTAGAATGCACGTTCAGTGCCGCCGAGAGTTTCACGCGACCGTTAAAATGAAACCGGTCGGCGCCGATAGTGAACATATAGTGCTGTTGCGCTACGGGCGTCCCGAGTTCGAATCCCGGCTCGAGGACCTTTCCCGACCCTACCCCCTTCTCTCTCTCCCACTTCACTTCCTGTCAATAATGATCTGTCCTACAGGTCCTTCTCAAAAAATTAGCATATTGTGATAAAGTTCAGTATTTTCTGTAATGTACTGATAAACATTAGACTTTCATATATTTTAGATTCATTACACACAACTGAAGTAGTTCAAGCCTTTTATTGTTTTAATATTGATGATTTTGGCATACAGCTCATGAAAACCCAAAATTCCTATCTCAAAAAATTAGCATATTTCATCCGACCAATAAAAGAAAAGTGTTTTTAATACAAAAAAAGTCAACCTTCAAATAATTATGTTCAGTTATGCACTCAATACTTGGTCGGGAATCCTTTTGCAGAAATGACTGCTTCAATGCGGCGTGGCATGGAGGCAATCAGCCTGTGGCACTGCTGAGGTGTTATGGAGGCCCAGGATGCTTCGATAGCGGCCTTAAGCTCATCCAGAGTGTTGGGTCTTGCGTCTCTCAACTTTCTCTTCACAATATCCCACAGATTCTCTATGGGGTTCAGGTCAGGAGAGTTGGCAGGCCAATTGAGCACAGTAATACCATGGTCAGTAAACCATTTACCAGTGGTTTTGGCACTGTGAGCAGGTGCCAGGTCGTGCTGAAAAATGAAATCTTCATCTCCATAAAGCTTTTCAGCAGATGGAAGCATGAAGTGCTCCAAAATCTCCTGATAGCTAGCTGCATTGACCCTGCCCTTGATAAAACACAGTGGACCAACACCAGCAGCTGACATGGCACCCCAGACCATCACTGACTGTGGGTACTTGACACTGGACTTCAGGCATTTTGGCATTTCCCTCTCCCCAGTCTTCCTCCAGACTCTGGCACCTTGATTTCCGAATGACATGCAAAATTTGCTTTCATCCGAAAAAAGTACTTTGGACCACTGAGCAACAGTCCAGTGCTGCTTCTCTGTAGCCCAGGTCAGGCGCTTCTGCCGCTGTTTCTGGTTCAAAAGTGGCTTGACCTGGGGAATGCGGCACCTGTAGCCCATTTCCTGCACACGCCTGTACACGGTGGCTCTGGATGTTTCTACTCCAGACTCAGTCCACTGCTTCCGCAGGTCCCCCTCTCGTTGTGCAGCGTTTTCTGCCACACTTTTTCCTTCCCACTGAGGTGCCTTGATACAGCACTCTGGGAACAGCCTATTCGTTCAGAAATTTCTTTCTGTGTCTTACCCTCTTGCTTGAGGGTGTCAATGATGGCCTTCTGGACAGCAGTCAGGTCGGCAGTCTTACCCATGATTGCGGTTTTGAGTAATGAACCAGGCTGGGAGTTTTTAAAAGCCTCAGGAATCTTTTGCAGGTGTTTAGAGTTAATTAGTTGATTCAGATGATTAGGTTAATAGCTTGTTTAGAGAACCTTTTCATGATATGCTAATTTTTTGAGATAGGAATTTTGGGTTTTCATGAGCTGTATGCCAAAATCATCAATATTAAAACAAAAAAAAGGCTTGAACTACTTCAGTTGTGTGTAATGAATCTAAAATATATGAAAGTCTAATGTTTATCAGTACATTACAGAAAATAATGAACTTTATCACAATTTGCTAATTTTTTGAGAAGGACCTGTATCTCAATAAAGCCAGAAAGGCCAAAAATAAATCTTAAAAAAAAAAAAAAAAAAAAAAAATTAAACCTAAAGTAAAGGCGCACGCGCATTTAAAAGCAATTTTAATATCCTGCGGTTAGAGAGGGACTCCCAAATGCACGCAAATTAGGCTACATAACATATCTAGGCTTTTTAACAGGTCTCTAGCTCTGTATCATTCTTGAGAAATTTGGTTTCTATATGCACTTTGAATATTGAGGGAGTATAGCCTACTTTGATTATGGCTGCATTTAATATGACTAAGAAAGAACTGTGTTGTTTATTATTTATTTTTATACTGTTTTTATTTATATGTACAGTATATATGTTCCCCTACTTCTCAAGCTAAAGTTTAACCCTTGTATGTATGTATATATGGGTCGCGTCAATTTAAAAAGAAAAAACTAGGGTCGCTTTAAAAAAGTTTGAAAACCACCGTGTTATGTGTCTGCGAGTCGTGATCACATAGCGCGGCTCCCTAGTGTTCACCATATACCTGAGGCCGGCATTTTCAACCTCAACGGCATTTGTTTTGTCTAATTCAGTACTCCCTGGTATACTGTTAAAACCAAAGTGCAGCCACATGTCAGCTCTGAAAGCTTTCATATTTTCCACCATGCTCACTCTTGCTTACTTCGGACACCGTTCCACCGTTCTGCTTAGCGTGGTTAGCGACATCTACTGGAGCGGAGGAGGAGGTCGTTTGGCACAACTTGGATCGATACTTGAGGTTGAACTATCGAAACACTATCGTGAAAGAAATCATCGCGATAGTTAGATGTATCGATATTTTTGCACAGCCCTAGCTGATAAAGAACAGCGTACTCTGTTTGCATCCAGAGGATACTCTCCAAAATGGTGCTGCAGGGATGCGGAGGAGACGAATTGTTAAATAAAATTATTTTTGTTTTCATCCAAAATATCTTAAATTATGTTCTGAAGACAAACAAAGCTTTTATGGGTTTTGAACGACATGGGGGTAAGGGATTAATGACAAAATTTTAATTTTGGGGTGGAGTAACCCTTTAAGTAGCATGGGTATATTTGTAGCAACAGCCAAAAATATATTGTATGGGTCAGAATGATCGATTTTTCTGTCCCATTAAGATATTTTGTAATTTTTTTTTTTACCATAAATATATTAAAACTTACTTTTTGATTAGTAATATGCACTGCTAAGGACTCCATTTGGACAAGTTTAAAGGCAATTTTCTCACTATTTTGATTTTTTTGCACCCTCAGATTCCATATTTTCAAATAGCTGTATCTTGGCCAAATATTGTCCTATCCTAAAGTCTTAATTTAAAAGAAAAATGACGCTTATGACTGGTTTTGTGGTCCAGGGTCACATTTATCGCATATAAAATAACATGCTAAAATAGCATGCTAGTATGCAGTTCCGAATTCTACACTTCTTGAATAAATCAGTGTTTTAAACTTAACAGACATTAACATTTTTTTATTTGATAATTTTTTTTTATTTTTTTTTTTACAATAAATAGGCTACTTAAGCAGGCTTAAGTAACTGTGCTTTGACTGTTTTATGTAATATATCAATTAGCTATAAAAGCAAGACATAGTTGTCCTGTGTTATCTATTGTTTTCCTGGCCGAGTTAGTTATTCACTGCTGTAAAAACATGTTTCTAAATCTGGTCAGCATGATAGCAGGTACACTACATTATCTACAATATATTCTCTCCTCTTGACCTTTAACCTGTTTGTTTTGGGTCAGGAAGTTCCACCCTGATCTTCTATTGTTCTGTCATGGTTGTTGTATTGCGACAATTATTATATAGGCAAATTTCAAAGTCTTTGAAAAGCACAGAGCATGCATATATAGACGGTACATGACGTGACAACTAAACCAGGCCGCAATGCGGCACGGTGTATCTATGTACACCTATGACAGATCATCCTGTTTATCCATGATCCCCTGTCACATTGCTTTGGACTGCGATAAGCATGTTATTTAAGGTAAGGGGCAGCCTATGAAGCCGTATGTTGGCGCTGAAGCCAGAAATCATGTGCTTTTAGCATAGCACAGTCCGACACACCGCCCTGCCTCTTCCTGCACTGATAACAGGGTGAGGGACGGTAGAATTGACCGATGGTGGTGGGTCATAATGGGTGGCAGCTCCTTGACTCTTCTCGGCAAACCCAACAGCTTTTGCCTCAGGAAACGTATTCAGAATAGTGTCCAGTCAGCATTTTCCTACTAAATCTAAATGGCTCGGCCTTATTTACAGGCTCCTGTTACATAAACGTGCTCTGTAACATCTGACATGATTGATTGAACACCATCGCCCCCGAAGATCAGCTGACTATTTTGGAATCGAGGGCTTTACGAATGACGCAGCATCTAATTTTGCTGATGCCAAGTAAAGGAGCATGAGCTCAATGGCACTTTACTATTATAAGGCCAGGTGTAGTCACGATTTGTCTGTAGCGGGAAAACGAGGGCCAGAGCAACTTTGGCAGGAAAGATCTCATTTTCTGTGCTGTGGCTGCTCAGGAAACTCAGCCATTCACTGTTCTATATACTCCCATCCTGAAGTGGGGGAGTAAGGTCGCTTAAGAGACTAGGGGGTGGAGGGATGCAGAAATACTAATAACAATTACACAGTTTCCATTTTGAAACAGTCATGTTTATTTTTATTGTCATCTCCTCCCTTTAATGTTTAATGGCAGCTATTTTCTCTATTTCCCCTCGGTGGAATGTCAGTATTACTGATTGTGCTTTTAAAGCGTTTGTACTTGTGATTAAGGTTTTCCCCACATTTGCTGTTATTTGTGGTGTCTGGGACGTGCGATTGAACTACAGTTCTGTCTGTCAGAATTTCGGAAATACATAAAATATGACCTACTGCATGATCGGGATGGACCTTTGATTTATTTTAACATGTTGCATAAACTACTTGAACAAAATAATATCTTACTTTACAGCGTTTTTTGTCTATTAGTCTGAGACTACAATGTTAAACTCTAATTAAAATACGTCATTTAGAAAATAAATTGCAACATTTTTAATATATTATGGAGGAAAATTACATAAAATATGACATTTAAATTCATTAAATCTTACCTTATAGTATGTTTTTGTCTCAGTGTGAGACTGCAATGAAAACTGGTCATTTAAAATTTAATTTAAAAGTTTAAAACAGATATATTATAAGGGAAAATCAATATAAAATCAAATTTATCGAACATGTTGCATAACTAAACTACTTGAACACAAAATAATATCTTGCTTTACAGCTGTTTTGTGCATTAGCGTTAAAACATCTTATTCAAAAGTCCCCATAAAATCAAAGTTTTTGGCTTTTCGTATGAACATGTTAGCCTTATGGTCATTTATGATTCAAAACAATGGAAAAATTCGCATTTACAAGATTTAAGCATTGAAAACTTATAGTCTCTAACTTCCGCCAATATGGATCAACGATTTTGATGACATCACCCTGCACTTCAACTTCTCATCAAACATTCTGTCCAATCAAATGCTCTATAGAATCCGAAATGTCCCGCCTCCTACACTATAAATAGACACTGAAGCTGCGTCTGAAATCGGTCACTTGTTCACAGAATTAGTATTTTCTGTGCAGTGAATGGGGGTAAAATTGGGGTAAAAAAAGTTTTGCGTTGTGTCACGTGTCACAAGAGACACAATAGCACGGAGCAGATCATATGTGCAGTTGGCACAGAAAATAAATCGTAAATTCTACACAGAATGGAATATTTTACAATGATATGGATGAGATTGTGGCTGCCATACGCTATCAAATGCGGTTTTACCAAGCATAATGGCTCTGTCCCAAGCTTGGCTATTTAAAAAAGGAAATTGAAGCTACTTCAGCATATATAATAATGCTGCGTGTTTCAAAGCACTTCAGTGGACCTTTATACTTGAAAAATAAAGTTTTATGAACTTTAAAAAAAAAAATCAAACAAAGAAAGGAAAAGTACTGAAAGTATTGTTAAAAAGGTTGATAGATCCTAAGAGCCTTAACCTTTGCATGCTTTATCTGTGTGTGTGAATTAATAGTCTGAGATGCCAAAGGTCTGGATGCGTAACGCAGGTCAGCGGAAATCATTTTGATATTTTGCTGCTCTTTATTTATCTTCCTCTCGCTCGCACTTCCATATTGACTTGAGATATTTGTATTGTCTTCTAATTTTGAGCCATTGTTCTGAGGTGGTTTATAATTATGAAGCTGATAAAACATGGGTGTTAACAGCCCAGAGGTCTTCTCGGCACAAGGCGCATGTGTCAGCCAGTGTCTTCTGCTTCGGGAGAAAAACAAAGAGAGAGAAATTAATGAGTCACAGAAATGACACTGTTATCTCTCAGCAGGAAGCTGTCACTGAAGCCTAGATTCATGTCAATGACCCTCACCTGCATCTAAATACAAGCAGTTTGCTAATAGAGGAAACCACGGCTATTTGTCACAGTCTTTGTGTTTCAAATGACTGGTTTTGTTTCAAATGTTTTTTTGTTTTTTTTTCCCCAGCATTGTTGTTGAAAATCTCTTTTAGAATATTAGAATATTTTAAAATCATTTAAATAAGGTAAATTTTAAAGGGAACTGCGGGTATAACGCAATTACGTCTCATACTGAAATATATAGTAGAAAAGCCATGAAAGATTTACATTTAAAAAAAAACAACTTCATTTTATGCATATTTTAGACTATGGGGGACATTATTCTGATGGCATGAAATGGTTGCATTCGGAAAGCTACTGGTGCTACCTGTTGCAATTTTTACCGCAACACAACTCCGAAAATAAAATACTGATACAATGACAGCTACTGAACAAACTTACAGGGGGCAACGGACATTAGCATAGGCTTAAACCAAATGCTGTACCATCGATTTTTCCCCACAAGGAGTCTAAACGCCCCCAGATTTCGAGTGAAATTCATGCTTAGAAACTCCTTCAGTGGCCGCGGCGTCATGACAAGCATTGGCAGGTTTAAATCCTGCCAGGATGCCATCTAGCGTTTCTTGTCTCTGCCGTTTGTAAGTTTGGCCAACCACAAATGCCTTTTGTTCCTTAAACAGTTTTTTGCACTCTTCTCCTTGATTTGTCATAACTTTTGGCAGTCTATAGTACTCCAAATGTTTTTCCTGGTCCGACCGATTAGTACAGACTATGTAAATTAGTAAAACATGACACTAATTGACCATTTTCAACAGCAATAATCAGCAAAGTATGCAAGTTTCTTTTGGTTTAGTGACATTGTTTACATTCATTGTCCCCAATATGGCCGCGTCTTGAAAACATTGTATTCCAAGTTGTGTTGCGGTAAAAAAAAAAAAAAAAAAAGGTAGCGGCGGTAGCTCACCGAGTGCAACTATTTAACATCATCGAAATAATGGCGCCCCCCATAGTCCAAAATATGTATATAACGACGTGGATTTTTAAATAAGGTCATTCTTGAATGGGTTTTCCACCACATACTTCAGTAAGATACATAATTTACGTCATATTAAGCTATACTACAAGTCTAAATATCCAGGGTTGAAAATTGCTTCTACGCCAAATCTGTGTGATAGAAAACGCAAGGCATGTTGTCACAAAAGGTAAACGTGCATTCAATAAACAATATTTTTTTTAAAATAGGCATTAACGCTGAAAATGCTCCATAGAGTTTTTGTAGCCAAGATTGTAAACTGTATAGACATTTTATTTTATGTTTTTAATAATAAACGACACTGAGTAACAATGATGTATACCAGCTTTAGTCTATCCTACGTTCTCACTCGGACAAAAATGCTGTTATACACACAGCACAGGAAAGTACAACTTATTGAAAGTACCCCCACTCGTTGCAATACATTGTAATGACTTCACAACTGCCTGACTGGAAACGCGCGCGAGGAGGCGTGTGCGCTACTGTCCCGGAGCGCGCGCAGGAAGGGAGGGCGATTGTCCGGTCACAAATACTCAATGGTCCGAACGCAACGGTTAAAAGCGGGAGCAAACACATGTTGAAGCAGAGTCAAGGCACCCAGACAGTAAAGGAATGAAATTATGTTCGAGCGCGACTATCAGGCCGGACAAACAGAGACGCGCGCTGTGAACCTTCCCGCAGAAAACGCTGTTTCGTGCGGAGCTGTCCAAGGTGGAGTTGGATGATGGGATGAAGCACCTGTTGCTATGCCAATATCTACAAACGAGAACGAGGATGCGATGCTGAAACTTGGCTATGTAATGGATTGACCCGTGTAAGCCATTTAAGAGCTTGATATTACATGCTATGATATTGTATGCAAAACTTGTCAGGTTTAAACACTTACCATGGCTGGATGTCGGATACATTGATGTTAAGCTCTAAATAATCAGTTTCATCTGGAAACCATTGCACTTTGGTCAATGATTCACGAGCCTAATCCCCACGAGTGCCCATTTTAATTCACCACCGTGATATGGACGTGGAAAAAGTCAGTTGTGTTAACGAAATGCCACGAGGTGCTGGGAGAGACGCTCGCGTTGCAGGGTGCGCGGCTCGCTGATCCCCTGACACACTTAACGCGCGTCAATGACGTTAGCTCCTCGGTTAAGACTGGCGAGGCTCGGCCTGCTGACTGCGTGTCTTTATTCATGGCTGGTGGTGGAGGGATGCGGACCGGGTCCAGGTTACGGCACTCGCCATAGGCAACGAAAGCTGACTCCAATGTCTTACAAGCAGTACGTGCCCGGTGTTTCTGAGAACAACCTGGGAGCGAGCGGAAGAGCGGAGGGCAGGATAACGCGCAGTTCGGAACGCTTCAATGAACTCGTGTGCAACTATAACACTGACATTGACTTCAAAGACGAGGAACATACCAAAGCTGACCGGTTCATGACCAAGGTAAAGGAAACCAGTGTCTAACAGAATCAGCTGAGTCCCATTTTGCACACGGGTCACTCCACAGTGCCTGCTGTGTCTTGAACACGTTTAAACAACGACTAAACGATATTTTAATCTTTCTTAACAGATTTTCAAATACACTGACGTTCAAAAGCATTCTGTTATGCGCATCAAGGCTGCATTTACTTGATACAGAAAAAAACGTAATATTGTGAAATATTATTACAGTTTAAAATAATGGTTTTCTATTTTATTTTAATATAATTTATTCCAGTGATGTAAAGCTGAATTTTCAGCATCATTACTCCAGTCTTCAGTGTCACGTGATCCTTTAGAAATCATTATATGCTGATTTATTATCAATGTTGAAAACAGTTGTGCTGCTTAATATTTTGTGATACTTGTTTTATTCTTTGATGAATAAAACGTTAAAAAGAACATTTAACGTTTCTATTTATTCAAAATACAAATCTTTTCTAACAATATAAGTCTTTGCTATCACTTTTTATTCATTTAACACATCCTTGGTGAATAAAGTATTAATTTCTTAAAAAAAAAAGAGAAAGAATAACGATTTACTGACCACAAACTTTTACATGGTTTATACTGTTACTAAAAGATTATTTATTAAAGAACCCTGAAATAAAAAATCACAGGTTCCAACAAAATATTAAGCAGCACAACTGTTTTCTACACTGATAATAAATAATAAATTATCATGATTTCTGAAGCACAGTGTGACACTTAAGATTGGAGTAATGATGCTGAAAATTCAGCTTTGCATCACATGAATAAATTGCCTTTAAAATATATTCACATTCATTTAACTTTGAAATAATATTTCACAATATTACTGTTTTTTTCTGGCATTTTTGATTAAATAAATGCAGCCTTGATGAGCATAATAAAAACATTTATTAGAAATGTATTATTCTACTTTATTAGAATACATATTCGATTTTTTTTTAATTATGTGTCAACTCTGTTACCATTAATACTCTCCTTCATTAAAATGATGCATATGTCATTAGGGCATCTTTTTAATTTTCAGAATTTTTTTATTTACAAGTAAGTGCCTGATCTTTTTTATTATTTCATTAACTCTGTCAGTAGGGTTGTAACCATGGTTATGTGCGTTATACAGTTACTTGCACCGCTATCAGCATTAAATTATCTTTCTCATATATAACTCTCAATACTTTGTAGTGTCATAATCTTGAGAACAAGGCTAGTAACTGCTGGTAAAACTGTCAACCTTGTTACTGTCAACCCTGTTTAAAGGCTGGTCCTTATCCTTATAAAGGACTGTATAGGAATTTTAGAGTTTATACAACTAGCACAAAGCAGTTTATTAACACCTAACGACATGCTTTGTTTCATGTAGTGTTTAAAATCTAATTTAAAATTAAAATGGAAAAGGCACATTTCGTGGAATGACCCAGATGCATTGGGTGGCCCTTTCAACTCTCTCAGTCATCCATGACATACTTCATGCACAGTTAAACAGTACTTGAAAATAAAGGGGTTTTGTTATTCCTGTAATTCAACTGTTTCATTGTCTTTTTTTGGAGGTTTGTTCAATTGATGCAAACAACTATAGAGCGGTGGTACAAGGTGAATTTTTCTGAACAAGCTGTGCAAAATTTTAACTAGTCCTCAGACGATCTCGTGATGTTAATAGAATGTTTACCCATGTTGCCATGTTCCCTAGGCAATGTAAAAACGTGACAATAAGACTGTCTGGACTGCCACAACACCATTTAATCTTTAACCAAGTTCTTCGTTAGTGAGCTATAAAATGATCACTACACCTCTACTTCCTTAGCCCAAGAGTGTGTGCGTGTTCCCTTGTATAAACATGAAGGTAGGTAAGGCAGATAACATTGTGAAGAACAGTGTACAGAGTACACTAAATATTATTTTTTAACCTTAAATACACAGAAGCCAATATGTGAGACATTCCGAATATGAATTTGAACATTTTCAGCTGAGCAAGTTAATAGAAACAGACACTGTGTTCTTTGGCATGGCCTAATCCGTTATGGTACCATAGGTCGTTTTGAGATATTACTGATAAGTTTGATATGACTGATAATAGATTGGCATCTAGTTAACTGCGAGGACCCTTATGAAAGTGCTTCAAGTTGGTGTATGTGTACGTATGCATGTGCCCTCTGGTTGCCCAACTCTGAAAGCTATCCTTTGTGCATCTTTTCAAGCCTCTGCGGGGTCGCCTGTGCAGAATTCTCGCCTGTTGAAGTAATGGCACCATCGGAAAAGCCTCTATTGTAGTTTTCACAATGAATCGCCTCTGTCCAACAGCATTGCGAGAAAAATCTCCCTGGTTTGTTTTCTTCCCCTCTTGATTTCTCACTCTTGCTGTCACATTCCCAAGTACACGTCTAAACATTCCATCCATCTGCCCTCTCGCTCAGACTGGTCTTTGCTTTCTTCTCGCTCTAATTGGCTTTTTGACCCTGTCTTGCTCTCTCGCCTTTTCCCATACCCTCTTAATCGCGACCCTAGGTCACATAATATTATTTTCACTGACAAATAATACTACTTCTTCACAGATTCCCCATTACGTGAGGTGTAGAGAGACGCGAGATTTTGAGAATGCAAGGAGGAAGGCTAAATTGTGTGTTACAAAGTCTCAAGGTTGACACTGGGGTCATTCAGTAGACTGTGTGAAAATGTTCCAATCGTGTGAGGAAAAAAAAGGAATTGACCTTGGCTTTACTCTGTGGCCATGCTGAAGTGTCCAAAGAATGCTGGAAATGAGTTAAAGTAGCTTTGTTCTTATTGTTAGATGTTGGGGGGTGGAAATGGCCTTTTGCAGAGCTGAAAATGCTGGAGAAAAATTGCTGATGTCTACCGGCGCCGAATTCTGACAAAGAATTCTGAAATGTCATGGTATTTGCTGTGCTTTCAGCTTTAGCACACCTTTGTTTTGAATCATTGGTAAAAAAAAAAGGAGGAGTTTTGGCACATCTGGGACAACTGAGGTGAAAATATACCTAAAAATGAAAGTCCTTCTTTTAGAAGTTCTAAATCTGTACTACCTATTCTGTTGAACACAAAAGAAGGTATTTTGAAAAATGAAAAGTCAATGGGGTCCAAAGTTGTTTATGGTATAGTCTTTCCTTTGTATGATCTGTTTGATGGTTTCATTTGTTCTTTCTGCTTTGCAGCGCTGCAAGGATTGCCTTAACAAACTGGCAATTGCAGTAATGAACCAGTGGCCTGGTGTCCGACTGCGAGTGACAGAAGCATGGGATGAGGACGGCCATCACCCTCCTGGTTCTTTGCATTATGAGGGTCGTGCAGTTGACATCACCACCTCAGACCGGGACACAAAAAAATATGGACTACTTGCACAGTTGGCAGTTGAGGCGGGATTCGACTGGGTGCACTATGAATCCAAGTACCACGTGCACTGCTCTGTCAAAGCCGGTAAGCTTGTAAATCTTTGCTTTTCATTGTTATTCCTCATTCAGAGCTTTTCATGTAGCTCTTAAAGTGATAGTTAACCCTAAAATAATTTACTTACCATCATGTAGTTCCAAAACTGTAAGAGGGACAAAAAAAGGAAGATATTTTGAAAAATATCCATACAGTGAAAGTCAGCGGTGTGCAGTGCTGTTTTGGACCCCATTGATTTACAGTGTATGGACAAAAACTAATGAGGGGGAGTAAATTACAAAAGAATTGAAATTTTTGGGTGAGCTATCTCTTTAAATCCTGTCATGATACTCTAGATAAGCTGGTTGATTCTAACTCAAGTTGACATAATGACGTCATTATTCACATGATGCAGCTGATTGGTTTCTTTACGTATCAGCAGCCAATGAATTTTCTGTTCAACATTTAAAGTGATAGTTCACCCAAAAAGGCAAGTCATTAATTACTCACCCTCATGTCATTCCAAAGTTGTAAGACCTTTGTTTATCTTCGGAACACTTTTTTAAAGGTATTTTTGATGAAATCCGAGCTTTCTGACTCTACATAGACAGCACGGGTTCTACCATAGGCACCGATCCCGTGGGCTCAGGGCCTCGAGCACCCACGGAAATGATTGAGCACCCATGGGAAAACATAAGATATTCTCGGTTCATTTTAATCAATAAGAAGAGGATTGTAGCTTGTATGACTTTATTCTCATTTTCATAGTTTATTTGAGGCAGGTTTTGACGTTTTTTAATGACAAATTTCAAGAGTGCATTATTGTAATACGATAGGGTGCCATCATGAATCTCTCGGCTTGCAGCGGGCTTGCTCTCCTAGAGATTGTGGCTCTGCGCTCCCTCAGATATTACATGTGCATCCTCAAACTTTGTCCTGTGTACGTGCAATTCGTGAACAAGTTCTTATTGTAAACATTAAATAATTTTATTTAGTGAAGCGCAGCCCTCAAAGAAAGAATGTGTTGGTTGCTAAATAATGTATTTTCAGTAGCCTATGTGCTTTTCACTTTGCAAGATCAATTTTGTGTAGTGAATTTATCACGCACCGTCCCACGGAGAATACTTTAGAAAAAAAATAATACCCAGTACTGAGTAATGAGAATGAAATATTTTCAAATATCAAATTTGTTGTGCATGTGTATGATAACTTGTCCCCGTTAATATTCAGTGGTTGAAATATCTGTGAAAATGGGTTTTATATTTTTTAAAAAAATGCATGTTTGGGGGGCCTAATGAGCACCCACCAGCAGAAACATAAATTAGCGCCTATGGGTTCTACCGTGCTCAAGGCAGAGAAATGTAGTGAGAACATACAATGTTAAAATAGTCCATGTGACATCAGTGGTTCAACCATAATTTTATGAAGCTATGAGAATACTTTTTGTACGCGAAGAAAACAAAAATAACAACTTTATTCAACGATTTCTCATCATTTCGCCATTATCGAGATTTCCATGATGCACACGTGCACATTCTTCTGTTCTTAAACAAGGCACAGACTTTATTCAACAATTTCTTCTCTCCCAGGATAGTTCTCTGCCATTATCGACGCACACTTATGATGCTGTGTAATGGCAGAGAACTATCTCTGGAGAGAAGAAATCATTAAATAAAGTTGCTGTTTGTGTTTTCTTTGCACCCAAAGGGTATTCTTGTAGCTTAGTTGAACCACTGACGTCACATGGACTGTTTAAACAATATCCTTACTACGTTTCTATGCCTTGACCCTGGTAGTCTTGCTGTCTATGGAGGGCATCAAAAATATCTTAATTTGTGTTCCAAAGATGAATGAAGGTCTTACGGGTTTGGAGCAACATGAGGGTGAGTAATTATTGACAGGATTTTCATTTTTGGGTAAACTATCACTTTAAAGTGCCTAATGTAATAGTTGTAGAGTGCTTCAGAACTCTCTACCTTCCCCAGCTCCACCTGTATAGATCTGCTATAGATAGATGTGCAGCAGTAATGTTTCTTTATGTTTGTGAATGTATTGGCAGTAGCAAGACCAAACACATTAACATTGGCATGTATATTACCACGCTAATCTCTCTGAGAGCTGTCAAGACAGAACTTGATTTCAAGTTGAAGTTGATAACTCATTTCACTTCAATTTTGTTTTCCAGACCACTCTGTAGCTGTAGAAAAAGGTGGCTGCTTTTCAGGATCGGGACTTGTGACAACGGCTAATGGCGTGCAAAAACCTATGTCGTGTTTGCGGCCTGGCGAGAAGGTGCTTTCCTTGTCTGAGTCAGGTGAAATTGTTCTCAGTCGGGTACTTCTCTTTTTACATCTGGATAAAGAGAGCAGAACCACTTTCTTTATTTTTACCACTGAAAATGGAAAAAGAATGGCACTTACTTCCAATCACCTCATCTTTGCGGCTCCCAATCTCAAACTGCACCACCATGAGTATGAAGCTATGTTTGCCAAAAAAGTCAGGACTGGGGACTATATACTTACTACTCGGGACAACAGAGGACTTCAGCCATCTAAAGTGGTCTCAATTTTACTGCAGGAGAGGATGGGGGTTTATGCTCCTTTGACAGAACATGGGAACTTATTTGTGGATGGCGTGCTGGTATCAAACTACGCTTCTATTGAGGATCACAGACTCGCACACTGGGCATTTTTGCCTTTCCGTATTCTTTCTTACTTTTTCCAGACGGCAGTGGAAGAGAACTCACAAAGAGTGACGGTTAAACGTAGTGCCATGTTCCCTAATATCTGTTCCACAGATCAGACCTTCCTTACAAATGTGATGCACAATAGTTCTTCCAGCATATGCAAGAAATTCCCAGATGTCACAGTGGAAATTGAAAGTGAACACAGTTTTTTGCAGCAAAAGGAGGTTTATTGGTATGCAAGGCTTTTGCACACATTAGGACGGATATTTCTTGACCCTCACAAGTTTTACTGATGATCAAAATAAATTATAGCTTTTTAAAAACTACTGACCAAAAAGGAAATGCAATAGGCACTGTATAATTACTCACCACATATAATGTCCAGTTACAATTACTTCTTACATTTAGAATTTGTGTTGCAGTTATGCATATACTGTATGTAAAATATTAAGTGTAACTTAAAAAAATCATACTTTTTCAAACATTGAATAATCACCATATGGACAATTATGGGATTCAAAATGTAAACATGTATTTTTGTGTTTGTTTTACAAGAAAATATTTCAAAGAGTAATAAATATTTATTTTTATACTTTTGGATTCATAATATATATATTTCATGTTAAACTGTATGTTTATGTAGTTCTGATTATTTGTTATACCAGACACTGATACAATTGTTGTAATCTTATTGCAGTTTATTGTGTTGCAAAATAAACTTGACCTGCTTAGAATTTATTCGCAACGAACACAAGTTTTATTCTCACTAGACTTGAACTAAGCACAAAATATCATGTCAGTTTCCAGTTAAAAAAGAACTCAGCATATTACATTACATCCTATAGCTGGTAGTTAAACAGAAATGAGTTGTAAGCCAAATATTTTGCTAACTATGTCTAGTGACTAATTGTGGTCAATTTCCAATGTCTGAAGATAAACAGCCATGCACTCTCTGGAAAAAAAAAGATACAAAAGCTGTCACTGTTTAAAAGGTACACATTTGTACCTAAAATGTACATACTGGTACCTAAAAAGTACAAAGTGCACCTTTTGAAAAGATACCGCCACAGTGACAGCTTCTGTATCTTTTTTCTGAGCGTGTGCGCTAAACAGGGAAAAACAGGCTTGCTTTTACTAAGTGCATCACGCCCCCTTGTGGACACCAAAGAATACACCACTGTCTATTCTCATGTGCTTGCTTAGTATGATTTACAATCTCTGTTTTGAAAAACGGCTTCTTGGAATTAATAATAAATAAACAAGGTAATAAATAATTATTTGTAATGTTTTACATTCGTTTTCTATTATTTATCCAGTTTAAAATATGTATTGCATTAATGCAATATAAACAAAATTTTGAATTCAATGGTGCATGGTTCTGATCCATTACAGCCTGACAATGTAAAAGATTTAGCGTTTTAAAATCAAAATAATGCTTTTGAGACTGTTTTGGAAGTGCATGCTTTTTCTCTATTTTTTCACAGCTGTGAAGGTATAGAAGAGGATTATCTTGGTCATGGAGGGGGCAGATGGACACACACCCCCACTGGAGAGGAGATGTTCTATCTGGATCAGGCCCATGGCAAATACTGTAATGTAGACCCACCCAACAATTACCTTCGGTGCACCAATCAGATTTTAAAGATAAGCTTAGTCAGGCTCCCTCCAAACCTTTTCTGTTCAAACTAATCCCGGTGAAAGCTGGAAAGAAGTTATTAATCTTGTCAATGGGGTATGATCAGGAAGCACAGAGAAACAACTGTGCCATCAATTTATGTTCTACAGGGATCAATGTCAAAACAATATGAGACAGATAAAGCCTGTGCTGTGCAACTGAATTTTGCAATATTAGAATTTCAGTTTGAACTGTCTGCAAGATAAACATGACCTAATGCTTGAGTAATATATTGGAGAGAACATGACTTCATTGTGGTAGATGTTGGTAAGTGCTCCAGCGTGTCCATAAATGGCCATTCTTTCATCATATTCATCTCCAGTATACCATTCAAATGTTTTGAACAGTATTCTGTTCTCTTCTGCTCACCAAGCCTGCATTTATTTGATCCAAAGTACAGCAAAAACAGTACAATTTTGAAATAAGTTTACTATTTAAAATAACTGCTTTCTATTTGAATATATTGTAAAATGTAATTTTTTCCTGTGATCAAAGTTGAATTTTCAGCATCATTACTCCAGTCTTTAGTGTCACATGATGTTACAAAAGATTTCTATTTCAGATAAATGCTGTTCTTCTGAACTTTAAAAAATATATATATATATATATATTTTATTAATCTACTATTAATAATAATAATGATAATAATCATCATCATCATATTTTTTGAGTAGCAAATCAGAATATTAGAATGACTTCTGAAGGATACTCATGTTACTGGAGTAATGTTGCTAAAAATTCAGCTTTGAAATCACAGGAATAAATCACATTTTAAAATATATTCAAACAGAAACATAACAGTAATATATTTAAAATACTTTGGATCAAATAAATGCAGGCTTGGTGAGCAGAAGAGACTTCTTTAAAAAATAAATGCAGGCTTGGTGAGCAGAAGAGACTTCTTTAAAAAATAAATGCAGGCTTGGTGAGCAGAAGAGACTTCTTTAAAAAAAATCTTACTGTTCAAAAACTTTTGACTGGTAGTGTATGTGACTCTTGTCAGCATAAAGAACAGGTAAGCTTATTCAACAATGCAGCTTCTATAAGCACAGAGATTGAAACAAGATGATAATATTGAGAAATATCCATGTCATATACAGGCATACATAATACAGTCAACTTTAGAAGGCTTTCTATTTCAAAACTGGCAGCTCATACATTTGCACTCTGGGATCAATAAGGTCTGTCTCTTTTTAAATCTATACTTATCTAGTCTAAGAATAGACTAATAGTTAACCTTTGATCAGGCAATATTTTGTGGTCTCATTTGAAATGTTTTGTTTAGAATCGATTTTCACTGAGCTAATAGTGTGCTAATTTTGAAAGCAAGGATGAACTGGCATCTATTATGACTAAATGTCTCTGTACTTAAGAGTTCTGCTGCTAGCACTGCGGCCGGATAATAAACTGGACACTTAAATTGGCTACCTTTTAAGGCAATAAATAAACAGGATACATAAACAGATGATGTAATTGTTTGGTTGCATAGAAAGATAATTTAGTATTCAATAGATGACTGACTGACTGACTGACTGACTGACTGACTGACAGACAGACAGACAGACAGATAAGATACAAAACAACAGCTATAGTTTTAGTTCATTACAGTATCGCATATCTGCAGCACTGTGAAGGACAGGTGGTTCAACGGTAAATCGGGAGAAATGAACAGAATTAACACCTGTCTAACTAACTTAAACATGACCCAGAGTTTGCAGTGCACCCCTAATTTGTTTGTCCTTTCAAAAGTAGGGGTCGCAGTTGGACTCAGCATCGGTGTTAAAAACATGTTTTAATCTGCAGCCTGCACTCACACAGTCAGAAAGCTGGTGCAGGATTCTTCAAACTGTTACATGAAGCAAGTTTATCAAACAAGCTTGCTAGATTTGTCCAGATTGGAGATCTGGGTGTGGGTTAGCCAAAGCTACTCAGTCTGGATGAAAGCAGCAAACATGAGAGTCCAGCATGAACTCATTTGATTCATTGGTATCGGCCAGCCAAAATCTTAATATCAGGTAGTTTTGCAAACGTTTGCTCGTCCGACAGCACTTCCCCCATCAACAACAAACTAGTAAACCCTGCCTAGCCAAAGCTAGCTTAATGAAATGAAACGGACCCCAGCGATTATTATCCGGAGGATTGTTCCGATCATGTACGAGGACGTTAGCAGCGCATTGTAGGTGAGTGTTAAAAGTAGTATTTATTTTTTTAGAAATAAATATACTTGCTGATTAATCACCCTAGAGATACTCGGGCCCCCCTTCTACGTCCATTTAGCGAAGTGAGTGTGAATCTGTCGGCCAAAATGAATGTGCTGCTAGCTCCATAATGTTACGTACCATTGCGTTTCCTAAACTCAAGGTTACAAACACTAGTGTTCGGGTTGTGCTGTTGTTGTGTTGGCCGTTTAGGTTATTTTCCGATAGCTCGTTGTGTTTTTAGTTTAGCACGAGTGTTTATGTCCTTGGTAAATGGGTAAGCCATATTTTAGCCAGCACCAGTTCGTGAACCATCCGTCATTAAGACCTTATGAACACCAAAACGACGAAAGCTTATACTTAATGTATTGCTTACTGTCGAATATATGTTGTCCTGAAAATCCGAAGTTTATATTTGCTATCCAAGTGATACAACTGCTCTATATGCTGTTGTTGTTGAAAAGAGCAACAGCATTTTGTAGTGTGAAAGTATCCGGCTAGCAAGCTGAGTTAGCAGATGTGAAACTGTGTGATTTTGTTTAATTCATTTATTTTATTTCTTTTTGCAAAAGTTGGCCTGGTAATAAAAATGACATAAAATTTGTTATTATTCTAAAACATGTCGTATTTTTTATTTTTTTTATTTTTTTTGCAGTGGTTGTAGTTTTATACCACATAGGGACGCTACTTCTTGCAGCCTGTTAGCATGCACTGCTTTACAAGAAATGCGTTTGCTCACTTTTTAATATTTGTTCTCGGTTTAAAACATGCTACAACAGAAACGAGTTTATATAGGTATTTCTTTTAGTGACTGTGCTGTCTGTAGCATGTGTGAATGTGGTTGTCAGTTAGCGTGTTGGGACTTAAACCGCTTGGGAAACATGTCAACAAATTAGTGTGAAAGGATTTAGCTTGACAGTTTATTCCAAGTTAAAGGGTCAGGGATTTTCAAGGTGGTGTGGTAAATATTTTAGCTTCGGACAGTTTAAACTTCGAAAAGTCCAAATTCATTTTCTTAAGCCAAACAAAGGTAAAAAAAAAAAAAAAAACACTAGGGCAAATGGCAGCAATGTCCCATATTTTGTAATTAGCTACGCAGTTGAAAGTTGAAATGGGGAAGCAGCAAATGCGTACAGGATTTGTTATCTCTACACAGTTCCTTATGCGAACACCTTAACTTGACAAATTGATCAAACTGACAAACCAAATGATGTTAATAACGTTTAAGATTTAGCTTTCACAGAACAACATTTGATTGAGTTTCCTGAATAACAGGTTAGCATGTCAGGATCAACCAGAACGTAAACACAAGGCGAATTTTGTGCTTTGCCTCCACAGTAATCACAATATATTTTACCTACCTGTAATAAGTTAATTTAAGGATTAATATGATATATGTGACCCTGGACCACAAAACCAGTCTTAAGTAGCATAGGTATATTTGTAGCAAATACATTGTATGGGTCAAAGTGATCGATTTTTCTTTTATGCCAAAAATGATTAGGATATTAAGTAAAGATCATGTTCCATGAAGATAGTTTGTACATTTTCTACTGTAAAAACTTATTTTTTTCTTTATTTGGACATCTTTAAAGGTGATTTTTCTCAATATTTAGATTTTTTTTGAACCCTCAGATTCCAGATTTTCAAATAGTTGTATCTTGTCCAAATATTGTCCTATCCTAACAAACCATACATCAATGGAAAGCTTCATTTATTCAAGCCCTAGGTTTGACACTTATGACTGGTTTTGTGGTCCAGGGTCACATATAATGCTGGTTGCTTGATTTTATTTATGTGCAAAAATTCACAGTCATGCTTAAAGGTCATGCTTAGCCTAAGAAGTATTTTGAGATAGTAGTTTAGGCTTTGAATGAGGATGCCCAGCCATAAACAGTCTTTAAAACAGACTATCTGAAAATTAACCTACAATGAATTCCCTTTAAATATCCAAGGCTGTTACCATAATTAAAATAAGAAAACAGACTGGTGCTGGGCAATGATTAATTGCGATTAATTACATCCAAAATAAAAGTTTTTGTGCACATAATATATGTGTGTGTGCGGTATGTACGTATTATATATAAACACACACACAAATGCATGTATAAGTTTAAGAAAATATTTATGTGTATGTATTAAATATATTTATATATAATATAAATTATATGAATATACACATAATACATCACTTACAATTTTCATCTTACACCTCCAAATTGTGGAATTTGCTCCCGGGTGACGTCAGGGAAGCAAATTCGTTAGGAATTTTTAAATCTCGTCTTAAAACTTTTTACTTTCGCCTTGCTTTTAACTGATTGTTATTGTGTATTACTCTGGATTGTTGTGTATTATTATTACATGTAAATATTTTCTAAATATATGCTATATGTGTGTCATATATTATGTACACACAAACTTATTTTGGATGCGATTAATCATTGCCCAGCACTAAATAATTAAACACATACCGTTTAATTATTTTTATCTAAAAATGATCAGTTTGCTAATTTAATCTGCTAATGTTTTCATTCATTTATTTTTCTTTTCTTTTTTTTTTTACATGGGAGGAAACAGGTATATAAATCAGGAAATGTGTATGACAAGAACAGGACATTGTGTTTCAGTCTGTTGCATATTTTTTTTCTTTTATGCGTGAAATCTTGAGCACATTATGCAATCTTGTAACTGAATTGCATTTCCTGGTGAGCTAGCAACATGATGTGACATTTATTATCATGCTATGATTCAGTTCAGATAGATATATAGACAGATGGATAGATAATGCAAAGAGTAGGCAGAGCAACAGGGTTGTCGGAAAAGAAAGTTAGTCCATAATTGAATAAACGTCACTTTAAACGCATTCAAATTAAGTTACACTGAGAATATTATATTCCTTATGTTATCATTTTGTTAGTATGACCATATTTGCATATAAAAACATGCACCCGTCTCTCACAGGCGGAACAAAATATCGATGCCCGTGTTGTGGCCCGACCTCGTTGTGTGTGTCACAGGAAGCGCGCTACACGGAAGTTGTATTTTCTTTGTGTTTCTCCCTTTAGCGTCGTTTTACATAAAGAAAGTAACACGTTATCTTAGTTATGCACGAAGTTATAGTGTTTTATTGACCGCGGTATATCACTAAGCAACGGAGCTGTGTATACGTGTCTGTATTTGCCCGGTTTGATGATGGACGAGCGGATTATTTTGCAGAGAGTTTGTTAACCCCGGTCAGAAAGCTAGCGTGTTAGCCGCGTCTAGGCAATACTGTAAGCTGAGCAGAACGACGCAGCTGCAAGATCAGAGAAATTTAAAAAAATCTGCAAACTGTTGTTTATCTACCAGCGTTAACCAAAACGGAGAAAAATGCACCGAACACGCGAATCCACCTCATGGTTTGTATTTAATCAGCTGCTTTGTGTTGTTTTTCTATGTACAGTAATGTTTGCGTAGTTAGGTGTGGAGTAATTTCAACTTTGGTGGATTATGCACATTAATTACGGAGTTGCGGTATGGCTAGACGTTCAGAAATCCAGGTGATCGGATGGTTTGCATTATCCAGAGAATGGTTACCTGTAGTTAACCAGTCTAACTTTTCCATTACCGCCTTTGAGAGGCTGAAGTAAAATGACATTGGTTTTGTGGCTGTGGATAATTGCAAAACTTGGATTTGTACATGTATGCGTGCTGCTTTGCATGGTTGGTACAAGCATTTTGACTTTAAATCATGTAACTGTTCTCTCTGTCTCAGATCTCTGCAATAGAGATCTTCTTCAGGAGTAGGAATGGACGAGCAGAAATCAAACTGCGAAGAAAATGATTCAGAAACTGCAGGTTAGTAAACATGAGGGAAAAATACTATTTCTTTAGCCATAAGTCTGTTGTAAATTCTTAAGCATGTCTTTTTACTGGTTATAAAGGGGTATGTAAACACCTTTATAAGTTTTTATTGTAGTACCTACACTCATGCACATTTTCGTAGATGTACTCTAGTTAAAATGCATGGATGTTGAGAGCTTGCATATCTTAAATCTTGCACATCAGTGATATCTTTAAATGGGAATCCTCTCTAGCTTGTGACCTTTGCTTGAAATCCCTCTGAGGGAACAGTGCTACCTATCTGGGATTTTAAAGGGCACATTTATATTTGCTCCATCTTAACTTACGGCTGCCATGTTTCTCTCAGCTGATGATGGGACCCCTGCAAAGGAGAGCGTCCAAGTTGAGGGGGAACTGAGTGCCCCTGTTGCTGCAGAGGACATCTCAGGCACTACTGTGGACACTTCCAGCTCAACATTGTAAGGCCTTCTATAAATATTGCGGTTTGTGCTGCTTTGCATAAAATGTAGGTCATGCTTGAATAGCTCGGTTTATAGGAAAAGGCTATCTTTATTAAATAGAACATGATGTCGGGTAGACAAACTAGTCACTTGTTTAGAGGCATCAACATCATCAGCCAAGGTCAAATATAAAACAGAATTTGAATATTAATGCATCCCATTTGATTACGCAGAGCTGTTTTGTTAAAGCAATGTGTGCAGAGTTGCTGATCGCCTTGCCTGGTTGTTGTTTTTCAGGGAGAATGTCAGGGCCTGTGCTCTGTGTAACTGTGTAGAGCGTAGTCTGCATGGACAGCGGGAGCTTCGGTGTTTTGGACCCTCTTCCGATCGGCCCAGCTTGGAGCCCTCTGTCTCCTCTTTGCCAGCAGCTGGAAACGATGACCTGTCTTCCATTGGATTCTCTGAATCCACCTGTCTGGCATCTCTTTTTGATGACACAGGTATAATGAAATCAAATGGTTTGAATCATAGTCACTGTCATGTTCGGATGTTGGACTGAGACACATTAAGACACAGTAGTTGGTTCCCAATGTGTCGCATTGCTCCATGAATGAGTTGAATAACATGGTTTCTGTTTACATTAAGCATTTCTTTCATAACGTTTTTATAACAAAAAAATAGGTTGTTTAAATTTATGCATGCCTTACTGATTTTTTTTTTCCACTTACCTTACCACAAGAAATATTGTTAATACATGTTATTTTTAGCAGTTGCTTGTATGGTAGGTTTATATAGGTTTGGGGTCAGTATGATTTATTAAAAGCTGTTTTTTGAAGGTCTCTCATGTTCACCAAGGCTGATGGATCAAAAATACGATAAAACTGTAATATTGTGAAATAGTATTACAAACTTACCTGCAAAGCTACCTGAAAAACTATGTGCAAGTGTACCTAGGGCAAAAGCTGCTTTAAAGACAAAGGATGGTTACACCAAATGTTGGTTTAATTTAGTTGCTAGAAGTTAGTTGATAAGTAAAACCTATTTATAACATTATTTTTGACCGCATCCTGGTTTTACAGCATTTTTACCCAAGTTCCTAAAACTTTTAACAGTATTGTAGCTTTGCAGGGAGGTTTCTTGAAGCATCTTGGATGCTTCAGACTCCATGTGCAAACAAAAAACTTACTGGATTATTACAATTAATGGCAAAATGAATGTTTGGGAATGTAAACTGATATTTCTTACTGACACACACTACAGCAAAAGATGGAAATAACTGAAAATACCAGTAGCCTAACACTTTTGCACAGTACTGTGTGTGTGTGTGATGTATATCTAAACCTCATTGTATATTAAATCAACTAAATTTAAAGCGAATATTAATCAGTACATCACAAGAAGGCAAATTTTATGGTTTGAGGGTTATAAAAATACATATGTGACACTGGACCAAAAAAACTGTCTTAAAAGTATTTTTTTTTTTAAATTAAGATTTATTCATAATCTGAAAGCTAAATAAATAATCTTTCCATTTATGTATGTTTTTTTTAAGGATAGACGGTATTTGGCTGAGATACAGTCGCTTTTAAAGTTGTCCAAATGAAGTTCTTAGCAATGCATATTACTAATTAAAAAATATAAGTTTTCATGGAGTTAGGGTAGGAAATTTACAAAATATCTTCATGGAACATGATCTTTACTTAATATCCTAATGATTTTTGGCATTACAGAAAAATCTATGCTTTTGACCCATACAATGTATTTTTGGCTTTTGCTACAAATATACCAGTGCTACTTGTGACTGGTTTTGTTCTGGTCCTATATGTACTTGTCAATAATCATTTTGAAAAACAAACAAAAGCCTGATTGTTATTTTTTTGTCTCTATGACAGTGTGTAAGCCCACAACCATGAGCCCTCATTTCACCTTCTACCTTGCTACTGGTTTTGTGATCCAAGGTCACACATGTGAATAAATGTAGCCTGATTGAAAAAGTGCTAAATTCTCTCACTGGCTTCAGGGTTTATGTTGAGCCCTGCAATAGGTTAATCTGTGGTTTGTGAGCATATGTTTTAGTGGGTAGGTTTAGCTGACTTGCTATGATAACTGTATGTGTGAATCATAGATCAAAATTGGGATTTTAAGAAAACAAGACCTAATAAATCTTGTCTTTAATGTATTATTTTTTTCAGTGGTGTTATAACTGCAAATCCTTTCTTATGAAACAGGGAGCTGCTGGGTTCACCACTGGTGTGCCGTGTGGTCTGAGGGAGTGGAGCAGACTGAGGGTGAGGTGCTGATAAACGTGGATAAGGCAGTCATCTCAGGGATACAGCGGGTAGGCTGAGAGCTTCCTTTATCAGAGCATTAAACCTCGTATATCTTGCTTTATGGCAGGCAAATTAACTTTTCTTTCTTTTACTTGGCTTTTCTATCTCTGCTTCAGCCATGTGATTATTGTAAACGGATGGGTGCTACCATCCGGTGCCGGGCCGAAGGCTGCTCACGGTTCTACCACTTCCCCTGCTCGGCTGCGAGTGGATCATTCCAGTCCATGAAGCAGCTGGCGCTCCTCTGTCCAGAGCACATAGACAAGGCTGAGGAGATAGGTACGGAATTGCAGGAACAGATGCTATATCATCAGTAAACAACATTTGCGTTTCAGCGGTTGCTGAGATGATGCTGTGTTTGTTTTGCAGCCGGAGAGGAAGCACGCTGTGCAGTTTGCGACTCAATTGGGGAACTGTCAGGTCTGCTTTACTGTACAGGCTGTGGGCAGCACTATCATGATGCCTGTCTAGAGATCAGTGCCACACCACTTCAACGGTCAGGTTGGCAGTGTCCCGAGTGCAAGGTGTGCCAGACCTGCAGGTATGTTTGAATGCGTCTTGCATTCTTTACATCCAGTGTCATGACTTTTTTTAGTCAAAAACAGCAATTTTTGGTTTCATCATCAGAAACGGTGATGTTTAAAGGGATGGTTCACCCAAAAATGAAAATTCTGTCATTAATTACTTACCCTCATGTTGTTCCAAACCCATAAGGCCTTTGTTATCTTCAGAACACAAATTAAGTTATTTTTAATAAAATCCAAGAGCTTTCTGACCCTGCATAGACAGCAACACAACTAACACGCTCAAGGCCCAGAAAAGCAGTAAGGACATAGTTAAAATAGTCCATTTGATATCAGTGGTTCAACCTTAATTTTATGAAGCTACAAGAATACTTCACTCTAGAAAGCAGCGTTTTGATAAATATGAGCAGTATATTATAAATTGGAGCAGAAACACAATTCTGTTATTAAAATTGGACAAAAAAACCAAAGCCTTATTTGCAATTTAAATGTTTGTGTTAATTTTATTTCATTTTCTCTTTTTGGTAAAGTGCATCCTGAATTTTCAGGTGCACTACTGTTTATATTGGTGTTTGCAAAGACTTTGTGGTAAATGTGTATGTTTTTTAAATGACACCTAGGCAACCAGGGGAGGATTCGAAGATGCTGGTTTGCGATGCTTGTGACAAGGGCTACCACACCTTCTGTCTACTGCCAGCCATGGACTCTGTGCCCCCTGATTCATGGAAGTGCAAAGTAAGCTTAAACCCATGACTCATTCTTACATGCCCTTCATCTGTGTAATATCACCATTTAAGGCAGAAATCGGACCTGTTCGGTTTATTTACATAGTGGCTCAGCTCTTTTCCATGCCTAAAACTGCATGGAGAAACCTCTTTAAGGTTCCCCTAAAATGAAAATTGTTGTCATTTAACTCACCACCATGTCGTTGAAACACAAAGAAGCTTATCCAGTTCAAATAAAGCCTCATCCAAGCACTTTGAAAATGTGTGGCAATCCTTTTATGGTAGCCCTTCGAGCGATTGCAGCATGTAATGGCGATATCAGTTTGTACAGATGTTTGGCGAGTAGGAAAATGTGATTTTTGTGAGTGAAATATCACTCTATTGTTTTGTCTGACCTGATTTGCATGTCTGTTTCAGCGGTGCCGTGTGTGTATTGACTGTGGCATGCGAGGGCTAAAGCTTCCTGGCTCTGAACAGTGGTTTGAGAGCTACACAGTATGCGAGGACTGCCAGCGCAGGCGCACCTCTGTCTGCGGCGTGTGCAGTAAGGCCACAGAGCCCTCGGTCTCCCTGCAACATCGCTGTGCCATCTGCCACAGGTCAGTTTATGTGCCTTCTGGCATAAAGAACAGGCAAGTGAGCTTCTTCATTGTCTAGAGCAGAGTGTTTAGTGCTGTGCAAAGAAGCAGTTTACTAAAATGGAGGCGACCTTTTAAAGATTGTCTAGTGTGAAGCAGTATTAGCGATGAAGTGACAAACAAACAGACTTTCATTCGTCTCTTTGCATAAATTTAACTTGTGTTTGATGTCCTCTGCAGATGGGTACACGGTGATTGTGCCTCACTGTCAGGGCCTCCTGAGGAGAAATGCATCTGTGTGCTCTGCAAAGAAATCCCAGATGAGGTTCCAGTCGAGTCTGAGGTGTCATCCACACAAGTAGATGAGAAAGCTGATTTAGAGGTGCCAATGGAATTGGGTATGTTCTTAATTTTCTGTTTTTTAAGAGAGTGCTCTGTTGGTTTCTCATAGGACTGTATAATCATATATCTATTTTGAGTCTCATGTGATGAGGACTAAATACACGTGTCAACAGGATCCAAGATGTTCCTTTGTTTCTTTTGCATCAAACTACTTTCAGGGGGTTGTTAGAATTGCACGACATCACGTTTGTAGTGTTAAACAATAATGATTCCTGTCGGCTATGTACCTGTGTATCATTCACAGGATTTTAAATTTTAATGGTAATGCGCAGCTTTTAGGAAAAGCCTATAGATATACTAAGGTTCTGTTTTTTCCATGATGCTGAAAATGCAGACAGATTTGTGAAATCCAGTCATAAAAATAGAATTTGCTATATAATGTAGAATGTCACAGAATTTGACAAATTTTGGCCAATTTTTTTTGAAAGTAGGTCAGTACACTTAATTAATAGAATATAGAATATTGTACCTGGTGGGGAGTGCCCAATGTAAATATGAAACATACCATTACCTGTATTGTACTGTGGTACAGTTATGGAGGCCCTTCATAATGCAGAGGTCAACTGCCTGTTCTGCCAATAGTTAGCAATGGCCCTGTAGTATGCAGTGTTTAATAAACAGCTGTTTTACTAAAATCTGCTGAGGTGAAATTCGGTGCAGTCCTGTATCGTATCTTAGCCTCTGTATCAGGATACGTATAGTATTGTGACTTTGCTGGTGATACACAGCCCTAGTTTCTTTTCTCTGTGGACAGAGTGTTATTGACTGATATTAGATGTTGATATTGAGCTGATGTGTTTTATTTTAGGGACAGAGCTTGAGGTTGCTGGAACGGCAGAAGTAAAAGAGAGCATTATGGAGGAGGAACTACGGCAGGAAGGTGCTGAGGGCTCCACAGAGACAAATGTGCACAGTGAGGTCTCTACAGAGCAGCAGGCCCCTTTAGATACGGTTTCAGGTACATTTCAAAAACCACCACTTTTTTTAAATACAATTTCAGAGGTTTTATTTTCTAATAATAGCTGTAAATTGTGTGTATATGTAACACTGAAAACTTTGCCTGTTCTCTTTTGTAGAAGCTGATGAAAAACAAAAAGGGGAGATGACTACCATTGAAACAGTGGCTGCAGAGGCCACTGAGGAAAAATCAGTGGACACTCAGGACCCTCCTGTGAAGGATAGCCCAGACAGCCCTGTTCCAGACACAATAGAGGAAGCCGAACTTGATGTAGCTGGAAGTCACATAGAAAGGCAGGAGGAGTTGCAAGGGCAAGATAGTACTACTCAAACAGCAACGGAGTTGGTCAGCATAGGGGAGGCTACAGAAACAAACCCTCCAACAAGCTTGTGTTCTCATTCTTCTCAAATCACACTCCCTGTTTCGGAAAAAGCAGAGCCAGCTGTAATGGACTTGGAGGAGGTGGGATCTGAAACAAGGCAAGAGGAGGCAATAGACCGGACTCCTCCTCCTGCTCCTCAAACAGAAGTGCCCCCTGCATTTGACACTGATGATAGAATGGGCCAGTCTGAGGATGAAGAAGAGGAGGATGATCAGGGGGTGGAGGAATCCTTGGAGGAGTCGCTCCTCAAAGATGAGAGTCAGGGAGAAGACGACCAGTCCAGGAAGATGCAAGAGGATATGAAGCCAGAGCTGGTCCTCGATGAGACATCAAACATTAGCCACGGTGACGAGAGCAGCAGCGGGTTCCTCGGCTCGCCGGCTGAGGTGGACTCTCAGATGCTTTCTATGGAGCTCAGCCTAGTGCCAGCTGGCAGGACCCGTTCTGATTCACTGCTCACTGAAACAGAGGACTCGTTGCCTTTTGATCCACTGAAGCCAGATGGAGATAAAGTGAAGCGCAGAGGATCTCCAGGACGCTCACGGGTAAAACAGGTGGATGTCAGACACCGACCTTTCTTTTTCTCAACAACATTGAATTTTTGATGTGTTAGGTACCCTATTATCCAAAAGTAGTAATTTTGATGCTAATACATGTACTTTCTGACCTTTCAGGGCAGAGGCAGTGGTTTCCCAGGGAAGCGGCGGCCACGTGGTGGTGGTAGCAGTGGAGGTGGAGGCGGAGGCGGCGGCAGCAGTAGTGGTGGAAGAGGGCGTGGACGGTCACGTCTCAAAGCAATGGCTTCTTGCATTGATGCCTTTCTAGTAAGTTTTTCACTTATTCTGACAGCTTTTCCTTTACTAGTATTTAAAAACATATTTCTATTTAGTATAAACTGCTGTTAACTATTGCGGGGAATTTGAATGGTGTAACATTATTTTATTTCCCTATTAAAAGTGAATTATTCTAAAAACATGACCTCCACTGATGTTAACCAAATGCATTAAAAATCATTCAATACACTACCAGTCAAAAGTTTTTGAACAGTAAGATTTTTAATGTTTTTTTTTTTTTTAAGAAGTCTCTTCTGCTCACCAAGCCTGCATTTATTTGATCCAAAATTTATTTGATACAGCAAAGACAGTAAAATGTAAAAACATATTTTTACTAGTTAAAATAACAGTTTTATATTTGAATAATTTTAAAATGTAATTTATTCCTGTGAATTTTTAGCATCATTACTCTTTAGTTTCACATGATCCTTCAGAAATCATTCTTTTATTGTTTGTTTATTGTTGAAAACAGCTGAGTAGAATTTTTTTTTTCTGGTTTCTTTGATGAATAGAAAGTTCAGAAGAACAGCATTTATCTGAAATAGAAATCTTTTGTAACATTATAAATGTCTTTATCATCACTTTTGATCAATTTAAAGCATCCTTGCTATATAAAAGTCTTCATTAAATTAATAAAAAATGTTGAACAGCAAATCGGCATATTAAGAATGATTTCTGAAAGATCACGTGACACTGAAGATTGGAGTAATGATGCTGAAAATTTCACAATATTACTGCTTTTGCTGTATTTTGGATCAAATATATACAGACTCAAAAACTTTTCACTGGTAGTGTAAATATAATGAATAAAATAAATATAATTAAGAAAATAAATATAAAAGCTAATTAAATTAGCATGATAATATATAAATAATATTAATTTTTAATTTTTTTTTTTTTTTAAATGAGATACACAGGTATAACACAGGCATAGATTTAGTCTTTAAGTTTTGATTATTTTTCGGTAATGGGTTAACGGTGCATTCCCATCATGCCATAATAATTTTAATTTTAAAACGTGTTCACATCCTTGTTGCAGTCGGAGCTTGTATTTTCTACATCTTGTAATTCCAACATGGTGCACCATAAATCCTGGAAACGGCCAATTCCTTTGAAATAAACCACAATTTTGCAAGTTTACATGAAATGTATTATATTTACAGCAAACCATGACTGCAGACACTGGACTTAACAAGGAAGAAGATGAGGAGGAAGATGACACCATGCAAAATACTGTGGTACTTTTCTCCAACACTGATAAGTTTGTCCTGCAGCAGGTACGAATTTACCTTTCATTATTCCACTCTGACTTTCTATAAAATTCAGCATCGTGATTGACAGTTACTTGACCCATCTCTTCTTTTATGTAACAGGACATGTGTGTAGTGTGTGGTAGTTTTGGACAGGGTGTGGAGGGCCAGCTTCTTGCCTGTGCTCAATGTGCACAATGTTATCATCCATACTGTGTGAACAGCAAGGTAAGCTTTAAAGCTTTTTCTATATTGTATATTTACCAGCGTTATACACAGACACTCATTGCTTCTTTATTCATATGTCTCCTCTTTAGATAACCAAGATGATGTTGAGAAAAGGCTGGCGTTGTCTTGAGTGCATTGTGTGCGAGGTGTGTGGGAAGGCTTCAGATCCTGCCCGTTTGCTGCTTTGTGACGACTGTGACGTCAGCTATCACACTTATTGCTTGGACCCACCCTTACAGACTGTGCCCAAGGGAGGCTGGAAGTGCAAATGGTGTGTCATTGCCTCCGTACATTTAGGTGTGCCGTGAGCAAGAGAAGGTGTGCTAACCAGAGCATTGTTTTACTCCCTTCAGGTGTGTGTGCTGTATGCAGTGTGGTGCTAGCTCCCCTGGGTTCCACTGTGAGTGGCAAAATAACTACAATCACTGCGGCCCTTGTGCCAGCCTTGTAACCTGTCCTGTGTGTCGTGAGAACTTCATGGAAGAGGAACTGCTTCTGCAGTGCCAGCACTGTGACAGGTCTGTAATGCATAATGTTAGCAAAAGGCCAGTAGAAAATGTTGCCTTGGTGAGTGTAAGAGAATTATTGTTTTGTTTCTTTGCTTTATAGATGGGTTCATGCTGTATGTGAGAGTCTTTACACTGAGGATGAGGTTGAACAAGCATCTGATGAAGGCTTTGCCTGTACAGCCTGCACTCCATATGTCCCCAGGCCTGTTGGTAAGTTTCAAGATGCTTTTGATTGCCAGTACATTCGAAAGTGCTCATTTTTACATGTTTCCCATAATATCTTTCTCTCTTAGTGGAGTCTCCTATGATGTCAGCCTTCAAAATGAAAGAACCAGGTATGTGTATGCTAGATAATTAGTTGTCAGGCTTTCATATATTAGTTATTTAAATATGACTTTATCTCCGTTTCTCCATCCACTCACTCAGAGCCACAATTTTATCGTCTGGAGGGAGTCTGGCTAACAGAGACTGGCATGTCTTTATTGCGGAGCATGTCCATGTCACCCCTGCACAAGCGCAGACAGCGCCGGTCCCGACTTGGCACCATGTGTATCGATGAGCTGAAAGAAGGCGATGCAGATGGTGATGAGGGGAAAGGTCAGTTAATTACCAAGTTTAATTATTTTATATATTGTATGATGACCAATTGTTTATATCTTTGGTGCAAGTGAAGTCTGGTGCAATGTTTATACATTTCTTACTGGAACTTTGTGTTAAGTCTGTATAGTGACTCACTGCCATTGATTGTGAATGCAAATAATAAGAAACTGAAACTGCAATAGGAGGTGCAGAAGCGATGGAATGTGAGCCCAAGCTGGAAGCCCCTGGGAGCCCAGACAGGGACGGAGGAGTGGACAGAGAAACTGGGGCAGATGGAGGTATAGAGGGCATGGCTGACTGTGAAACCCTCAAAGGAGGAGTTGAGGAGACTGAAGATGGGAAGAAGAGAAAGCGTAAACCATACAGACCAGGTCACTGAGCTGCTTTATTTCCTAATCATTCTATCAGTGCTTGTGATTTCAGAGGTTAATAATGTGATTCTTCACCTGTAGGAATTGGAGGGTTCATGGTCCGGCAAAGAAAGTGTCATACACGAATGAGGAGGAGTCTGTCTGCCTCTGGCGATGGTGTTCCTGAAGGTCAAGCAGCTGAAATGAAACTTGAGGAAGGCAAGTGTGGCCAAATGGGAGTTCACACTGTCCTAGCAAACACCATCAACCAGTGCTTATTGGATTTTATTGGATCAGTGTGTTAACCTTGTTAACACAAACTGAATATGCTCCTGTTTAGTTTTTGAATGTTTTTGAGTTTGGTATAGTTTTCCACTAGATGTAGACGTAAACATGTAACCCTAATGCCAACTGCATTAAAATAAATGTTTGTGGTCGCAGCTGCCTTTGGCTGTCAGTATTGATTGACTGGAAAAATTTAATAATTCTTTATGAAATAATTTCTGTATGTGTTGCATCTGCAAATATAGTTATGCATAGAATACATTTGGCTTTTTTAGACCATTATTCTCTAGAGATATTTCTTAGCACAGAGTGATCTAACATGTCAGCCTCAACATCAGAGATCACCAAAACTTTTGTAAAACATTTTATTTTTATTTTTTTATTTAGGACCTCATCCTGACATACCTCTCGACGTTCCAGAGGCAAAAACAGCAGAGGGAGAGGGCGAGCAAGCCAAGAAGCGCAGGGGGAGAAAGAAGAGCAAGTTGGAAGACATGTTTCCTGCATACCTACAGGAGGCTTTCTTTGGCAAGACATTACTCGATCAGAGTAAGAGAGCTTTTCTTGCTCCTCCAACCCAAAGACATATGCAGGGCGTTGTGAGACCTCCCCTCTCTGGGCATGGGGCCAGAAATACAGCCACTGAACCAGGTAAGAGACTACATCAATGTTAGTATTTGAGAATAATAAAACTAGACCAGGTGAAGATTTAAACATTTGTTTCATTTTGTTTTTACAGTTGAGGCCATAGCCAGGCCGACTGGTCTGCCCATGGAACTAAAGCAAGAGGGTGAGGGATCCAAGCCTCCAGGAGATCGAACAGGTGGGATTTTCAAGACTGAGGTAGTTAATTTTTTTGGGGGGAATGAATGTTTTCAGAACATACTTAATTTGCACAACATTTTGTTGCAGAAGGAGCAAGCGGGCAACTTTCCAACAAAGATCAGAGCTCAGGTGGTACACATGGGTCTGATGCACAGAAGAATGACGGTAATTTCTTTAGTTAGTTAACTAAATAAGTGAGGTACCTGGTGTCATAAACAGCTGCTCAAAAGATCGCCCTTTCACCCACCAGATCTCCCTCAGGGTCTAGAAGGTCAGGACTCTCAGCAGTTTTTCCAGAAAGTACTTGGACACTCTGAGGGAAGTGCCGCAAGTGGGCCTCTCCAGCCAGGCATAAAGCCTGTTCAGGAGGGTGATTCAAATCAAAGTAGTTGCCCTCAAAGAAACCTTCTAGGTATGGACAGAATTACTCAGATTTGTCACATAACTCAGTTTTTTTTTATACATGTTTACATAAAAAAAAAAACCCACCATCATTTTAACTACAGGTGCACTCCCCTCAACTGGTATGATGGAATCTTTTTCAGGTCTCTCCCAGTCCCCCTTTTTCGACATACGGTAAGCCGTAGATATTTGCTTTATCTTCTTGCTTGTGTCCCTTAATGAATTTCTCATGCTTTAAATGTTTTTCTTTGTTTATTTTTCTTGGCTTCAGTGATCGAGGTGGTCTTTTCAGTCCAGATCAGGATGAGGAAAGCCCATGGGCAACACCATCCACTCCAGCCACCCCTTCCACTCCTCCAACTCCTACTGAACAGGAAGGTGATGGCCTCTCCTACAATCAGCGCAGTCTGCAGCGTTGGGAGAAGGATGAGGAGTTGGGAAATCTTTCTACCATCTCTCCTGTACTGTATGCTAACATGAACTTCCCTAGTCTCAAACAGGACTACCCTGGTTAGTATTAAACTGACCTTTTAAAAACTAGGGTGAATTTTGTCAATTCTGCCTTAACTTGGTAATCACTTTACTGCTCAAAATATAAGAGCTTAGACAGTTATTCCTTTTCTATCTATAGACTGGGCCAGTCGCTGTAAACAAATAATGAAGATTTGGAGGAAGGTATCAGCTGCAGACAAGGTTCCTTATCTGGTAGGTGCAAGTTTGAAACTATAGTGTAACTTAATTTTACAGTACTGTCTTTGTTCTCTAACAGTTTTCTTTGTTTACTACTTTTCCGTTGTCCATTTAGCAAAAGGCCAAAGATAATAGGGCTGCTCAGAGAATAAACAAGGCACAAAAGGTAAGTGGCCTTCTCTTCAAATGCAGTGTATAATCATTTGTGTGTGCAATGTATTTGTAAAAATGTTTTTTTTTTTTTTTTAATCAACAGCAGGCAGAGAGTCAAGTATGTCGGCCTATCAAAACCGAACCTGGCCGTATTAAAAGCGAGCGCCCTAATCTGCACCTTCAAATTCCCCCACCCTCAGGCTCTGTATCCACTCCCTCCCAGCCAAGCTCTGCTGAGAGTCCTTACCCTCTTGCTCCTGACTCTGCATCTTCAGCCTTTTTTCCTGATGGACCCCTTAAGACTCCTAGCTCAGCTGATGTGCACACGGACCCATTTTGTAAACTTTCCTCTCAGTCTCCGCACCTTCATTCTCAGCCATCCACCCCATACTCACAGCCTTCTTCCAGCCCCTTGCCGGCCTCTTCCTCAGGATATCCTATGCCTGGCCCACAGGGTGCTACTCAGGGACGGCCAGCCAACTTTGGCTCCCTTGACATGCAACCAGGGACTCCTCGCAGGGCCCAACAGGTTGATCCATTCTTTAAACCACAACAGCAGATCCCCAAACCTCAGCAGCCCTCTCAGGAGGCCTTAGGTCTACCTGAAAGTCCTCGACCTAGGCTTGGTGGGCCTGGAGACTCGCAGATGTTCTCACCGCCTCATACAACACATTGTGGTGACCCGTACCGTGGCCAGCATGGAGCTAGCCGACAAGATCATGCTTCATCTCCTTCACCATCAGCGATGGCTTCATCACCTGCTGGGGTGGGCTCAAATAGGGGAGAAATTAATGCTCCATCTCCACGCTCTTCTTTTGGCAGGCAAGATCTTAGCTCTGGTTCTCCTGCTAGTATGGACTCTGGAGATGGGTTATTTAAAGCCCCTATGACCCCTCGTATGCATCAGGGGGATGCAGGCGGATTGTCTATTCCACACCCTCCAGGTGCCTCTCCTAATCATCCTCCTGAGAGCTACCGCCAATCTCCCTCTACGTTTTCTGACCCTTACTCCCAGCCTCCTCTCACACCGCGACCTCAATCGGGGGACGGCTCCTCTCCTCTACCCCAGAGGCTTCCTGCACCTCAGCAAGAAACATACTCAAGATTGCCTTCTAGCCCTCAGTCGCAAGGCAGTTCTCAGTCGCCTCTCACACCAGGAGCCATTTCCAATGATGTGCTTTCTGTGCAGTCACCAGCCACTCCACGCTTCCAGTCACCTGACCCATACTCTCGCCCACCTTCAAGACCTCAGTCCAGAGATTCCTTCGCTTCATTGCATAAACCCCCACGCCCGTCTTCTGTAGCACCAGAAGGTAACTCCCCTTTTAGAGGCTCACCTCATCATAGCCAGCAAACCCCCTGCTCACCCTCAGTAGCAGATCCACTCTCTGGAAAACCCCCTGCTTTCAGCTGCAGTCCTGGTGTAGGGCTTCAAATGGGCCAGCAACAAGTAGTTGGCCAGCAGCAGATGATGACTCCTCAGCAAGCTCAGGTCCACCTCCAGCAGCCACAGTCCCAGACACAACCAGTGGGTGCTGAATTTAACTCAAGAATAGCACTTCCACCTGGAAACCAAGATACAACTGTGCGGGCACCAGATGCTCCACATTTACCCAACTTGCCAGGGGTGCAGGATATGTCAGACCTGTCAGCTGGACAGGATCCAGCTCTCATGAGCCTTAGTCCATCCGAGTTAGAAAAGCACAGACAGGTAAAGTAGACGCTGTAGATGTGTAAATGTAGAAGTTTTGGGTAGAATGAGGTAGGTTTAAATTTTACTTTTGTTAATGCTTTGTTCTTTTTGTTTTATGTTTTACAGAGGCAACGATTGAGAGAGTTTCTTATAAGACAAAAAATGCAAAGAAACTCACTTCGCCAAGAGAAGGAAGCAACTGTGGTGGGTAATCCTCCTCAGAGTTGGCCAGGTGGGGAAATACCGGCCTTTCAGCAAGATAAAAGCCAGCGAGCACCACCTCCTTATCCTCAGGTATTAATAAGTTTGGGAAAATGGTTGCCGCATATTGCATTCTCAAATGGCCGCTGTAAACAACCCAAACTCAGCACATACAGAGATGACTTCATGTGGCAGACTGTATTTAACTAATTCATGGTCTTAGTGATTTGTAACCCTGGACCGCAAAACTAGTCTTAAGTAGCACGGGCATATTTGTAGTAATAGCCAAAAATACATTGCATGGGTGAAAAGTATGTGTAAAAGTTTTTTTTTTTTTTTTTATGCAAAAATCATTAGGATATTAAGTATAGATTATGTTCCAAGATATTTTGTAAATGTCCTACCATTAATGCATCTAAATTTAAATTTTGATTAGTAATATGCATTGCTAAGAACTTAATTTGAACAACTTTAAAAGTGTTCTTCCCAATATTCAGATTTGTTTTGCACTCTCAGATTTTCAAATAGTTGTATCTTGGCCAAATATTGTCCTATCCTAACAAACTTAGGCTTATTTGTTCTGTTATAAATCTCAGTTTGAAAACTTATGACTGGTTTTGTGGTCATTTATTAATATCACTAAGCCATTTCATGATTGTCAGTTTTGCTTCTATTGATCATACAGTAAAAAGTGTTTTGTTAGTTGGCATAACATTGTCTTTTGTCCATCAGGACAGAGCTGTGGTTGCTCAGGCAGCCCTTGCCACCAGGATGCCTCTGCCAGTGGGAGCAATAGATGAAAAGCTCTGCCGCCCACCTCCTTCTGGGACACCAGCAACTATTGACCCCAGTGCATTAAGGTAGATTGAACTTTGATTACTTTGTGTTTTGTGTCATAGTCCTTGTACAATTCATAATCAACACTTTTCTTGTAGGCAACCTGGGCCCAATATTTCTCAGGGGATGTATCCTCGTCCACAATATCCTGCACAGTGGCAAAACCAAGGAGCTCCACGGAGGTTCCCACAACCATCTATGATAGAAGCCGTTCCCAGGCAGCACCTTAATACTCCCATCAACAATCCTCTCAACATGCAGTCCATGCAGAATATGCCCAATCCTTTGACAGGGGTTTCAGGCACAAGCGCAGAGGCTGTACAAAGCCATGTGTCGGGAGCTCCACCTCAGTTTATAGAGCTGAGGCATAATTCGCAGAGGATGCCACTGGGTCCTCAGTTTATGCAAAGGGCGCCTATACCTAGACCTCGCATGTTTCTTCCCCAGCAGGAAATGAATGCTGCTTTTGTTCAGCAGAATTTACCCCCATCTCTCGATGCTTCAGCAGAGGGAATGCGTAGTCCCAGAATTGGGTTACAGCAGGGTGGCATGGATCTTTTGATGCAACAACAAAGCAATGTACCCCCTACGCAGTCTCAACTACAGCCACAGCCGGTGCCAACTACTACACCCAAAACTCCCATTTCTCACACTACTACTCAACAGCTTCCTCAAACAAGTACAATAGCAGGTCAGCAGACTGTTGTGAATCCAGTTGACCTACCTGAGTCTGACCTAGGGCTCGGTGATACAGTGGCAGAAAGTGGAGTGGAGGATGATGATCTTGCTACTCTCGACCTGGACCCTGATAAAGGTGATGACGATTTGGGAAACCTTGACAATCTTGAAACCAATGATCCTCATTTGGATGATCTGCTCAACAGTGATGAATTTGATTTGCTGGCTTACACTGACCCTGAGCTTGATCAGGGTGATCCCAAAGATGTTTTCTCTGACCAGTTACGACTTGTAGAAGCAGAGGGGGAAGGACCAGGGTCTTCTGCTAATGTAGAAATCAAGGTTGAAGAGAAACCAAAAGTGGATATTGCTTCCCAGGACAAGCACACAACTGCCACTCAACCACCTTTAAAGACTGAGAGCTCGTCTACCAATACTCCAAAGGCAGAGTCTTCTGATTCTGTTAGGCTATCCTCTGTAAAGCTTGAAGACAAGGGATTGATTGAACAACCTCAGTCAGGACAAGCTCCTGTTAAAGATGACATTAGCGAAACTGTGTCAGTTTTGTTCAGTGGAACAAAAGCCTCTAATCAACCAGAGACTGCAACTGCTTCACTGAACACTGTCCGTTTAGGTGGTTTACCTTTCCCTCTTCCTGGCCAAGCAGATGCACTGTCTTTTCCACCAACTGCACCACATCCAGACCTGGGTAATGATCCACTTGGCTTGCCTGATGCTGGCCACCACTCTACGGCAGATGATCTTGACAAAGTAGAAAGCTCACTGGAAGCGAGTGAACTACCTTTGTTAATACAAGACCTTTTGGAGCATGAAAAGAAGGAGCTTCAGAAACAACAACAGCAGCAGCAGCAGTTAAGTGCTCTACAAGGAGGAATTGGTAGTCAACTTCATGGCATTCAGAATCAGCAGCAACCTCCTCAAGGGCCAAATCAAATTATGATGCCACAGCACCACCATCCACCCCAAGGCATAGTGCCTCAAGCAGGTATGGTGCCCAGGCCACCTCACATGTTACCACAGCAGCAGCAGAGGTTAATTGGTGCTGCAGTGCCTTCACCTCCCCATGCAGCGATGGGACAACAGCAAGGCATTTTAAGGGGTGTACAGCCTGGTAGAATTCATCCTGGTCTTACTCCTCAGCAGCAGACAGCCCCACCTCCACATATTGTCAAACAGCAGAACTTGGCCAGCAACTTTTTCCCAGATAAAGGTATGCTGATTTCTGTCAACTTGTGGTTATTCTTATTTTGGTGATCCCAATAATGAACATGTTCTTGTAAATATCTTCTTTTTCTCAGATCTGGATAAATTCATGACAGATGACATAATGGATCCTATTGCAAAGGCTAAAATGGTTGCGCTGAAAGGAATTAAAAGGGTGTTGGCTCAAGATCCTATGGGTGTACCACCAGGAATAAATAGGTACTTAAAGTTCCAGTGTTATGTTTAAAATTAAATTGAAAATATCTATAATGGGTACTAAAAAGTAACTGTTTTAACAGAGTTCAGACATAAAAAAAAAACATCCTAGATGTTTGTTTTTGTTTTTTTTCAGTTTAAATCAGAAAATCATTTTACAGATGTGACAGACATGGACATAACATTTTGATAGATGCATTACACTTTGAAAAATGCAATATTTTCTTTTATAATTTAAATTTGAATCATTTGGTGCACACCTCTTATGTGGTAGATGCATTATGCACATATAGCTCTTTAATGCAGTAATTTAGATTAAAATGTATGATTTAGAAAGTAGTTTTGTTCGTTTGCTAAATAATTTGCTGATTGACATTTCAATGGAATTGCCTACTTCGGTTCTGTTCCAGATTTAAATTAAATTTTCTTTAACTTTAGGCAACAAGTGTCTCTTTTGGCTCAGAGGCTAACTTCAGCCCCTGGAAATGAGGACTCCCAGGCTCCGCTTGCACCTGGGTCTTCCAAGGTAGATTTAGTATTCTTCTGTAGTTCACATTTAATTTAAATTTATTATGTTATCTTAACCTAAATCCACCTATTTCAGGAAGGAGAAGGCAGCAACCAGATTCAAGCAAGACCAAATCCTCCGCAATTTGGCATCATCAGTACGTTTTGCATTATTATTATTATTATTTATTTATATATATATATATATATATATATATATATATATATATATATATATATATATATATATATATATATTTTTTTTTTTTTATTATTATTATTATTATTTTTTTTTTTAGTAAACCACCTCTACAATGCTATTATTACTCTTTCTGTTATTTATTATATAATGTTCCCTATGTGTAAACACATTTTGCAGTGTAGAAAATAACCCAGACAATAAATGGAATTCTAATTTCTGGTTGTAAAAATTTGACTCATTTTCAGAGTCCGATTTATAACATGGAGTTCTAACTGTGTTGCATAGTGAAAAAATACAGGTTGCTAATTGTAAAATAGTATATAGGCACACATTGTGCATTTAGGTTATAAACAGTTCAGTTTTATGCTGTTAATGTTTTTGGACAATCACACTTTTAACAGATGATGCTGAGCAGCACCAATATGAAGAATGGCTTGTGCACACCCAGCAGTTGTTGCAAATGCAGTTGAAGTTCTTAGAAGAACAAATTGGAGCACATCGTAAATCCCGCAAAGCTCTATGTGCCAAGCAGCGCACTGCAAAGAAGGCTGGACGTGAATTTGCAGAAGCAGATGCTGAAAAGCTCAAACTAGTCACTGAGGAACAAAGTAAGATCCAGAAACAGTTGGACCAGGTATGCAAAATATCTTTTTACAAATAAATGAGAGCGATTTTGTTGTCTTGAAAGGCATTCCACTAATAATGAAATTTGCTTTTCCAGGTTCGTAAACAGCAAAAGGAACATACCAATCTTATTGCTGAGTACCGAAGCAAGCAACAGCAGCATCAGCAAGGGTCTTCCATACTTGCTCCTGGGCCCTCTACACAGGCGCCACACATGCTTTCCAAGATGCCTGGACAAATGATTATGGGCCAACAGGGAGGACCAGTTATTGGTCAACCACCTGGAGGAATGCCTCAAGTAGGGATCCCTCAGGCAGGCATGCCAGTTAGAATGCCACAAATGCAACCTTTTGGTGGAGCCCAGCCTTCTCTCCCACTTGGAGCTGGCACTGTGCAACCAGTCCCACCTCCTGGTTTTTTCCAACAAGCCCCTGGAGCACAAGGTCCGCCTGATCCAAGAGTCATACAAGAGCGACAGTTACAGCATAGAATGCAAATGGTCCAAAAAATGCAGCAGCAACAACAGTTAATGATGGGGCAGCAGCCTATGCCACATCAACCTCAGCAGCCTGGTATAATGAATCAGCAGCCTGGTGCCATGGGCAACCAGCCAACCCAAGTTTTGATGGGCAATATTGGGCAGCAGCAACCGAACTTACAACAAGGATTAATAAATAACCAGCAAAATCAGCAGGGGTTAATACAGGCGACTCCAGGTATGATGGGAAACCAGGCTATTGGGCAGACGCAACACAATGTTATGGGCCAGCCAATGGCTCAAACTGTGAATATGATGGCAGGCCAGCCACAGGGTATGATTGGTAATCAACAAATTGTTCAGCAGCTTCAAAGACCTCAGGGTTTGATGGATCAGCATGGGCCGGGTGGACAGCATGTTGTAAGGGGGCCACCAGCCCAACTCACGCCTCAACAGCAGAGTGTAATGGCTCAGCGCATGCTCATGTCACAACAGCAGCAGAATGCTGCAAAAAACCTTGTTCAACTTCAGCAGCAACAAATTTCACAACTGAAACAACCAACACAGGTTGGTCCCTCTGAGCCACAAAGAGCTTTAGAAGCTCCACCTTCAGGGAATACCCAGGGGGTCACTGAGAACTTACAGCAAGGTGTCCATGATCCTGACCATAAAGATGGAGGCCTACTTAGTCCAAAAACACCCCCTCAGCAGGGTGGACCTCCTACACCACTTCAGATGCAACAGCAGGGATCTAGTGGAGAGCAGCAATGTGGTGTTGGACAGCCACAGCAAGCACGTGCTTTCATGGGTCAGCAACAGACAGCACAGCCTCAGTCAAACCAGAATATTGGAGTAGCAGAACAGCATGGTTTTGTGGGCAACCAACAGGCTGGATCTCATCTTAAAGTACAACAACAGATGCAACTTGGTCTTCAGACCCAGAACACCATACAAATAAAACAGGAAGATCAGCAAATGTGTTTTATGGCACAACAGCAAGCTGGTCAGATAGCTGCACAACAACCACAGGATGTGCTTGGCCAAAATAGTGGTCAGACTCAAACTACAATGACAAGCATTACAAATCAACAGCAGCAAGCTCTCTTGACTCAACAGATGGGCATTCCTAGAGGCCAGCAGATGATGATGACTCCCAGGCCTGGTGCTCCGGCAGGGCAGATACGTGCCCCTATTAACATTCAGGCCTTCATTGCGCAGAACCCCCAACTGCGTCACCTGACTCCCAACCAACAGTTGCAGCAAATTCAGGCAATGATTGCTCAGCGACAGCTACAGCAAGGCCAGATGCTAAGAATGCAGGGTCAGGCTCAGGGACAAATGCGTCCCCAGGTCCCACAGGGGCCTCCAGTTGGTCCACGGATGCCAGGACTTGAAGCCCAACAACAGCAGCACCGCTTTGGGTTAGCAGGCAAACATGGTCCAGCTGGCACTCAACAGCAATCAGGAGCAATGGGACAATCATCTGGTTTGGCTCCGCAGTTTCATCAAGGTGTTTCGGGGCCTATGCAACAGCCTTCTCAAGGACCTTTGCCTCAGTACATCAGTAGTGCCCAGCAGCAGCAGATGTTACAGCAGCAACAAGTACATCAGCATCAGATGATGAGGGGTCAAGTGCCCAGACCAGTAATGGGTCAAGTCCGTGCCACAGCTCCTGGACAGCATATGGCTAGGCCGATGTCTCCACGTCAGTTAGTGGGTCAAGGTTCTCCTGGAAGCCCGCTATCTAATCAGCAAAGGCTCATGAGAATGTCTCAGACTCCACCAGGTCCCCAGCACCTTCAGCAACAACAGTCCCATGTGGCGACAGCATTGAGTCCCTTTCAGGCCTCTCCCTCTCATGCTGGTTCTCCAGCAGGGTCTTCTGTTCCAGAACCTGGTTCAAGCCCTGCATCTGTACATAAACATGAGCCAGGCACCCTGTCCCTCTCCAGTCACTTGTCATCGCCATCTAGGCCAGATAGTGTTGTAGGAAAGGGTAGCCCTTTTAGCCAGACAGGGGGATCAATAGCTTCACCTTTGAGATCTCCAACTGCTAAGACTCAGAGCCCCAATACTGAAACTCTTTCAGCTCCTTTTCCACCCAATGGTCCATCTCCTCAGTCAGCACAGAACCCACATCAAACATCAACTCAACCGACTCAACTGCCCAATGAAATTACACTGCAAAACATCAAACAGGAACCACGTGAGGTCCAGTGTGACACAGGAGGTAGTGTAGAGGCCCATTCTGATGGCATAAAGAGAGAAATGTCTGGAGAGACAATCACTGCTATTGCAAACTCTGCTCCAGGCTCTAGAAGTCAAGCAGGAGATCTTGGATCTCAAATTCAAAGGACAGAGACTGGCCAACAACTTCTACAGAAACTCCTCCGAACCAAAAACTTACAAATGGCTTCTCAGAGGCCCTCAGATGGTATTCATAATGAGATAAATGGACACATCAATAGCAAACTAGCAATGCTGGAGCAGAAGCTTCAAGGAACTCCACGCAACATGGAGGTACGACCAAGCAAGTCACTTTGTGTGCATGTATTGTACTTTTTTTTTTTTTTTTTTTTGAGCTTCTAATTTTTTTTATCTGCTACTGTTTTTAGGATCTGCAGTCACTCACAAAGAGGACTCCGATAGTCAAGGCCAAACGTACCACAAAAGCTGGAGAGCGAGGGCCAAACTCTAGAAAGAAAACCAAGAAAGAAGAGGTTGGAAAAACTGAGGCAATAATGAAGCAGCTGAAACAAGTATGTGGCGTTGGCTTACTGAATATTTGCATTATGTTCTGTAAGTGATGCATAGTGATGAAAATTTAGATTAATATTATATTAAACCACTGCTCTTATGGTTTAACCCACAGGGACTTTCTCTTCTTCCTTTGATGGAGCCCTCCATTACTGCTAGTTTGGATTTGTTTGCTCCGTTCGGCAGTAGCCCAGCCAATGCTAAGGCCCAGTTAAAAGGCTCATTTGGAAATGCTATGCTGGACAATATTCCAGATTACTATTCCCAACTTCTTACAAAGGTACACTATAGTTTGGCATTTTGTAAACCTTTCAGTATACAACTGAATACTGTGTACATGAGGCGTTGTGTGTTCCTTATTCTGGGAATTCCAAAAACTGATAGAATACAATTGTAAACAAGTTCTTAAGATGCAACCAGATTGTAATGACTGCAACACTTTTCATTCTTTTTCCAACATGTAAAATATCCATATTTTGAGATGTTCTTTGGTGTTTTTTGTATTAGAACAACCTCAGCAATCCTCCAACACCACCATCATCACTTCCTCCAACTCCACCACCTTCTGTGCAGCATAAGCTTTTAAATGGAGTGACACCTGTAGAAGAATTAGCAGAAGGTCAGAAAGAGACAGAGGCATCCGAGGATACCATAGGTAAGGCATAGTATTGTTTCTGAATCATTAGTGAACCGGTTTGATAGTGTGCCAATTTTTGCACAGTACTTGAGCAATTTTTCCTTGTTTTCAAAGGTTCTGTTCCAGAGGAAGTAAAGAGTGTAGATATACTAGCAGCTCTCCCCACTCCACCTCACAACCAAAACGAAGATATACGGTAAACCACCAACTCTATAATGCAGTTATGTTCCACAGAACAACTAATCTTACATTTATATCAGCTCACTAATGGATTCTCTAATCTCAGGATGGAGAGCGATGATGACAGTGATGCTCCAGACAGCATTGTGCCCGCATCCTCACCTGAAAGCCAACTAGGTGATGAGACAACACGCTTCCCCCATCTGTTGGATCCCAAAGAGGAGGAAGAAGAGAGGGCCATCTCTCCTGTTATCCCCATTATTCCTCGTTCTGCCATCCCAAGTATGTGGTACCATTTGGAAACCATTTAAATTGATTTGCTTTAATCTTTAATGACTCACTGACTGGCTGAATCTAACCATGTACAGGCTTCCCTGAGACGAAACCATTTGAGTCAGTGGATGGAAAAGTTGTGGCCTCATCCAGCCAGTGGGACAAAACCAAAAGCAATGAAGTGTCTGTAACCTTCATGCTTTCGTCAGCTGCAGCAAAGGTACTTAAATCTCTAAATGTCTACCACTACAAAAGCCCTAGGTAATTCTGAATGACAATGAAAGTTTTGAGCATTTTTTTTTTATTTCTCCTCAACAGAATATCAACACAGTGATGTTGGCCGTTGCCCAACTGCTGCACATACGTATGCCAAGCTCTTATGAGGCGTCTTTTCCCCAGAGTCCTGGTAGAGCAGGTGTTGGACCTGGAAAAGTACCTGACGCTTCCAACCCAGGTAGTACAGTCAAGCTGTCATTCAATATTCTCATAGTGTTGGTTAAATGTTTAGTTGATGCTTTTTTTTTTTTTCTTACGCTGTTTTTTTTTTAAGGTATGAAGGCAGACACTTCTGCAAGCAATGATACAGAATGGCTTAGGCAGTTTGATGTTTCCCTCCCAGGGTGTACCCTCAGGAAACAAGTTGATATTCTTGCTCTCATCAAACAGGTGAGTTTCTTGAAAATATTATATTGAATTTTTTTTTTTTTTTTTTTTTTTTTTGCTTTTGAGAGGTACTTGACATTTCTTCTGACATTTTTACACTTTTGCAGGAATGCCAAGAGCAAGAAGATAGACCTGCTCAGCACTGTTACATGACGAATGTTTCAGATCTGGATGTGCGCCACCTGCCAGTTATTCCTGTTGAGGTTTCTCCACCTCCATCACCATCGCCTCCTCCACCTCCATCATCTGCTGTAGCCGAGCCAGAAAATATCACTCAACCTGAGCCCAAACCTGAACCAGATGCACCAGTTCAGACTACATCATCCCCTTCGGCAAGCCCAAGTGCTCCTGCCAAAACTGAATCTATAGTTAAATTGGAGTCTCATAGCTCCCCCGTTACAGTGGAGTCTGAATCTCAGGAGCCTGTGGTCCTTCCTCAAGCTGCTCCATCAGAAGAACAACAACCTTCTGCTCCAGCCAGTTCTCCTCCTCTAGACTCCCCCACATTGGAGATATCTCTCAAACCCATCAAACACCGTAGCAGGCCTCTTTCCGATGAAGAAGAAGAACGACCCAAGGTTAAAAAATGGAAGGGACTGCGCTGGAAGCGTCTCCAGATAGTCATCACTATTCGCAAGGGAGGATCTAAGAAGGAGAACAGCCGTGAAGTTTCTGAGCTCATGGAGCGCCTCCGCATTACGCTAAAACCAGACAAGCTTCCCAGAGACAAGCGCAAGTGCTGTTTCTGCCACGAGGAGGGAGATGGTGCCACGGATGGTCCTGCACGCTTGCTTAACATCGATGTTGATCTGTGGGTGCATCTTAACTGTGCTCTGTGGTCCACCGAGGTGTACGAGACCCAGGGCGGTGCACTTATTAACGTGGAGGTTGCCCTTCGGCGTGGACTACGCACCCGCTGTGCCTACTGTCAGAAGACGGGTGCTACTAATAGCTGCAATCGTTTGCGCTGCCCGAATGTTTATCATTTTGCCTGTGCCATCCGGGCACGCTGCATGTTCTTTAAAGACAAAACTATGCTCTGCACCCAGCACAAGCTTAAAGGCCCTAGCGAAGAGGAGCTTAGCAGTTTTGCTGTTTTCCGACGTGTCTACATTGAGCGGGATGAGGTGAAGCAGATCGCAAGCATCCTGCAACGTGGCGACCGCATTCACATGTTCCGTGTTGGCGGGCTCATCTTCCATGCCGTGGGACAGCTCTTGCCCTCTCAGATGTGTGTTTTTCACTCGCCCACTGCTATCTTTCCAGTGGGCTACGAGGCCACGCGCATTTACTGGAGCACTCGCGTGCCAAACCGCAGATGTCGATACCGTTGTCGCATCAGTGAGCAGGATGGCAGGCCCCTGTTTGAAGTGCGTGTGCTGGAGCATGGGTATGAAGACCTGCACTTCCGAGACAGCACTCCAGATGGTATATAATTCTAAATTTGCTTTCTGAAATGGCTGGAAATATAATCCCAAAAGAATGATTGATTTTGCTGTTTCATACTTATGTCATGTTACTGCTCTTCAGGAATTTGGTCCAAGATTGTGCAGCAGGTTGCCAAGCTGCGTGACGAAGCGGCCATGTTGAAACTCTTCACCGAGCACGTCAAAGGAGAAGAGATGTATGGACTCACTGTCCATGCAGTGATGCGAATCACTGAATCGGTGAGAAATTAATAAGTATAGTTGGGAACAGAGAACAGTTAACAAAAATGAATGTCACTTGGTTTAGAAAAAAACATTTGTTTTTGTTAACTGCTCTTGCACATACATTCTTCTGCTAATGCGGACAGAAAAAAAAGGGTCATATGATAAATGTGGATGGAATCGTAAAATCCAGTTATAAAAATGGAATTTACTGTATAGCGAGTAATGTTACAGAATTTTGGATGAAAAAGGTCACACGTTGATGTTGAATATTAAGACGCAAAAATATGAATCTTTTAATTATTAAAAAAAAATGTTATAATATTGTTTCATTTGGGGTAAAATAATTTGATTTGGGAAAAAGTAAATTTCTAGGGCCATAGAATATAATATATTTATGAAATGTATATCACAGTTTAGTATCGTTGTCTAATTAATTGGATTACATTTGTGCTGCCTTTTAGAAAGACTTTTTTTTTACATTATTCAAATGATTTAATTTGTCAAAACGGGTCAATATTATTTATATATATATATATATTTTATATTTTTATTTTATTTTTTTAATGCCAAAAATCATTAGGATATTATGTAAAGATCATGTTCCATGAAGAAATTTTCTAAATTTACTACTATAAATGTATAAAAAAAACTTTTTTGATTAGTAATATGCATTGCTAAGAACTTAATTTGGACAACTTTAAAGGTGATTTTCTTAGTATTTTGATTTTTAGATTCCAGATTTTTAAATAGTTGCATCTCGGCCAAATATTGTCGTATCCTAACAAACCATACATCAATGTCAAGCTTATCAGCTTTCAGATGATGTATAAATCTAAAAAAAGGACCTTTATGACAAATGGGTCACAAATATGGCTTTATTGTAAAGAACAGTATTGTTCAGTTTTTTGTTACTTATCTATGTCCTTCAGCTTCCTGGTGTGGAAAACTGTCAGAATTACACGTTCCGATATGGCCGCCATCCTCTCATGGAGCTTCCACTCATGATCAACCCTACAGGCTGTGCACGATCAGAACCCAAAATTCTCACCCACTGCAAAAGGTAATGAACAAAAGAAGATAAATACGGTTTAGAGAATGTAAGGTTCTAACGTCATTTTATTCTGCTTCTCAGGCCTCATACTCTAAACAGCACGAGTATGTCCAAAGCCTATCAGAGTACATTTACAGGGGAGATCAACACCCCTTACAGCAAGCAGTTTGTTCATTCCAAATCTTCTCAGTATCGTCGGTTGAAGACTGAGTGGAAGAACAATGTGTACCTGGCCCGTTCTCGCATTCAAGGACTGGGTCTGTACGCCGCGAAAGACCTTGAAAAACACACCATGGTCATTGAGTACATTGGCACCATCATTCGCAACGAGGTTGCAAATCGCAGAGAGAAGATTTATGAGGAGCAGGTTTGTAGATGTCAAGCTTCCACCATATATTTGCTCTAGTTTTCTTTTCTTCTAAACTTCTTGTTTTCTTCAATCAGAACCGTGGGATCTACATGTTCCGTATTAATAATGAGCATGTAATTGATGCTACCTTAACTGGCGGTCCTGCCCGGTAAGATAACACTCTGTTCCTCTGCTTTTCTTGCAATCCAAGATTGGTTTGAGTCTTAGTTTCTGATGTCTTCCTCTCCCTAGTTATGTCAATCATTCTTGTGCACCCAACTGTGTCGCGGAAGTTGTGACATTTGACAAAGAGGACAAGATCATCATCATTTCGAGTCGCAGGATCCCGAAGGGTGAAGAGGTTAGTAGTTAACAGTAATTTTCTTTTTTTTGTTTTGGCAGTCCCTCCCAGTGCTGTTATAACATTATGTATCATCCTCTCTGTGTTTTAGCTGACGTACGACTATCAGTTTGACTTTGAGGATGATCAGCACAAGATCCCCTGCCATTGTGGAGCCTGGAATTGCAGAAAGTGGATGAACTAAACAGGGACAGAGAAAGAGTCCAACCTGTCTTTGCTCCCTGGTGCCAGAACACTCCTGCGCCAAAGCCTGTTATATTCTTACTATCCAGTTAATAAGCTGCTCTAAAATTGAGGAAGAAAAGTTCACTCTGTCACCTGAAAGACAAGACTTTGTTATTCACAACAAGAGCCAAAGCTTTGAAGAGTAAACTTTTGATGCCACAACCTTTTACAGATGAGCTCAAAGATATTGGACCTGCTTGAATCTTTCGTGTCGATTTAAAAAAAAATAATAATAATACACCTCTGCCAAAAGCACCTCTACTTCCTCCACTGTTTCCTCCTACAATAAGCTGACTCTGGCTGCAATCGATCCCTTCGACATCTACCAAAATAACTGAAGCTATAGCATATCAATACACTTAGACTAGAACTCAGTGAAGATGTTTGATTAAAGCCATGTTAAGTACTCAAAAATGAACTAGTACACTTTAGCTTGGACCTATCCTTTCCGCTACCACCCTTTCCGTCACCCCAGACGAACGAACGAACGAACGAATGCTCTCCCATCAAATCATCAATGAAGATCGTGGACATTGGCAAGACAATCCTGGAGTGGCTCTGCGTAGAACTGTGATGAGATACGACAACGTCGAAATACTATTGACCTGTGGCTCGAAAGGCACCAGATGTTTTATTATATTGAGTTTAAAGGTGGGTTTATTTCACCCAGTCTACCTCATTGAGTTTGTGGGACGTCACTGCTTTGTATTAAACTGTTAAGTGCTACTGTGGAAAGGGGAAGGCAGGAATGTGTCCATGGCAATTGCCTTCTCGGATAAGCAGGGAAACTTAAGCAGCAGGTTTGCTTCTATCTATATTTTGCTTTCTGATGATTACAATAGTGAGCCAGTGCAACTCTTTTTGATTTGATTATACAAATGAGATACAGTATATGACGATGCATTACTTAGAGCAATCAAAACTCAAACGGGTGTCTCAGAGGCCACCTTTTTCCGACTGTAGATATCATGTAGCTGCGTCGACACACGTGCGGATCATGCTTTTAGTGTAGAAACGCTCATCCGGATTCTCTCGCGGAGCAAATTATGAGAAAGAGCCACGGTGCGGATCCACGTTGGTGCAATTTGAAAGATTATAGGGCAACAAAAAAAACTAGTGATGCAAGACTGCCACTGCATTTAACATGCTTTCCCATCTTGAATCCTTCCATCCTGCGTTCATTAGATCTCCGTTCGGATCTCATCAATCCAACCAGGACCCTTAGGTGTGAAGCCTCTTCCCTTCTGTGATAGTGGACTGTTGTAAACTTACTGTAGTGAGTCTTTCTCTGCCTGCTGACGGCCGGTTGTATCTAATCTATGTATCGTGGTTTGATAGTGGTAGCACAGTCTACAGGCTCGACGCGGTGACTGAGGAAGACTTCAAAAGGGCATTTCTATTTTCTTTTATATGAAAGTAATTTAAAACAGTTAAAAAAAAAACAGTTGAATTTCAAAGAAGGGAGTTGAACAAAGTCTCCACATAGCCCATGCTACTTTGTTCCTTTCTCCCCTGACTTATGACCTCACGTTAAGAATAAATGCAAAATGTATAAACTGTACATAATAGGGGTCTAAACTCTTTATCCAGCCCCTTTTTAATCAAATTCAAAATTGTAGAGAAATAAAATTCATGAAAGAAGCAACCACTGGATATCATTTTATCAGAAAACTAAATGTGTATATATCTATAAATATATGTAAAATGGCAAACTAAGTAATATCTTTATGTATATGAACCAGAGTGTTTTTGCATTTAACTTTTTTGTTTTTTTTTTCTATCTGCGTTTTTTCCTACAAGACCATATACAGTTTAACTAAAAAGGTGTGATGTTTCTCTTGTCTTCACCAATGAATTTTGGAAGACTGGTTGCGGTGAATGGCACACGTTTAAGATGGGATTCATGCAAAGGTTGCAAAGGTTTTTCATGGAAATAGATACTTTTTTTTGTTTGTTTTGAAAGAAACAGCAGTAAAATGGTGCATAGCATTTGTGTATTTATGTAATAATGTTCACGTATATTTCTTTTATTTATGCTACTGCTTGTGAATTACTGAACCCTGTCCTTGAATCAGTGACAGTTTAATTAGCATATACAGTAAATGGAAAATCTTGAATCTCCCAAGATGATACTGTTTTTGATTCGTGTCCTGTTGTTTTCTTCCCCTCCCCTCCCTGTAGAAGTGAATGTTTTATGACTTATGACAAGGCCGCATAGACGGAAAATGGTATGACTTAAGTAATCAAACCTATCTTCATTAATTACATGTGAATTGCACTCAGCATTATTTTATTTATACATCCTCCGAACTAGCGTTGGTTCTTTTAAGGGTAGTCCCAGTTGGGCGCTTACTGGATTTTAGCCTGAGTAACTCATGCCCCCCACCTCCCTCCTTTTGTTCTTTTGAAAACTCTTAATTTAAGCTCTCTACACGTGTTGTAATTAATTAAATCCTGATTTTGGTTTTCAACCTGATCTACTTTTTAAAAAAGATGCTGCAACTGTACAGCAGAGCTACTTTTAGGGAAGATGAATAAAATGGTCGTTTTTATTGTATGTGGCATGTTTTGTATGGATATAATTTTGAATTGTACATATTTTTTGACGTCAGAGGTTGCATCTCTTTATATACGGCTGTCCCTTTCCCTCCCAGCCCTCCATTTATTTCTTTGTCTCTGCTTTCTCTCTTGTAAAGAAAAATAAAATGCATTTTAAATATAAAGCTTTCTATGTTGTCATATGTGAAGCTTAGAAACATCTTCCATAGGCCACATTTGTATAGAAGTTCATGCGCAAATTTTACATTACAATTTAAAAAATGTTACTTGTAAATAATTAAATGATTAGTTCAATAAACATTTTCATGATAATTTACTCACCCCCGTGTCATCCAAGATGTTCATGTCTGTCTGTCTTCAGTTCTTCAAATTAAGGTTTTTGAGGAAAACATTCCACGATTTTTTTAATGCGGCTTTAAAGGGCTCTACATGATTCCAGCTGAGGAACAAGGTCTTATCAAGAGAAACGATCAGTCATTTTATTAAAAAAAAAATAATAATTTATATACTTTTTAACCACAAACGTTTGTCTTCAAACCGGCGTTGCATAATCACGCACTTGAGAAAGAGTGCATTTAGGCCACGCCCACACCGGGGCAATCCATCGCTTTCCATTGACTTTGTATTGCGGGAAGCTGCCGCCTTGTCATTTCTGATTTATAACAAAAGTCAGAACAATGTCTAAAAGCTGCTATGTGACAAGAGGTACAGTAAACAAGCTAAAAACACATAACTACGTTTTTATATCCTGTCGACCCCAAAAAACGAACATTTAAGGACACAAATTGTTGTTGATGTCAGGATATTTCACTTTGGGCCATTCAGTTGGATCATTTCTCCAGCAAAAAGAAGGTAAGGAAAAGGAGCACTGACATAGAGTTTAGCTTCTCAATATATCTCTTCGTTTCAGGTTTACATAGTGTGGTGAAATAATCTTGACATGGTTAAAAACAATGAATGTTTACTGTCGCCGATTAAGTTTCCCGCCAGTGGGCGTAGTTCTCTAGTAATAAGACACGTTGCGCTGTACTTTTGTGTCCTCAAACGCTCGTTTATTTGGGTCGAGAGCTTATAAAAACGTAGTTATGTGTTTTTTTTTTTATCTTGTTTACTGTACACATTGTCACATAGCTTTTAGACATTGCTCTGTTTTTGTTACAAGTCAGAAATAACAAGGAGGCAGCTTCCCGCAATACATTATGACGCGTGTCGCTGTCTCTAGGTGGAAGCATCTACCCAGTGTTTGCAAAGAAAGTCAAACGCCCTTTACAAAAAAGGTAAAACAACGATGTCAGACGATTTATTTATTTATTTATTTGTAAGTTGGAGGAAAAAATGAGACGGAGTTTTTCCTTACTATCTGTTTGAACCGGAGTACACAGACGAACAACTTTTCCAACATGACTACCAATGCCTGAAAACGGCATGGGCATTGCAGAGCTAGTGCAAGAACAACTGTGGTTCGGAAGGATATGAAGTTAATTTGTTTTGTTTTTGCAGAAAATTACTGATCCTTTCGCTAGGAAGAACTCTTATTCCTCGGCTGGGATCGTGTAGAGCCAATTTAAGCTGCATTAAAACTGGAAATTGGACCTTAAATCTCGAATGTTTTCCTCAAAAACCTTCATTTCTTTTCGACTGAAGAAAGAAAGACATGAACATCTTGGATGACATGGGGGTGAGTAAATTATTAGGATTTTTTTTTATCCTGGACGTGAAGTAATTCTTTAAGCTATTGAAATGAGATGATGAAACAGAAATAAGAAAAAGGATTTATTATTGTATACCATTATGTACATTATATTAACTAACCCACAAGTGGATTTGTTTTCAATATGTTTAAAATACACATGAAACCTCAGGATCAAAAACTCATATGCATCGGATTGAAAGCATCGGCTACCAAGTCGGAACTCTTATATTATCAAGACTAAAATGGAACAAACATGACAGGGAATTTCGACTAAATTGCCTCCACAAAGTGGCAGTAACTACCGTCTGAAACAAGTGTCATTCCTTAAGTCATCAGAAAAAAGTTAAAGTACATGTTTTACAAACATCTGCAAAATCCAAGCTGTAAGGAAAAAAGCAAGCACAATATAAATAGTGGAACAATTAGCCTATACATTTAAGGACAGAATTCCCAGTGTATGATGTAGAGCACCATGGTATAATAAAGTTCAGTCATAATTAGTTATTTAACCCATTCTTTATGTCACTCAACTCGACTAAATCAAGCCGCTGTCGTCAAACATATTCCAGCTACACAGAACAGATTCATAAGATATGACCTTGACAGTATAAAACAGAGCCTGCAATCGATTAAATGTTACACATAATACAGGACCCTTGTTCTCCCCAGCCCTTCAACAAGCATTCGGCTTTACCCCTAATGCTAATCTAGTCATGTTTTGCACCAACAGATTCCAGTTAACCATTCAGAACCATTCAGATTTCTGATTGTGATCAAGACATTGGTGCAAGTTAAGTTAATAAAGGATGGAGTAGTGAAGATGGCATTCAAAGGATGATGCAGTGTCGTCGTGCCCAGCATTTGTGATTAGTAAAACCCTAAACAAAAAGATGAAGAAGAAATGTTCAGTAGTACTTATAAATTAAACTGAATGACGACTCTTCAATGAACGGCAGAGCAGAGCAATACAAATGTTGTAATGCAGGCAAACAGAGAGATGCACTATTTTACTTCAATACTTTACATGTGTGTGTTTTCTGAAGTGGTACTAACTACTACAACCCTTAAAAGGACACTGATTGGAAACAAATAACAACAGTGCAGTTTAACATGCCAACATCCCAGAATAACGGGAATGGAACATACTAAACGTTCCTATTAAAATGAGCAGATTAAAAAAAAAAAAGCATACAGGTGGTGGTGACTTTCACCCTTTTCTCAGTATGTCGTTGGATAACAGGACTAAACATGAGCAATCATCCCATAATGCATTCAGCAATTGCAACACAGATTTTAAGAACCGGAAAACAATTAAATAAAACACATGCACACACACACACTCCCTGTGAACATTTAAAAGCATTCGAACCCGAAACCACATTGATGGAGTGAGTTTTTAGCCTGAGGACAGATAAATTAGCAGGCTGGAGTAAATAATCTGCACCTCTTCATTTCTTCCACAGGAACAAAGAACTGCAATGCCACTTTGTCACACAGTCACGCTTTGCTACACTTAGCTTTGTACATGAATTGCTAGTCATAACAGGAGGAGACAGTGTTATCCACGTTTTTTCACATTCTCACAACAGCAGTAGAGCACTATATATAATCGTAGATTGACGCTGGAATATGACATACGGTGTATTAGTGTGTGAGGACGCACAAAAATGAAACCTAAACATTCTTTCAAAAAGAGTCACGGCAGAGTCCATTTTGGACAAAAGTGGTGAAATAAAAAGAATGCTAAAATCAAAATGCCTGTCACAGTTCAATTGTCATTCCTGCCAAAAACAAAAAACTCAACAACAATAGGTCCATGGAAGGAGGTTGTGCTGATATCAGCGGTTAGAGGCTCATCCATGATTGGGAACTTTGATGTTGGAGAAATAAAAAAAAAGGGCTGGGATGGACTCAACCTCAGTAGTTTCGTCTTAGATGGTGAGGTAGGCCTCGTCACAACTTTCGAAGGTTCAAAAAAGGGCTAAAACTGGCAGGCTGCTTTTGGCGTAAGTCTTTATTCGCTTGTGCGTCTCTACAGGGATCTGCAGCATCCCGCATGTTTCAGATCTTAACGTCTTCTTGGACGCTGAGCTGCGAGAGAGTCTTCTTAATCCGCAGAGCCGTAAGCCGCGCCGCTCCGTTGGCATACCAACACTCCCGCATGATCTTCCCCATCACTCTCAGCGCCTGCGGAGAGAAAAGCCAAATGAAAATAAGTTTCCAGCCTCTAGTATAATTTAGAAAAAAAATCAGCTGAATTTAATTAAAAGGCTGTATTTTCACGTCGAATAACCTCAGATGGCATGCCTGAAGCATATTGTACTCAAAAACGGTGCCATGTCGAATGTTTTTTTTTTTTCCAAACTGTGGTTAACTGTTACCATCAGTTCCACATGTACCAGCCCTAAAAGTCACTTATTGACAATAAACTGTGGTTGGTCATTGAAAATGTCAAAGTGTCAGAGACGAAATAAGCTGCGAAGCTGAAAGTGGGAGTTTTTACCTCATAGCTCTGCCACCAGTTGGGCACATTTGGCCGTAGTCTCTGATCACACACCACTTTCCTCATCTCTTCTATGGAGGGGTCGGAGGGCACCAGGTCATAGTAGGGAAGCTGGTAATCTTCATGGATGCCTGAGAAGATAGGAAAAATGTGACTTGATAGGTTCAAGTTTATTGCTGAATGGCTCAATGCAATGTCTTATTTTATTTTAAGGAACACTCCACTTTTTTTGGAAATGGGTTAAACAGATGAGTTTTACCATTTTTGAATCAATTCAGCCGATCTCCGGGTCTGCCGTTAGCACTTTTAGCATAAATCATTGAATCAGATTAGACCATCTAGTTCAAATATGACCAAAGATTTTCAGTATTTTTCCTATTTAAAACTTGACTCTTCTGTAGTTGTACATTGTGTACAAAGACCAACAGATAATGAAAAGTTGTGTGTTTCCAGGCTGATATGGATAGGAACTATACTCTCATTCCGTCGTAATAATCATTGAACTTTGCTGCCGTACCATGCATGCAGCAGGCATAATGATATTACGCAGCGCCTGAAAATAGTGAATGGATTCAAAAATGGTAAAACATCTTTAACTCTGGGGGAGTTGGAAAATGAGCCTATTTTCAAAAAATGTGTAGTGTTCCTTTAAGAGAACCCCGGGCATGGCTTAATATAATGTAAATGATGTCTCTTACTAAAGTATGTAGTAGAAAATCTATGAAAGACTAAAAATCCACATCATTTTATACATATTTTGGACTATGGGGGTGCCATTATTTTGATTACATAAAATGGTTGCACTCAGTGAACTACTGGCACTATCTGATGCTATTTCTACTGCAACAACTCGGAATAAGCAACTTGGAAAATAAAATACTGATACGATGCCACACGGTGCAGCCTTTGGTTGTCATTTTCAGTTAAAGGACAACAAGAGAAGTGATGTAAGTCTTCACTGCTTTCTTCGTAATAAGAGGAAGAGAAAATAATAAGAAGATGCCTGTAGATAAAAAAAAAAAATCCTAAACACACCTATCTTGGTTCTCTCAACTTTAGCCCTGATGTCTTTGAGGCTTTTAGTAGACCATAGGCTACCGAAAGAGTACAACCATTTTACGTAATTACGTATTTTTTCAGTTCATTTTTGGTAAGCATTTACAAGAAGTCTCTTATACTCACCAAGGCTGCATTTATTTGATCAAAATATTATTATTTATTGTTAATCATATTATTTAAAGGCAAATAAGATGTCTATGGCTTAATATAAAGTAATTGATGTCTCTTACTGAAATATGTAGTAGAAAATGCATGAAATATTTATGTTATTTAACAAAAACAATATTTTTTATACATTTTTTGGACTAGGGGTGCGCCATTATTTCAGTGATGTGAAATGGTTGCACCACAACAACTCTTAAAATATTGATATGATGACCACAGCTACTGAAAGAGCTTACAGGTGGCGATGGATATAAGCATAGGCTTAAACCAAAAGCTGTACCAGCAATTTTTCCACACTAGGAGTCTAAACACCCCTGGATATCGAGTGAAATCAGCACAGAGAAACTCCTTCAGTAGCTGCAGTGTCATGACAAGCATTGCATGTTTACATCCTGCCAAGATGGCATCTAGCGTTTCTTGTTTCTGCTGTTTGTAAGCTCTTACAGTAGTTGTGTTCTACTAAAAGCCTCAAAGGCATCAGGGCTAAAGTGGAGAGAACGAAAACGAGGGTCTTTAGGAAGTTTTATTTGTCCACAGGCATCTACTCATTTTTTTCTCTTTTCTTATCGCTAGGAAAGCAGTGAAGATCGCTTCTCTTGTTGCCCTTCAACTGAAAATAGGTCACAGCCATTAGTGCAGCCATTTCACATCATTGAAATAGTGTCTCCCCCATAGTCTAAAACATCTATAAAACAATGTGGATTTTTTAAGTAATGTAAATCTTATAGGTTTTCTACTACATATTTCAGTAAGAGATGTAATTTATGTTATATTAAACCATACAAGTCTTAATACCTGGGGTTCCCTTTAAAATAACTGTTTTCTATTTTAATGTATTGGATTTACTTAAGTGTCACATGATTCTTCAGAAATCATTCTAATATGCTTATTTAGTGCTGAGTAAATAGTGCTAAGACACGACCCCCAAAATTCTATGGCACTTACAGCCAGTGAAAGCACTGGCATTAATCACATTTGCTAAGAGACTGTGGGTGGAAGATAATTTAAGATCCTTTTTCCTCACCTCCAGCATTACACCGTCGTGCAATCTCCCAGTATACCAATCCCAAAGCATAAATATCAGCACACTTGAAAGAATCAAAATGCTTCATGTTGATCGTTTCGTCTAGTACCTCTGGGGCCATATATCTAAAAGGCAGATTAAATTCACATTAGGTAATGCAGGTTTCATAGATACTTACATAGATACACTTTTATAAAGCAGCCATGAATGTAGTAGCAATGCCTGGCAATAGATGTACCTTTTGGTGCCAACCCTCTGATTAGGTGCGATGTCTATAGTATCAGTGATGGACTCGTGCCGTACAGCGAGCCCCAGATCTGCTATGGCACAAGTACCATTCTTTTTCACCAGGATGTTTTTAGATTTGAGGTCACGATGTGCAATGCCTGGCTTCCCTGTGGGAGGAGATCATAGTGATTGAGTTTGGTTTTGTGAGTGCAGGATTTGAGAGATTTTAAAAGTTCAGATGTAGAGGCTGACATGTCAGACTGATTCTTTCATAGTTACCCTGTGTTCCCAGGATTTCCATGTGCAGATGCGCCAGGCCGCTGGCCGCTGAGAGTGATAACTTTATCATTCCCTCGATTGTGACGGAGTAGTGGTTGAGATAGTCAAATAATGAGCCATGTTCATGATAGTCTGACACCAGCCACAGCTGTGTCCATGTGCCATTGTCTAAAACAGAGACACAAATTTATATAAATGTTAAACATTAAAATATATATAATTTTATATATATATATATATATATATATATATATATATTTTATATATATATATATATAAAACATGACAAATTCTTTTTACCTTTATTATCAGCAGCAATGAAGCCCAAGATGTTCTCATGACGGAGCATGATGGTCTGGTAAATCTCTGCCTCGCGGAACCAGGAACGCTCCTCTCTGGATGAGAAGATCTTCACAGCCACATCCCCTCCTCTCCATCTCCCCCTCCATACTTCCCCAAAGCGACCTTTACCTATGATCTCCTGCAGTACAATTGTCCTGGCCACTGTTCGCTGAACAAACAAGGGCAGGCCTGCAATGAGAAAACTCATTAGCATACTAACAAAACACTACACACATACAGGAAAAGGATAAAGCTGAAGCTTACCAGATCCTGAACCAGAGGTGGACAGATCGAAAATGAGATCCTGTAAGGTCTTGTCTTTGGCCAAGTACAGATGATCACAAGACGGATCCTCAACGTCCAGTCGCTGCCGGTGGTTATAGTTGCGATGGTGGTGCTGGAAAATGAGCACTCCCACAATAAGCAATACGCAAAAGAGGAAGACCGGGCCTGCTATCACTGCCACCAGCTCTACAGGACCCCAACTGTCCCCTTTATCTTCAGCAATCCCTGAAAGAGATAAGTAAAATGCACTTTACAGGTTGGTGAGGGGTGAACAAATAGTGTGTTCAATACTGATAACTATATAATTATAACTGATAATTATTATGCTATAATAAATGGTCAGTATTAAAACTCTATACTGTTTTGTTTAAATAAATGGAAAATGAAACACTAAAATTAAAAGTAATATTTTAAATGCCACAAGTGAAATGAAGGGAAATATACGTTAAATATAAACCTAAAATTATCAGTAGGTAGCGGCAAATCACTGCATGACAATGAGTCATTGAGTCATTAATTTAAACTATTTGTTCAAACAGCTGATTAATTCAGTAACGAAACACCATTGTGTGTTGCTCAGAGATGCTGCTCTGGCTTTGTTTTGGACAAAACTATGTCTAAAATGTAAGTCACTTAATATTAACTTGTTTATTGAGGTATTCATCATATCAATAAGACATTTGACATAAATCATGCAGTGAAAGCGTCAAGTCTAAATGTGCTTGTGTATTAGTCTAACCTACAACATGTATAGGTGCACTTTCTGGGTGTGTGTTTCTTTGGTTTTTGCAATATATTTGATGAATATCAAAATGGATGCATATCATTTAAAAAACAATTATGATCTATAGTTGAAGTCAGTGTTTACATACACCTTGCAGAATCTGTAAAATTTTTATTTATTTTACCAAAGTACGAGGGAATACAAAATGCATGTTATTTTTTGTTTAGTACTGACCTGAGTAAGATATTTCACATAAAAGATGTTTACATATAGTCCACAAGAGAAAATAACAGTTGAATTTATAAAAATTACCCCATTCAGAAGTTTACATACACTTCATTCTTAATACTGTATTACCTGAATGATCCACAGCTATGTTTTTTTTGTTTGATTGTTCTGTCCTGAACGGTTAAACTGCCCGCTGTTCTTCAGAAAAATTCTTCAGGTCCCACAAATGCTTTGGTTTTTCAGCATTTTTATGTTTTTAACAACTGAGGGACTCATGCAACTATTACAGAAGGTTCAAACACTTAGTGATGCTCCAGAAGGAAAAATGAATAATTAAGAGCTGGGGGTGAAAACTTTTGAACAGAATGAAGATGTGTACATTTTTCATAATATCATATTTTTTTCATTTAGTACTGCCCTTCAGAAGCTGCAGAAGATATATGCATGTTTCCCAGAAGTTTTCACACCCCAGCTCTTAATGCATTGTTTTTTTCTGAAGCACCAGTGAGCGTTTGAACCTTCTGTAAGTGTCACATATGAGTCCCTCAGTTGTCCTCAGTGTAAAAAGATGGATCTTAAAATCATACAGTCATTGTTGAAAAGTGTTCAAATACACAAAAATGCTAAAAAGCCAAAGAATTTGTGGGACCTGAAGGATTTTTCAGAAGAACAGCAGGCAGTTTACCTATTCAGGACAACAACAAAAAAAAAAAAAAGGGACTCATGAACAACAGTCACTAAACAAAAAAAACACAGCCTGTGGGTCATTCAGGTAACAACACAGTATTAAGAATCAAGTGAATGTAAACTTATAAATGGGGTATTTATTATAAATTCAACTATTATTTTATCTTGTGGAATGTATGTAAACGTCTTTTATGTTAAATATTTTACTCAGGTCAGTACTAAATAAAAAACAACATGCATTTTGTATGATACCTTTTGAAGGGTAGTGTATTTGGCCTGTACTCCTACCGCTGGGAATCTGAAGGTTGATGCTGTTGCAGAAGTCCGTATAACAGCAGTGTGTATTAAGCAGGCCTTTGGCGCTCAAGCAGTAGATGGGCTGTCCAGGTGGTACAAGGCTGACACGGGGGATGCAGATCCGAACTTGCTGCTCCTCCTGACCTTTAATGTAGGACGTAGAGGCCATGCAGGCCCCATCAGTCTCACACACATAACCGCTGCTCTCACAGGCTGTGCAATTACACTTAAGAGCTAGAGAGAGGAAGAGAGAGATGAACGATTAAAATATGACTCTAAATAACTGCAATATGTCTTCATCCTAATGTCAGATCATAAATAAGGATGTATTTACTTATTCCTGCTTTAAGTGAATTGCCAACATAAAATGTCCACCAGAGGGCAAGCAAGACCAATAAAAGGACATGAGGAATCACTGTGTAGGGTAACTCAGGCCAGAGGCACTGCACGCAGAGTTCAGTTCGCTACCAAACTGCATAACATGAAACTAAATCCGCCACTGCAGATGAACCCAAACAGACTGTGCATAGCAGAAGCTGGCATGGAATGGCCTGATATGGACCCCCACTGCAGCACCTTTATATCAGCAAAACACTTTCACAGACGCATTATTTTACAGTCACAGAACTCAGTTTGCAATAAATAATGAGCAAGATGATTAGATTTGACAGAGTTAGTAGAATCAACAGTGCATTCAAATCCAACTGAAAGTTGATTTTTATTACACTAAAACTGTATTTTAAAAAATGTTTCTATGTTGTTGTTAAGGTATTGTTAAGTCTCCCAAGTGTCTAGAATTGGCTCAGGTGCCTTTTTAATGCCAAGTCTATAACAGTGGTTCTTAACCAGGGGCCTAATTAATATTTAGTAAAAGTATTTATTTATACTACCATAATAGGGTTAGTTTACCCCAAAATGTCATCAATTATGAAAATAAGTTTTTGCAACAACAACAACAAAAAAAACTACAGAAATTGACTCTCCAAAATGGCGCTAGGCTGATGCAGAGGAGAAAAATTGTCAAATAAAGTTGTTATTTTTGTTTTTTCACACAAAAAGTATTCTCGTAGCTTCATAAAATTACGATTGAACCACTAATGTCACATGGACTATTTTGTTGATATTCTTGGTACCTTTCTGGGCTTTGAAACTGGAAGGACCCTTGCTGTCTATGGAGGGCCAGAGAGCTCTGGGATTTTATTAAAAATATCTTAACTTGTGTTCCAAAAACGAACTTAAAGTCTTATGGGTTTGGAACGACATGAGGGTAAGTAATTAATGACGGAATTTTATTTTTGGGTGAACTAACCCATTGAAATGCTACCAAAAACAGTAAAAGTATGAATAAGTACTTATTTTACACAATTTACTCAGTTCACGAATATATCTTAAATCAAAACTATCACCTTTTGGCAAGGTTGCTGTTAGTTTTTGCAACTGACACGTGGAAACTCACACTTTAAAACTCTAAATATCCACCAATTTTGTATATTACTATTACTAACTAGAGACTACTTGGTATGTTTACACAAGCTAATTTCAATTGGAATAAATCTATTTTGATTTCAGACTTTTGTTTAAATGAATTGAATGTTGCTGATTCACATATTTGTTAAAAAAAAGGAATATGTGAAAATTACATGTGGCTTACATGTAATTGAAACAAAACTTCTGTCCAGCTGCCACATCATAAATAAGACCATTTAAATGGATAGTTTACCAAAAAATGAAAATCCTGTCTTTAAATACTCCTCATATCGTTCCAAACTCGCAAGACCTTTGTTCAACACAAATTAAGATATTTTTGATGAAATCCAAGAGCTTTTGGACCCTGCTGCATAGACAGCAATGCAACTACCACATCCAAGGAAGAAATTTGAGAAGAAATTGTTGAATAAAGCCATTATTGTTTTCTTTGTTAACAAAAAGTATTCTCGTAGATTCACAATATCATTACAACTGATATTACATGGATTATTTTAACGATTTTTACTACCTTAATTTAACCATTTTTACTACCTTTTCTGCCCTTGAACATTGTAAGTTGTGTTGCAGTCTATGGAGATTCAGAAAGCTCTTAGATTTCATCAAAAATATCTTGTGTTCCAAAGATGAACAAAGTTCTTACGGATTTGAAACGACATGAGGTGAATAATTAATGACAGAATATCCCTTTTAGTACTTTGGAGTACCATGTACAAAATGTAAGGACTACGATTGTAACACCTAAAAAAACATGGTAACATAATACCTTTTTGTTTTCATATTGCCTACAGCATAACCTTAAAAGCTGGTGGGCATAAATAAACTATTTCATTAATCTTCAGATGCATTCAAATAGTCACCATGATGGATGATCATCTTGCAGTTTATAACTTTTTTAGACCTGTCATCACCATTGTGTATTTTTGTGTCTCTTCACTTGAACAGAAAAACTCAGACAGGATGTCAGGACTGCTGGTACGCAGACTGCCGAGGGTGACCGAGGTCATGACACGAGGGGTGGCGTTCATACTTCAGCGGCGCCCTCGATTTTATCCGAGCCGCATACAATGGCAGGCCACTCAAGACAAATTGCAGTGGTTTTAAAATAACAGGACTTCAGACACTTGACTGTTCACAACAGGGCCCACCAAGGGACAAAAAGCTCTTTAATGCCCAGTCTTTTCTGGGCGTCCCTGTCAAGAACAGTCTATTCTAATCCTCCCTTCTCATTTCAATGCTTTTCTTTTGCCTTTCCCACATGTTCAGGCCTCTTTTTTACTTTGTAGTCCTACTGTCACTCATCTCGCTTCACACACACTTAATTGAACTGACTCACTACGCTTCCTCCCACAGGTTTATTGCACAACTCATGACATGCAAGTGGCAGAACCACACCCTTCTGAACAAGTGTCAACTTCAGTTTTTCACCGTGTGTATTTGTGTCGGGGGGGTGGGGGACTGTATGTGTCAAATGTCATAGAGCAGGAGAGGGAGTGTGAGAGAGTGTTTGTGTACTCTTTATAAATCTTATAAAGGCTGTGATCTAACAGACACTGAAGCGTACTGCCAGTAACCGTTAGTGGAGCGGATCCAAGTCAACTGAAGTTCACATGCACAAGGAATTTCCTGCAGATTACACGGAGGTAACCAGGCCCTGATAGCGAGAGAAAAACAACCCGGTGCCATAATAACCCTCTAATGGAGCACACACGATATCATTAAATCACCGGGCAGCAAATAGAATGACCGTAATTGCCTCATAGTCTCTTTCTCAAGAGGTCTGAGAAAATGCAATGTAGATATCACATTAATCACAATCACAATGACTATACTTACTGCTGAAGTGTGTAATTTTTTGGTTAAAACGCTTAAAGGAATATTCTGAGTTCAGTTGCTCAATCAACAGCACTAGAGGCATAATGTTAATTAGCACAAACATTTATTCCTACTTGTCCTTTTTGTTTAAAAGTAAAATTCTGGGCACTTAGAATTGAAGTGAATAGGGCCAAACCTTCAACAATAGTAAAGCCACAAGATGTAAACAATATGCGTATTAATGTGATTTCAGTGTGGAAAAAAAATCACTTACTAACCCTTTTTGTGTAAAGTCATCTCCAGTTGTACAACTTCGTGGTCACAGTAACATAATTACAGTAAAAATAGCTAAAACAACTTCACAGCTCAAATAGTCACGCAGTTTTATAAGATTAATTGTAAGTGCTTTTATATTATTTAAAGCATCACTTTCACTTAAAGCAACAGCCCCATTAACTACAATTGTAAGTGCCTCACTGTAACCTTAATTTATGCTTGAAGAACAACATTAATGCCGCAAATCCAATATGCAGAGACAACTAGGTAACCATTGGTAGACTGATCTAAACCATCCATCAAAATGGTTCTGTTTGAGCATCCTGACACAATAAAACTGACTCAACTAAAGGTGTGATTTGGGCTATTTGTTTTGTCGACCAATAAAAGATGAAGGGAGTGTTCGGGGAAAACCTGTTTAAAAAAACAATTGTTATTTTTGCAGTTCTGCATGGCGACACAGAAATTACACACTTCAGTTTTTAAAGTCTCCATCAAACAATAAGGATTTCCAGAGACGTCACAACTGCAAAACACAACACTGGTTTTTATGTCAGTCGAACAGCTCATGGAATCACAAAGCCACAAGTCAACTAGTATACACATGTAGAGTGTGAGCACATTGCATATTCCAACATGTTTTTAAAAAAAAAAAAAAAAAAAAAAAATCAGCATGACGTTTCCTCTCCATGGTGTAAAGAGTCATCACACATATCAACATACCTATACATGTCGTTACACATATCAATAACATATTAGACTGAAATTGTGCACTTTAGGAATATTGTGTATTCACCAAACGTAACTATTTTGTAAATCCATGTTATACATCAGCACAGAAGTAAGCCTATGGGCTTCTGATTTATTAGTCGCTATGGAAATAATGAGAAGAGTAACAATGTGCAGTAAACAATATCAAGCAGCAAAACAAGCTGTTTTGTACAGATAAAAATAACTGGACACCAATGAGACCGGAAACCAGACCTATAAATTCTACAAATGGCTGCACCTGCTCTTACAGGAAAAATAAGGTGGATAAATCTTGATATGAATGACTCCTCCATGTGCATGTATTTTATTTTATTTTTTTGACCTCTTATTTTTAATGAAAGTGCCGTAACTCGGATCTTCTGGTGAAAATGACAGACTGTTGATGTATGCCGAACTTCTCAAATCATTTAGTCTGCTTAACCGTGCTCCGCCAACAATTGACCGCAAACTCACACACATTTTTGCATGCAACACTCATGTTTTAACATCAAATCGACTGAACCAAGTCCCAGCTCTACGTTTACTTTGTGAAAATCAAAGTTACAAGAATCAGATGTACGTCACAAGATATGTTGCTACTTTCATTAGAACTTTAACCTCAAGGAGCATTTTGTGTTACCTTACGCTTAAAACAAGCCATTTTTGAAATATAATAGCTATGCCAATTTCCACCAAATTAAAATGACACATTCTGAGATATTAAAGGGGTCATCAGATGCCCATTTTCCAAAAGTTGATATGATTCTTTAGGGTATTAATAAAACGTCTACAACAAACTTAGGTGAAAATTTCTTAATGGTAGTGTAAAACAACCTTTTTCAAAAAACAGCTCTGTTCACATGCACAAGCGACCCGTTTCAGCGCATGTCCCTTTAAATGCTAATAAACTCTGTTCGCCCTGCTCCTCTCTTTTTTGGGGTGACAAGCCATTCTCTGAGACTTAACTTTAGCCGCTTTCATCACAGAACTTGCTAACTAGTACATTATTAGGAAAGGCGATTTGCAGAGATTTATAAAAAATAATAATAATAATAAAAAAAAAATACTCGCTTCTTCTGTAGGTGACGCTGGATCACAAATTATTTGTATGAACATTATTCAAAAACAAAAGTAATCCTCTGAGTCTTTAGCAGCTCTGATAGCGGGAGTAAATGACGACTGCTATGTTCATTATTACATCCAACAACAAAACACCTTAATCGCTTAGAATTCTTGTCTACTCCTGCGTCGAAACAATGGTGGACAGTTTACAGCTCACTCTAAGGTAAGACGGCCATTTCAATCAATGGCACACAGTCAAGAGTCTGAGAAAGACTTGATTTGAAAAAGGGGTTATTATTTATAGAGATTAAAAATATTTTTTTTTTAGCATTATTGGGTGGCTGTGTACACACACTGCCAAGCCACATTTCAGTGTAAACAATATGTTAAAGTGAATTTTGCATCTGATGACACCTTTAAGGCATAACAATGAAGAATACATTTATTTACTTTTTTTTTTTTTTTTACAGTATTTACCGTGACTTTAATGTCAACCAAAACTAATGTAAACCAAACTTTCCACATCATTACCAAACACTAAATCACTTATGCTACAGAAACCCAATACTCTTTCCACTCACATTCCGAGCAACACAGTCTGTGAAACTTCAAAAGACCAATCAAAGCTAATGCAAAGCTAGTCAACAACGCGGCGTGCGTGGCTCCAAACCTGTGGCGAGGGAGTGCGAGCGGTTCAGGCCAAGCGAGGTCTTGTATGCGCATAATTGGTGGCCTTACACTGGCTCTTTGTGTGGAGATTAAGGGGACATGAGGAGGGATTGGGCGGGCTGTGTCTGGACAAAGGATGGGAGTGGGTTGTGCGGTGGAGGATGGGGGAGTTACTGTTAGAGTGGCTGGGGGTAGGGGACTCCCCTGACATGCTTTTAAGAGCTGCCGGTGAAACAGATATGCCAGGACAGAACACAGAGAGGTAACAGAGGGCGACTTACAGAACCCCCAGCTGCGACGGGATTTCGGTTGAGAGACTAGCTGCGACAGACCTTAAAACCCTAGTCTAGACTTGGCTTAACCCAACAGAAAAGGGGGAATTCAGTAAAGGACGACGTCAAAATCTCACTGCCAGTGTGAAGTTCCTATCATTCCATTCTTGTTCAGACAGGAAATGAAAACCATTGCGGGAAGACGTGAATGAAATCGTTGCCATTAACAGTGTGCTTGGCTGATCGGAGCTGGGCTCATGGGAAGTCTTTAGTCAACGATGAAGCCGCAAACAACTTTGCATTACCGGTACTGTGACTAAAGCCTTCACTATGAAGCACAAATTTCACAAGCCCTCCTTCAGGAGTAACAACTTTCCATGTTGGGGTCAAAGCGGGGATTAAGAGCTCACAGGGTTTGTGGTTTAAACACTCAGAGGCAAATATTGCCCCCTGCAACACAAGCAGTCCTATCGTATCTATTACAAATGGGCGGCCAGAGCGATGGAGGCATTATCTCTTGCTTCACCTCCTCTGGATAATGAAAGCCCATCATCCTCCTCTTCTAGCAGGATGCCAGGGGCTACTGAGAGCGGGCAGACTGAGAGAGTGCAGTTACCCAAGATGCATAGAGCTGAAATGAGATCCATTGAGCACCCAGACAGGGAGCTGATTAAGACATGCCGACGCCACCAGACAGAGCGCGCGCGCACACACACACACTCGCGCAGACATGCACTCTAAAACACACGTCGAACTACACTCACAAAATCAATGCAGTGAAAGGAAGGGGAGCTTCTTCAGAACCCTCATGGTCAAATTACTCATCTGGTCCAGAGGCACAAATCTCTTTTCCCCCTGAAAAAATTCAGTTTCTTCTCTTTTAAAAGCACTAGCCTTAAACCATTACATGCGACAATAATAGAGTTATTTCTGACAAGTATAAGAGGTGCATTAGTTTTAAACAGATACACTACTATTCAAAAATGTACGGCCTAAGATTTGAGTCCCGTGCTTGGTTGCATTTATTTGATAAAAAACAAACAGTAAAATTTTAATAGTATTACAATTTAAAATAATTTTCTAATTTTTGTATAATAAAAATTTATTTAGTCTTCAGAGTCACATGACCCTTCAGAAATCATTCTAATTATTTAGATTTGAAGACTAGACAAGTTTTTTGAAAACGTTGCAGACCCCATTTTAGGCTACGTTTACATGACAACGATGTAGTCAAAAACGGAAAAGTTTTTCCCTTGCACTTTTAAAAATTTTAACATATACACCACAACATGTCCAAAACAATTCACGTTTACACATATACTGAAAACTTCCAAAAAACGCAGTTTTGGCCAGTAGTTGGCGTGCTGTTTGTTCGTGCTTGCCTTTAAAATTGACACTATGTATGTCTACATACCCAACACATACCATCCACGTGCACGACGTCACAGTTTTCAAAGAGTCCCGTATTGGGCGTTTACATAAAAAAAAATAACTGTAGGGTTTTCAAAAACATTCACTTTGAAACCCCTGTTTCAAAATTATTCATTTTCAATCCCCAAAACGCCATTGTCATGTAAACGAACAGGCAAAACGCTTAAAAAGTTTACAGTTTTTTGCTGAAAATGTGTAAACGGCTCTTAGTTTGAAAAAACGGGGGTTGCTTTTCAAGCCCTTGTTACACTAGTGTGTTTTTGTTTTAAAACTGTTTTAAAATACTAGTGATCAACCGATACTGATTTTTTTTTTTAGAACCGATACGATTACTTGCATCTTTGTGTGCTCGATAACCGATATGCAGAACCAATATTTATTTACTGTTATAAAGTAAATAAATGACCGAGTGAAGTAGGTCCCTACTTCACTTTGATTTTTTTCTCCTTCCAGTCATCTTAAAAAAAAAAAAAAAGTGTTGAAAATTAGCAGTCTTTCATGTTAAATTTAATCTTTATATTACAACAATAAAAACATTTTATTTATAAAAAGCATCAGCTGCATCACTAACAAACTAAATAAATGTAGAATGTCTAATGTTTTCAAATGGAGAAAATAAATAAGGAACACAAGTCCAGTTTTACAGTTTACTACAGTTTTAGTAGGTTTATAAGCGGTTTAATATAAAGAGTGAAGAATAATTCACTGGATAATGTTAATTCACTGAATAATATTATCTGGATTATTTGAAAATATAACACACATGCATTTCTCAACTGGTATGTTATATCAGAATTACTAATGTTTTTGTCATTCTAGATTCTGACAAAGCGCTTTTTATTTACACAGAAATATCGGTAAATGGATATATTGGTCGATCTCTACCAAAAACATGACATTCATGCAGGTACAACCACAGATATGTATAGGTAGACTACATATTATTTAGATGGTGGACACATCTGTGTGCTTGGAGTGGTCAAATGGGGAATTTGCCTATACATACCTATGGGTACAACCGGTACAACAATGAGCATGATGTTATTGTTTTGTCATCAAGGATACGCAGATTCGAATGTGGGCAGCCATGCCATCGTTTTCAAAAGTCTTGTTTTGATCCGTTTACACTGAAATGCAACCCCGCAATTTTCAAACTAAAACGGTGTCTGCAGCATTTTCGAAAGTCTCCGTTTTAGTGTAGAGTAGTGTAAACAATAGGCGTAACCGTAGCAAAAGTTATGCATTTTAAAACGAAGACACACTCAGTGTAAACAGACCAAAACTGAGACTTTTGAAAACAACTGCATGGCTGCCCACATATGCTTTGCGCATTCTTGACAACCGTGTAAACAATAACATCATGCTCATGTGTTGCATCTCATTTCAGAGGCACATTTAGGAAAAGTAACAATTAAATTGTAAAGTATAAAAAGAAATTACAGTATTTTTACACCCTAAGGAGTAACAATCAATTTATTACAGTTACTTCTCTTAAATTAAAACACACTTGATGACGTATGCAGCCTGAATGGTCATGTGATATGTGTTTTGGTTGTGTAGTGTAGACGAAGATCGTTTCTGAAACGCAGTGAAACCCAGTTCATTTTAGAACACCGTTTTAAAACAAAAACGCACTAGTGTAATCAGGGCCTAAATCTTTTGTAATAGAAATGGCTTTCCACTCAAAAACGAAAACTCACAACTTTTTGGAACTTGACGGCTGACGGAAAAAATAATGCGATATGGGTTTGAATTCAAATGAGGGTGTTTATTATATTACAAATTACCCTTATTTATAAGAATATTAAAGCTGCAAGATTTTAGTACTAAGGGAAAAAGTCTAATTAATGTGCTTATCTATACCATGCACTATAATGTAGGTCACACAAAGGTCTGTCTCTCAATGTAATCGGTACTGCCCGCCGGCCATTCGGGTCATTAGCAAGGTCATTAATGAAGTGGAGACCAGCTTCAGTCGGCTGTGACCGTGGACTCAACCCCAGCAGCCGGCCTCCCCAGACACATGCTTGCACGCACACACACTCGCCATGAACCCACATATCTTCCTTTGCTACACTTTCCGTTCTCTGATCTTATATACAAGCACACACATGCAAAATATGGCTTAATGTGCTCCCTTTCATTTCCATAACAGCACTCTCACAGCACCTGGAGCGCTCCTGCGATACGGGCTTCAAATGTCTGCCCCTTCCTGCCTTCACAAAACAAATTCAGAGACTTTCTGGTTCTATGGCTATTATAGTTTTATGCGTTAATAAACAGCGAAAAGTACAAATGTACTTATTACGGAGACTTAAAGCAATAGATAACATCCAAAAAAATAAAAACTGTCATAATACTCGCCCTCAGACCATTCAAGATGTAGATGAGTTTGTTTCTTCATCATAACAGATTTGGAGAAATTTAGTATTACATCACCCTCACCAGTGGATCCTCTGGAGTGAATGGGTGCCATCTGAACGAGAGTCCAAACAGCTGATAAAAACATCACAATAAGTAATCCACGCAACTTCAGTCTATCAATTGACAGTGAAAAAGTCCATCCCCTGTTGTTTTGTCACATCAAAATTCACTGACATATTTGTTTAGAATTGTTCTGGACACTTAAAAACACACAGCTTTTCATTTCACAAGACATTAATTGATGGACTGGAGCCGTGTGGTTTACTTGTGCATTATTGTGAAGCTTTTATCAGCTGTATTCTGATGGTACCCAATCACTCTATAAGTGAGCAAAAGTGATCTAATGCTAAAATTTTCAGAATCTGTTCTGATGAAAAAGCTCATCAACATCCAGATGACCTGAGGGTGAGTAAATTTTCAGCAAATTTTCATTTTGGCTGACCTATTCCTTAAACTTACTGTTTCCAGTTTACTGCTGCTGTTATGAGAAGTGGAACAAATTAATAGTCACTTCTTGTAAGCAAGTGAGTCACTCATAAAATCTAAGTTTGAATGGGTTATTGTGTCATTCCTGAAGAGTTTTTCACCAAACGTAAGTGTAGGAAAGCAGGGATTTGGAGCATGTTTAGTGCTCCAGTCTGGTCTGTGTGTGAAGGGAAAAGAAAAATGTGCGAGAGAATGAAAGATGATGAAAGCGACGCACCCTGCCTCACGGCTGTCTGCCTAGCTCACAGTGCCCATATCACATTGCTGTTGTTTTCTCACACAGGCCTGCGAAAAGCGTCACATGGACATCTAGAAGCTCGAACACTCACGACCGGCCAGTTTATTAAAAACAAACAAAAAACTGAGAAGCTAGACAGTCAAACTGGAAGTCCAGAGACTTGAAATACTGAATCACCTTAGAGTGCTTGGTTTCAGCAGCACCTCGGTGGAATAATTACCATAACATGGCTGGAGTCGCCAATCTGTTTCATTTCCACTAGTCTGCGTCCAACTACCAGCAGCTGTGCAAACCCATCACTGGCAGCCCGAAGGCGCCTCTCGCGCTACAATCCGCTCACTGTAGAGTCTGACATTGAGCTGACCCAGTCAGACGTACTACAGGTGGGATTTGTCTGTTTAGCATTTCCTATCAAGTTCTATTAGAGCATTTGGCAGCATTTTGTGCAACACAACTGTTTGCGAACAGTGGGAGCGATGCTTCTCGGAAAAAGATGAGTCACCAATTAGAGATCACAGATTGCTGAACTTTTTCAAATCGGAGATGAAAATGGCCCCCGCTGTGCTACATTTCATTACACAGTCTTCAGTGATATGTCTGGAGCACGGCAAGCTGCAATGGGGAAAGATTTCATTTCAAATTTTCAAGACCAAAAAATCCACACTCGTTAGTATTCCAGTTGTGATCACGCTACAAAAAAGGTGGCCCAGTTTTCATACTACATTTTGTTGACTTCTCAAAATCATCTGAACAACATCACACTGATTTGCACAGTTTTGTCCTTCCAGAAAGTCGCACTAGTGTTTCCAAGCATAAACTGTTATCGTGCTGTGCCATGCAACCACAGACATGTTTATTTGTGCTGTGGATGTAACCACCATCAGTTTGGCCATACAAAAGAAAGGCAGACTCCCTTGACAGGCCACTGAATAGGGCTCATTGCCCACATTTCCATTACAAAGGACCAGACTCCAAATCTGACTTGAGTCTGAACTTGCTGAATGACCAGCTTCCCATCGTACTCTACAACAAATATGTACTTGCCAGGGGTTATAAAACACAACATTAGTTTTCTAGAAGCAGTAAAATATATGAATAAATTAAGAAATTGGCAATATTTTAGGCCTTATGGCTTGGCAATAGCAATGGGGTCAATGAGGACTGTTTTTGCCAGCTGAAATACACAATGCTGATTAATGTTAAGAAACACCACCAGACTGTTTTGTAAACAGCGTATACCACAGCAAACGATGTACTGTCAACAACATTTATGATATAATCTAACACATAACTATAAACATAGCCAGTCATTTTTTAATGAATCACTGGAATTTGTGTTGAGTTGCAGGTCGGAACTAGTAACGGGAAGTTGTAATTTCTGTGAATTGTTTCTTTCGAACATTTCTCTGAACTCTGTTTTCATTTGATACAGATTTAATAACAAAGAGAAACATGTCAGTCAGTGTCAACACTGGATGATAAAGCATCAAGGGAAAAAAAATCATGAAGATGTACTAACAGCTTATATGTGACCCTAGACTACAAAAGCCTTAAGTAGCGTGAGTATATGTGCAGCAATAGCCAAAATGGGTTAAAAGTATTGATTTTTGTTGATATTAAATAAAGATCATGTTCCATGCATATATGTTTTAAACTACCTACCGTAAATATATCACAACTTAATTTTTGATTAATTAATATGCATTGCTAAGAACTTAATTTGGACAACTTTAAATGTGATTTTCTCAATATTTACTAGCTTGTTTATTCAGCTTTCAGATTGTAGAAATCTCAATATAAAAAAAAAATGACCCTTATGGCTAGTTTTGTGGTCCAGGGTCACATATGATTTCAGTTTTTTAAAGATATTTTATTACTACAAATTATTTTTCTTATTTTAAGTAGGCCTACTTAGTACTTTTAAGTATTTAACATACGATTCTGCGATTAATTTAGGTAATGACGAATCGGTATTCTGATTTTTTTTCTAAATCAAATACCTATCATTTTAGGTCATGACGTAACATGACGAACAAATTCTTCAGACCGGTAGTGTGAATGTGATCCGGTTCAAACGATTAACCTGAAACGATTCGAATTAGAAGCATGATTCCGAACAGGAGGACGTGCTCGTCACAACATGCAAACCAAGATTGGCCTTGCAGGTTTATGATTGTAAGTTTTGCAACAACTGACGTCAGTTGTGTAAAATCATGTGAAATACTAAACTGTAATATTTTATAGTTGTTGAACGTAACGTACAAACATTTCATTTGTAAGGGACAGCAGGCCTGTATGTAACATGGAATATATATATATATATATATATATATATATATATATATATATATATATATATATATATATATATATATAAATACACACACATATACACACAATAATGTATTTTATATATTAACAATATTAACAATAAGCCAATATTAACAAACAAACACTACACTGCAAACACAATCGCGGTTAAATCCTAATAGACGAAACTCAGAAATGATATATACAACCATCAAGTATGTTCCGCGAATGAATCGCAATTCAAACAAAACACTAGTTCTATATGAATAAGAAATGATTTACGGTACAGATGACTGGTTTACAAACCCCAGACAGAGCGCCATGATGAGCGCCAGGCTGCCCCGTCCAGCACAACACAGCCTGGCCACACTCTCTCTCCACACACCAGCAGCCTATCAAATAAATAAATACACACAGAGAGAGGTGACACACACACAAACACCCGACTCACCATCGCCGACCGCTATTAATCCACACAGGGCAAGCAGCGCTACAGCAGTTCGTCGTGGAAGCATGACTGCAAGATTCCCATCTCTTAGCATTAATGCATTCGTTGTGTGTGATATTGACAAGCGAGCGAGACTTCCAACACAACCACAAACCAACCAACCATACACCGCCTGCCAGGCTCGGCTAGACAATAGTGGGTTAAAGGGGTGTGCCTAGTTTTAAAGGGGAGGGCTCCACGCCTGGGCTCCTTTGTTGTGGTGAAATGTCTCTTTACAAGGACTCATTTGTGAATTGGCCCGATGGTCCTGTCTGTAGTTGAGGTCTCGTCAGGATTGTTTTTTATTTATTGTGTCATATGTTATGTTCCACATATTTAGCTTGTGGCTTTAACATAAACGAATTAAGGCAAGAAACACTGATTCTTGAACTGTGGGACAAAATAGTTTACACATCAGGGGAAAAAATGTTTATAAATCAAGGAATTATTTTGGAATAATCGGTTCGGTATGTTTAGATGCACACTACCAGTAAAAGATTTTTAATGTTTTTTTTTTTTTTTTTTTAAAGAAGTCACTTCTGCTCACCAAGCCTGCATTTATTTGTTATAAAGTACAGCAAAACAGTAACATTTTGAAATGCTTGTACTATTTATTATTTATTTGTGATAAATAATGCATTGTAGCATCATTACTCTAGTCACATGACCCTTCAGAAATCATTCTAATATTCTGATTTGCTGCTCAAAAACATTTATTATTCGTATGATGTTGAAAACAGCTGAGTAATGTTTTTTTTAGGTTTCTTTGACAAATAGAAAGTTCAGAAGAACAGTTTTCTGAAATACAAATCTTTTGTAACATTATAAATGTCTTTATCATCACTTTTGTTAAATTTAAAGTATCCTTGCAAAATACAAGTCAAATGCAAGTCTGTAACCACCTATGGCATAGTGTATGTTACAAATGCTTTTTATTTCATATAAATGCTGATCTTTGTATCTTTCTATTCATCAAAGAATCCTGGAAAAGAAAAACTTAACTGTTTTAAATAATGATAATAATATTTAAAAAAAATGTTTCTTAAAGAGTAAATTAGCATATTAGAATGATTTCTGAAGGACAGTGGAGTAATGATGCTGAAAATTTAGCTTTAATCACAGGAATAAATTACATTAGAAAGCGGTTATTTTAAATAGTAAAAATATTTCAAAATTGTACTGTTTTTTGCTGTACTTTGGATCAAATAAACGCAGTCTTGCTAAGCAAAAGAGACTTAAAGATTTAAAAAACATAAAAAATCTTACTGTTCAAAAACTTTTGACTGGTAATGTATATGTATTATATCTATATTTTCTTATTTATTAAAATTTTGAAACATAATAAAAATTGTCATAAAGTTCCATTCTTAATATCTGACAGTGTTGACAAAGTGGGGAGAAAATGACAATTATTAAACTTTTAAAAAAGTGGAATTGTTTGGTATAATACTATGTCTCATATTTCAAGAATCAGTGATGAGTAAACAGTGCAGTTTGGGAAAAATGAATCCAGATCATGGAACTATTTTATGTAACGTCTTTAAAAATTCATAAAACGTGCTGTACACATGCATTCATTCTCAAAGAGTAGTATGTTTAATGAGAGAACATGTTTTTTGATCACGTCTTAGTAATGATCCAGTAGGAGGTGTTCACTATTCTCCGAAGTCTCAGTCATAGTCTTAATAATGTGGCTCCAGAGCCTAAGTTACCTTTGTAAGCAAGACGCATGCACATTGTGCGACGTGTGTGATCCAAAGGAGCTTACGGAACCCCTATGAGCAACACGAAAAGCACTCAGGACTCCCACCAAAACCACAGTATGGGTTAAGCTTAAAAGACCTCAGACCCCCATGACAAATCACTGATTACAAAAAAATAAGTTCTTGACTTCATGTATGAAAAAGGAAACTGCGTCTTTAGGGAAATAAGTCAAACATATTCCTATAGGATCGCTCTGGCTTGTGCCAGGACCTCAGGATGTTTACTTCCTCTAAATAGCAGGGCAGAGGAGAACTTGTGATTTTAATTTTGAGGAATAAAGAGACATTTGATGCACTCAGTATTTGTCCTCTTAATGGCCGCATGACACGAGGAGACTCGCGGTTAGTGCATTAAGCCGTATGGGTACATAAAGAATGATGTACAAGATCTAATCTAATCACGCTGAAATTCCTTTCAAGTCGCTTTCGATGCAAAGGTCAAACACAAAGCGTTTTAAGTTGCGGCCTGCAGTCTTAAACCTCTATTGTTACCATTAACCTCTTTGCCTTAGCCAGACTACATGCTAATCTGGCCCCTGGCTGTCTATTGTTTATAAAGTGGGGTCATATCTTTCAATTATCAATCGACATATTTTCGTTGGGCGTTCATATCCGAGTTTTCCAAACAAAGGCATGTGGGTCCGCTCTCTGTAAAAAAAAAAAAAAAAAATGTCACAGCTGATATAAGGGCACCATTTCAGAGGAGTCTGGCCTACCAGAGCAGGGCATTGATACTCTACTCAGCCACTGTGCTCTTGTTAAAAATAACCCTCTCTCTGTCTGACCGGACAAGCAGAGTTGGGGAATTATCTTCAGCAAAGCCCCCTCTCTGTGCTCCTCCACAGATGGATATAGCGAGGGTGCAGATATAGATAAACAGGCAGACAGAAATCAATGCCCATCCTCTCACTCCGCCATACAGTCTGACAGCAAGACAAACACGACACGCCGAAGGGAAACTTTGGCTCAGGAAAAAAAAAAACGAGATAAACATCTTATAAATATCCATCAATCAGTGGAACATCTGCTCTTTTGGCCTTCTCTGCGTGTCGGTGTGCGTAGGAAGGGATTTATACTGGAAAGACACCCATTTGGCAGTCTCGTTTCTATGAATAAGATACGTGAGATATCTATTTGCACCGGGTAAATATAGGTCTGTCTGAAACATGATAGTGAAGGATGCATTCAGTATTGTATCCGTGAAATGTTGTTCAACAACACCGAGGTGTGTCTTGGTAGATCCCGAGGGGTATCAGGTCTTTTAGTGTCGAACAACAATTCTAACAATTGCGAGATTGCGTGGCTTGTAAGACAGGATACACATTGTTTATGGTTTATAAGAAGTGGATTGAGGCAAAAGGGAAATGGATCTGTTATATCTCCTTAAGGACTACTGAAGTGACGCTGTATTCATTAACCAGATCAGGCTGTGGCACAGTTTGCTCAGATTAGTCTGATAGAGAAAAGGCAACAAGAAACCAGTGTTACACTTTGGGGGGGGAGAAGGAGCAATTAATGATGCCCTCTGGTGGACGTACGTTTTAAATGACATACCAACAAACATTTGCTTGAGGGTGCAGAGAAATGTTCAAAGTCGGCCTCAGTAACCTGAAGTTTTATTATTACTTAAATACTATTATCTGAAGTGAAAATAATAGACATTTTGTGCAAAAGAACTTGTATACACATTTTTGATTATTTCTGAAAAAGCAAGTATATTGTACATTATAAAAAAAAGATATAGTACAGCTTGAGTAATGTGATTGTAATTTTGATCTTGTAAAAATATTTAACAATTTTATAAAAGTGCACTGTATTAATATGTCCTCTGTTTTAATAATTACTTGGTGCAAGTTGTAATGCAGTTCCTGTTCTTAAAGGGATAGTTCACCCAAAAATGAAAGTTCTGTCATTAATTACTCACCCTTATGTTGTTCCAAACCTGTAAGAGCTTTCTGACCCTGCATTGACAGCAACTTAACTGACACATTCAAGGCACAGAAATGTACAGTTGATGTCAATGATTTACATACAGCTTTGCAGAATCAGCAAAATGTTAATTATTTTACAAAAATAAGAGGGATCATACAAAACGCATGTTATTTTTTTATTTAGTACTGACCTGAATAAGATAGTCTACAAGAGAATAGTTGAATTTATAACTGTTCAAAAGTTTGCATACACTTGATTCGTAATACTGTGTTGTTACCTGAATGATCAGCTGTGTTTTGGTTAGTTTTTTCCCTTATTTTTCCCGAACAGTTAAACTGACAGCTGTTCTTCAGAAATCTATCAGGTTCCACAAACTCTTTGACTGTATGGCACTCATATGCAACTATTATAGAATGTTCAAATGCTCACTGATGCTTCAGAAGGAAACACGATGCATTAAGAGCCAGAGGTATAAAAACTTTAGAACAGTACATTTTTCTTATTCTGCCTAAATATCATATTTTTACATTTAGTACTGCCCTTCAGAAGCTACAGAAGATACTTAGATGTTTCCCAGAATACAAAATAAGTAAAATTTACCCTGATCTTGAAATTCTAAAAGTGTTCACTCCTGGGTTTTAATGCATCGTGTTTCCTTCTGGAGCATCAGAGAGAGTTCTGAGAACCTTCTGTAATAGTTGCACATGAGTCCCTCAGTTGTCCTCAGTGTGAAAAGAAGGATCTCAAAATCATACAGTCATTGTTGGAGAGGGTTCAAATTCACAAAAACACTGAAAAAACAAACAAACAAAGAATTTGTGGGGCCTGAAGGATTTTTCTGAAGACTAGTGGGCAGTTGAACTGTCCAGGACAAAGAAGGGACTCATGAATAACTATCACTAAACAAACAAACAAACAAAAAAAACATTTTGTGCATCATTGTGTATGTGGATCATTCAGGTTACACAGTATTACATATTTCATTTTGTAATTAACATTTTGCTGATTCTGCAAGGTGTATTTAAACTTTTAATTTCAACTGTAGTAAGCACATTGTTAAAACAGTCCATGTGACATCAGTGGTTCAACCGTAATCTTATGAAGCTATGAGAATACTTTTTGTGCACAAATAAAACAAAAATAGCTTCTCGTAGCTTCATAAAATTACGGGTGAACGTGGACTATTTTAATTATGTACTTTTTGGGCCTAGAATGTGTCAGTCGCATTGCATGGACAGAAAGCTCTGGAATTTCGTCAACAATATCTCAATTTGCATTCCGAAGATGAACGAAAGTCTTACAGGTTTGGAACGACATGAGGGTGAGTAATTAATAACCAAATTTTCATTTTTGGGTAAACTATCCCATTAACAAGACGGTCCAGTCTTTCATGGACCCAAAAAACAGCTGCAAAAAAAAAAAAAAAGTGCAACAGTCTAAAGCATGTGGCAACCTTTCTAGGTTACAGTCATGTTTAGGAAGTTAAGAATTTCAGGAAACACCGCAGTTAGGAAGTCCAGAATGACCCACATCCTGCCTGAAAAAACCCTTCTCACTCTCACTATAGTGAAAAGAATTTTGTTGGTTTATCAACCTCGTTGTAATTTAAGTAACAAATGAGTCACTGTTTTGAAATATGCAGGTCTGAGAAGAGCAGTCATGTGGATATATTTGAGGAGAAACACTTAAGTTATGGCCTCAACTTCCCACACTAATGGCATAAGATAAACCATGTTCAGTGGAGCCTTAAGACAAGAAGCTTGAAAGGCGCATTGAAAGAGTCTAAATGTACTCAGATGGATGAATATATCATGTGGGTCCAATAGAATTGAACTTCCTTGGAAATGCATGGCAGGAGATTTGTTCTAGAGGTCCAGTTTGAGCTTGTCTATGTCATAGTCATGGTCCTGGTCCAGTTTGGAGAGGGTCTTTCGCACACGCAGAGCCGTGAGTCGAGCTGAAGGGTTTTGGAACCAGCACTCTTTCATAATCTTTGCAATTGCAGACAGGATCTTGACAGAAAAAAAAACAGAAAGAACAGTCGTTTATGATGGTCACATGTTCTTTTCAGTGTGTAAATGTATGAATATAACTTCAAATCATTTCAAATCAGGCTACCAAAATAGACGCAGAGAACTGACCCAGATTTCAACTTCAATTCTAAGTCAACCAACTTCGGACACAAAATAACAGGGTTTTGTGAGAACTGTTGATGTGTCCTGCTAGATTTGAAATATGTGTCGTATTTGTCTTTCTAAACTGTTAGTTTAGTTTCTTTCTCTTCTGAGGAGATACATTTCAGGAAGGAGTATGTGGTAGATATAAAATACAGCAAAACGGTTTCAACAAGAGATATGGACTCAAGAGAGAGAATTATTTTCAAGTGCAAATTGCAACAAATTTAGCGACTAGCCTGCAAGTCTGCTACTCTGCTTTCTTCTGTCTTGGTTATGGCATTAAGCAGGATAAATGTAAATTTCCATCCATTTTCTACATTGCATATGCAATAAATATGCTCTCTACAGCAAGCCTACAATTAAAGCCCACAAGATTATTTTCAGTGACATCATAGACTGACAGAATATTTTGTCCCACACACATTTAATGCTTTCCTAACAAATTGCTCCAGATTTCAGCTGTCAAAGCAAAGCCTTGTCTAGCGTCTGACTCGAGTCCAAGTCTTCCGAGCCATTGAGTCTGTATCTCTGGCATGTTTGAGTATCTCACCGGATGAGAGTGTTGGCGATTGTGGAGACTGGGCCTGTGCTGGTCGACACACACCACTTTCTTCATCTCCTCGAAACTTGGGTCAGAGGGCACCATGTCAAAGAACGGCGGTCTGTACTCCTCCACAATCCCTGAGAAAACCAAAGAATTAAGGGATTTTATGGGGTTTTGTCAACGTTTGCTGACTACATTGCATTAGAATTTTTACTGACAAAAATGCAGATGTGTGCCGAGACTGAAAGTCTCTTCTGACCATATCTATAAAACAGTGGTTTGGGAGTTTGGAGGTTGGCAGTACTAATACTTATGTGGGAGGATGGCTGGAAATTGTCCAGGGAAGTCTATGAGCAGCATATGGCAGCTGACATTATGGGGTAAAAAGCTACAGTGAGACCATTAAAAAAGCTATTATTTTGCATTTTTATACTTAAAACAGTAGTTTATATTATATATTTTTTTGTTTTGTTTTACAAAAGAAGTCTCTTCTGCTCACCAAGCCTGCATTTATTTGATCCAAAGTACAGCAAAAACAGTAAAATTTTGAAATATTTTTACTTTTTAAAATAACTGTTTTCTATTTGAATATATTTTCAAATGTCATTTATTCCTGTGATCAAAGCTAATTTTTCAGCATCATTACTCCAGTCTTCATTATAGAAATTAATCATTTTACTTCGCAAGGATGCTTTAAATTGATCAAAAGTGATAATAAAGACACATTTCTATTTCAGAAAAAATGCTATTCATTAAAGAAACCTGAAAAAAATTCTACATGTGAGTGGACTAATGTTTGCAAAAAATGTAAAGCTTTGAAATCACAGGAATAAATTACATTTTAAAATACATTAACATAGAAAACAGTTATTTTAAATAGTAAAAATATATCAAAATTACTGTTACTGTTTTTGCTGTCCTTGTTTTTGCAGGCTTGGTGAGCAGAAGAGACTTAAAAAAATACCTATGTGTATATATTCTGTACTACAAGAAAGATGCATTTGACTAATGTTTTACAGATAGCTCATAGTACATGAAAAATATATATAAAGGCTTGATTAAGTGCTTCTTAAAAAGTGAGTGTTTGTGAGAGAGAGCGAGAAAAGGAGAGAGAACAAGCGCATCTGGACTACATGAGCGGGAGTGTTGACACCAGATAAGATTGTTTATAATTATTGGGCCGCTAATCGTGGGTGGATAGAGGAGACAGACGTATCCATGGAGAAAAAACAGAGGGAGGAATGGAGGGGAAGTAAGACGAAAGAAACTTATGAGGAAAAAATAAACAGAGAAGTCTATCACATTTATCAGATTGGTGAAATTGTTGCTTAGCAACAGAAAACCGAAAGTTAGAGCATTGAGATCCTGCAGTCAGAGAACTGTTCAATGAAAGTTGCAATGTGCAATGAAACATTAACTAATTATTAATTTATAAGTCTCAGCATATTAATAGGGGCCCTAAAAATTACTTTTACATTAGCAGTGTGTGGACACAACCACTCTACAATGATTAAAAAAAAATAATAATCTCTAAAAAACCTAAACAGTCTCAATTATCAAGCCAAGTCAAAATCAAGTTTTGATTTTCTGAGCAATATTGACTACTGTATATTGCAAACATTTCATGAAGGCCTAAAGAATCATACCAACTTGTGGAAAATGGGCATGTGATGTCCCCTTTAAAGATTTTGGTATCAATATTGTATGTAATGCTTTGAAACATAATTAAAATGAATTCCCAGTCACAAGAGCACAGAATAGCAGTGGTGCCACCAAATAAAGTTGAATAATGACTCCATATTACCGTTTACAATAGTTCGACGAGTTATCTCCCACAAGACGAGACCCAGGGCCCAGATGTCAGTTTGTTTATAGGACTCAAAAACGTCAACACGAATACTCTCGTCTAAAACCTCCGGTGCCATATAACGCTTGGTGCCCACTCTTGGGTTGTTGCCCACATCCAGATAGTCATTCGACTGAGAGTGAATGACAGCCAGGCCTAAGAGAGCACACAGAAGACATATCATGTTAAGAAAACTATATTTGATATCTACAATGGCTTTTTATTGCCACATAAAAAAAAATATTATGAGAAGAAAGTAAAAATACTACGAGAATAAAGTCGAAATACTACGAGAATAAGCTCGAAATACTACGAGAATAAGATTGAAATACTATGACAATAAAGTTGAAATATTTAGAGAATAAAGTTGAAATATTACAAGAATAAGGTTGAAATACTACGAGAATAAGGTCGAAATACTATGAAAATAAAGTCGAAATACTACGAGAATAAAGTCGAAATACTATGAGAATAAAGTTGAAATTACGGGAAAAAAGTAAATGTTTTGAGAAAAAAAGTCTAAATGGTTTTTTAAAAAAAGTCTAAATGTTTCGAGAAAAAAGTCTAGATGTTTTGAGAAAAAAAGTGTAAATGTTTCGAGAATAAAGTTGAAAATACGAGAATAAAGTCGAAATACTACGAGAATAAAGTTTAAATATTTTGAAAATAAAGCTGAAATTATAGGAAAAAAGTTTAAATGTTTCAAGAAAAAAGTCTAAATGTTTTGAGAAGAAAGTAGAAAATACGAGAATAAAGTTGAAATACTACGAGAATAAAGTCGAGATAGTACGAGAATAAAGTCGAAATATTACGAGAATAAAGCTGACATATTTAGAGAATAAAGTTGACATATTTAGAGAATAAAGTCGAAATTACCAGAATAAAGTCAAATATTTTAAAAATAAAGTCAAAATCAGGGGAAAAAAGTCTAAATGTTTTGAGAAAAAATAAATGTTTTGAGAATAAAGTTGAAATATTGTGCATGCAAATGGCCTAGATTCGGAGCACCAGGAGAAGTTTCAGCTTTCAAAATCTGTCAGTTTTATAGCACAATACAAACAATATGTCTAGCACAATAATGTGTTTTTCACTCTCTTTAATGTGGCATGACAGATCATTGTATTCGCTTCAGTTTAAGTGGCATGTGAGTCAAGCATCTTTCCGATTACAATGAGACATTTGTTTCATTAATATAGGCTACACGTTTTTTTCCATGCCTGCTGATGTTCCTTCACTTTTATATCTTGCTATAGACTTAAAATAAAGGGGAAAAACTTAATTTATAATTTGTATTTCGTTATGAAATTGACCTGAATTTGAAAGCTAAGCTGTGTTATATTAAAAGCAACAAAGCTCAAAATTATTGCGATTACTGGGTGGCCCTAAAAATAATGAATGGAACATGTTAAATATTACGACCAATCATTTACTGTATTATACCGTGAATAAAACAGCTTGTGAATGGTCGCTTAACGTCATATACCTCAGAAAAGACAACAAAACGTATGTTATATATAACGAGTCCAGTTCAACCTTTAGAACACTTTATTGTTGTTTTTAATAAAATACATGTGAGGAATAAAAGGTTGGACACCACAGACGTTTTTGCGGAGAAGGTGGTGAAATTTTCACAAACAAAACAGTAGATATAATTTAATGAATTGATTCACATGAAATTTCGACTTTATTCTAGTAATATTTCGACTGTATTCTTGTAATATTTCAACTTTATTCTTGTAGTATTTTGACTTTATTCTTGTAATATTTTGACTTTATTCTTGTAATTTCGACTTTTTTCTCAAAATAATACAACTTTAATCTCGGAATCTTTTTTTTTTTTTTTTTTACGTGGCACTAAAACGCCATTATAGATAAATCATAAATGTATGATTTGCCAAAGTAAAAAAAAAAGGACTCCTCATGATTAGGTTTCTGTTTTTGTCTTAATTTCTCACCTAGGTCTGCGATGCAGCACTGGCCATTTCTCTTCACCAGAATGTTGCGGCTCTTCAGGTCCCGGTGTGCGATGGCCGGTTTGCCCTGTGTACTGAGGATCTCCGTGTGGAGGTGCACGAGCCCGCTGGCGATGGACAGGCACATGCGCAGGGAGCCCTCGGGGTCCAGCGTGCTGTTCTGCAGGAAGTCATAGAGGGAGCCCAACTCATGGAAGTGTGTTACCAGCCACAGCTGAGTGCTGGAGTTTTTAGACGTCATGTCTGATGCTATGAAGCCTGGTAGCCGGACAGAGAACACGTGTAAGAGAGAAATCTGATATTTTAAATCAAATGTTGTGTAACTCTTTCATTGGAAAAATGATGTTTTGGTAAGTCAGAGCATAATGTGGCTGCAGCCGTACTCTCAGAACGATCCCTTCCCACACAAGCAACGAAAAATGCAGTGTGGGTGGAACTTACCCAAGATGTTTTCATGCCTTAGTTGGACCGTGTTGTAGATTTCAGTCTCTCTAAACCAGGACTGTTCATCACGGGAGGAGAATATCTTGACAGCTACACTCTCTCCCATCCAGGTGCCTCTCCATACCTCTCCATAACGCCCTTTACCTGTCAGAAACGGTCAGTGGGAAACATTAATAATGAAATTAGAAGCATTTTATAGTGATGTATAGTGATCATGAGTGCACTACTGCATTATTGTTTTTTACATTTGAATACAAATGTAATAATAATAATACAAATATTTAAAATGTATATTTCAACCCACAAGTTACACTAAATTATTTTATTATAACTGTATAATTATATATATATTTATATATATTATTTTTATAGAATGAATAATAATTATATTACTGGTTACATAAATGATAATATGAATAATAGTAATTGTATACATTTTAAGTTATTATTAAACCATTATTAATACATGAATTAATTAAACAATAAACAATAAATAAATTATTAATTAAATATTAATAATAAATGAATAGTATTATAATCATCAACAGCAACAATACTACTACTATAAGTACCAAAGTACTAAAATAAGTACTAAAAATAATAATTTAAATTGTTTTATCATTTAATATACGATTTGTAATAATACATTTATAACAACAACGACAACAACAACAACAACAACACTCCCTCTAAATCAAACTCATTGTGGTACAGTATAAAAAAAGTTAATAATTGTATACATTTTAAATTTATTATTAATAAGTTATTATTAATACTAATTAAACAATAAATAAAAAATAAATACATAAATTATTATTAATAAATGAATAGTGTTATAATCAACAACAGCAACAATACTACTACTAGTAATAGTAATAATAATATTTATTATTGTTATAATTATTAATATATATTAATATATATAGATATATTTCAGTCCACAAACTGTGCTTATTTTAATTATTTTTGTAATATTAATAATATATATTATCTTTATATATTTATACTTTATATATATATATATATATATATATAAGTATAAGTATTTTAAATCAGTATGCCACCACCCTCTCTATCAAACTCAATGTTGTACAGTATGAAAAATCGGTAACACTTTACAATAAGGTTCATTATTTACACATTAGTTAATATATTAACTAACATGAACTAACCATGAGCAATACATTTGTTACTGTATTTGCTAAACTTCATTAACGTTAGTTAATCATTGTTCATTGTTTATTCATGTTAGTTCACAGTGCATTAACTAATGTTAACAAGATTTGAATAATGTATTAGTAAATGATAAAATTAACATTAACAAAGATTAATAAATGCTGTATAAGTACAGTTCATTATTAGTTCATGTTAACTAATGTAGTTAACTAATGTTAACTAATGAACCTTATTGTAAAGTGTTACTGAAAAATCTCTTTAAATGAAAAAATAGGTGCAGCATGACACATCTCAACCTTCTAGACTTCATAGCATCACCCTGCAGTTGTTTCAACCGCTGCCAATGCAGCATTGTGTAATGAGATATGAATGTTCTCTCACCAACACACTCAACCAGAGAAATCTGTCGAGCCATGGTCCTCTGCACCAGATAAGGCAGGCCAGTCCCACTCCCCGACGTACAAAACTCATCAAAAATATCCTAAAATGGACAATTACACACACTTAGATTACTGACCAGCAGAAAAATTACACACACTTACTGTCAAGTTATGGCAATCTGAGTCACAGCAGGAACTTTTTACTCAGAGGCTGCTCAGGAGACTGAATTAAAGCTCTGGGATCTAGTTCAATCTAGTTCAATGTCTCTTTTGATGACAAACTTTGGTATCTTAGGAAATTCAAACGCAGTTCATGACATTGTGAAATTTGAGATAACAAGAGTATTTTTCTCCATAGAAACATCTGAAAGGCAGAAAATGTCCATTTAATCTCATTGCTGTCTATGAGAAGAGTAATCATTAAGACCAACTCATTACAAATAAGAGTAAGGATAATGAGATCAGTGGAAAAGCTGTGAATGCCACCCGGCAGTCGTGTTTTACCCCATATGTTGGGTCCCCTCCACTGGGGACTTTGTGCATGAAAGTGTCGTGTTCCACCAGCTGGTGGTGCTGTCGCCTTGTACGCAGCCACAACACAAGCCCACAGCCTGCCATCGACAACACCAGCAGCACTAACAACGGCACTCCCACTAGAAGAATCATTCTAATGGGCTTTTCCACTGGAAACAAACACAACAGTGTTACATCAGTAACATCACTCTACTAGACGGTCATTGTGAAATTTTATATATGCTAGATATATTAAAATATGCTAAATGTATCATATAGCATATACAGCTGATATAATATACAGAATATATATTTTTCAAATGATATAAATAACATTTTAAGCAATATTTCAAATATATTTTTGCATTTGAATCTTTTAAACAATGTTATTTGGAAGCCCATTTCCGCCACTGAATAAAAATAAAAAAGGTAACTGAATTTGCGACTTATCTCACAATTCTGACTTTTTTTTCTTTAGAATTTACTTTTACTCAGAATTGCGTTATACAAACTCACAATTCTGACTTTTTTTTTCAGAATTGCGTAAAACAAACAAGCAATTTTGACTTTTTTTCTCAGAATAGCATGATACAAACTTGCAGTTCTGACTTTTTTCTCAGAATTGCGTGACACAAACAAAAAATTCTGTATTTTTTCTCAGAATTACGTAAAACAAACAAGCAATTTTGACTTTTTTTTTCAGAATAGCATGATACAAACTTGCAGTTCTGACTTTTTTCTCAGAATTGCGTAATACAAACTTGCAATTCTGACTTTTTTCTCAGAATTGCGTAATACAAACTTGCAATTCTGACTTTTTTTCTCACAATTGCATTATACAAACTCAAAATTATGTATTTTTTTCTCAGAATTACGTAAAACAAACAAGCAATTCTGACTTTTTTCTCAGAATTACGTGATACAAACTCGCAATTCTGACTTTTTCTCAGAATTGTGATACAAACTCAAACTTCAGATTTTTTTCTCAGAATTCCATGAAACAAACTCGCAATTCTGACTTTTTTTTCCACAATTGCGTGATACAAACTCAAAATTCTGTATTTTTTCTCAGAATTACATAAAACAAACAAGCAATTTTGACTTTTTTTTTCTCAGAACAGTGTTACAAACTCGCAGTTCTTACTTTTTCTCAGAATTGAATAAAACAAGGCAATTTTGAGTTTTTTTTTTCTCAGAATTGCATGATACAAACTCAAAATTTAGATTTCTCAATTCTGACTTTTTTCTTACAATTGTGAGATATAAAATTGCAATTGTGAGCTATAAAGTCCAATTCTGAAGGGAAAAAACTGTTTTCAAGATTGCGACTTTGTATCTCACAATTCTAACTTGCAAGTTTGTATTAAGCAATTGTGAGAAGAAAGTTTTTATCTATCTATCTATATAAGTGTTTATATTTGACTATTTTTTTCAGAATTGTGACTTTATTTTTTGCAATTGTGAGTTTATATCACGCAATTCTGTCTTTATGTATAAACTTAAATTTTTTTCAGTGGCGAAAATGGGCTTCCATGATATTATTTAAAAAAAGTAAGGGTAAGTAAAGGGTAAGAAAATACATTTCCAGTCTTAAAATATATTTTCAAATATATTTGGTAAACTTCAAATTGGAAAGAACTACATAACTACATAAGAACTACATAACTTTAGTTATATTTTGAAATATATTTTAAAATATATATGAAAATGTGTTTTTTTTCCTCCATCTGGGTGTTATTTTCAGTTTCCATTTGAGTTATAGCAACATACGATTATGCAAGTTTAATTAAACAATGTCAAACACCAACAGTAGGAGGCAGCAGAGAGATTCTAAAGATTCAGGCCAACTGAGTCAGAGTCTTTGATTTTAGTAATAAATCTCTGTATTGACTCTAAAACAAGTAAAAGATGTCTTAAAAAAGATGACTTACCTGTTTTTTCAGGCACACTGAGGTTTGCATTGCAGAAGTGTGTGAAGCAGCACTTGGAATAAACTCCAGGTATATCAGGCACATGGCACTGCTCGCTGGTGTCAAAACAGCCCCTGACTACCCGCTCGTGGACCGAACTGTAGAAGCAAATACGCCCCCAGCAGGTGCTGTTTACACAGGCATATGTGTTCTCACAGCTGCACTGTACATCACTCTCCTTGCCTTCATCTATGGACGAGAAAGGGATAATGTAAGTAACAATTTCATGTGTGAATAATATCACAGTATTTCAGTTGATTACATATACAGTATATGACAACATACTCACCATTCTCTGGGGGAGATTCTGTCAAAATGTTATCTGAAAAAAGAAATGTGTTTGTTTGCAACAGTGTCTAACAAGATGTCCAAAAAGAGCAGGAAGATACATACTTCCTCTGGCTTATTGTCTACTCAGGAAACAAATATCTACATAACCCGATTGGTATTTGTGTAACGCTCAGAAATATGAACACATAAAAACTAGTGTGACTGCAATTATATAACCTCACCTGCAAGAGTTGCGTATCTCCCTGAATACACCAAAACGAACAATACAGCGAGCATCTCAGAAGCCTTCATGTCTAAAAAAGAGGAAATACAGAATACAGGGTAAGAGCGAGCACTTCAACAAGCATAAAAAACACTTCCAGCTCCTTCAGTTTATTCTTATGTACATATCCCATGCTCCCTTGCACCATCCTTCGCTGATCTGGCATTTACAAGGCATCGTTCCATGCTGGAATCATATAATGGCGTAATCATACAGTGACATGTAGTGTTGGAATCTCTTTACAAGCCCTAATGGAAAAAAGCTCAATAACCCCTGTCCACACCAAAGGAAGTCATGAGTTAAATAATGACAGATGGAGAGGGTCCAGTCAGTCTGTCTGTGTTGCAATTATAGTCCAAATGGGTGGGAGAAGACTTTAGTGGAGGCCTCGCTCTCCTCTGTGTCGCTGGTACTCGCAGACACTCTGGCTGCTGCACACGCAGAGTAAATATTGATGGCTATACTTCCTGCCATTCAGAGGCCGCACCCGGCTAGCCGTCCAGATACTCCGGATTGCTTGTTCCTCTAGGTCTGGAAGTCGACTGGTCACGCAAGCAAAATGGCTGAGTGAAAACCTATTATATGACGATGATGGAGAACCTGCATGCTGAAGTGTTGGCCTGTCCTGCAGGCTACTTTTAACAAGCAATAGGTGAAAACTGCACTGTTAGATTTTAATTAAAATGTAAATATTACATTTAACATATTTAATATAACATCAAATATAAATATTGAATATATGTGACCCTGGACCACAAAACCAGTCATAAGTAGCATGGGTATATTTGTAGCAATAGCCAAAAACACATTGTATGAGTCAAAATTATTGATTTTTCTTTTATACTAAAAACCATTAGGATTTTAGATAAAGATCATGTTCCAACCTGATTTTTGATTGGTAATATGCACTGCTAAACTTTAAAGCCGATTTCCTCAGTATTTAAGTTTTTTTTTTTTTTGCATCAGATTCCAGATATATAGAGTTCAGATGCAAAAACCTCTAAATCCATCTGACATCTTTCTTTAAAAAATGCATTTTTATCAGGCTCCAATGTATAGGTTTCTTTGTAAGTACTGTTACTTCTGATAACAGGGGTAGGATTTTAGCGAATTTGAAGTATAAGTATTTGATGGATGTATAATATGTGTTGAGAGCATTCACTCAGTATCATTATCTCATTTTTGACCGAAATGGCTTTTAGCTGGTTTTGCATCTGAACTCTTCATATATATATGAAGTGAGTACACCCCTCACAATTTTGTAAATATTTTATTATATCTTTTCATGTGACAACACTGAAGAAATGACACTTTGCCTCAATGTAAAATAGTGAGTGTACAGCTTGTATAACAGTGTAAATTTGCTGTCCCCTCAAAATAGCTGAACACACAGCCATTAATGTCTAAACCACTGGCCACAAAAGTGAGTACACCCCTAAGTGCAAATGTCCAAATTAGGCCCAATTAGCCAATTTTCTCCCCGGTGTCATGTGACTCGTTAGTGTTAAAAGGTCTCAAGTGTGAATTAGGAGCAGGTGTGTTAAATTTGATGTTATCCCTCTCTCATACTGGTTACTGGAAGTTCAACATGGCACCTCATGGCAAAGAACTCTCTGAGGATCTGAAAAAAAGAATTGTTGCTCTACACAAAGATGGCGTAGGCTATAAGAAGATTGTCAAGACCCTGAAACTGAGCTGCAGCATGGTGGCCAAGACCATACAGCGGTTTAACAGGACAGGTTCCACTCAGAAGAGGCCCTGCCATGGTCGACCAAAGAAGTTGAGTGCACATGCTCAGCGTCATATCCAGAGGTCGCGTTTGGGAAATAGACGTATGAGTGGTGCCAGCATTGCTGCAGAGGTTGAAGAGATGGGGGGTCAGCCTACAGTCAAGCATGGTGGCGGGAGTGTCATGGTCTGGGGCTGCATGAGTGCTGCCGGCACTGGGGAGCTAGCATGAACTGAAGCAGAGCATGATCCCCTCCCTCCGGAGACTGGGCTGCAGGGCAGTATTCCAACATGATAATGACCCCAAACACACCTCCAAGATGACCACTGCCTTGCTAAAGAAGCTAAATCCTATTGAGCATCTGTGGGGCATCCTCAAACGGAAGGTGGAGGAGCGCAAGGTCTCTAACATCCACCAGCTCTGTGAAGTCGTCATGGAGGAGTGGAAGAGGACTCCAGTGGCAACCTGTGAAGCTTTGGTGAACTCCATGCCCAAGAGGGTTAAGGCAATGCAGGAAAATAATGGTGGCCACACAAAATATTGACACTTTGGGCCAAATTTGTACATTTTCACTTAGGGGTGTACTCACTTTTGTGGCCAGCATTTAGACATAGGCTGTGTGTTGAGTTATTTTGAGGGGACAGCAAATGTACACTGTTATACAAGCTGTACACTCACTACATTGTAGCAAAGTGATGTATAGATATAATAAAATATTTACAAAAATGTGAGGGTACTCACTCACTGTGAGATACTGTGTATATAGTTTCTAATTATTCTAATTATTGTAATTTGTATTATAATATAAATATAAATAATTTTTACTATCAATATAAATCAATATCAGTATAATTTCTAAGAAAATATTTTAAATATGATAAAATATCTATCTATCTATCTATCTGTCTGTCTGTCTGTCTATCCCTATATATGTTATATAATGTTATATATTTGAAATATGAGAAAATCTAGCATCATTTGTTTGCAGATTTGTTCGCTATTTTTTCTATACAATGACATTCATACATTTTCGAGTGATTAGGTGTGTCAAATTGTCTGGATTCATTGTGATCGCAGACAATGTGTATAACAGTAGGATGCTGAAAACAACAGAATATTTTTGTGTGTCCCTAACGCTATAATTAAAGTACGTATACTATATACTTATGTGATGTCATGGAAAAACAGAGTCAGCCATGATGTTTTGAAACGGATCAGTAATTAGAGCCAGAGTTGATGTGCATGAGTTGATTCTTTTCCTTCTGAAGAAATAGCATACACATAAAACTCTCTTCAGTTTTATAAATCCAATGCAATATATTTAATCTATTTAATCTGTGATAGTTGTTGCATTTGAAATAAATTGATGCTGTTATGGGATCCAAGCCCACATCAATAATGGGTAACTGGAAATGACGATGACCAATTCCTGATATAGAAACATATACAGCGAGATTCCAGCATGAGTCACTTTGTCTGTGGATTAGTCTTTTAAGTCCTCCATTTAAGCCCACCAGTGTAAGCGCAGGTGGGTCAGTGTAAACAACTTTGTCACGTACGCTTAGTGCACAAAAAAATGGGTAATTGCTAGGCCCTCTGGGCCACATTTAAGGCGGAAAACCACCCCACCCTTTTGGAAATGCTCTCTTCTCTCTGGGTACACTGATCTTTATTTCCAAGCTGCCAGGATGTTTCTCAAATCAGATAGTGTCCGTCTTGAATCAAAGCTTAAAGTGAACATAATGAAATGCAATTCCTGTTTCGATGACCTGCTTGTCAGCATTCTCTCTCAGAGCAGTCAAAAGGCTAATGGGAACTCACAGTGCACTTTTTAATACTCCTTCCACTTTTCTCAGCACTCATTCTCAGAATTAGAATAAACCCTAACTGTTTTTGTCATTCATATTTACACTTACATTCTTTCTAATTCTAACTATACTAAAGTGACTTACCCTGCTGGACAGTTTTTAACTATTTTAATCACCTTAGCATTCACTAGTTTGTTTTATGCTATGAAAAAAACTGCATGTATAATGCTATACTTTAGATGGAGTATAGCAAGACACTCTGCAGGACTTTCCCATAATAGAACACCCATAATAGCCCATATTGTTAACCTAAAGAAATAAATCAAGGGTTTATTTGAATTAGTCAAGGGGAATTCAGCATTCAGCAGCATATCTCTGGCTCCATCTTGCTGCTGTAGGAACTTGCCTGTTTTGACTGCAGTTAAAAAGCCTGGTACGCCTCAATGTATTTGTAAGCACCAGCATTTCACAGTTTCAGAGATAAATGAACTGACCTCACGGTTCATGATAACTAGATGTGGGTTTCATTTAGAGCTCTATTTGTGTCAGTGAGTGCAACTGTAAAACATGGCGTGCAAAGACGACTACTCAGAATACTGGTATTTGAACCATTGTAATGGATATTAAATTATATACATTCTTATAATAGTGTATTCTAATGTGATATATAATGCGGCCCACATTTGTTGGCACATTATGACAGCATCATTTAAGTCTTAGATACTGCATCATTATTAGACATTACACACACATTTAAAAATGACCAACCTGTAACACATATTGAAAATGTACTCACCTGTGCAGTGAACGTTCCTCAAATATGAATTTAAAGTAATATAAACGAGTGGGATGTGTGTTTTTCTGCATTTTGCGATTCTGTTACTTTAAATAATGAAATCGCTGTTAAATTTCACTTCTGCAACTTTAGAACGGAAAAGCTCTCACTACGCATTTATCAACTATTCATAACCCTTTTATTCAAAACGTTATCAACTTTAAACTCTGAATAGCATTCATGGGATTAACGCCACATTCAAGAGAGAGATAGATAAAAAAGCGATTAGAAACGATGAAGGGTGGTTTACCTGAATTTCGTCTTGTGTTCACTCACGAATTAAGTTTATCAAACTTCATCTGTTTATGAAACTCGTCTCTCATTACTCGATACTCGATATAGTGAAATCAACGGCGCAAGTCATATCCAGATGTGCTGGATCCTTAACTTTTTCCACATCCTGGCACTCTCGGTGTAAACTCTGTAGTTCAACTCTTTACAGTTCAGTTTTTCATTCACTCGCAATCCAATCAGTCCTATTTCCTCAAGCAAAATATTGCGTAGATCGGCGTAACGCAGAACATATCGAGTCGTGGCATAGGCATATATCTCCAGTCAAATCTCGAGCTGATAAACCGAAAACAAGAAACTTCTCGGAGAAGAAACAGTCTTCTTCCGCTTGGAAATAAACATTCCCTGATCGACTCCTGACGACTCCATCTCGATAAGTGTAAAGCAAACTTTTGAGCAATGTTCTTGATTTAGGGGTTAGATTACAGATTTTAAAATATACAGTTTTGTCCCACCCCTCATTGTCTAAGCCGGGGTTCACTTGGAATGTGCTCTCATAGCTGTTTTCCTGTTGCTGCAAGACCTTTCATTTTTTCCACGGCTGTTTTTTTCTTAAAGCTGGTTGCTTATGAATAGAACTTCATAGAGGGTTCAAGTGCCTTCTAAGCAAATCGCATCTCGAAAGTGATCTCCATTTGGGCATCTCCGTTTGTGCTTTCACTTGAAAATGAACAACGTATTTTAAAGTAAATGGATTAATAAAAAAATATTTGTTTATCATTTAAGTTGCCAATATGTTCAAGCAGGGTTTTGGGTGCCCCTAATCTGAAAGACCTGAGCTGGTAACAAAAAGGTTGTAGGTTTGAAACCTTGGCAAGTTTTACATAATGAAGTGTTAGGCATTTTGTAATATTTGACACTAACTCCGTTCACATTTAAAAATCATCTGTAAGATTTTGTAGTGTTTTTAAAGATTCTCTTATTCTCATAATTTACTTAGTATAAAATACAGTAAAAATAGAGCAATATTGTGAACTATACCATTGCAAATAAGGGCCATCTATTTGAATATACAGTTAAGGGCAAAAGTTTACATAGCCTAGACCTTTCAGTATCTGCAAAATATTAATTATTTTGCCAAAATAAGAGGGATCATAAAAAATTCAATTTTTATTTTTTATTAAGTACTGACCTGAATAAGATATTTCACATAAAAGACGTTTACAGAGGACAGCAACCTAACGTCCCTTTTTACCACTTTTTTTGAAGAAATCATAATAACTCATTGTCTAATATTCTTGAATTCTTAAAAATCCTATAATGTAGGTGAGTTTGTTTATTCATTGGAACAGATTTGGAGAAATTTAGCATTATATCACTTATGAATCCTCTGTATTAAATGGGTGCCGACAGAATTAGAGTCCAAACTTCTAACAGAAACATAGCAATAATCCCACAACTCCACTCCATCACTTAACATCTTGTGAGTCCCTCAGTTGTCCTCAGTGTGAAAAGATGGATTTAAAAATCATACAGTAATGTCTGGAAAGAGTTCAATACACAAAGATGAAAAGAATTTGTGGGAGCTTAAGAATTTTTCTGAAGAACAGCGAGCAGTTCAGGACAAACAAGGGACTCACGAACAACTATCACTAAACAAAAGAAACACAGCTATGGATCATTCAGGTAACAACACAGTATTAAGAATCAAGTGTATGTAAACATTTGAACAGGGTCATTTTTATTAATTCAGCTATTATTTTCTCTTGTGGACTATATGTAAACATCTTTTATGTGAAATATCTTATATTGCATTTTGTATGATCCCTCTTATTTCGGTAAAATAATTAACATTTTGCAGATTCTGCAAGGTGTATGTCAACTTTTGACATATCATTCAAATAATTCAAATATGCTGATTTTATGCTCAAGAAACATGCATTTTGCTATTAAAGCAGTTAAAAACAGTTGTGCTTTACTTACTTTATTTTTATACACTAGTGTACATTCAACTAAAAAAGAATATGGCCAAATTCTGGTCAAAATGTAAGTTTACTTTCACAAATTCACATAAAAACCTTAATCTGAAAATGATGTGCATAAAAATGTTTTCAGTGATAAGCGAAACTGGTGATCCTGAGGCCATAAATTGCTTTTAAGTAGATTGGACACAGATGGACAGTTGGTTTATTTGATGGGACACTGCTGAAGGCAGGGCGACCTGAGGTTATGGTGACATCTCCCACTAAAGCTTGAAGCCTCCCATATGGTCCAGTGAGGCAGAGAGGAATCTCAGTTAAGAGCTTGACAGCTCTTACAGATATGATGGAAACAAAAATCCCAACTTTCATTCATTACAACATAATGAAGAAACAAGTTCCAAAAATAATATTAACTTAGAATGCATCATAACACGTGAGAGAAAATGTTCTTGCAGTTTTTTCCTTTGGAGATTTTTTCAATCTGCTTTTTTGGCTAGTGTTTTCAGACACAGCTGGCACTCCTCAGATCTAAGGAGAGGAGAAGAGGAGCTGTTATTTGAACTGCATTTGTGTATTTATTTTTTCTGTTCCCATGATATGTGTGATTTTGAAGTCTGTCTTTTCTCAGACTTCTATTAACAGCAACACACTAACTGTTTCCACATGACTGATGGAAATCCTTTTTGCTGAGAAATTATTTTGAGCAGAGGACAGCAACTTAACTTCCCTTTTTACCACTTATTTGAATAAATCAGAATAATTGCAATATTCACAAATTCTTAAAAATCCTATAATAAAGGTGAGTTGGCTTTCATTGGAACAGATTTGGAGAAATTTAGCATCATATTACTTATGAATCCTCTTTATTAAATGGGTGCCATCAGAATAAGAGTCCAAACTGCTAATAAAAACATAACAATAATCCACAAGTAATCCACACAACTCCACTCCATCAATTAACACCTTGTGAAGTGAAAAGCATCTTTTTTTTTAAATAATTAAATCCATCATTTCGATGTTTTTAACTTCAAACCGTTATTTCCAGCTATCCATAATAATGTGTTCTCCGGCAAAAAAGTGGCCTTGTCTGAATCAGGAGAGGAATATGCACAGATCAAGCTCCATTTACAAGTGAAAACAGTTCTAAACAAATATGTTGGTGGATTTTGATGTGGGGGAACAACAGGGGATTGACTTTTTCATTGGACGAAGTGTTATAAGGGATTATGTACTGATATTTTGGCCAGAAGTGACAGTTTAAAGTTGAAATGTGTTTAACACACAGCTTTTACTAAGTCGTGTGGATATTGATATATATATTTTTTTCTGTTCGGTCTCTTATTCTGACGGCACCCATTTACTGCAGGGGTGAGAAAGTGCTGTAATGCTGATGTAATGCTAAAATTCTCCAAATCTGTAATGCCAATAGTATGACTATCCTTTGCAGATTTTTTCCATCCACATTAAATTAAATATGGCATCTACCCCAAATAAGGACCATTAGGCCCTCATGTCTTGGACATATTTTCACTTATTAGCTACACATTAAAGAGAAAATTAGCTTCGGCAGTTTATTTCTGCATATCAAAAAAATAAAAATTCAGAAAAGGAACAGCAAGACATGATACTGAAAAAAAAACAAAACTGTTGTGTCCTCAAAGTTTCACCAAGCCTGTAATTTGGTTTAAATGGCTTTACCTCACTTCACTTCAAGGCAAAGATCTGATCAGTTACGTAAGGAATGGCACAATTAGTGGATTAATTTCCAGGTCCACTTGTCCTCTTTTGCCTTTTGACCTTACTGCTCCAATTATAGCCTTGCATTAAGCTTAATAATTGGTTTAAACTTCCAATGATATCATTGAACTAAATTAGTGCAGAATAACACGTCAAAAATATGTGTTTAAACTTTATTGCGTTAGTCTCTTTTTTTATTGTTTGTTTTATATATTTCATCCAACTAGAACATCACAAACAATGCATAGTCAGTCAAAACAAACAGGAACACAACATATTGGCTGCTGGAATGTACAGTACAATTTTTTTCTTGCAGTCTGAAGGATAATCATGCGCACAATAATAATAATATTAATAATGAGTGTTGCATAGACTTAGCTTTTCAATTAGTCATTTTAGTGCCTGGCTTTTATATGTACACAATAAGTGCTTTCCCTGAGACACAAAAAAACAAAAACAAAATAATGAACAAATGCATACATCCATTTAATTTCAAATAATTGCATAGAGGCAAGAAGGAAAGATAAATATTGTAAGAGTCCTTTTGCCTATATGATAAAGTGCTTGGAGAATGGTGTAATGTGGACAAATGACAAATACACTACCGTTTAAAAGTTTAAGGTCAGTGTGTGTTTTTTTATTATTATTAAGAAAATAAATAACTTTATTAATTAAGAATGCATTAATTTGATCAAAAGTGACATTAAATTCATTAATAGTGTAACCAGTAGTGGCTCGTCGGGGGAGGCACAGCTTCCCCAAAATTTTGAGGTGAAAATGGGAGGAGGACAATTTAATATTAGTAAAATTCACAATTCATTAAGTTCCTGTCTCAAAATGTGTATTTTTGTAATACCATAACATGTTACTGAATGTGTCGAATCTGCTGATGTAATTACAACCGCTAAGTGATAGAGAAGGAGAGGGGGAGGCTGGGGAAGAGCTGGGCTCTCGTGCCTCCATTGGTAGAAAAAAATTAGCCAATCACCATCGAGTGTTCACTTTCAGCGCGTGTTGAGAAAAGAAATCTCGCCGTGGAGGCTAGCCTCCCTTCTGGTATATCAATCATCATAGAGACCTAAATTAGTGATGTTTGTTTAAACATCTACCACTTTGCTGATAATGTACCAATTACCTATGATGAATAGCGATAATATTTGATCGCCAAAAGATTTACTAAGCTGTCATTCAAACAGTAACTTATATATTTTTATATAGGCTACAGCAGTTTAATTAAATGGCACAAGAAGCTCTCTTTTAACACAGACTTCTTTTAATTGTGTTTGCTTCAAGTGATAGACCAGGTAAGTGAAATTATATTATCCTGCTGTATGTGTATATGTTTTCTTTATGTTTCTCTACCAGATCAATACAATTAGTGTGCCTCCTCTATTTTAAAACCCACGAGCCGCCACTGAATGTAACATAAGATTTCTATTTGAAATTAATGCTGTTCTCTTCCTTTTTATCAAAGAATCCTAAAAATTGTACCAGTTTCCACAAAAAATATTAAAAAGCCCAACTTTTTGATTTCTGAAGGATCATGTGACACTAAAGACACTAAAGTAAATTTCAGCTTTTTCATCACAGGAATAAATTACATTTTAATATATACTAAAATGTAAAACAGTTACTTTATGTTGTAATAATATTTCATAACATTTATGCTTTCACTGTACTGAATACATGCAGCCTTGGTGAACATAAGAGGCTTTCAAAAACATTAAACCTGATAAATCTTCAAATAAATCTTGCTAACCCCAAACTTCTAAACGGTAGTATAGCTTAAGAAGTATTTTGTAAAATTGTCCATTACAATAAATACACACAAAGTAGTATGGACTTAAAGGAGAAGACCTAAACCATTAGAATTAAAGAACAGAGGTAAAAATGTTTAAAATGGATGTAAATATAGGCCTACTGGTTGTTGGAGAGGTATCAATCGTATTGAGGTTATATAAGTGAATCAAATGCCTTTAGACTGCCTTGTCCTGCTATCCATTCATTTAAAATGACTGTGAAAAAAATCAATTCATACAAACATGATCCATTTCCCTTTATCTCCTAGTAGCAAATATGAGTATCTAAGAATGATGGCTGACAAATCTGAAAGCATCATGGCAACCTGTTGGCAGTTCATTTTTTGCTTTTTTTCTTGGCTCCTTTTTCAGCTTTCTCTTGTTCTGCTTTTTTCTTTTCTTTTTTCTTCTCCTCTTTAGCCTCCTTGTACTTCCATATCGGTGGCTCTAAGTAACCTTTGGTTAGCTTATTTTTCTTCTCCTTCTTGGGTGTTGGCTCCCCAGACTTGGTCACTTTGATTTGGGGGACGCAGCCGGTGGGGAACACGCTATTGCGGCGGGCCATGCTGCGCGGGACGAATTTGCGGACTCCATTGGAAGCCATGGAGAGCACGCTGCCTCTCCGCTCCGAGTCGGAGCAGCAAGAGCCCAGTGACACAGAAGAATCAGCGGTAGATGCGACAGAGATGGAACCATTGCTGTGCCGCATTGCATGTTCCTCAAGCTTTTCCCCAGGGTGCATCTGCATCAGTTCAGGCACAGCCAAGCGTCTCTTTCCAATTTCCGGCGGGCTTGATGGACACAGAGGACGGCATCCGGTGACCACCAGGGGACTGTGGATGCTTGTGGTTATGCGCACCATATGGTCCATGATGCCATTGTCCTGGGGGTCATGTGGAAAACTAAAGGTGAACGTGGACTTCAGGCGATGGGCGACTTTTTGTCCTGTGCTTTTTGTGGCTGTGGCTTTGGCCACAAGCTCCTTCAGATCTGGCCACTCTGGGACATATGTTTCACAGAATTGTTCAGCCTGAGGCCTGGTGTTCAGCCTTCTAAGTCTGTGTAATGTCTCAAAGCGACCTGTCTTCAGAGCCCATTCTCGTATGTCCTTCCCTCTTGTGACATCCACAACATATATGTCAGCTCCTAGCAAAAGAGAGACACAAAGAGACCATATTACATTTTTTTCCCCATTGCTTAGACAATAAAATACATTCTGTTAGCCAGATAACCAACTGCACAAAAACTAATATGCATGTACAGTTGAGGTCAAACGTTTACATCCCCTTTCAGAATCAGTGAACCGTTAAATTATTTTACCACAATAAGAGGGATCACAGAAAATGCATGTTATTGTTTATTTAGTATTGACCTGAATAAGATATTTCACATAAAAGATGTCTACATATAACCCACAAGAAAAATTACCCTGTTCAAGTTTACATCCCCTCGATTTTTAATACTGTGTTCTAAATATTATATTTTTTCATTTAGTACTGCCCTTCAGATGCTATAAAAGATACGTTACGCATGTTTCCCAGAAAACAAAATAAGTTAAATTTACCCTAATTTTCAAATTCAAAAAGTTTTCATCCCCTGGCTTTTTTAATGCATACTGTTTCCTTCTGGAGCATCAGTGAGCATTTGAACCTTCTGTAATAGTTGCATATGAGCCCCTCAGTTGTCCTCAGTGTGAAAAGATGGATTTCAAAATCATACAGTCATTGTTTGAAAGGGTTCAAATACATAAACATGCCGTAAAACCAAAGATTTTTCTGAAGAACAGCAGGCAGTTTAACTGTTCAGGACAAACAAGGGACTTATGAACAACTATCCCTAAAACTAACAAACAAACAAACAAAAAGGTAAGGTTAAGAACACAGTATTAAGACATATTAAGACAAGAAAATGTGATTTACAGAGTTTGATGACTGGTAATAAATCAAATAAATATATATATATATATAGATGAATAAAGTATATAATTAAATAAAATATATAGTTTAAATTGTTTTTTTTTCAACTTTGTTTTTTATTCAATTTGTTACAAAACCCCCATGAACATTAGAATACCAAATTATATATCATTACAGAATAGACTTTTCCCACCCCTACATTTATCAAATAATAATAATAATAATAATAATAATAATAATAATAATAACTATTTATAAAATAATTGATTAAAAAGTAATATATACAAATACAAAAAATAAAATAGAAATAAAGATAATGAAATAACATTCACCAATGTATATAAAAAATAAATAAATTATAGTACATTGGAATTCAAATTACAGTCATCATTACATACCATTCCACTTTATTACTTTATCTATTTACAAATTGCGTAAAGAAAGTTTAATAAGTGTTTTAACGATTGAAGTTAGTACAAAGTTGAGCTGAGTTGCATTTGTGATTGTATGACTAAAAAAATTATAAGAGGTTGTTTTTACCCCGCCAACTGGCCAGTTTGGGTATTGCATCCTTTTCTTGAAGAACGTAAGCAACCCAAGTGTGAAAGGAAAATCATTTGCTCACATATCTTTATTAAAAGAGAGCAATACACATTTAAATGATTTTTGAGGAAAATACATATTTTATTATATTTTATTTTATTATTGTTATTTTATTAATTTGGGTTACTTGAACAAAATATGGTATTTGATTTAAATGATTAAATGGGGTAGTTGATAAAATAATATAGTAATTAGGAACAGGAAAATTTAATTTTACACAATTATTATTATTATTATTATTATTATTATCATCTTGTCCAGCTTGGGTTAAATAACCAAGTTGTGCCATAACAAATGCAATACAATTCAAGAGCACCGCATTAGGGCAAACGATAATATCATTATCATAAAGATTGCTGAATTGATTGTATTTAGATTAGTGAAAACCTAGTGACTTTTGTAGGTACTACCTGCTTTGTAGGTACAGTAAGTGTAGTAAGTTGTCACGTCTAAATAATCACCGTCAAGTGCACACATGGCTAATCCATTACTCGCCGTGAGAGCTAAAGATTATCCGAGGGATCAGAAAAGAAAATGTCCTCAGATTTGTCTTTTAAACCTACTTGCTCTTACATCATGTCACCACATCACTGTGCTTCCAAAGTTTTTTTTTTTTTTTTTTGGGTTTTCTACTTTACCTTACATAACTTACTGTATGTATGTGTCATGGCCACAAATATCGGCACCCTTGCAATTCTGTCAGCAACACTTCTCTCAGAAAATTGTTCCAACTGCAAATGTTTTGGTTTACAAAGTTATTGGCACCTTGTCAAAATTGTAAGAAATAATTGTTTTTCAAGCAAGTAACAGGTGTGGGCAATATAAATAATAGTTGGCTCAATCTTTGTGTAAAGAGTGTAAAGAGTTGTCTATGGATTTGAGAGAAAAAAATGTGGTAAAACATGGACAATCTCAAGGCTATATGTCCATCTCCAGAGATCTTAATGTTCCAGTGTCCACTGTGCGCAATATTATCAAGAGGTTTACAGCCCATGGCAGTGTGACAATGACCTGAAACACACTTCAAAAGGCACTCAGAAATGGTTACAAACAAAGCACTGGAGAGTTCTGAAATCCCATAGAACACCTGTGGAGAGATCTTAAAACAGCAGCTGGGAGAAAGCACTTTAAATCTGAATGACCTGGAGCAGTTTGCAAAAGAAGAGTGGTCCAAAATTCCAGTAGAGAGGTGTAACTCATTCACGGTTACAGGAAGTGATTGATTTCAGTTATTTTTTCCAAAGGGGGTGCTACCAAATATTAAGTTATGGGTGCCAATAATTTTGTCCAGTGCATTTTTTTGGGTTCTGTGTGGAATTGCATCAATTTTGACTTTTCTTCTCTTCTTTTTGTGTTGTTCCAATGCAAAACAACAACAACAACAACAACACACATGTGAGTACCAAAACATTTGCAACTGCAATCGGGTGCCGATATTTTTGGCCAAGACTGTGTGTGTGTGTGTGTGTGTGTGTGTATGTATATATATATATATATATATACACACCATATATATTGCTATATTCATAGATTTGCTCTACTTAAGGGATGTTCTGGGATGAAACAGGAACAGCATCCCATGGTTTTCAATATTATGCACCAATTTACGTCATCCAGATTGCCTAAGGGAAGCTGGCAGGATCTCACCTGTTCAACCTGGCCAGTTTGTAAAGTGATTATTACAGTCTTAAAATAACATACCAGCCATGAGCAGTGAAGCCACGCAGTCATTGCTGCCCTGCATGACTGCTTTGAGGAGTGCGGTGAAGCCTCGGTTATCCCGGAGCTCGATGTCCACACCACTGAAGAAATTTAGGATGTAGGTGAGGATGATTACGAAACCTGGAGTATTTATAGAAGGAATTAGGAAGCTTTGTGACTTATAATTTTGTTTTGTTTAATTTTGTTAACAAAGAGCCTACCAGCCTGTGCAGCGATCATGAGTGCAGTGTTGCCGTCATTATCCTGATGATTGATATCCAGAAATGGGCACTGGTTGAGTTCATACACAAGATCCACAAAGCCTTTTGAGACTGCCACCATCAGACCGTTCTATCAGAAAACAAGAAGAGGATTTGCAGCATAGAAAATCTGCCGAATTTCTGTTATACAGATGAGACAGATAATAATGTTATCTGACTGCCTACCCTGCCATTTATGTCTAGTTCCATGACTTCGTCTCTTGTAACACCCCTCTCTAGAACTCTGCGGAGGGCTGCCGCATTGTTCTTGGCACAGGCTTGGTACAAGGTGTTGGCAGAGCCTCCACTGGCATCTTCCCGTTCATAATCAGGGAGCACGGAGTCATCTGACAGCACACTCCCAGAATCTGAATCACTTTCAGAAACTGACAACTCAGAGGTATCCTCATCTGGACCGGAGCCCAGATTCGGATCTTCCTGCACCGTGACTTTAACCTCAGCCATCTGGCCAGCACGAGCCAGGACTCACACGCTCAGCAAGCACTTCATCATCATCTGCGTCCTCACTGCTCCCTCCCTGGAATCTGCAAAGATAAAGGCAAAGTTAAAACCACACTTTGATTGCACAACTAAATTTATTGGCGTACATATGATCTAATTTTTTCTTTCAAATTTATGACAAGACTTATTTTACAGAGTGCCAAAGTTGGAAATAAAAAAAAGAAAAACGTATTAGTTAGGGAGATAAAATCATTGTCAAAATAATGTACACTGCCATTCAAAAGTGTTTTATAGAAGTTTTTTATGCTCATCAATCATAAAAGTTTACTATTTTAATATACTTTAACATATAATTTATTTCTGTGATGTGAGCTTGAATTTTCAGCATCATTACTCCAGTCTTCAGTGTCACATGATCTTTAGAAATCATTCTAATATGCTTATTTATTACCAATGTTGGAAACATTTATGCTGCCTAATATTTTTTCAATCAATTTAACACTCCTTGCTGAATAAAAGTATTCATTTCTTTCAAACAAACAAACAAACAAAAAAATATTTACACATTTTGAACGATAGTGTATATTGTTACAAAAGACTCTTTTAAATAAATACTGTTCTTTTTAACGTTGTATTTATCAAAGAGTCCTAAAAAAAAGTATTACAAGTTCCATATATATATATATATATATATATATATATATATATATATTATATTAAGCAGCACAACTGTTTCTAACTTTGATAATAAATCAGCATATTACAATAATTTCTGAAGGATCACATGACACTGAAGCCTGGAGTAATGATGCTGAAAATTCAGCTTTGCATCACAGGAATAAATTCTATTTTAAAGTATATTAAAATAGAAAACCACTATTTTAAATTGCATAATATTTCACAATATTACTGTGCTTTCTGTATTTTTAATCAAATAAATGCAGCCTTAATGAGCAGAAAAGGCTTCTTTAAAATCATTAAAAATCATTTTGACCCCAAACTTTTGAACGGCAATGAATTTGTGTCCCATTTACTGGTAAAATTATCTAAACAACATCAGAACAACTTATAAATTACCATATTACATTTAAAATGCATAAAAAGCCTTTTGGAGGCTTTATTTTTAAGTGTGTATAGTGATATTTTTGTAGCTATTTGTGGCCTTTTAGGATTTAACTATATAATTACTTTTAAATATGATTGAAATTTTATTTAATTTAGAACACTTGATCACTTAGTTTGAACAGGTGGCACATCTCTGTTAGAGAGCGGTTTGGTGCTGAAAGGGATGAAGAGTCTCACCTGGGGTGAACGCTATTGTGATTGACAGACGGTAATCTGCACAACTTCACTCAACTATGCTGTAACAGGCTCAAGGCTTCACTATAGCTATATCTGGGATGAGACTATTTACAGGTAAAAAAACAACAGGAGAACATAGTTACTATTATTTCTTTTGACTGAAGGCGGAACTTACGATGCACAAAGTTTAAGCAACGAACTTGATGAATGTGAATGAGAAGGAACCTATGAACTTTTGTTCAGGCTGTATGAAAATATTCAAAGGAATGTTAAAAACAAGGTCAGCAAGTGTATGCCAAACTAAACATACTGCGAAATGAGTAATCATTTCACAAGTCAAGCATAGCACATTGATATTCTGACTTTAATTTCTCCTAATGTGGCTTTTTAATGAGAATAATATGCTGAAATGAACACTGGTGCAATTCTGTAAATGGTTTGGAAAGAGCATATTGCGCTAATAGCTCAGGAGATTCAGTTAGTCAACGTTAGTCTCACGAGTAATGTTTCTGCTTATGTGTCAGCCAAAGCCTGACTCTTGACTAATCAAAATCAAGTTAAGACCACTTCCACTTCCCACTTTTAAATGCCCAGGAGTGAGGCACTAGGCATAGTTCATCCAAAAAAAAGCTATATTTATTCACCCCCAGGCCTTCCAAGATGTAAATGAGTTCTGAAAAAAATTTGCATTACATCACTTGCTCATCAACTGATGCTTTGCTGTCAGAATGAGAGTCCAAACAGCTGATAAAAACACCACAATGTTTGCAAAAAACAAATCACACAGCTTACTTTATAATTACTTGCGTATTGCGTGCTTTTCTGACGGCACCCATTCACTACAGAGGATACATTGGTGAGCAATTGATATTCTTGGGATTCGTGAGTACATTTTCAGCAAATTTTCCTCAGGTTACTTGTCTAAATGGCTAACTTCTCATCTTCTTCTATAGGAAGTACAGCCACATGCATCATTGTTAATCAAAAAATGATGCAATGCAAAATTTTGATGTAAAATTTAGCCCATGCATGAAAAGACCCATTGTTTGAGTCCTTAAAAAAGACCATATTTGCTCTCACAGTGCTTTCCCAGCTATATTTAGCCAATGTTACTGGTAGCACAGACTGACATAGAGGCACTGTGTGTGTATATATGTGTGAGAGAGAGAGAGAAATAGAGACAGAAGGGGGTACTGAGGATGGGAAAACATTCCCCGTTAGTGCCACATAAACAGTCTGTCCTCTGAGAACCACAACACTGTCCCCATGCTGGTTTCACTCTCCAGACCACAGAATTACAACAATGCTGTCCCACTGTCAGCCCAAACACAATACTGCAGTCAAGCTTTATGCACATATGTGCTTGTTTAAGAGAAAGTTTATGTTTTAGATAGTGGTCATTTCACTTGTTAACTGTCCACTTATAACCAACTTTTTAGTTCCAATGGTCCTTTTTAAGTATTCCAAGTTTAAGTATTTTAATAATTCTAGTGTGTAGATTATTACAGCATGTCACACCATAGTAAATGTAATGATATTCTGAAACATAGTTTCCAGTAGTTTGCCTCCCATAGGCAGCATATGCACAAATACATAATTTTTTTTTTTACTTTTATGCATTATATTATCTAGAAACATCCCTTTCTTAAGTAGATCACATAAACATTGACAGTAGAAGGTAAAACTCCCTCTTTCTCTTAATTTACAAGTTAAAAATGTTTATTTAAATGTATATTGCTAAAAATACATGAATAAATAATTTAAAAAAATGGCAAAAGTTTTTTAGAATAGCCAAACATTATTTTATGCTTATAGACAAAATCTATTTTGTTTTTAAAACTCTTGTCAATTGTTGTTCTCTGTTGTTACACTTGTGCCCTTTCAGCAATTACACTCGTTTCTAAAGCTTTCAAAAATCTATACACACCCAATCAATAAACACATCCATTGTATCTCACCATTAAAAGTGCTCAGAGGATGTTGTAGAGTTGTCCACGTCTCTCTGAGTGATCAGATCATTGCTCCTGCTGTGTCTGTTTAGTCCTCCCAGTATAGATTCTTACTGTAGACTGTCTGATCCCGCAGGACAGAGCCGTGTTCCTGCCTGTCCCCTCCTCCCAGCTCTCCGATCGGACACTTAGGCCTCCGATCACTGAAGAATCCTTCCAAATCTTGACACAGGTGCTCTGTTAAGACAGGCATGTCCACTCATCCTGATTACAGGAGATTTGTGGATTAACATTCAGAAATGGCAGTTGCCAGGAGTCTGTGGTTGTAAGGTTGCCACTGTTTTATTCCTCTAGTCTGAGCTGGCATGTTTCTCTTTGGTCCTTTCTTATTGAGAGCAACAAGCTATTGTACAATGACCTAGGAATTGTATTGCAGATTTATGTTGCACAATACAAGCACTAAAAATTTTACACTTCAAATGTAATCCAAAAAACAGTAAACAGAGCATGTGTGTGCTGGGAAGAATATTATGAATATTATGAAGAATATTACAGTTATTATAATCATCCTGCCACTAACTGATTTTCAAGCAAGTTGTTTTGTATTGTTCCTTTCTTGTTTATGCCTGGCATGTCTTCAAACCACCTGGGTCTTACCTGCCCTGAAATAGCTATGGATCAGAATATGGTAGAGTTTAGCCAATTAAAACAAGCTTAAGCATATCAGAGTAGCCCAGGTAACAGCTCATGCCACACATCTTACAGCCAGGCGCTGCTCATCTTGCAGCAGTCACGTGAAAAATCAGAGGGATTGAAACCGAAATGAACCAACTGTGGTTTCTTGGCCTATCAGTGAATGCACCTGTTATTTAAGGTCTTGTGGATGTGTAACTAAGACGAAAATCTAATAATTTCCATGCATGTACTCATTTTAATAATTTACTTTCTTCAGTTCCTTGGAATTCAATTCCTTCGTTGTTTTGATGAACTTCCAAAATCCCTTCAAATTCACTTAAAACAATTAGATCTGACCAATCATAATGCCGAATCCGCCATTTTGTCCGAAAGACAGATCAGACAGGAGAGTAGGTTAATTTCAGCGGACTTAAACTTGAAAAACTGTGTGTATTGATGTCTTTCTGCAGTTTAAATAAAATATGTTCTGATGTTCATTTTTTTTGTGTGTGTGTGTGCTTTAAAGAGGTCATCGGATGCAAAGGCGACTTTTGCATGTTGTTTGAGCATAAATGTGTGTTGGCAGTGTGTGTACACATTTACCCTATAATGATAAGAATCCACCCAGTGGTTTTTATTTAATCTGTAAAAATAATTTCCCCTTTTTCAAATCAAGCCATTTTCAGCTTATTGTCAGTGTGACGTAACACCGACAGAGGCTGCTCCCGATAGATTGATTGACACAACCGTCTTACCTTAGACCTGCCTCGAATGAGCTGTAACAGTTAGATCGCCATTGTCTCAATGCCAGAACAGGGACGTAGACAAGAATGGCTCCTAAGCGAATGAGGTGTTCTGTTGTTGATGTAATAATGAACATAGTAGTCCTCATTTACTTTTGACATCTGAGCCTCTGAAGATGCATTAATGGGCCACGTTGCAGTCACTATTTCAAATTTACTGTCAAAAGAAACAGTAAAATATATCAGTATACAGTTGAAGTCAAAAGTTTACATACAACTTGCAGAATGTGCAAAATGTAAATTATTTTAGCAAAATAAGAGGGATCATGCAAATTGAGTCCCTCAGTTGTCCTCAGTGTGAAAAGATGGATGTCAAAATCATTCAGTTATTGTTGGAAAGGGTTTAAATACCCTACACAAAAATGCTGGAAAACCAAAGAATTTCTGGGAGCTGAAGGGTTTTTCTGATGAACAGCAGGCAGTTTAACTGTTCAGGGCAAACAAGATGGATGGACCGCACTCCAATGGTTCAAGTCTTACCTCTCAGGTAGGTCTTTCAAGGTGGCTTGGAGGAGTGAAGTCTCTGAGTCACAACTTCTTGCTACTGGAGTTCCTCAGGGCTCAGTGCTTGGACCACTGCTCTTCTCCATCTACATGTCGTCGTTGGGTTCTGTCATTCAGAAGGATGCTTTTTCCTATCACTGCTATGCTGATGACACGCAACTCTACTTCTCCTTCCATCCAGATGACCCCACGGTTCCTGCTCGCATCGCAGCTTGTCTGACCGACATCCCTGGCTGGATGAAAGAACACCTTCTTCAGCTCAACCTTGCTAAGACTGAACTGATTGTGATCTCAGCCAACCCTGTGCTTCATCACAACTTCTCTATACAGCTAAATTCATCAACTATAACTTCCTCTAGGAAAGCTAGGAATCTTGGTGTTGTGATGGACAACCAGTTATCCTTCACAGACCATATTGCTGCTACAGCTCGATCCTGCAGATTTGCCTTGTACAACATTAGGAAGATCAGATCCTTCCTATCAGAGCAGGCTACACAACTTCTTGTCCAAGCTCTTGTCCTATCCAGACTGGACTATTGTAATGCACTCTTGGCGGGCCTTCCTGCATTCACTTCCAAGCCTTTGCAAATGATTCAGAATGCAGCAGCAAGTGTGGTCTTTAATGAGCCGAAGAAAGCCCATGTCACACCTCTCCTCATCAGACTGCACTGGCTGCCAGTAGCTGCTCGCATCAAATTCAAGGTACTGGTGCTTGCCTACAAGTCAACCACTGGCACTGCACCAGAATACCTAAACTGTCTAATCCAACCTTATGTCCCCTCCAGAAGCTTGCGTTCTGCAAATGAACGACGCCAGGTGGTGCCATCCCAAAGAGGCTCAAAATCACTTTCACGGACCTTTTTGTGGACTGTTCCCAGCTGGTGGAATGACCTACCCATCTCAATTCGATCTGCTGAGTCATTGGCCATCTTCATAAAATCTCTGAAACCCATCTTTTTCGCCAGAACTTGACCAATTGACACTAGCACTTTCCTACTCTTTTCAGTTTTTCTATATACTTATTTAAAAAAAAAAAAAAAAAAAAAAAAAAAAAAAAACCTTGCAAGGTTTATCGTGTTTATCTAACTGAAATTTGCCTCAGCACTTATACACTGTCGCTCTCTTGTTGCTCTGATTGCTTTTATTGTAAATCGCTTTGGATAAAAGCGTCTGCTAAATGACTAAATGTAAATGTAAATGTAAATGTAAGAGACTCATGAACAACTATCACTAAACAAAAAAACACAGCTGTGGATCATTCAGGTAACAACATAGTATTAAGAATCATGTAAACTTGAACAGGATGATTTTTATAAATTCAACTATTATTTTCTCTTGTGGACTATATGTAAACATCTTTTATGTGAAATATCTCATTCAGGTCAGTACTAAATAAAAAATGATCGCTCTAATTTTGCTAAAAGAATGAACATTTTGCAGATTCTGAAAGGTGTATGTAAACTTTTGACTTCTGTATATATGAAATGTATATATGTAAACCATTTTATTGACAATTTGGTTGCAATAAAATGCATTTTATGAGCACAGAAAGGTAGAGAGAAAATATGATGCATTGACGTCATGAATATGCTAATTAGCGTATGATGTCATCTAGCGTCATTTGGCGACTTTTCAAGCGGGGTTTAGCTACTTTCCATTGAAAAAAGTTGGCAACGCTGGGAGTGACGAGCCTTTGTTTACTTCAGTGCATTTAGCCGCAAAACTGGCTAACTAGCATGTTATTAGGAAAGGCGATTACAAAGATTCATGAAAACATATACTCACTTCTGCTGTAAGTGAAGCTGGATCACGAATGATTTGCGACTACTATGTTCATTTTTACATCCAACAACAGAACACCTCAATCGCTTAGGAGCCATTCTTGTCTACATCCCTGTTCAGGATTGAGACAATGGCGATCGGACTGTTACAGCTCATTCGAGGCAGGTCTAAGGTAAGATGGCTGTGTCAATCAATCTATCGTGGGAGCGGCCTCTGTCGGTGTTGCATTACACTGACAAGAAGCTGAAAACGGCTTGATAACAAAAAAAAAAAAAGGGAAATTATTTTTACAGATTAAATAAAAACCACTGGGTGGGTTTTTATTATTATAGTGTAGATGTGTACTCACACTGCCAACACACATTTATGTTCAGACAACATGCAAAAGTGAACTTTGCACCCGATAACCCCTTTAAAATAACTGGGTAAATTTAAGTATTTGACGTTAAAAACAACATAGTATGGTGATTATAATAATAAGGTGATTATAAAAAGCCCCTGGAAATCAGTTGCCAAAATTAATTTCTGACCCTGGTATACACACATATTTGAAAAAAATGTGTTTGCAAATGCTTTTGTGCTGAAATCATAATAGGTTTGCCTGCACTGTCAGGTCAGAGGAGATATTGTTGGGGCTTAAAAGGAGGCTTGAAAGAAAATCAACTTTTAGAAATATTACCGATTTGACTGCACTGACAATACTGGATAAGAACAAACCTGACACTGCTATGAGAACTTAACTGAACTGAACTGGATAATGATAATTTGTCTTTGGTAGAGCTGCCTTTGAAGTTGTTTCGTTATTGAGGAAGCTTTGTAACTTTGTGACTAAATGGAGCTGAATCAACACTGAACTCAGTTTATCTGAATAAGATTAACATTCATTCTTTAAATTATTATTTTTATTATTATTATTATTATTATTATTATTTTTTTTTTTTAGCGCAGCTTAATAGCTGGATAAAATTAAAGAACCTTTGACTGAATGGTTCTTTGTGGAACCAAAAATGGTTCTTCTATGGCATTGCTGTGAAGAAACTTTTAAAGAACCTTTATTTTTAAAAGTGTAAATTATGGGAAAAAAACATGTGGAAGCTGCTAAATCATATAGAGAAGGACTTGGTAAGCAGGAAAGGGTGCATATTTTGTCAAAGGTGGTAAAGATACGTACGAGCAGTATTAAGTAAGATATTAGACTAATATTTTACCTACTTGACCAGAAATGATAAGAACAAACATGAATGTTGTCAAGATTCTTGCCCTGGAAAAACCTGGTTTAGTTTGGCCAACCACAAACAGCTTTTGTTCCTCAGACAGTTTTTTGCACTCTTCTCCTTGATTTGCTATAACTTGTTTTTCCCGGTCCGACCAATTAGTACAGCCCAAAACAAGACAATAATTGGCTATTTTCAGCAGCAATAATCAGTTCAGTGGCATTGCTTACATTCAGTCGCGCCGATTGATGACACGTCGTGAAAACACTCTATTGTCTTCTGTAGAGCTGAAATGTAAGTAATTGTGTAATTGTTGCATTTTTGCGACACTGCTATTTCTGTTATGCTGCTTCGAAATACACAAATAAAAGTGACCTGACTTTTTATGATAGGTCAAATTTACGATACATTCATGGTCTATATTTCGAATCAACAAACATACAAAACTCACATACTTCCAAAGGCCTTATTCATCCACTGTGAACTGCAGTTTCACGTGAGATGTTTTTTCTGTCTACATAAATACACAAAATGTATGAAATGATTAGTGAGGCCCGATGTTCTTCATATTCACTTCTCTAAACGTTCATCATATTGTGAAAGCAGAAACTCTTAAAGTAGGGCACTTATGCATGACATCATAGTGTTGTGAAAAACCACAAGAACAAACATACAAAGTACAAGGATTTCAAATTCAATTACATTTATCTAGCAAATTCAGCTGACACATTTGCTGGTTAGCCACAAAATACATTTTGGCCCACGTCATAAGGGCCTCGGAATGAAAAATCGGAACAAAACAAACGTGAGTGACTGGAATGGTGTATTCCACATGGAAACCAATTTTCACTAAATCCATGGTTATTTATAGCAGGCCGGTTACAACTCGAACAATCATTTCAAATTCTCTGTAGTCAGAAGCATGTAATTCAGTCTCATAAACACAGATTTCCATTTGTAGTTCTCTATTCAAGACCACAGTGACACCAAAAACACAAATCAGTGCAAATTGTTATCCTTGTTTCTTTGTATGCAAAATGTCACTTTAAAATTCAGTTAGCCTTTATCATATGACCCTGACTTCATAATAATAGTAAGCCAATAAAAAACCTGTGTGTAAAGTGTTTGTTCAGTGCAAAGCAAAACCAGCCAAACCTTCAGGTAGTTTAGAGCTGGATCACGTCAGCTTGGCTGGACGAGTTGGATTCAGAGAGAATGCGGGGAGGTGATGTGCGGCCACAGTTATTTTCTCAGACTGTTGACCTGAAGCAGAAGAGTTATTGCAGTGCAAAGACTCAGGAAATGAGGCAGAGAAGGAGGAAGCTCAGCTGGCTTTAGAAATCATTCAAGTGGGGCGACTCTCTCCACTAGAGTCGAGGAAGATTTAATAGGAGAGAAATCTGATATGTGTTGGTAAAAATGTGTCTATAATATAAATATAAATACCACGCAGATTAGATATCGCAGTGTTTATTGGTTTACAAGTGCGGTTTTGAGTGCCCATTCGTTATTGCGCCAGCAGAGGGAAGCAAAATGCACCATTACCGCATCTGTTACTAGATCGGTTGTTTATGTATGCGTTCTCAGGGTACTCGGTGTACCATCACAAAATCGACCTCAGCGCAATTCAATGCTTAGTTTTGACATGGTTAATTTAAGTGTACTTTCATTTGTAGTTTTTTTTATGCGTATATTTAATGAAAACGAACTTCCCAAGTCATCATATTCGTGAAGACAGCCGTAATTAATGAGGAACGCGAGACTCGTCGTTTGTGAACGCACACTGCGCAAGAAATCAGCATTTCAGTGTCAGTCACGGTACAAACTGTTTACACACACACACACACACACACACACACACACACACACACACACACAAAATTGTAATTCTAATTATGTGCAATTATACCATAATTATATACAGCACACTGCCGTTATGCTCAAAGTACTGAATGTCCTTCTAACAATATGTTGTTAGAAACTTTTTTTTTTTTTTAAAGATCTGGTGTTTGTTCCAGGGAGACCAGCAATAGCCAGTCAAATTTTGTCATTCTAGCTCTCTTTATTAGTACCATATGATGCATCTCTGTATGTGTAGCTACATGTATGAGGTGAGTGTTTGCAGGACAACAGGCTACTGAGCACTAAGTTTAGTCACAAAAGCAGTGCTAAAGACAGCCATGTGCAGAGTTATTATTAGACTCTTGGCAGTGTTTCCACAGCCCATCTTTACACGGTTTGGCACCAGCTCGAAGGGGCTCAGGCGGATCACATACTGCTTTCCACCGTCCACCTCTTCTTTCACTCTCAGTGTCCGTGAACATATACACCATCACAGAAGAATCTGTCTAGATGAAAATCCGACCCAAATTTGTGTGTGGTTTGGGCTGTAATGAGAGAGAGAGAGAGAGAATAGACTAACATTTGTAATTGTATAAACGTGTGTCTTGACTCCAGGCCAGGTGAAGAGGGAATGAGCAGCAGACTCAGGAATGTGTATGTCTGCTCTGCTCAGCAAAGCACACATATATATTGTGGGCCACCCAAGTAAGTGTATCATGACACAGTCATTCATTTAATCTGGAAAATATAGAGGATAAAATAATCATGGGTCTCGCACAGGTTCTAGACAAGTAAACAAAAGATCTAGCAAAAAGCCTTTTTCATGGCGGGTTAATTCGGTAAGTTATTTCTGGCAGAATACATATGCTACTTGTTAAAAGTTGGTTTGTTTTCAAGTTTCTTTTTAGTTTTTATGGTATATTTAGTTTTTAAATTTTAGTATTTCGGGACTGCCAAAGTATGCTTAAAGGTGTTAACAACATTTATTTTACATTAACATTTATTTTAAATATTTATTTGAATATATAATTTATTGTAACAATGTAAAAATCTTTACTTTCAGATTTGATCATTTAAAGGGATAGTTCTCCAAAAATGAAAATCCTGTCATTAATTACTCATCCTCATGTTGTTCCAAACCCGTAAGACCTTTATTCAACAATTTATTCTTTTTCCTCGACGCACGTTCACGAGTGAACCATGACATGTTGAATATTTTTGTTTTATTTGCGCACAAAAAAAAATATAATTCTTGTGGCTTCGTAACAACCACTGATGTTCACATGGGCTACTTTATCAATGTCCTTACTACCTTTCTGGGCTTTGAACATGCTGGTTGCATAGCTGTCTATGCAGGATCAGAAAGCTCGCAGATTTAATCAAAAATATCTTAATTTGTGTTACAAAGATGAACGAAGGTCTTATGGGTTTGGAACGACTTGAGGGTGAGTAATGCCAGTATTTTCATTTTTGGGTGAACTAATCTTTTAATGCAATCTTACTGATTAGGACAAAAAGTTGAGAAACACTTGATTAGAATCATGTTTAGAAATTTCTGTCAGCCTGCTCCCCCTCAAGCCTTTGTTGTAAGCCTTAAAGTGGGCAGCCATTATGAATTATATCTGACAGCTTCTGTGTCTGTGCCCTGAGCCCAGCACAGCTGCCTTATTTGGGTTATTTGCTGCTTTTTTTGCTTGCACTATGCCAGAAGCCATGTGTCATCCATTCGGACCGGATGGGAAACACGAAGCGAGAATGACGGTGAAAGTACAAGAAGAAAAGGAGGAGGACAGAGAAGTAGGAGATAGAGGAGGAAGACAGAAACTTGAGGATTATTCTCAGAATCAGTGTGGTGTTGTGCAAGGGAGACACAACAGAAGATGAAATTGATGTAGAGAGGGTGGAGAGGAGTCGGCTGAAGGGGTGGTAGATGCATGCAGCCAATGACAATCCAGAAAGGCTGACTCATGAGCGGTTAGATGTTCTGTTCACAAAAGGTCCCAAAAGCCAGGGAACTTGCAAAAACAAGTTACTTTTCTCAAAGGAAAGGAAAGGAAAGGAAAGGAAAGGAGAAAGAACAGAAAGCTATCTTTACGGTTTACTGTGGTGTGGTTAACCCTCTCTCAGGAACAACCCCAGTTTTAGGGGGAGGGGAGAGAGGCCTGACTGAGACCCACAGCAAGACCTCCCCACCTGTGTGAAGGACAGGAGCCAGAGAAGACGCTTTAGTCTGGACAACAGCAGTCTCTCGTCCACTTTAAACTAGACAAAAACAGACCATCCTCCTCCATAATTCATTTTTTTATGTGCAAGAGCGTTCCAGAGGATCATACAAAATTGGAGCCGGGCTGCGAATCAAAGCTCTGGCACAACAAACCATAAGGAAAGAGAGGGATTTTAAAGGAGGGAGGGAATATCGACAAGCAGATTCACATTGACAGAGGCTGCGGGAATATGAAGTCTCTTCCAAAGAACCAGGGACGAACCGATCAGATTTTGGGCGCTATGGCGGATATGCTGACATCTCTGGCGATACCCAATCAGAAGTGGGTGAGTGACTTCCGTGGCCTTTCACCTTTGTACTTAGTTACTGGTTTGTAAGCAATATTAATGCAACACACGTGTGACTATTGCACAATAGTATCTGTCATAATTTGGTATTTGGTGCTTTGAGAGGCTTTAGGTTTAATTCTAAGTAGCATTCGCTGTGATATATGTGAAAATGATTCACTACCAATAATGAACGACAGCTGGTGTTTGAGAACAATTCACATGCATTTTAAATTTACTGTAACTTAGCGTGGCCATAATCATGATTCACTGAGCTGTTCCTGTTACTCTTCCAGAGATGATAAAGATTAACAGCCAGTGAAATCAGAAAAAGATGCACGGCAGATATATAACTATAAGCTTACGGTCAGTCTTCCAATCTAACTGGCTTGAGTTCTGCAATTAATGTGTGCCAGTTTACAAAAGGAACGATTTGCGAACGTGCTCCAGATTGTGTATTTGTAAATTTGAGGAAAAGTAATGACAGATGAACTTTAAATGTGAATTGTGTCCTTCCTCTGTACATGTGTACAGTTTGAGAAAAACAGTTGATATAAAGATTAAATGGGGCTTTGTTTGTGAACATTCATGTTTAAAATCATGTCATAACAATGGCATCCAACGAAGAACACATCACAGATAGGAAAAGAGTGGACGGATAAACAATGAAGTCAGTCAGAGAATGACAGAGAAGGATTTCGGAGGAAAGCTATGCAAGAGTGTGACGGGTTGCAGTGACAGACGAAAGACACTCTCCTGGGTGTTTAGGAGGAATTTAGAGCACTTGCAGGCACAGGAAACTAGCGCTGATTAAGACATCTCATCATAAACAAACACATGCACGTCGTCTTCTCAAAATAGCTGTCAAGCAGTAGGTCTGACTGGCTGTTAATGTTCTTTAAGGCTTTCAAAAAAGTTCATCATGTAATTTTTTTCTAAACCACTCAGACATCTGTCAGACATCATAGGAGCATGAAGAAAAAATGTGAATATTTTAATATATATATATAACTTTTACCCTATATATATATATATATATATATATATACATACAGTTTAAATAGTTAAAGTGCAACAATGCAGAGGGTTTAAAATACCACTCTTTTGCGTTTTTAGTTCCACTGCCCTTGCCAAAATAAAGTCTGAAGAGGAAAACATTTGCATGAGGAATGTTAAGACTGGTTGGTAGGAAACCTTCTGCTAAGAACATAAAAGTAAATGTGACATACATAAAGTACATAAAGTACTATTTCAGTATCAGTCTATTGGATAAACAATCACCAAAACTTATTATTATGAAAATATTATCTTGCAGTTATAGTCAACCTTTGGATCCCTTAAATATTTCTCTCTAAAATCTTAATCTTTATTGGCAGACTTTAGGAGTTGTTATGGCTCAACCTAGATAGGGCAAAGAGAGCAGCACTAAAAACATACTAAATTTATGATGTTAGTTCACCCAAAAATGATAATTCTGTCATTAATTACTTACCCTCATGTCATTCCAAACCATACACTGTAACCTTCACTCTCTTCCATTGAAGAAAAATGAAGCCGTCAGCGCCCCAATAGGGCGCGGACATATTGCGCTGATTTAGGACCAGAGTCTGCGCAGTAGAGAACTCGGGACCTAAGTCTGCGCAGTAGCGAGCAAAGTGGAGCCGCGTCCCGCCCACACTCCGGCAGAATCGATCGCAGACACACACCCCTAATTAGCCTGACTGCTCCAATTTTTGTTTTCTTATTGCTGTACCAGAGGCTTGTGTTAAAATAAGGCAAATAAAACGCCAATCTCCTAATGAAGATCCCGAAAAAGTCAGCTGGCACCTCAGTTCACTTAGAGAATCCATCAAGCTCAGCTGTCAATCATGACGTCACGCTCCTGTTTTTATAGCATCACAAAACTAACTAAAACCAAACATATTTTAAAAAAGAACACTTGAACTTACATCAGAGTTATAAAAATTACATAAAATGACAAAAAACATCTTCGAAAGGTTTTGGCTTCACTTTTCAAGACTTGTGCGGCACACTTTTTCCAAACCCGTAAGACCTTCGTTCATCTTCAGAACACAAATTAAGATATTTTTGATGACATCCGAAAGCTTTCCGACACTGTGTAGACAGCAATGCAAATTCAAGGGCCAGAAAGGTAAGGATATTGTTAAAATATTCCATGTGGCATCAATTTTGTGAAGCTACGAGAATACTTTTTGTGTGCAAATAAAACACATATAACAGCTTTATTCAACAATTTAAGTTTTTGCCTATAGGACATTGAAGAGCTGATGGGAAGCAAGGTGGGAGAGAGAGGGAGGCGGGATTGGGAAAGGTCCTTGAGCTGGGATTCGAACTCGGGTATGTGTACTGTATGTTGGCGCACTACCCACAAGGCTATCGGTGCAGACTGGCTCCTGCATTTTAACAAAGTGGACTTTGAACATGGTAGTTGTGTTGCTGTCTATGGAGGGTCAGAAAGGTCTCAGATTTCATTAAAAATATCTTAATTTGTGTTCCGAAGTTGAATGAAGGTCTTACAGGTTCGAAACGTCATGAGGATGAGTAATTAATATGTCATGAAATGTTAAGTATAATTTGTGACTCTCCATCTTTGGTCGTAGAGCTCAGAGGGTATTGAGCACCTGAGTGTGACACAGGAACAGAAAACAGGGAAACAACGCCCATGGGACACAGAGGGACTGAATTGGGATGATATGTCCAGGGACAGCTTGGAAAGACTACGAAGAAGAGACAGAGCAAGTAAGACACAACAACCATATTTGGTCAAATGCTGCTTGACTTGAGTTTTAGCAGGTTAACATACACAACAAGAGTTGCCAGTGATCAACTCCAACATGATGGATATAGAGCCAAAGCACATTAAAAAAAAAAGAAAAAAGGGACTTGGTGCAATCTTGACCTTCAGTAACAAGGGAGTATATGCCATGTTGATGTTGATGTAAGGCCATGTTCCTGTTTAAAGCAGCTATCATTTCTGTTTTAACTACGCCTTTCTCCTGCCACATATGATATCAGAAGTTGTTTTTATCTGCACAATATGCTTAATGACAGAGTGATATCCTTATTATGGTCTGAAAAAGGCGTCTTTCTGCTGCACTCAACCCGCAGTACAAACAAACATTCTGGCATACAGTGTTTAGGGTTTGCCAAATATTTACAAGTACAGTTAACACTATCAGCAATGGGTGCTTACATGAAATTATAATGGTTTCAGCATGGGCTGAAAATAATTTCACCTAAGATTTAAAGGCATAGTTTGCTTCCCCTGAAAAGTGTAAACACTGTGGCGCTATCAAAACACTAATCTGTTTGTTTGACCATTCCATTAGCAGTATATTAGCAAACAATGACATTGGTTTGGGGCTGGACTTCCTGTTTGTCTGACCAATGGAAGATAGGATGTATAGAAGAAAAAAAAAAAAAACCCTCATTGTATGCTTCTCAGTACTCATGGTTCCTTGCTCCTCCAGCCTATGACCTGGAAATCCTTCATCATGAAGATGCAGCATCTAAAAAAACAACAACAACACATAATTTACATAAAACATAAATTTCAGCACCTAAATAATACTAATAATAATGTATCTACCTTATTTTTCCTGTAAGAGCGGGTGCGGCCCAACATTTATTGGGTCTGGCTTCTGTTATCATTCATCTCAGTTCATTTTTAGCTGTATAAAACAGCTTGTTTTGCGGCTTGATATTGCAAACTGGTGTGTCTTACCATATTATTTTTATGTATTATCTTAATTATGAACACTGTAGTTTGTAGTGCAAACAGTTTTATCGTTTACTGCACTTTGTTACTCCTCTTGTTATTTTCCTACAGTGGCTAATGAACCGGAAGTCTCGCAAATTCACAGAAAATGGCTTACTTTTGCGTTGAAAAATTAAGTGGATAGCGATGTAGATGATCTTAAATCTTCACATCTAACAAATTGTGTGCTATGCATAAGTTTTATTAAAGCATTAAGATGTTTACTTTCTTGACTTAAGGTAAAACATGTCTTAAAACTATTGTGATAGATGTGAAGGAGAAAAATAATGCATCTGTCAAGTTAGTAAATTCATGACAGTCATTAAATATTGCACATTTGGACAAAATGATTTTAAATATTACATATTAAATATTTCCCCATGTTTTATTTCAGATGTCTAAGTTTTTAGCATACATTTTATATAGGCTACTTACAGTATCTCACAGAAGTGAGTATACCCCTCACATTTTTATAAATATTTTATTATATCTTTTCATGTGACAACACTGAAGAAATGACACTTTGCTACAATGTAAAGTAGTGAGTGTACAGCTTGTATAACAGTGTAAATTTGTCGTCCCCTCAAAATAACTCAACACACAGCCATTAATGTCTAAACCGCTGGCAAAAAAGTGAGTACACCCCTAAATGAAAATGTCCAAATTGGGCCCAATTAGCCATTTTCTCTCCCCGGTGTCATGTGACTCGTTAGTGTTACAAGGTTTCAGGTGTGAATGGGGAGCAGGTGTGTTAAATTCGGTGTTATCACTCTCACTCTCTCATACTGGTCACTGGAAGTTCAACATGGCACCTCATGGCAAAGAAATCAGAAAAAAATAATTGTTGCTCTACAGAAAGGGCTATAAGAATAACTGCAGCACGGTGGCCAAGACCATACAACCGTTTACCAGGACAGGTTCCACTCAGAACAGGCCTCGCCATGGTCGACCAAAGAGGTTAAGTTCATGTGCTCAGCGTCATATTTTGAGATTGTGTTTGGGAAATAGACGTATGAGTGCTGCCAGAATTGCTGCAGAAGTTGGAGGGGTGGGGGGTCAGCCTGTCAGTGCTCAGACCATACGCTGCACACTGCATCAAATTTGTCTGCATGGTCTTTGTTTCAGAAGGAAGCTTCTTCTAAGGATGATGCACAAGAAAGCCCGCAAACAGTTTGCTGAAGACAAGCAGACTAATGCTGATGATACACTGGGCAACTTTTTGAGCAGTCTTGCTGGGCAACTTTGGCAAATGTTGCCGTCAACGGGCAGCCAGGTAAGATACAGGGCCCACGACTGATCTAAATTATCCAGATGGAAATTTGTTATCCATTCTCAATGGGAAATTGGCCAAACAACATTGCTTAAAAAGTTGCCCAGTTTATCATCCAGCTTCAAACAAACTGATTCATTTAGGAACAATACAACATAACATGAATCGTCAAGAAATCGTTCAATCAAAAGGTTTCGTTCAAACATACAGCGACATTCAGGAAATAAATGACAGTAATGCCTATTGCTAAAAGTCAGCTAAACTAGACATATTCACTGATGATATTATGTCTAACATGTGAGTTTCTCATGATTATTATTTTTTTCCAAATATTCTTACTGTTGTAGTGAATATCAGCACAATCTGTTCGTGTGATATTTTTTGACGGCTGGATACAATTATTATTTTTTTGTACATATTATTATTTTAACTGCAGTCCAAAAATGAAAAAATTAGGGAGTAAATAATGCTAATGCTGTGTTTTGGCTGTGAGTGAATTTATGTTGGGTGTAGATAAGTTCAGGTAACAGAGCTCTTATCAGATGGGCTCTGTCACAGGTCTAAGCAGGTGGTTAATGAACCACACCCTGTAACTGTACTGCCTGAACTGATAATCAAACTTATTTAATCAAGTTGTAGAGGGGAAACGATCTCTGCTAATCTTCCATGACGAAAACTGGATGAAAAGCTGCTCTGAACAGCTTCCAGATGGGAGACCCACTTGCCTGCTTTTGCCCAATGTCAGGAAAAATGCACTACTTGTTGCAGCTCTGATTATTTGGAGTTAAACGCAGTTCATCCGAACAAAAAAGAGCTTTGTAGTGGTATGGGTGCTGAATACTAAGGTATGTGACATGTAGCCAAATCGCTAACTGTTCAGGACGTGCTTATAGAAAAGCAAGGAGCCCTAGGATGTTTGTCGCAAATGAGTCTGCTTAGATGAATTGCAGTGTCAAAGCTGTTGCTTCTAAATATTAGTTTAAGACATACCAAGAGCAAGCACCAGTGCCTATTTAATCAGGGTTGCTTCCTTTTATGCTATTAATGAAAAAAAAAAAAAACATTTAAACCAAAATTCACAAGTGATGATGGAAATTATTATTCCTTAATAGGATAGTTAACCCAAAAATGAAAACTTTGTTTATTATTACACTCGTCTCCTTAATTTGTTGTAATTTTGGCAGTCTTTTGTACCACCCAAAACAAGACAATAATTAACCATTTTCAGCAGCAATATTTAGCAAAATGTTGCTAGTTCAGTTTGGTTCGGTTCAGTGCTGCCAATATAGCTGATTGATGATGTGTTGGGAAAACACTCTATTACACTGAATGAGGACTAAAGCTTCAAAAAGGGATTTAAAAGACCATAACCATAATGTGTCATAAACGCCAAAAGTAATCCATGACTTCATGTACTAAATTACAAGTCTTCTGCAGCTAAACAATAGCAGTAGCTTCAGAAATAAACTATTCACTGACTGTCTTGCCTTCCAGTGAAAAATAATAGTTGAATTTATAAAAAATTACCCTGCTCAAAAGTTTTACATACACTTGATTTTTTATACTGTGTTACATGAATGATCCACAGCTGTGTTTTTTTGTTTAGTGATAGCTGTTCATGAGTCCCTTGTTTGTTCTGAACAGTTTAACTGTTCAGTTCAGTTTAACACAATGTATATAAGAGCTGGGGGTGAAAACTTTTTTAATTTGAAGATCAGCGTAAATTTAACTTATTTTGTCTTCTGGGAAACATGTAAGTATCTTCTATAGCTTCTGAAGGGCAGTACTCAATGAAAACAAAATATGATATTTAGGCAAAATAAAAATTTTTTTTACACATCTTCATTCTGCCCAAAAGTTTTCACCCCCCAGCTCTTAATGGATTGTGTTTCCTTTTGAAGCATCAGTGAGCGTTTGAACCTTCTGCAGTAGTTGCTTATGAGTCCCTCAGTTGTCCTGAGTGTGAAAAGATGGATCTCAAAAACATACAGTCATTGCTGGAAAGGGTTCAAATACACAAAAATGCTGAAAAACCAAAGAATTTGTGGGACCTCAAGGATTTTTCTAAAGAACAGTGGGCAGTTTAACTGTGAACCGTTCAAAACTTTGTCTCTATCATTGAAATAAATTAAGTAACCAGGGCTTTGTTTCCCGAAAGCATCATAAGCCTAAGTAGATAATAGCACAAATGGCTATGCGATCTACTTATGATAACAATGCAGATCAGTACTGTTCAATTGAATCAGTGGTTTTGTGCACAGATTAATTGAGAAGAATCAAATCAAGAAGATTTGTTCACAAGTTAGACATCATTGCTTCTCAGATGAATGTGCCAAAGAGAGTGAATAATGATTAAAAGGAATAGTTAATCCAAAAATGAATTTTGCTACAAATTTACTCACTCTTGGCCATCCATATGTATTCTTTAAATTGAGGGGTTTCTCATTCAAAGCTACTCATTCAAGGCTCCAGAACAGTGTGTAAGTTGTAAAAACACATTTAAGATATTGATTTTGCATTCTCTTTGAAGCTAGAAAGCTTCTGTACCCATTCATTGCAATTGTATTGAAAATGGCAAATGGAGAGCATTATTCAGTTGTCTCCTTTTGTGTTACACAGAAGAATTGTGGAACAACATGAAGGTGAGTTAGCAATGACATAATTTTTATTTTTGGGGCGAGCTGTTGCTTTAATAGCAGTCTGTTTAACCAAATAAGTTCTCAAAAGGGCTTTAGCTGATTTGTCTCCTCTAGTTAATACTTTTCAGTTACTCATCAATAAGATCTGAAGGGCTCAAAGTGGAATTTCCATTCCTTGCTTGGTATATGGCTGAAGAGGCCCCTGCATTACTAGAGGAGCACAGGAGATCACCCATCTGTTAAAGATTAGAAACAAGATGCTGTTTAGCGGCTTCAGTGGAATCACGGGACAGTGCCAGCATTCACTAAATCACATGCAGACGTGAAGCTTGCACACATTCACTCGCTTTTCTTTACTCCTTTTTCTTCTCTTCCCTACCAAAAGCTTATGTCCGGCAGTCCATTCAGGACATTTCCTTGGATAGAAGCCCTCAAGTCGTCACCAAATCCCTACTCTAGGAGTCTTGAAGCACGTCATGTAGCTCTTTCATAACAGGGTGAGCTGAGGATGACAACACAAGTGTTTGAAACTACTGATATATCATCTTAGTCATCTTTTGTCTGGTCGAAAGCTGTAAAACACAACAAGAGGAGGCAGCAAGAGTTGCTTTTTCCAAGGTGAATGGCTGATACATGTGCAGTTTACAAGACTATGACCTCAGGTAGTGAGAATGACATAATCAGATCCCTGTGCTGAGATATATTTGATTTTAATGTTTTTGTGCAGAAATAAAAAAAAAAAAAAAAAAATATATATATATATATATATACAGGGGGTCAAAAGTTTACATACACCTTGCAGAATCTGCAAAATGTTAATTATTTTACCAAAATTAGAGGGATCATACAAAATGCATGTTTTTTTTAATTTTTTTATTTAGTACTAGATATTTCACATAAAAGAAGTTTACGTATAGTCCACAAAAGAAAATAATAGTTGAATTTAGAAAAATGACCCTGCTCAAAAGTTTACATACACTTGATTCTTTATACTGTTACCTGAATGATCCACAGCTGTGCTTTTGTTTAGTGATAGCTGTTCATGAGTCCCTTGTTTGTTCTGAACAGTTGAACTGTTCAGTTCAGTTTAACACAATGCATTAATTTGAAGATCAGGGTAAATTTAACTTATTTTGTCTTCTGGGAAACATGTAAGTATCTTCTGTAGCTTCTAAAGGGTAGTACTCAGTGAAAACAAAATATGATATTTAGGCAAAATATACGCATCTTCATTCTGTCCAAAAGTTTTCACCCCCAGCTCTTAATTCACTGTGTTTCCTTTTGAAGCTTTAGTGAGCGTTTGAGCCTTGTGCAATAGTTGCTAATGAGTTGCTCAGTTGTCCTAAGTGTAGAAAGATGGATCTCAAAATCATACAGTCATTGCTGGAAAGGGTTTAAATACACAAAAATGCTGAAAAACTAAGAATTTGTGGGACCTGAAGGTTTTTTCTGTTGAACAGCGGGCAGTTGAACTGTTCAGGACAAACAAGGGACTCATGAACAACTATCATTAAACAAAAGAGAAACAGCTGTGGATTATTCAGGTAACAACACAGTATTAAGAATCAAGTGTATGCAAACTTTTGAACGGTCAGCTACTATTTTCTGGACTTTATGTAAACATCTTTCATGTAAAATATCTTATTCAGGTCAGTACTAAATAAAAAATATCATGCATCCCTCTTATTTTGGTAAAATAATTAACATTTTGCAGATTCTACAAGGTGTATGTAAACTTTTGACCTCAACTGTATGTAGTTTAGTGGTTCATGTGTGTGCAAGTCTCAAAACGCAGTATTTTTTGTTCATAATTATTTTGTTCATTACTCTTCATTCATTACTTAGAAACATCAAAGCTGTTCGACTCTGTCATGTTTTGCTGATGTATCATTCTCTTGCATTCAGAATAATCATGCTTTCAGACTACATTTTTGGGGTGCTGATATTTGACATAAAACATTATTTAGCGTCATATCTCAAAAATCCTCTATATATGGTTCGTTCTGCAAGAAATGTTCATCCATTCATAAGTTGGCCCTTTATAAAGACCCTCTTTCCACATATTCCTTAGACTAAAAAAACAACAACACACAGCTGGGGGAATGTGGAGTCAGAATTCCCGAGAGACCCATAGGCTAAGCGAGTCCCGACCTTAAAAGGGCCTTTGTTACCATAGCTTTGGAGCTGCACTGCCACACTGGGGAAAATTGGTGGTGGTTGCTTCAGGCTTTCCCAGTATGTATGTGTTTTCACGTCTATATGTTTTATTGAGCATATTTATTGCATGTAAAACCTTTATTAGTAAATAAACATTGACATTCATTGCTACAATGTGTCCAGTATTCAACCTAACTTCCAGAATTCAGAACTGAAGTAGAGGCGTCTTTTCAATTCACTTGATTACTTGATTTTTTTTTCTGAAATATTGTTAATGTTCTTCACTCAAAATTTGAAGAAATATTAATTATAACAAGTTTTGCAAAATAACCTGAGGATTTTACAAAAAGCATTACTTTGTGGAAAAGACAAGATCAAAATTAGAGAACAGTAGCATGAAAGAAGATTACAACTGTCAGAAATTTGTAAGAAGTGTAGAGGCCCTTCCTTTGAATGACTTCAGCATATCTGTGGCTGCAGGACATCACTAATTTTTTTTTTTTACTGCCCTGGTGTGATCTTGGTCCACTCTTCTTCCACTCTCTTCCCAGATATTTTCTGTTGGGTTTAGATCAGGGACCAGCCTTTTTTGGGGACCTGAAAGAATTAGTGTCATTGTAAAGCTGCAACATTCAAGGCAATCACAGATTTGGAATAACCAGCTTTTCTTGCAGTGGGTTTCAGTAACCTTAGACCGGTTCACCGTCTTGCAATTTAAGTGAAAATTGGAGGAATGCTGCCAGTTAAATAGGGAAATTAGCACCAGGTGCCAGATTAACATCAATAACTGGTAGATATCCAGTAGTGCTCTCAACTTTTTGTGTGGCTCTGAGCTTTGCACATCATGGCAAAAAATTAAAACAGATGTCTATGTAGAAAGAATAGATCTAATTTAGGTAAAAGTTGTTAAGGAGCCCCGACATTCTCTCGAGTTAATGCTCCAGAACGGGTGACACATTGATAAAGTGCTGGCCTCTGTGCTGTGGCTCTAGGCTAGAAGCCAAACCTTCACACCCAGTAACCATCAGCCATCATCCTCTCAATCAGCTGCTAGAACAGTTTAAGTCTGTGTCAGGAACATCGTAAAGCTGTAGGGCTGTTTGTATATTTCTCAGTGTTGTGTTTATCCACTGAATGTTGATATATGGTAACTGTTGGGTGAGATGTATTTCATTGTTGAAAGATCTGTGGTTTAGGATGGAGTTTGGGAATTAGATAGGTCATGTGGTGGACATTGCTCTGTTTTGTTTTGCCTCTTTGGTGCTAACTGTTGCTTTGTTGGTCATTAATCAGAACAGAGGTTGCTACATCTTCCCTCGAATGCCTTAGCCAGGTCCTCATGATGAACAGCACACTGAGGAGGTAGTCTTTGATCTAAAGATGAGAAAAGGGTAGGCTGACATTGTTGAGTCATTGTCTTTTTGGCTGCAGGGTTGAGAGAACAACATTCATGTAGACAGAGACAGCGGTCTGCAGAGATCAGATGTAATGATCTGCTTCTCTTTGTATGAGGGAACAAAACTGGTCCACAGATGGCATATCAACGCTGTGATGTCTTATGAACCGAAATCCCAGGATGAGATAAAGGACTGAGAGGAAATGCATGCTGTTCTAGTCGTCAGAATAAGATGTAAGAGGAGACTTTATATGGAAATGGAAGCAGAAGTAGTTTGAAGTCGGTGTATAGTATAATTTAAAACAGATATGCCTTACATAATCTCTGCATTAATTTGTGGATGAATGGACTGTGTTTCATGTCTAGATGGTAAGAAGGATTGTGTTTAGATTAAGTAAACCTATATGTTTAAATATCTCATCACTAATCTTTAACAATCCAGAAAATCCTCCTCAGGACATCTTAGCGGCTAGATTTATAGGATCTTGGGGAAAGTGCATCTGTTTAAATACGGTATGTAAGGGATGGGTGAGAGGGATTGTGGGAGACACCGCTTGATAGATTTTTGTATCAGTCTGCACAGTACACTCAACAGTATGTATGCATGTATGTCTATAAATGAGATGTATTTAGGGCCCAAGCACCATGGTCGAAGGACCCTGTTGGAATTGCTCTGTTTCTTTGTCGTCGTCTTCTTCTTCAAAATGAATTACAATATAGAGGGCCTAAATATGTTCGGAAACTCATGAAACTTTCCACACGCATCAGAACTGGTGAAAATTTATTTGGGGGTGACAAAATGGCTCAATTATGTCACCTGTACACTTTCAACAAAGGTCCCCTCATGATACGTTTTGCATACTTGTGTGAAATTCATTGGACACATGTAACACACCAATACCTACAAAAAAGTCTCCTGGAGCAAAATCCGAAACCCAACAGGAAGTCAGTTAATTACCATTTTTACAATTTTTTTTTTGCCATTTTTAGGCGTTGTAGTTTAATGAACTCCTCCTAGCAAATTAAACCGATCAACACCAAATTTGTTGTTATCTAAAGCTAAATGTGATATTAAATTGTGAAGATCTTGAGTTTTTGTAGAAGGGTGTGTCCGTGGCAGCCTGACAAATTACGATGTTTCGCCATGAAAGTTGTTACAACTCAGGCATGCAATGTCTGATCTGCCCCAAACTCCATATGTTAGATAAGAATCTTATCCTGAACACATGGCCATGCCCATATTTAGTTATAGTTATAGTGCCACTATAAAATTTGGACAGTCTAATCTAAAGGCCTTTGCGATGTTAAATTGTGAAGATCTTGAGTTTTTGTAGAAGGGCGTGTCCATGGCAGACTGATAAATTTCAATGTTTTGCAGTGGAAAAGGAAATTGTTGTAACTCAGCCATACAATGTCTGATTTGCCCTCAAACTTCACACGTTTGAGTAGAGTCCTGGCCTGAACACATCTAAAACCAGTATTCATTTCTATTCTTATTTATTCATAGCGCCACCTGGTGGTCACAGGAAATTACTTCTTTTACACTAACTTAAACATGCAATGTCTGATCTGCCTCAGACTTTACGTTTGGTAGGAGTCTTGTCCTGAACACATGGCCATGGCAGTATTCAGTTATATTCAATAATGTATATTGCATCACTGCTAAATATAAATAATTTATTTAAAAATCTTACTGAAAGAATGTATTTAAATGTATTGTGTGTACAATATGTAATAACTACTGTATATATAAATTTATGCAAACATACTAATTTATAATCTATTATTAATAGAATTTCCGAAACCACCACAAATGGCTTGTGTATGATAACATGTTTATGTGTAAATAATACTGAAAAGTGAGCTTAAAAAACACTTTCCACAGTTACATTAATTCATTTTGAATATCATTACATTTTAATGCTACCTTATATTAAAATTCTGTATCTCATTTGCAACCTAATTTACAAAATACGTATCTACTTTGAAATTTAAATTCTCGATTTAGTTCTAAGTGGTGCATATCCCTTGTATCTGTATATGTGAGTGTGTGCGCTCATTTTTGTATACATTTTCGTGAGAGTCCTGGCCAGTCTCTTAGCTGGGGTTGGGAGACAGACCAGCAAACAAAGTGCAGAGCATACAACACCAGCTCACTGCAGCCAGCCGGCTTTCTGCCAGCAGTCTCTCTGTTCTCCCACACTGCTGCCTATTCATGCAGGCCTTAATTGGAGCTCCTGCTTTTAGAAAGAGAAAGAATGAGAATTGGAGAGGTCTAAACATCTCAATAAAAACACAGTATGGAAAAAGCATTGCACACTATGATTTAGAATGGGTTGGAGAAGAAGAATTAGTAGGTTAAGTGACTTTTCTTCATTTTCATGTATACATGTTGGCGTAAATGAACTTGTATTGGTTATTTTGTGATTGCATAATTGCATATTTAAGCTTGCTGACCTTGAACCCTCTACTACTAACATTTCACTGTTCCTGTCACTGTCAAAGCTGTTAGACCTTGAACCATTGTTTGTGTAATTAGCATGCAGTGAGCAACGCCAGAATCCATCATCATCAGTAAAAAACAAGTTGGAGGGGAGTGGGCAAGCAGAGCCAACACTACTTTAGGCTATTTGTCAATTCATTTCACATATTTAAAGGTGACTGGACATTGATAAACGTAGTCCTAGGCTATTTTTTTAAGCCTACCATCATAGTAATGTCTGGCTTATTGGTGTGAGTTTTAGATAGGACTGTCTGTTTGGCTGTTGAATTATTGATGTGAAAAACGGTTTCAAAATTATATTTGCGGTTTTCTGTTGTGTATATATCCATTGTGTATGAGGATGAATGTGGATGAGTTTACGCGTGTGTTTGAATACACTATGCATGTGCCGGGGCAGAATCATAAACCGAGGCAATGAAGTGGGGAGAATGAGTAAATAAATAGAAACAGGAAAGGGTGAGGGAAAAACAGAGGGAGAGTAAGATGAATGAGAAGATAAAGACTTGTATGGGTTTTAATGCGCTATTCATCTCACATTCCTTCTCTGGTTCTTTTACTCTGTTACCATGGAATTCTAAAATGCATCTGTGCTGATGGATTACAATATTCAAATGCCAGACAATATTTATTAAAACCTAAAAATTGTGTTGTAGACTGACTTGTTCAGCATTAGAAAACAAAAATGCACATGCAAATGCACATTTTGTAAGTTTAACAGAAAAATAGCATAAAGATACTGTAAAAACCTGTCAATTAGCTAACGGATTATCTTATTTTATTTTCAGTCAAAAATTGTATTAAATTTAGTTGGATATTTATTAATATAAAAAAAACAGTAAGATTTTTAATAGTTCAAATTTTAACAGTTAAAATTTGAAATATTTGTACTATTTAAAATAACTGTAATGATGCTAAATTTTAGCATTATTACTCCAGTCTCATTATCCTTCAGAAATCATTCTGATAGTCTGATTTGCTGCTCAAAAAAACATTAATTATTGTAATGTTGAAAACAGCTGAGTAGAATTTGTTTTCAGGTTTCTTTAATGAATAGAAAGTTCAGAAGAACAGCATTTTACTGAAACTTCTTTTGGAACATTATAAATGCCTTTATCATCACCTTGGTAAATAAAATTAAAATTAAAATGCTGATCTTTGGATCTTTCTGTTCATCAAAGAATCCAGAATAAAATATACTCAACTCAAGTTTAAGTATTGATGATAATAATCAAAATGTTTCTTGAACAGCAAATCAGCATATTAGAAAATCAGTTGGAAGGATCATGTGACACAGAAGACTGAAGTAATGATGCTAAAAATGTAGCTTTGATCATCGGAATAAATTACATTTTAAAATATATTTAAACATTTTAAATAGTAAAAATGTAAAAAATAACAGTTTTTGCTGTACTTTGGATCAAATAAATGCAGGCTTGGTGAGCAAAAGAGACCTATTTAAAAAAACATAAAAAATCTTACTGTTCAAAAACTTTTGACTGGTAGTGTATATGTAGTAATTAGTATAGTAATTATTAAGATATTAAAAATAAAGTTGTTTTTTGCTCTAAAATACATGAAAAAACTACAAAAATATAGTGCATTTAACAGTGCACATTTTCATCAGACATTCCTAGAAAGCCTACAAAAAGCCTGTTTCTCATGCCTGCGCATCCACAAATCACAGAAGAAGTCTCTTTAGAGGGGTACCTCTAAGTCTTACCCAGGGACATAGTATACACTCCCTCTACTGATGAGAAATGTTAATGCAATCCATACTGACAGCACAAGCCTTTAGTGTGAGCCTTGTTGTTTATCATAAGATCACATGGTTAAGATATAAATGAAATTTTATTTACAAAGTAAATACGCTGGAAAAGATGTTAATTTGGCAATTACATTCATCCCTGTACCAGTTTAGGCAGCTACTGTACACTGTTGGTTTTGAGGGAGGTATCTGGCTCTCAAATGATTCACTTGCATGCCTTTAAAGAAACAACATGCTGTACCTCATCTGGAAGAGCAAACACAACAAGCGCTCAGAACAGCTTAACCAAATTTGCACTCTTGTCATGGTTAATTTCCTCAAGTATTGCAACGAGAGAAAGCAAACTGGTTAGGGAAAGAGGACGGAGAGATTAGAGGGAGAGGAAGAGAGAAAACTTGACTCGTGATCGTATACAAACATCACTGTGCGGGCTACTTGTTGTCATAACCATGCAGCTTTCTCTCGCAGTGTATACTTGAAATAGGAAAGAACAAAAACAGGCCAGCACTGCTTGTTTGATGTGTGGCGTTAGTTTTTACATCTGACGGTGGGCCTTTGAAATGGCTTTTTCATTTTCAATTTAATTTGTCTTCCTTTTAACCAAATCAAAATACTGTTTGTTCTGTTTGTAGTTGGATTATAGATTATAAGAGAGAAAATGCAGCTTTGTTCTTGCGAGTCATTCACGTCACAGGCAGACACAGAAGCATGATGGGTTGTGGTTTACAACACTGCAACCTGGTGGAGGTGTCATAGGGCTGACAGCAATTTTGCGGTAACAAAGTACGTCATTCGTTTGCAACAAGGGTTGCCAATTTGAGGTGACAGGAGTGACAGTGATGGGCAGACTGAGCATGTTTACATACACATTTATAATGGAGCTACAGCAGGTTTTGTATAGCAAAGCTAGTTTCCATCTGTCTGTCCAGGTTTGACAATGCGTTAACAAATATTGAAGAATTAATAATGTATGTCACATGTCATTTCTGTCTTTCAGAGCAACCACACAATGCAGAGGCAAATAGTAGTCTAATTAACACGTATAATGCAGAACAAAACTAGTCTACAGTCACATTATCTAGGTATGGTAGTCTGGCTTTGAACAATTGCAGTCTGGCTAAAGTGTCCAAAAAAAAAAGAAACCAAACTTCAAAAGCATGAAAATGCACTCACATGCAAGACATTTTGTGCCTGCAACGACAGCTTCAACTGTGAATTATTTTATGTACAAAACAGGTTGTTTGACTTTGATGCATTTTGTGTATTCAGCATGTCGCCATCTCTGTCCTAATGTTTTTATCTTCCTGATGTTTGTTGGCTCCTTGAGTGAATTCTCAATTCTCATTGGCTGTATCGCACTTATATGGAGCCTCTTTGCTTTTCTGCAATAGACACCGAGTAATTGGGCTCTAGAGAGAGACTAATTCCATCAACACACACACAAACTCAGCAAAATCCCCAGCTGCTCATGTACTCTAGAAGAGGCTTGCACTCCATTTCCTGCTTCTCTTCACCATTAGCATCACATTCCAACACACATTTTGCTTATACACGCCTTGTCTCTTTATAGAGCTTTTCACACTTGACACTTTATGAGGGATCGTTCACAGAAAAATGTAAATTCTGTCATCATTTACTCATTTTTCATCTTTCCTTTTTCTACTAAACACAGAATAAGGTATTTAGAAGAATATTGGTAACAGTTTTGGTTCCACTGACTTGCATTGCATGAAAAGAAAAAACACTTTCTCAAGACATTTCTCAAAATAGTTATTTAACCTGGTCTCATGACGAAAATGTACCTGTGGGAACCTTTTGGAAGATGCGTTATAGAGACAGAGCGACACGTGTCATAATCTGAAAACCACGCCCACCGGAGGCAAAAACAATTCAACGCTCTCCATTGACTTTGTATTGCGGGAAGCTGCCTGCTTGTCCTTTCTGACTTATAACAAAAAACTAAACAATGTCTAAAAGCTGCTATGTGACAAGTTGTACAGTAAACACGCTAAAAAACACAGAACTACGTTTTTATAAAATGTCATCCCAAAAAACGAGTGTTTAGAGACACAAAAGTAGAGTGCAAGGTGTCATATTACTCTGAGAACTACGCCCACTGGTGGTAAACTTAATCGGTGCAAGTAAACATTCATTATTTTTACAGTGTCAAAGGATTTCACCACCCTATGTAAACCTGATAGGAGGAGATATATTAAGAAACTAAATTTTATTGGTCTGTGTCAGTGCTCCTTTTCCTTACCTTCCGTTTGTTGGACAAATGATCCAACTGAATGGTCCATCATGAAATTCCCTGACATCTACAACTATTTGTGTCCTTAAACGCTCGTTTTTTTGGGGTCGACAGCAGTTTTTTCCCCCCGGAACAGATGAACGTACGTATTGTACTTTTTATGTGACGTTGGTTTTGTACGTGTCACCGGAGTTCTGACTTGAAATGTATTAATTTAGTGGCGCTTTAATTATAATGCTCTGTGACGTTTTAAAATAACGTACCATCTTCACTACACCTAAACCTATCTAATAGTATGAACAAAAATGAATACGATGTGAAAACACAATCGCGAGCATGCCTTTTTAGCTTGTCTTTTAATCTCTCATCTTTCAGCTCTTTCATCCTGAGTCATGTAGGGTTGGGTATTGTTTGAATTTGATAAATTCCGGTTCTAATTCTACTTATCGATTCCTTATTCTGATTCCAATAAGATAAAATAAACCATTAAAAAGTTTTAAGTCAAATATTTAGTCTTTTGCCTATGGTTTTACCAAAAAATACCTTATATAAGAACAAATAGACTAATCTAGATTTCAAACATTAAATTGTTAAAGACAAGTAATAGAATAGGTACAAACAAATCAATTTGCAATAGCATTAATAAATAAAACTGAACAAATGTCAGGTACATAAATTGAAATTGAAAGTTAAAAAACACTGCATAGTTTCTTTTAAATATAAAAATAAATAAATAAAAAATATTGATTTCATAATTACATTTTCGAAAGATATTTAGTGTTTTTTGATTAACTAATGACAGGCGGCAGGTTTATTTAACACTGAACACATCTAAAAATACTGTTATGCATGCGTTTTCTTTCTTATCTGTTTACGTTCACTTAAGAAAAAAGCTGTGTTTATGATCATATACTGACATATTTTGTGCATTCAAGAAATTCAGAAATTCTGCAATAGTGGTTATTATTACTAACTAGTTAGAAAATTCATATTTACATCTTAATGTTAGTAAAGCTGTATGTTTTCTTTTTTTTTCAAAATCTGCAAGAGAAATATTACATCTTTTGCTTCTTTTTCTGTATAGAAAAAGTGGTTATTGAAGTTATATAATTTGTGGTTTCTTGCCTTTTTCTGGTTTTTATATCTAAAGCCTTTTGTGTTTGTGACTATGTTTCCTGGAATGTCTTATGTTTTGTGTATTTGTGGACTTGATAGTTTTTACCATCAACCTGCCAGGGACTGCAAATGAAAATGATCAAGTAATGTGCATTGTCCCTTTTAAAATAAATAATAAAGGTTTGGAATGAAATGAGGGTAAATTCTTACATATTTTCACTTTTTTGGTGAACTCTTCCTCTAACCCATTCTTAACCCTGGGTTATCTTCTTGTTCTATATTTAACATTATTCATACAGTATACTTTCATGTTGGTTTTGATCTTAGTCATCAGCTTTAAATATTTTCTATTGTACATCTGCAAACCCCAGGTTAATTTTAATGTCTTTTATACATTAAAATTAGTGCTGTCAAATCGATTAATCACAACTAATCGCATCAAAAATAAAAGCTTGTGTTCACATAATATACTGTATGTGTGTGAACTCTGTATATTTATATTTACATACATGTATATATTTATTAAATATTTACAGGATTACATACATGTATGTGCGTATATTTATATACATATAAATTAGTGCTGTCAAACGATTAATCGCATCCAAAATAAAAGTTTATGTTTACATACTATATGTCTGTGTACTGTGTATATTTATTATGTATATATAAATACACACACATGCATGCATATATTAAGGAAAAATATTTTAGATTTATATATAAAATATTTATATTTATTTATATTCTAATTTGTATACAGGTATAAATATATATACATATACATTTGTTTTTAAATATATATATATATGTAGGTGTGTGTATTTATATGTACAAAATAAATATATAGAGTAAACACACATATAGTAAACATAAACTTTTATTTTGGATGCGATTAATCGCGATTAATCATTTGACAGCCCTAATATAAATATACACAGTACTCAGACATATATTATGTAAACACAAACTCTTATTTTTGATGCGATTAATCGATTTGATAACACGTATTATCATATCTATGAGATTAGTAAGAAGTAACCAGGTTGAATCCATCTTCCATGAATTTATTGGCATTGTTACTTTAAGTTTCTGTAACATATATTTGTATATTTTTGTGCTTTTTTTCTTGAACATATGTGACCACAAAACAAGTCATAAGGAAAAAACTTGGGATTTTTCATCTGAAAGCTGTATAAATAAGCTTTCCATTGATGTATAGGACAATATTTTGTAAAGAAACAACTATTTGAAAATCTAGAATCTAAGGGGGCATCTTTAAAGTTGTCCAAATTCATATTACTAAGCAAAAATTTACATTTTTACGGTAGGAAAGTTACAAAATATCTTTATGGATATTCAGTACGTTCAGTTTACATATTTGCTATTCAACAATTTGAACTATTCTCTCAGATGCTAAAATTTTACAGTGTGTGAAAGTTTAAGGTACTCAACAAGCAGTTTAGGATTGGTTGTGTATCACTAAACAACTCGTGATCTTTAAGCGGTCCTAATTATTATAGCTAATAAAACTGGCCTTTACTACTGGTTAGCTCTGGTAGGGAAAGCCCTTAGGTCAGCTTTACCTCAATAACAATCCCACATTGGTTGTGTTGAAATGACATTGTAAATCACCAGTGCTGCACCAGAACATCTAATCAGAGGTGACAAGCACACAAACACACACTCACCTCCTTATATCAAGCCTCCAATATACATAAACACAGACACATGATTAAAACCTGTAAACATTACTAGCTGAAACGTGATATCTGCATTCACCGCACCCAACTCTGTGTGTCTTGCTAGTTTTGTAACTTTCAAAACTAATCAAAAGGCAACTATCTTCATCTCTACACCCTCATAAGCCTGTGTACAATAAACACAGCACACCCGTACCTCGTCCCAGCAGGTCTGTGAACGCCTCTCTGAGTGGAGGTAATTTGTAAAAATACTCTTTTAGTCCAATATTCCTGAAATAATTGCAACAAGCAATCAAGCTCACAATCAGATTTTATTTTCCACCTTGTTTATCTTGGATATGACTCATGAGGGTTCGAAATTAAGACCAGCCGTCTGAGATCTTCTAAAATTGTTACGGGCTAAAAAAGTCTGAGGCAGATGGCTGAATAGAACGGAGAGAATTATGAGAAGAGTAAACGCAAGATGAAGGGGATAAAAGGGGGAGTGGGAGCCGTATCCTGGAATAGCCAGCAAGTCGAGCTGCTAACTCCACCCCCTCACCCCCCCTCCTATTTCTCTCGCTCGCTCTCGCTCTCACTCTCTCTCTCTGGCAGTCTTACAGTCTGTCATTTGAGCAGACAGTGAGAGCAGGAGCGAGGAAAAACAGGGAGACTGTGGAGGGAGAGCTGTGCTTTTGCCTGCTGTTGACTCCTCTTCAGGCTTGTGCATTGACGACCTCAGACTGGATATCTGGACAGTCTGTGATTCCCTGACAGACTAGCAGGACTTTGGCTCCTCTTGGGATTTGTTTCGAGGCTCTCCCCCACACCTCTTTGGAATTACTCGCTACAGGGATATCCCCGGCGTGAACGTGCGCGTGTGATGTGCCATGCCCATGCCTGCTAATCTTGTGGTCAGCGACTGGGGTAGACCATGAAGGGGGGCCACCACCATCGGGGCTGCGCCTGCCACCACTTGTTTCGGAAAGTCCTGGCAAAGTGCGGCTGCTGCTATGCCCGGGTCAGAGGTCAGTGACTTTAGTGCCGTCAGGGTGAACTACAGGAGTTTGCAACTTCTTGGTCACGTTTGATTTGTTGAATACTATTCTTGGTGTTTTTCTTCCACACTGATATTTTCCAATGCTTCTCGTATTCCAAATCTGTCTTGCCTGATGCTCACCCACCTAGTCTCTGAAGTGATTATTGAGTGTCAGTGTATCGCATCGCATGTGTGTCAGGGGATTCACCTTTTATTTCCTCAGCTCACACTCAGCTGGAGCAACAGATGTCTGTCACTTCTCCTGGTTACGGCTTTCCTTCACACTTTTCATCTCACTTAAGGCATACATATGATTATTAAGCAGCGAGAGATATGGCATGTGTGTGTGCATTTACTGTATGTGTATGCATTAGATGCAGCGTGTTTATGTGTAGGATAGGGTGCCATGTGTTGGTGGTGGTGGGGGGTGGGGGGTTTGGTGCAACACGTGGGTGGATGAAACACTGGGGGCCGCATAGAAACATTCCTTCCTCTGTTCAACAGCGAGACTTTGACTAAGGACAGCCTCTGTCTCTTTCCCTTCCTTTTTGGTTTGTCTTTCAGCATTTTTAGCCAGTCATGGAGGTGTGTTGTTAAAGCGGTAGTTTGCTCAAAAAATGTAAAGTTTGTCACCATTTAGTCTCCCTTGTGTCAGTTCAAACCTTTCTCTTTCTTTGTCTATGCAATGGGGTCCAAAGTTATTTTGGATTCAGTTGACTTTCACTGTATGGACAAAAACAGTTCTCCTTGTGTTACGCAGAAGAAAAAAGTTGTAAAGGTTTGGAACGACATAAAGGTATAAACATAAACTTCTTTAAAGTTGCCGTAGTGAGTAAAATATTGCATGTGTAGCTACAAAGAAGAATATCTTTCATTTGCATCTAAACAATTGGTTCTTTCTAGATCCCATCTGTTTTGAGTTTAAAATTGTGTAATTTATGTTAAAGACACTGCTTTAAAGCTCTCTTCGTGTGCTCTTTTATCATCGTTTTGACTCTGCGGGGCTCTGGCATAGTTCAGATGCCTCTAGTTTAATCTCCAGTGCTTATGTAATGGATAGTCTTCCTCTGAGCCAGAGTATGTGCTTTCTACCTTCACTTACGATCATCTAAGTTAACCTCACACATCATTTTGAAGTTGTGCCAAACCATGCGAGCCATGTAAGGGCTGTAAAGTTTATGAAAAAGCTGTTAGTTGTTTTAGAAACTGAAGTCCTGTCCTTTTCTTTACTCTTTTGAAGGGATGTAGCCATTTGTATATACCCTTAGGAAATGCCAAAGAAAGAACAAAGTATAACTTTGAATTGACTTTGTTTTTGTATTTAAACAGTTTTAGGACTAAAAATGACTTGTACTTCAAAAATTCATTACAAATCCAGTTGGTAGCATATTAAATGTTTTATTTTACATACAGTGGGTCGCCTCACGGAGACTATCATGTTTAGATCACAGGACCAAATTATAACTATTCTTTTTTATCATAGTATCCCCACTATTATCACTCACATACTGTGAATAGTGCATTTCTACAGTGTAGAATACTATGCATAATTCTAGGCAGTTGAGATGTAATGATATCAAAGTCCCACAATACGATAACATCGCAATATGAAGGCCACGGTTCAAATTACAATACTTCTTTCCTACTTTCTACACTTGAAAGAGATATTTTGAATTTGGACTGCAGTAACGCTGCCATTTAAACTGCTAGCTGTCAGCAATTCATACAGAGACATTCTGAGGCGCGGAAAACACCAGATCACGAGCTGATCGCCTCAACAATGTGTGCGCTATGCTTTGAAACGCGCAGCAAACATACTTGATGAAGGGATATATTGCACTTTCGGGTTTTAGCTCATTTGAGAGTTACTGTGTCAAACCATAATGCCCCAAAACACAACTTTAAAGACCTTTTATGTTACAATAAGTTTAAATATATTTTAAAAACTGCACATTTTCAGCTCAGAAGACCTATCGTTTTATATCGTCATGTGACCATGATAATATTGAGATATCATGATATTGATAATATCGGTAAACTCCAAGGTGACTGCAGTGTCAGTTGAACAAAAAATTGTATTCGATCACATCAATGGAATGAGAATAAAACACCTCTTAAGTAAAAAATGGCTTCCATTCACCAGCAAAGATGACCGTCTGAAAGTAACTGTACCCTGTGGTTATGTATAGCTGATTTCGAATGCTACTCTAAGTCAGCAAATATAATTTTAATGTTGGGCATTAGCATCGGGCTCTCCTCCTTAAATATAAATCACATTAGGAGAAAGCTGGAGGCAGATGGAGACGCTTAAACCCATATGTGACTTTCTCCCACCCTCTCCTTCTTTCACTTTACCAGCCTGACTCTCCTGCCTTGCAGATTATATGCCTCTTTCTGACACCTAAGCTCTATTCTCTATGATAGAAGGGAGTATAAATGGCTGGTTTATGTAAGAGCGTTTAATCACGCTTGGATGAGGGCTAAATGTTTATTCAGCCCTGGGAATAAAGTACACAACCTGAATGCGCCCCAAGCAGGAGGGCTGTCGACGTGCTGTTTTCTGCATGGTTAGAGGGCCAGACGTGATTGCATGTGCGGTAAGCGCTATTGGTCTGGTTCAGTGTCACGCACATGCCTTGCGAGACCCTACAGATGGCATGTCCTGTACCAATAGTGCAATGAAAACACTTGCATACACCCTCTTTGTTTTGATGTTTATAGGAAAAACAATTTAGATTGTGCTGAGACAATTATCCTCACATATCAGTTGTTCTTCAATGGTTTTTCCTGTCTGTGAGGGTGTAATAGATGCAATTTCCACAACCTGTAGTAATTTAACTTTGCCAACCCTTTTAGAAAGTACTAACTTGTCCTAAGTGGTTTTTTGGTCCCTATATAGCTTGATTCAGTTATATTCATGGCATTTTGTTCATCAGATTTAGCGTTCTTCATGCACAAACCGTAAGCTTGATTTTTGAACAGTCATTAAAAAACTCAACCACTTCCATCAGTTCCCCAGCGGTGCAGTCGTCTTTCCAAAGACCAGCAGAATGCAATCACATAGCTTTTTTAGCCAAACCATCATTCTGGTAATTGCACAGCAGTGAAAGCTGTTTCTTTTCCACACTGCAGCTGTAGATGGCTATTATTTACAAGCCCAGCAGGAATCCATATGACGTCTCTTTTCTCCATCCTAATGATCACCAAGTTACATGACAATCATCTGTTCAGACGCTATTAAGGTGACCATGACTATGTAGCTGAGACTGTTCCCCACTGATATCTGAATGAAAACACTTGGTTGCAAATAGGGTGTCTGCATGTGTGTGTATGTATCATTCATAGCCCCACTTAGAGAATCAATAAACTCTGAACAGAAATCTTGGACGTAATGGCACCGTGCATTGACTTTATGAAATTAAGCATCAGCAAAGCTTAGAGCTGAGACAGCACATTTTAAAGTAATTGCTATTAGCATCACACTGAACTTGCAGCTAGAAAGACAATAATGTTATGAGTTTAGAAAAATAGAAATGGAGGCAAGAAAACAGAGAGGGAGGAAGCAAAGGACGGATGCAAATAGTTTGAGGAGACATAACTCAAGAATTGTGCCTGAGCCGAGCTAAGAGTTGGTGTTATGTTTTGAAACTTGCTTGGCTCTGACAGAAACAGGAAACTGAGTTTTTACCTCAGGAAAAAACACATTTGCTTAAAATGAGCTGGACAAAAGAACTTGTTGAAAAGAACATTGCCATGCAGACTGAATACCATTTCAGGAATTGCGGCATAGTCGCAGATTAGCATAGTCACATAGACTTGTTTTATAAGGCAATTTACTAGAAACAGCATGTCCTGCATGGATAATTCCTGGTTAAACTAGAATAGATAGTGAATAAGACATTTCTTTTGAAGGGATATGAGGGTCTTTTAGGAATAGATTGAGTTTGGGCGCACTGTCATAAAGACCGGATTGGTTTGGTGTTGCAGTGATGTTTGTCCTTCTGTAGGTTTCTCCTATTTCCACATATAATCATAGAGCTCAACTAGAGTGACCATCAGGTTCTTGGTCACCACTTTAACCAAAGTCCTTCTCCATGAAATGCTTAGTTTGGCCAGCAAGCCATCTCTAGAAAGAGTCCAGAATTTTTCTGAACTCTTCCACAGATCTGTGCCTTGCAAAAATCCTGAGGTATACAGGCAGTTCTTTTGACCTTAGGGCTTGGTTTTTGGTCTGAGATGCATTTTCAGCTGTTAGACCTTTTATTGAGAGGTGTGTGCTATTCCAGATCATACCCATTCAGTTGAATTTGCCACAAGTTTACTTCACTCAAAGTGTAGTAACATCTACAAGCAATATGAATGCTCCTGAGTGAAATTTCAACTGTCCCAGATACTTATACTTGAATACTTATGCAATGGAATCATTTAAGTTTTTTATTTTTAATTAATTTTAAAAGATGTTAAAAACGATGTTAAAAAAAGATGTTTTTTTGCTTTGTCATTATGGTGTATGGAGTGTAGATTGACGTGGGGAAAAAAGTATTTAACACATTTTAACATAAGTCAGCAACATAACAAAATTTTAAAAAGAATACTTTCGGTGAGCGTCTGACAGACTAGTTTGTTTGGTGTTTTCCACACGTAGACTCTCGTCTGCGGCAGTTTGCCCGATTCAGCATGTTGAATCTGTGTTGAGGCCGTCGGGCTGTCGACTTGAGTGAGAACTCTGATTGGATGCCCATTTTAGCGAATGAGTCAGTGTCGGAGAATTGAAAAGGAAAAGTGGTGAAAATGAGTAAGTAAATGAAGGCGGCACAAACAGAAGACTGTTCTAATGTAACGTGATCTTACCCAAGCATTCCAAAATGTGAATAGTTTTATAACAACATGCTTAAAATGCTTAGAATTATGAAAGTTATCAGCAGTTATTACCTGCTATTCAAAATGGTAGGCAAGTGCTGCTTTGTTTACGTTTCGTATATCTGTGTATATCTCGTATATCCTTGTTTCGATTTCTCCTTTTGAATGAAGAATATATACTATTGATATATTTGCTGATATAGACAGTTAATTCCTCTCACGCAAGTGCAGAACGCACATGTTAGTTTGCAGTCGGCTCTAGTCGGAGTGGTGTATTCAACTGCAGCTTTTTGATTCTTTGAAGTCGGCTTGGTGTGCCCTGGCCTTAAGATTTTGAAAAACCTCCGCTCTCTATAAATGTAAAGTATGCTGTTTTAGCGCCTGTGTCACTTAGCAGAATTATAAAAATAAAGCATAATTTCAAAAAACCTTAGCAAATTCCCCTTACGCTTTTCGCTCATCACATTATCCTTACAAAATCGTACTATTTATCTAAGACTTGGCAGGAAAGAACTAATTAAAAATTGAGTTTAGCTTGCCTGTCGAGAAGAAACACTGCAAGTTCGGTGTCTCGAATGAAACCCAAACATTTCATCAAATTCCTCCATCTTGTAAAAGCACCACCAATGTTTCCCTTATTTTACCCCGTTGTCTGTCTCTGCATATTTTGGAAAGCCTTCAAATTTTAGCTTGCACACTCTCCAAACTCTCGCTGTAGGTGAAAGAGATTGATGAATCTTTCACAAATGCCGTAGTAGTTAGTGAAGAATAAACTGGGTTAAGAGAATGCATTTTGTCATTTGAAAAAATCTCTGTCGTATCTTGAAGTCTGTCGTGAAAAAGATATTTGAAGCTCTATCTCATCTTTGTCTCTCAGAATGATCCTGCAAATGCATCTTGTGTTATGACAACAAAATGGCCGCCCCAAGATCAGCTTTACATTACTGAAATACATGTTCTTCAGAGGCATGTAAAGCCTTTTAACCCATCTGCTTTAGGCGGCTGGTGAAGAACGACGCTTTAATGAAGCCCGGGTATGAGCATGTGCTTCTCGTCATGGTAGTGATTAAGAGGGAGACAGTACCACTCTGCAGTAAGTCACAACATCTGCTGCTATATTGCGTTTCTACCACTGCAAAGCCTTCTACACCTCCAGTGGTATGTCACAAACCCACAGGTAATCTTGCTTTTATATATGCTTTTCCAGAGTACAGACACGTGTGAGGATATCAGACAGGCTCCAGTGGCAGGAAAGAAGTGAGCAAATCGAGTAAGTTGCTCTGCCAAGAGGACGGTCTCCTTTCCAAGCCTCTGTTTTCTTTGGCCGTGGCATATATTGAAACCAACGGCTCCACGCTTTCTGCCTCCCCATGCCTTCATTTTCACCTGCAGGTTTCCTTTCTTGTTTTCACCCCAAGCCAAATTCGAAAGCCGACTGGGGTGATGCCTGAGAGGCGCGATAAAGGGCAATTAGGGGTGGAGAAATGGTCACAACATCAATTGTTTGTCTCGCTCTCCCTGTGCGTCTCATGTAGTGCATACTACAAGACAGAAACTTGTTGCTTTGCAATGTTTACATTTTTTCCTGTTCTGTGCAAATTTTTGGGACAGTGGGAGCAAATCCTTCTTCTATGTTGTTTGTTGACTTATTGGCTATATCTGAATTGCACTCTTATTAGCTATTCCCAACATTACTCTACCATTGTAGTCCACTTAAAGGAGTGAATAAATATGAATGAGCAATTTTGGAAAGCCGTCGACTTTACATTGTTGTGGGATGGATCTCAACTTCCAACACAGGGTCCATTTCAAATTTAGCATGCATTATTTTTCTTCACTTTGAACTAGTTTGTCAGAGAAACCTGAGGTGAGCTTGCTCTACCCTGCTTTGCTTTGTTTTGGTCTCCGTATTCCCATGTTCTTGGATTTGTCGCACACACATGCAGGCCACCACGAGCCCACCTGAGGCCAGTGTCTCTGAGCAATCTTGACTCAGCCTCGTAATGAGCTGGCGCTTGCGCTCACAATGCTTGGCAAGCTCTTCAACCAGGAGAGGGAGCGAGGGCTTCACAACTACAGCAATAATAATTATCTCATGCAAAAAAGACTGATCTGCTCCTATTGCACATGAACGCTGATAAGTGGCTCTTTAAGGGGCTGTCTGATTGGACGGGTTATTAGCTGCTATTTAGCAGACGTTTTTCATGCAAGGCCACTTACTATAGCGTGTATGCTGGGTTTAAGTGCCAAACGCAAGGGTGCAGTGGTACTAAAGCCAAATGGGATGAGCTCTTTAGCACAAAAACCTGCGACCTTTGTGGCAACAGACCGGTTTTTAGAGTCAACATAAAATCAAAACTGACAATTTAATATTTATGTGTGTGTGTGTATTGAATAGATCAATGTATATCAAAAAACACATCTATCCATAAGTCAGATATATAGATATTTAGTCTGATATATAGGCTAACTTCTGATAAATGGATATACAAAGACATTATTAAATATCTATCGTAATCAATATCTGCCTATGTATCCATATATTTACATTTCAGTATATCAGTGGATAGATAGATAGATAGATTCATGGTACAATAGATGGATATGAAATATGATAGACAGATGGATAGATAAAATTGATATTGATAGATAAAATTTCTGGTAGATGGATATAATTTGTGATACATAGATCATTCCACTAGCTGAAGTCTTTTGCAGACATCTTTTTTTGTCATCCACTTATAAGGTCTCGTTCCTCCATGCATTATGGAAAAAGCTGCAAAAATAGCAAAAACCGAAAGCAAGCTGAGGTACTTGAGACGGCTCTTCGCTCGGTAGTAAGAGATATTTTTAACACAACACCCCATCCCCCTTTCTCTCTCTCTATCTGTCTTTCTTTCCTTCCCTCCTTTGCTCTCTCTCTCTCTCTCTCTCTCTCTCTCTCTCTCTCTCTCTTTCTCTCACTGTAAATCTCCCTGATATATTTTCCTTCCATCCCTCACTCTTTCCATCTCTTACTCAGTCAGCTCCTCCAGCAAAATGAAGAAATAGCCCCAGCTGAATATTGGGCAGAAAGTTGTATGATATGCCTGTGAGGAATGTGAACGTCAAGTGAAGCGTTAAGATTATTCCAGGGGCAAATCTCACTCTCTGATTCTCTCTCTTTGTCTCTCTTCCCCTGAACCAGGCTAAATTAAACTTCTGTCCACAGCTGGATGCAATAACCTACTCAACTATATTCACCTCAGCGTTTCCCCCTCTCTCTTTCCATCTCTGACCCTGAACTCCCCAAGGAACTCTATAATATGTGAAGAAAATCATCCGTTAGCATTTCCATTCATCTCAAAGGCCGCTGCTCAGTTGGCACCACCAGAAATCTACTATATTTGCTCATAAGACCTTAGATCTTTAGAAGCTGTAAATATCATTTGGTTAATCAGATGTAATCAGATCGTATTTGCAGTTTGCATTAGTGTTAGGACGAGAAGAATGAGGGAACAAGTTATTAGACGCAGGAGTGCATTCCATGCCTTGTTTAGAAAAAAAGAAAGAGGGAGGACATCCTTCTTCTCAGTTCCACATTCTGCTGCTCCTTGAACATCATCTCTGCTCTAAATTGTGCTGTGATTCACAACATTACGAATGCCAGAATGAGCCACACGCTTCTGCTGTTTATCTTAGTGGTGAGAGGAGTGTTTTCATTTATTGTTGATGTGTATTTTAGTGGCACATTACTGAATTGGGTTTTTCAACACAAAGGTCTTTCTGTCACTGTTGGCAGTCTCTTGAAGTTGTTTTCCCTTGAGGGTTCTTCACGGACAGCACTGGTAGACATATTTTCTTGTAGCGAACAAACAAATTGTGGTGGAGTAGAAACAGTTCTTTAACCTCTTGGACCAACAGCAGCTTGACTCCGTGTACACAGAATACCAAAAAAAAAAAGGACAGATGCTCCTTGCTAAGGCTCAGAGCGAGCATGAGAATAATAGCTTGTTTATGAAATCCAGCGTGTTATCCGCTTATGCAACAAGCGACTTACTAAGAAATGCATGTCTGTATACAGTTACTTCTGACCTTGGGCGGAAATGAAATACGTGTAGCAGTCAGTGTTTTTTAAGCAGACGTTATGTGCTTTGTTCTTAGATCGGAAAGTCTGCTGCCTCAGCGTCAAGCTTTGTTAGTTAAGTCGCTCCTGTAGTTTTCAAACTGCTGATCTAAGTGTCGTACGGCATCCAATGCTGGTTTAATTAGAAAAAGAAGGAGAGTTAGAAAGAACACTTATGGTTTGAGGTGCCATGTTCCAGTGATTTATACCATGGTGCTGATGGTTGATGACTTTTAAATGTCTTTTTGTATGCAAAGAAAGCAAAAATAACAAATAGAGTTGTTGAATAGAACACAAAAAGTATTCTTGTAGCATAAAATTACGGTTGAACCACTGTCACATGACTATTTCTTTACTACCTTTCTGGGGCTTGAATGTTGTAGTTGCGTTGTTGTCTATGCAGGGCCAGAAAGCTCTCGGATTTCATCAAAAAGATCGTCATCTGTGCTTCAAAGATGAACAAAGGTCTTAGGGGTTTGGAACGACGTGAGGGTGAGAAATTAATGACGCAACTTTCATTTTTGTGTGATCTCTTTAAAGAGAAGGTCATGTGTCCTCATATTGGAGAATAATGTTGGAGTCCCCCACAACAGGTCTAAAAGCATCTAAATTCAGAAAACATTGTACGTTTCTCAGAATAAACATTTATCATTAGAGTAATTTGTCAATGATTTTGAAACAATTTGTTCCAAGCAGTTTAGAGCAAACCCCTCCCTTCCATAAGCCTACTCTGCTCTGATGGGGCAGGTGGCCAAGTCTGTTGTGATTTGGTACAAGACATAAAACTAAAATATATTGCTCCAATCCGTTCTTAAAATAAATTACACTTATGCAAGTGAATTGTACCCACAGCTAAAGTTTGGCTGCTAAACTGTAAACACTTCACAAAAAAATAATGGTGGATACATTAGCCTAGTGCTAACGTGACTTACCAATGAAATAATACAATTTGTAAACCAAAATATGTCTACATTCTTCATTATTAAACAAAGTAATTAGAACAACGAAAGTTTACATTAATCAGCGCATTCTTAAGAAATAGTGGGTTCACAGTGAATTAGCAGAACTATTTCAGTAGGACAGTAATATCACGGTTTACCTGGAAACCTAAAGCTGCACTAGGTATACATCACATATAAGCACGAAAAAAAAAATATATATATATATATTTTGAGCACTCAATTGAAAATGTACACATAATGTATCAATTGTACTTACAGGTTGTGGTTCAGAGACTCTTGTTGGTCCAAATAAAGAAGGTACAGACTTATCTTTGATGGACAAGCGGTGTTGAACTGGCCAAGATTAGAGAAGCTGTCTTCTGTAAAATGATGAGCACACAACAAAAAATTTGAATTGTATTGCTGTGGAATTTTGGAAAAAGTAAATTTTAACCACTAATTCATCATCTTTCAGCAATGAAAACAAAACAAATTGCTTTCACAGTGCCTTTACAGTGTCTTCTCACTAGTGTCTTCTCGCTAACATACTAACTAGCGGAAATGTTTGTGGTCAGGTCAGACTGTTTGTATTTTGCAGGCATGCAGGATTATGCTAATATGTTACCTAGTGACATAGATTGGTAACAAGCAAAAGATTAAAAAATTATGACTCGTTAAAGTGGCTTTGGGTCGACTCTTACATTTGAAAGAAAATATCTTTTTAATATATATTTATCTATTTCATACGATATTTATCTTTTGAATAAATATCTATTTATCATGCACTTTTTTTTAATAACAACATTGCAGAATGTTTCTATTAAAGGATAGCTACGTTCCAAACTGCAAAAGGGATATATTTTGAAAACTTATATGACCTGCTCTTTAAAACCATAGTGTTTCTTGGGAAAGAAAGAAGGAGCACTTACATAGAAAAATGGAGAGGTGCTATGTTCCTGTGATATGATAGCAGATGGTAATACCATGGAACACTGATATTTATTAATAATTGATGACTTTGTGAGATAAATAAAGAATGAAAAACAAGAAAGAAAGATTTCCTCCTGTAACCAAATGCTGACGCTCCTGACACCAGTCCTTCACTCATTCGACGGTGCTCAGTTGGCATTTTCGCAGTCAGTCAATCTCTTGTGCTGAACATGACAGTGATTGGCTTGAGCGTGACTTTGATGTGAGTGATAACAAGCTCGCTGTGTAAAGTGAACTAACTTTCAGACGTGTATGTATGCAGTATGCATATGTCAGTCGATGCCCATAACGTGTCTCTCTGACAGCTTTGCTTTTGTGTGGTTGTCCCTAACTCTCTTCCCTTGGGGTTTAGTTGCCATGGCAATGTGACTTAGAAGAAACAGAGAGACATGGTAAGGAATAAAAATTTGCGCTGGAGGCTTAACAACCATTATTGGTCTGCACATACTGTATACAGTGTGCAATCCGTCATGTTAAGTATGATGCACCTGTGAGTCACTGAAAGAATCATCATTTGTAAGTATTACGCAAAACACAAAGCAAAGATCCTCCCACTCGGATGGTGACACCCAGTAAACTAGCTCAACTTAGCTGAGAAATTGGGCTAAATACAATATTTATTCAATGGACTATACTGGGTATCCCTCATTTTTAAATCCCCATTCAGAGTGAGTTTTCCTCCTGAGCAGATTTCAAATAAGCATTGTTTTAGCAATAACAATGAGGAGGGTGTCTACAGGGGTGAATCTGTCCTCTGATCAGTAATAAGGACTTTCATATAGCGGAAACATCATAGCAGACACTCGCTGAGCTCATCTGCCTTTTGATCTACACAGAAAGCAAGATGAAGACTTTTTATTCTACCATTCTCTGATCAACAGGTTTGCTCAGCATGGCTGCACTTCATACAGTGTAGAATCTATTCTTGTTTATAAACCTTTGACTAAACAGCTTATTTTGGCCAAAACCACTTACCTAGATGGGTAAGGACCATCTCAGGGGCATTTCCTTCGAGGAGGCAAGGGAGGCAGTGTCTCCTCAAAAAATTGGATGAGAAAAAAATTCATAGTACATCAATAGAACAATGCAAATATTCCAAAATTACATAAAAAAGCATACCAATCACTAATTTGTCTAAAGTAAAGTTACAGCGGGAGTCTGTGTTTCTCTCGCCTTCCCTGAGCCCATTAAGTTTTAAAAGACCCCCTAAAGCACGCAATGAGTAATAATAAATAATAAAAATAAATGCCTCCATCGCGTATGATTGGATATGACTGGTTATGTTCAGCTGTGATTGGTTCATGCGATAAATCCCACCTCTTGTGATTCTAAATCAGTCTGAATGAAAAATATAATGGCGTTAATAGAAAGACTAATTAAAAAAAATGTAAGTAAACAACTCACACACTTAAGTATTGCCACTTTGTCAAGTCAAAATCAAGCTTTAAATTGCCTGAAAACGTGATCTGCAGGGTTTTTTTTTATTATGCAATCTGCTGGTTGAAATTAAAGGTATAGCAGTAAAAATTGTTCCCTCTTGTTCCCTGTTAAGGTCATTGCACACCGAGTCCGAAATTTTCGTATGCGTTTTTTCATGCTCATTACCCTTTCCTATCAAAATGCGTGCAACACAAGCGAAAACGCAGAAAATCTAACCTGATCCAAATTTTTTATGACGGACTAAATTTTCAGAGGCAGTGCGCAAATGTGATTGACACAAGATACGTTTTTTTTTTTTTTTACATGCAAACTTTTCTGACTGAGTGTGTAATGACCTTTAGTCTTAATAATTTACAGTTGCAATCAAAATTATTCAACCCCCCCAGAGACTAAAGTACTTTACAAATACAAGCTTTTCTGAAGATCCAGGACTTTATAAAAATTGCATCTATAACAGATTATTCACATATTAAAACAGAGCTCTCACAAAAAGGTGTGGAGAGGCTATAGAAAAGAAAGAGTTTTATTACATCAGAAAGTCTAAGGCAACAGATTTCCAAGACATAAAAAGTTCCTAGAGACAAAAAAGCACAATATCATACAATGTTTGATCAGAAAAACTGCGGCAATGTAGACATGCAAGATGACCCGATGAAACAAGGATAAACATTTCAATGCAGCGTATAATAAGAACACTAGATAAGTATGGCCTTCATGTTGAGGTATTTTGAGAGTGGCATACTCTTGACCAAAGAGAAACAAAAAGGCAGGCTTGAACATTCTTGAAAATTCATTTAGATAGACTTGTGGAGTTCTGGAAGAATGTTTTTTGTACTGATGTGACCAAATTGGATCTTTTTGGACCCATGGATCAGTGGTATGGCTGGTGCAAAAAGGCAAAACTTATAAGCAGGAGAACACCATCTCCATTGTTAAACTTGGAGGTGGACCAGTTCTACTGTTGCAGGAAGTGGAAATCATGACTGAATGAAGGACATCATGGATTCTTTGAAGTTTCAGGCCATTTTGGCAAGCATTGTCATGCCTCTGGTGCAGAGACTGAAGCTAATGTTCATTTGGCTTTTTCTGCAGGACAAACATCCAAATCTACTTATGCTTGGTTCAGAGATCAGTCATAGAATGTTCTTAAGTGGCCTGTTTAGTCTCCAGATTTAATTATCATTGAAAATATTTGGTTGAATTTGGAGAAAGCAGTGGCAATGTGAAAACCAAAGAATGTCAGTGATCTAAAAGCTTTTCCAGGTGATGAATGGGCCAAGATTGCAGTAGAGAGTTGACAGCATTTATTGGTGGTTTTAAAAAATAAAAGATTTTGCACCAAATTAGATCTTCGGGGGTTGAATAATTTTGAACATGAACGTTCAGAACCAATTAGATTTTTTTTTTCATTACTCATCATCTTGCGTTTTTAGAATTATTCAAATGTGTATTAATAAACTTTCTCTAATAGTGTACTGATGCCTTCATTGAATTGTTTTTACAAAATTTTGTTCTCGGCAGCAGAATGTCCTGCAGGTAAAGGTGGTTGAATAATTTAGATTGCAACTGTATGCTATTTATATATATATATTTGCATTTTTTTTCCCTCAGGTAATTATAAATTTTAAGGATGTTTGGATTTTGTTGTTGTTGCTACTGCGTCAAGTTAGTCCTCCGATCCAGAAATTGCTTTCCAATTTTGTGAGCAGAATGTATTGACTGGACTGTGGGAGGTCTGTGAGTATGGTAAAAAATCTGTGTTTTCTGTGCACTCTGCGATGTGTGATGCTCTGTTGTGGTCGTGTGTGGGTACAGTAACAGGGAGGTGGATGAGCAGGCATCTTCAGGGAGATGCTTTTTGCTTCTAATGATCATAATTGTGGAGATCCGTGCACAAACAGGCAGTGCCACGTGGACTCCCTCGTAATGCGAGGCTTCTCTTCTGGAACGATCTCCGTGAGGCATCCAAGCAGTGGCATCTGGGCCCAAAAATCCTGCCACATGAACCAAAGGCTGCTGTAGGCAGATAAAAGCTTACGCACAGGGAGGTCCACCCACACACACACATTGTCACATCCCTAATTGCTGTGTGTGTTGTGATGCAAGATGTGGTACAGACACAAAGTAGTGTGAAAGAATAACTTCAGACAGATGGTAATGGACAGAAGCGATGTGCATGCTCATCCTAATGGGATGCTGGTTCTTCTGTTATTTTCATCCTTAATTATCCCATATAGGGAACAGGTGCTGTTGGTCTTCCTTGCCTGTGTGCCCACGTGTTCGGGATGTTATTGTTGCCCAGGGCTGCATTGAAAAATAAGCAGATTGCTCACTATTACAGTATATGAATCTGTATAATGGGCTCAAATAAACACAACAGAGCTCTTCTCAAGTGTTTTATTTATATAAATTCTATCTAAACATGTACAACCACACTCAGTCACACTAGGTTCATTGTGAGTTTTTCATTAGGCTTATATAGTTGATTTTGCTTGTGTTTGTAATACAAAACATTTCTAAATGACCTCCCTGACATACATTTTTTTTTTGTTTTGTTTTTTTGAGACTGGGTCTCTTTGTTCATCATTTTAAGTCGTTGATGAGCTTTGACCTGGGCAATTTGTCTGTTTTTGCCATATGATGTCATTGTTTTTGAGAATGTTCCCCTTGACACACTTAACCGCAATGCAAAAATTTGGACAATGACTGTTTGGCTGTTATGTCATCAGTTTCATGTATCAAATTGCTAAAGCTCAGGACCCGGTTGCAACAATCTCCTTAAGCTAAGAAAACTCTTAAAGGGATAGTTCACCCAAAAACGAAAATTCTTTCATTATTACTCACTCTCTTTCCAAACCCGCTGGACCTTTGTTCATCTTTGGAACACAAATTAAGATATTTTTGATGAAATACAAGAGCTTTTTGACCCTCCATAGATGGCAAAACAGCTACAATGTTCAAGGCCCAGAAAGGTGGTAAGAACATCCTTAAATTAGACCATGTGATATCAGTGGTTCACCTAAAACTAAAATAATAATTTGATTCAACAATTTCCACATATTTAGGAGAATACCACGTGAGAGTACCACAAAAAGTATTCTCGTAGCTTCATAAAATTATGGACCTCTGAAAATTTTTCATGTTCAAAAATAAAATGTGTCCTCTGAATGACTAATTTGCTGTTAAACTCCTCATGTGACATGTATAATGCAGTTTAGACAGTTTGCAAAAATGTTTATGTTGTGTCAGTGGTATGAAAATGGTCACTGCGAGATGCTGGCGAAGTAAATAAGTCTTGAGAGAGTTGTGAGGGTGTGGGCGCAGGCTTGTTGCCTGATCCAGCTGGACTTGTCTTTTTTACTTAATTTGACACTTTAGAAAGTTAATAAAGTAGGAAGTTGCAGTTTAGCAACATAGGTCAGCGGTAACTTCATCTTATCTTGTTTGCAAAAGATTTAAAACCATTTCTGTTTATTTTTATACATTTTTTGATTTTTAATAGCAATATCTGGCAATGCTGCATTGCAGCCACATAAAATGACAGTAATCAAAAAAGCCCATGGTTTTTGCTGTCAGGATACCACATTAATTAAGGGAAATGCAAAAAATATCATGATATTATCTGTCAGAAACGTCATCAACCCTGTCAAAAACAGTAGCATTTAACACTAGTCAGATCTGGTTACAGTAGGTTACAGAATGAAATGAAATACGCAAAACACTAGCCATGAAGAAGTCTATGCTAAGTCATTCAGTATTGTAGTTAAATTTTCACAAATCATGCTAAAAAACATTCATAAGAGCACTAGACAAAGTTATCAGCTATATAGCAATGATTATGAATAAAAAACTATAACAGTAATATGTATTGTTGCATGAATAATTAACAACTGATAAAATGTTCCACCCCTAACTATAGTGAAGTATTAACACATTATTTAAAAATGATCATCCCTCCAAAACAGAGAAAACATCTTTCACAGCATCCTTTCTTATTACAATTCTGGGTCTTGAATGTGTCAGTTGCATTTGCTGTCTATGCAGGGTTAAAAGGCTTTCGGATTTCATCAAAAATACCTTAATTTTGTGTTCTGAAGATGAATGAAGGTCTTACGGGTTTGGAATGACATGAAGGTGAGTAATTAATGACAGAATTTTTGTTTTTGGGTGAACTATTCCTTTAATAATAAGAATCACTAAGCGTTTTTACAGTGAGGTTTTTGCAACCAGCAAGGAAGTCATACAGTCTTCGTAGAAAATGAGTTTTATTATTAGGTCATCTATTCTTTTTTCAAGTAAAATGTTGTATGTTTTTGGTATATCGTGTCAGACATTTTCATGTAGTCAGTATTTTCTACATGTTTGATTTGATTCACTCACATAGTTTTCATCAGCTGGTGTCAAATATCATTCTTACAATTTGATTTAGTCAGCATCTTAGGTTACAGTTCCTAATAAAGTTACTGATCTACTGGCAAGCAACTCTGAACATGCTAAAGCTCATTCACATGTCGCTCCCTCTTGTATTACTGACATTCACTTTCAGGATTCTGTGGTCCTTTCTAAGGCTGACAGAGAAAAGATAAATCTGAGTCATCAGAAGCCATCGAGCTCATTGTTCACTCCCTGTTAGTGACCCCCTCCACTCGGCCAGTCTAACAGCAGCCATGGCCTGGATGAGTGCGTCAGCAGTGAAGGGTGATGCCGGGGTTGACTCAGGTCTCCAGTCTGAGGTGTAATTTACATCTCTTTTACCCCTGTTTTGTAGTGTCAGCAGGGCCCGAGCCAGGAAAGCAGATAGCCGCGGTCTTGGTCTTGCGCAGCGGTTGTGCTTCTGTGGTGGAACATGGCAAGAGGATGAGGGAAAGAGGCTTGAGTTGTGGTAGGAAGGCTTCTGGGAGCAGCCAGGCAGGAATGCTGTGGTTTCTTCCACAGACCAGTAGTTCATCACCACTCTGGAGCTTGTGCCATGCCGCTCAATTCCCACACCATCATACAGACAGCATTAATAGAGTGGTAAGCCTCTTACCCAGATGCTTTGGAGCGTGAGACTGCTATCGCTAGTGCATTTTGCATTCTTTATGCCGAGTTTCGCTTTTCATAGTCATCAAAATGAACCAAATCCATCATTTCATCAGATTATGAAGTGGCTGTGAGAGCAGGTCATGTGACCTCAGCATGTGCGCATGCTTAAAATAGTTATCAGTGTGGCGCTTCGACTTTTCTAATTCAGCCTCCTGAGAGAGTGTCTGATATGCTGAAATTGGAGGGCGTCTCTGATGCTGTGGTGGAGAAAGAGGAAGTCTACTGTCATGTTTCCATTGAGAGGACTGAAGTGCTCTTATCAGGGTTCAGACTGCATGTTTGGGGCATTCGTAAAGCAGTAATTATTTTGTCAGCCGACTGCGTGTATGCGTGCTTGAGTTCACGTATACGTGCACACTTCCGCTTCTATAATGATTTTCTGTGTGTTATTGCGTGCCTAAGTGTTCAGACCTCGCATTTGCAGGCTCTTAACAAGTGGCAAATCCCTATCCGTACTCAGGAACAGAAGATCAATAAATCCAGGGAGATGACTTCTGAAATACACAGGGTTTGTTTATGTGTATGTGGTTCTTCGTTTATGGCCTGTGGTTTCACAGTATTCATATTGGTCACTCACAGAGGGTTGCTTCTCTTTGCCTTATGCCATAACCACAAATGTGTTGTTTATACATGTGGGGGACTGATGGTGGATCAGGATGCTACAAATGTGTTTCAAAGCCACATTCAATTTCTTTTTTTTTTTTTTTTTGAAATGTCGAAAACGATGAATTGTGAATTGAATCAGATCAGTCTGATTCAAGAAGAAATCATGCAATCTGGTTTAGTGAACTGGACAGACTGATTCATTAAAAAGATTTGACTCATTCATGAATCAGACTATTTCTTTCATTAAGGTGGACATAAGAGCTAGAAGGATCTTTTTCTCATGCAAAGCTATTTTTATTTTGGAGTCTTATAGTCTTTAGTACTGACTCACTGAGACTGAAAGCACATGCTGTTTGCTTTAATTATTTTACAAAAGTGCAATGTTTCGTTGTTATTGTGAGTGCACACAAATAAACGTAGAGTCTTTACAGATTCAAAATATGTATTACTTTTTCTGTATGACCAAAAATGACGGAGTATTTTAAGGGCAAGTGAAGACACACCAATGTGAAAGTGAATTTCTATACCATTTCTGCCTGTTGGAACAGAGTAATAGTATGGATGTGGCCTTGATTGAACCTTGAACCCTACTCAGTCTGTCAGTGTATTTTGAAGTCTTCTTTCTCGATCACTTTTAAGTATTGTTGCCATCTCCCATCACAGCTTCTGTCAATCACAAGACTTCAGTATGTCCCTTCTGAAACCCCTTCTCTCATATCAGTCTCTATCTCACTTCTAGTTCTTTTAGTTTCACCATTGACATTTTCAGACCTACTCTTTGTTGAAAAGTAAACACAAGTGAACTGAAGGGGTTCATGTTTGCAGAAGCTCTTTTTTTTTGAGCCTAGTGCATTTTGAGAGCAACTTACAGACCAAGGCTCTTGAGGGTCTCTGGGGTTGAGGAGGCCGACAGCGACTGTGTTATGCTGCAGGATAGGGGGAGTGAAGGAGAGCAAAAGAGCGTGTGGCAGAGAAAATGCAAAGGAGGAAGATGGGGAGGGTGGAAGAGCAGTGGAGGAAACAGCCAAGTGCCAGTTCTCATTAATTAAACAAACACACAGAAAAAGAGCCATTAAAGGGACAGTTCATACAAAAATAAAAAAAACGGCAATCATTTACTCACCCTTATAATATTCAAAATGATTAGTTTTTACTTCCTGATCATAAAAATTGTGGAGATTATATTGGTGACTTTTATTACAATGAATGGGAATTGGAGTTGCAAAAATCACTTTTATATGGTGTTTTCATATAAATGTGTCTTAGCAGTGTGAGAACACAATCACCCTACAATGATAATAATCCATTCACTCCTTTTCTAATCCCTGAAAAACCTAAATAGTCTCAATTATCAAGCCATTTTGAATTTATGAGCAATATGATGTCATAGTGCTTAGGCCCCACCCACAACTGTTGACAAACGGTCCCATATTTGCATATTTCCACTCTTAGCCAGTACATTGTCCGCCATATCTCTGCACTCAAGCAGCTGTAGCGACAATGTCTTGTAAGAAATGCAGGTGTTTTGTACTTGGATGTTTTGTTTTTGATGGTAAGGCACCACTGAATACACAAAAAACAGAAGAGAGGGGTGAGCAATTGTTCATTATCATTTAAACTGAAGCACTGAAATGGGTCACTGTGAACAGAGCTGTTTTTGACGAGGTAAAAAGGGTGTTGTTTTACACAGCCATTGAGGAATTTTAACCAAAATCAACTGAAATCAAAAGACGTTATTTACTCATAATGTTGCCATCCATTGAGCTATTAAACACTGATAAACCGGTTCCTTAAGATCTAACTGAAAAGAAAGACTCAAATATGAATCATATTACTTTCATGAATGGTGCCATGGGAGCTATAAAAGTTTAAGAAGTCTTGAAATATAGTCTTTTGGACTACTTTTATGATACTTTTATAATGTTCTTTTTGAAGCCTGAAAGCACCAGATTTCAGAAAGAAACTTAAACAGGTTTAGAACGACATGAGGGTGAGTAAATGATGAAAGAATTTTCATTTTTGGATGAGCTATCTTTTTAGCTAAAGAAGTGCAGAAAAGGGAAAAAAGGATTAAATCCCTAAATAAGACTTGCCATAAACATCAGGCTGCATTGCAAGAAAAAAATAAGCCAGGAAATGGCTGTAATCACAGCCAGTCAGGAAACCAGCACTCTGGTTGAGAGCGGGAGATGGTGTGTGTGGCCAGAAGCTCGGAGCAAATGATGTTAATGGTGCAGTGCAGTGCAGTACGGTCCGATCCGGAGCGGCGCGTTACGTGTCCACTCAGGAGAGGCCGTCCTTCAGTGTCTCTACACATACAGACCAGCCTGAGGCTCGAACAGCTCCATTTCCTTTGCGTAAGTGAAATGCAATCTAAAGGCCAGGCCTCGGGTGAGAACAAGTGGCCTAGAGTGAGAGTGAGACAAAGAGCAGGAACTACATACTTCACAACAGCAGAGAAAAATAGACACTACAAATGATTCTGCATTTGTGGCTCCACTCGCACGCCGTTCTCATACCTGGTTAGATGATGCTCTTATCAAAGAGTGAGAGGGCACTACAATTACACTACACAAGCAGACTAGACATTTCAGAGAGCTAGTTCATCCAAAAAAGGAAAATTCTCATCATCTATCATTTATTCACTCTCTCTTCGTTCCATGCGTGTATGACTTACTTTCTTTTGCAAAACATAAAAGACGATATTTTGAAAAATGCCCCAGTGTCTGTACAAAAAAAATCACAAAACAGCATTTTATAGACAAAAACTTAAAATAGTCTTCATAATATCTCCTCTTGCAGTCCTTTTTCAAAGAAAGCCATACAGGTTTGAAATTAAAAGTGGGTGTATAAATGATAAAAATGAGATGGAGTTTTTCACCTTACCCTACCTTTTTAAACCGAAGTACACAGACGAAGAGCTACATTGAAACTGCAACTCCATTGGTTCCCATTGAAGTCCACTTTATGGAAAAAACTCCTGAAATATTTTCCTCAAAAACCTTTTTTTTTTTTTTCGACTGAAGAAAAAGACATGAACATCTTGGATGACATGGGGGTCAGTAAATTATTATCCTGGATGTAAACTAATCCTTCTTGTGAGTTTGCTGAGACCCAGGGTGAGAGAAACACTGTTGTAGGTACTGTATATATTTGAGAGGAGAGGTCTTCCATCTAGGAGAAAATTTGCTTCTTCAATGTGTGGGTCTAAATGAGAAAGCCTGGGTTAGGTGCAATCTCCAGAAATTGGATTATAGCTATATAAAATAGCTGCAAAGAGGAAGTTGATGGAAAACCAAATTGTGCTTGGCAAATGTATTTAGCTAAAGCAGTTTTTCTCCAAATAATATCCTCACTTCATATATAACATAATACACTACCAGTCAAAAGTTTTTGAACAGTAGAATTTTTAAAGTTTTTAAAGAATCCTCTTCTGCTTACCAAGTCTGCATTTATTTGATTCAAAATACAGAAAATGCAGTAATATTGTGAAATGTTTTTACTATTTAAAATAACTTCTTTCTATTAGAATAAATATAATTTATTCCCGTGATCAAAACTACAATTTTCTGCATCATTTCTCCAGTCTTCAGTGTCACATGATCTTTCAAAAATCCTAAAATATGCTGATTTGCTGATCAAGAAACATTTCTTCTTATTATTATCATCAGTATTTAAAACAGTTGAGTAATTTTTTTCAGGATTCTTTGATGAATAGAAAGTTCCGAAGATCAGCATTTATCTATAATTAAAAGCTTTTGTAACATTATACACTATACCATTCACTTTTCCCATTTTTGGGAAATATTTATATTTTGGGAAATATAAATATATTTTTCTCAAATATAGAAATTAATACTTTTATTTAGCAAGGATGCTTTGAATTGATCAAAAGTGATGATCATATACTTTTTTAAAAATAGTTTAATGCTGTTCTTCTGAACTTTCTATTCGTCAAAGGAACCTGAAACAATTCTACTGAGCTGTTTTCAACATAATAATAATAAATGTTTTTTGCACCGCAAATCAGAATATTAGAATGTTTTCTGAAGGATCATGTGACTGGAGTAATGATCCTAAAATATTTCAAAATTATACTGTTTTTGCTGTACTTTGGATCAAATAAATGCAGGCTTAGTGAGCAGAAGAGACATCTTTAAAAAACATTAAAAAATAAATTAAATTCAAAAACTTTTGACTGGTAGTTTAGTTGCAAAGCCTTGTCCATTAAAGTTCTGCTATACCCTCCAAACTTTCAGATATCTAATAAATTACACTCAGTGTCCCTGATTAACAGAACAACATATGTTTTGGATAAGGATCCACAATATTGCATAATAATGTCTTACCTGGCTGCTTTACTAGCTAAACCAAGTTAGTTTGATACTATTGGATGTTGGTCCAATAGATCTATGCGTCTTCCCATCCTATAGAAAGCATCAGGTGCAGATGCAGTGACTCAATGCGGCGACTGTGTCTGTGCCAAACAAAGCTGACTAAAGCTCTGCAGGTCTCCAGAGGCCTGAGCCTCTCTGAAAATTGCCGCCATTAGAGCCAACACACTCCCTCCTGCAGAGCGGCTGCCTCAGCACTCTACCACAGCCAATCAATAAGTGGAAATGGAGCCCAAATTCCTGGAAAGGTGGACTCCAAAACACATTGGTCTTCCTATGCACATGTCCCACAGCACACATTATCACTAACATTTCTGCATGGTTGCAAGCATTTGTGTACTTTTATGGCTTGTGAGAGCACCTGTTGTTTTTTTGAGCTGTAAACTGTGTAGCATACAGCAAATACATTGAACAAAATTGAATTACTTTTTCTACTGCCTACTATTATTTTAAAGTTTATATTGGTTTTGAAACCCAGATTTTCCACATTGGTCTCAAACTTTTTTGCTTTGATCATTATTAAGAAGTATGTTTTACGCTTCTCCTCAGATACTCAGATAACAGAGTCTGGAAAGTTTTTAGCAAGTGTCTTAGAGTCTGCATTATCCCAGAGCGCAGAGATTGTGAAGCTCATGAAAAGGGAACAATCCCTTCTGTTGCACCAGACTTCTCATAAAGACAGGGCTCAGATGAGAGTGAGTGAGATTTAGAAGAAGGAAGAGGATTGTTGAGAGAGAACGAGATGGCAGAATTTGAAAAAAGGCACGGCATTAGCTGATCACTGGGGACGAGGGGGGCTCAGGCTTAATATTTTGCTTAATTCAGCTTTTAATTATCAATTTTTTGTTGAGCGGTGCAGTGGCTGCATTATCAAAATGCCTCTTTGTAATCTCTCCTGGCTCTCAGACACACCATTACAGGAATGAGTTCGCACACACACACACTTCAGACTGACAGGAGAGCAGTTTTTCATTTCAATATTACATCCTCTCCTCTCCCTGTCAGCCAGTGTCAGAGTGATGGAGAGAGACACACTTAACCCAGTCAGAAAAACATCTAGAACGCTTTTGCAGTGCCGAATGGGTATTATGTTAATTCCCCGGATCCCCCAGTTGGTATAATGCTGGGTTGTCTTGATGTAGCCAAACTTCTGGATCATTGGAGTTGAGTGGAAAACCAGGGGAGGAAGGGTGGCATGATTGATGTGACATGGACACTAAGAGATTATTGGTTATGCTGTGTTGGTTGCCGTGGTGAGGGATCCAGGAAATAAATCATGATCATTAACCATGGGATACCAATACCAATGTATTTAACTTTATCACAGTATGTTTTACAACATTCATTTCTCAAAAGCCTTGAATGTATGTATACAGATGCATTGATCTGAATCTTAATTTAACATTCAGAACTCTTTTAGTTAATGAGTGTGAATTGGAATGACAGGAAGAGTCTGCAATTCATGTAAAACATTACTTTTGAATACATTTTATAAAATGTTTTATAGTTAATCATATTCACCATGGTATTGATATGTCATTTTGTTTCTGAAATATAATGAAACATTAATGTATTTAATAAATACTATTTTTAGTAAATAAATAAATTAATGAATAATAATAAAATTAATTTTGAGTAGATTTTATACATTTTTTAAAATGTAAATTATTTTATAGCTATAATTACATAAATTCATACTCAAATATACATGTATTTAATAAATAACATTTACAGTAATTAAATCTGTCTCACCATGGTATTGATATTTCATTTGATTTCTATTTTGAATACATTTTATTTTTTTTAAAGTAAATTATTTTATAGCCATAAATACATACAAATATAAAAAGTACTCAAATATTAATGTATTTATTAATAAATAACATTTACAGTAAATACATGAAAATAATAAAAAAAATAATTAAATAATTAACAAAAACGTAAATATTTTTCATAGCTACAATTACACAAAATAAAATAAAATAAAAATAAAATAAAAGTACTTAATTTGACATAATTAATTTTCATTTTATATCATATATTAAACTATATTATATTACTGTACTATATAATATATTTTAAATCTGTCTATCATATTCACCAAGGTATATATAATTTGATTTATAAAATATAATGAAATATTAATCTATGTAATAAATACCATTTACAGTAAATAAATAAATAATAAAATAAAACATTAATTTTGAATATATTTTATTATAAATATTTTTATATTTATAAATATATACAAATATAAAATGTTATATTTTTTAATCTATCCATCCATCCATCAATAGATAGATATCGTATTCACAATTCACAATTTCTAAAATATAATGACATATTGTTGTATTTAATAACTATTATTTACAGTATATTGTATTTCAAACATTGATTATTAATAATTATACGGGAAATACTCATGATTTAGTGGTATGAAAAATATTTTAAACTACATTTTAGTCACTTATTTGAATTTCAATTCTACCTCCTTCAATTTAAATTTGAATTCAAATTTAGCATCCTGATGCCTGTCTTATTTTGAAATTGAACTGAAGTTAAAAGCCATACTCTATTTAATTCTACATGGTGCTATATTTTGTGGGACAGTCACAAGCAAGTCCTTTCCATAACATAGAGATGCCTGCAACAATGCACACACAGGCATCTAATTTGTTTTCTTTACTTCCTACAAAGTGATATAGAATTGTTTTTGCTGTCTTGTTTGCAGTCTGTTTTCAAGCGATACAGCGTGTTAGTTTTTCTTTCTCTGTGTCTTCCTGTATCCACTGTGCCTTAAGCTTGTGTTTGTTCAAGACCTTTTCCCTTCCCTCCTATTTTGAGCCCATGCTCTCCTCCGTCCATTCATCTCTCCATCTCAGATCCCCTTACACTCACCCCCCACTCGTGCTTTCATGTTGACTTTGTTGCTGAGGGCCGACGAAACAGCCCACCAGCCGCTCTGAGCTGAAACACATGCTCTCCAGAAATTATGGCCGGGCCTGCCAGCGGGGGGCTGTGGGGAATTCTGTGTTTTCTTCCGTCCAACTGAGCCAACCTTAGATAACTATTCAGTCTCTGTGCAGGGTTGTTTTCACTGCGCTCTCTCGTTTCCGTCTCGCTCGGCTAATGTGTTGTGTGGGCACTCATTTTGCTGGAGAGCTTGCCGGTGAGGAAACTCAAGTTTCGGGGCCCATAGCTCTCTGAACAAAACAGCGTGTTCTTTTTGTGTAGTTAAAGGCTGTTCGGTAGTCCTGAGGTTTGGGAAATCCAATAACCTGTTAGGCCTGTTTCGCACCTAAGTGTTTTTCTGCCCATATTTACAGAATTCACACTGTGTCTTCTTTCTGTTCGAGAAATCGGACTGAATCCAGATGATTTTTGCAGTTTATAGCTACAGTTTGGTGTATGGGCTGTGTTCTGTGTAGTTTAATTAACATTTTAATATAAATGTGATCCCACTCCTTATGTAAATTAGGTTTCACAACAATCAAGGTTGTAATATCAATAGCTATTCATTATAAATAGGCAGCTCCCGATTACCATTTTATAATTTATGGCCATTATTAAAAGAAATATTAAATGTAGTAACCCAGAAACCACTTGATGTTTCAAGACAGAGCTGTTTTAGTAAAGAAAGACCAAACCCAAATAATTTTATGTATTGCTCAGAATTTACACTTTCATGGCTATTTAAAGTATGATATTAGTTAAATTTTTGGTTAGTTTTTTGTTTTTATATAGAAATGTTTCCATATAGCTTTAATTAAGTTTTATTTCACTTTTAGTTATTTTAGTACTTTATTTTATTTTATTTTATTTATTTTTAATAATTAATATTATATGCATTGTATATCAGTTAATTGCCAAATGCAATATTTCAAATTTTTAAAAAAGTATTCGAATTTTATATTTTGTATATTAATTTTATATATATCAATATATATTAAACATTATCTATCCATCTATCTATCGTATTCTATTCACCATGGTATTGATATGTCAATTTGTAAAATATAATGAAGTATTAATATATTGAATGCCATTTATGTTGCATTTCAAACATTAATTATTTATAATTATATGGGAAAAAACCCATATGTAATGGTATAATAAAGTTTATGAGTAATTAAAAATGAAATTGAACAAATATATATTTTTAACTACATTTTATTCAATTATTTGATTTTCTTTCTATTTGTTCTATTTCATTCTATTTCTAATTATATCCTTCAATTCATCCTGCAGTATTTTAGAACAGTATTTCAAATTTCTTTCATCTTTCAAATTTATATTGAGTTGAAAGGTTTTCATCTAATATATATATTAGATAAACATTTTTATTATTATTATCATCATCATCATCATCAATATTTAAAACAGTTGAGCATTCTTTGATGAATAGAAAGATCCCAGGATCAGCATTTATTTGAAATATGTCACGATTATGAAATTTGTCTGAGAATTAATTGTCTAAGAAATAATTGTGATTATGTCGATTAATTGTCTGGTTTAAGGCATTGACGATTATAGAAATTAAATGTCTGTTTTGTGGCTTTTGACATACATTTTTTATGCACATTGTTTATTAAATTGTTTCAAAGGATTATGATTAATTGAATGCTTTCTAAGTTGTTACTTTGCACCTTTCAATACTGAATTATATATAATTATATACAAATCAGTGCTGTGCTTTCAAACACTACTTTAATATGCATTATATATGGAGGGAATAGGGACAAAATAACATTGAAACGTTTCTGAAAACCAGAGTTACCTTCAGAGACACATTTATTTAAAACCCCACCCCAATATTTATATTTTTCTTTTAATATTTAGAGATTATGAACAGTGAATTTGCTGTGCCCGTACAGTATTTTCTGCTATCGCGTCTATTATGTCCTCTCTGCGACCGTTCTGGCCACATACACACTGCACTGCACCTTTTATTAAAATTTCGGACTCGCGATTAACTTCCGAAAAATACAGGTAACATTAGTGACAACCGCTTTTACAGAAATGTTATGCAGTGTGTGTGAAACCGAACTGAACAACTAGCTGTTAATGAGGTTTTTAATGTGCATAGATGTGTCTCTCTTCTGTATGTGTGGTGAATCCACAGATGAATCCAGCCTCTGTCGTGTTGCCAGATCTTGCCAGAAAAATCAGCAAACAAGAACATAACCATAAAACAACAAAGTAAATCTAAATGCTTTATGCTAATAATAAGACCAAAATATAGCGACTCGTGTCTGCTCACTTTGATAACACCATAAACCCAATCTCTTTTTGATCCAAGCTTAAACAAGCCCAAAAAGCGCTTGTAATGAGTAATCATGCCAACACAGACAGCACGCACTCTGTGATGCAGCCTGAACAAGCATAAACAAAACACAATGCCTCTGTCCACTGTTCTTCAGTTAAACTGCAGAAAACAATGATTTTGTCACTATAATATTGCTTTTGTCACAGTAATGGATAATAAAATGTTGGTATAGTTTCCAAGCTGTCAATCATCACAGTTTCATTAGTGAGCCTTGTTCCGTACATATGCCTACATGTAACGATAATTTAGGGGATTTCACTCCTGCATTTAAATGCTGTTTTCACTCCTGAAAATTACAGTGTGTAACGTGGCCTATATGAATGCGCTGCCTTTTTGTGGCCGCTAAAGGAGCACAATAATCACGGTTGTCTAAATTGACCACGGTTAGATGAAATAACTGCGATTAGATGGTTATTTAATAATCGTAACAGGCCTAACTATACCATTCAAAAAATTAATACTTTTATTTAGCAAGGATGCTTTAAATTGATCAAAAGTGATTTATAAAGTTACAAAAGATTTCCATCTCCGATAAATGCTGTTCTTTTAAACTTTTCATCAAAGAAACGTAAAAAATTCTACTCAGCTGCTTTCAGCATGATAATAATAACAATAAATGTTTTTTGAGCAGCAAATCAGAATATTAGAATGATTTCTGAAGGATCATGTGACTGGAGTAATAATGCTTTGAAATCACAGGAATACATTACATTTTAAAATATATTAAAATAGAAATGGTTATTTTAAATAGTACAAATATTTTAAAATTTTACTGTTTTTGTTGTACTTTGTATCAAATAAATGCAGGCTTAGTGAGCAGAAGAGACTTCTTTAAAAACATTAGAAATCTTACTGTTCAAAAACTTTTGACTGGTAGTATTTGTAATTTCAAAATGATATAAATAATATATATAAAAAATATATATATTTTAAACTACATTTTATTCAGTTATTTGAATTTCAATTCAAATGTGAACTAAAATTCAGCATCCTGCAATATTTCAAGTGTAATCAAGTGTAAAGCTATAGTTTCAATGTAAATAGCAGAGGATAATTTGGTTTCAGTAGAAATTAATGAGAAATGTATTTTTTCTTTGCAGACTATTTTGTGAAGCTCTGAAATTGCTGCCATCTCCTAATCTCTAAAGTAAACTGATATTACAAGGATATTTTTGTCAGACAAACATCTTTGTGTTTAATCACAGCAACAACTAAGATGTTTAAGAGATCTCATTTGTCACTTTTCTTTCACATGAAAAATGTTCTGTATATCCTGGAAAAAATAAAAAAAATTACTTACAGGGTGTATTGTTTAATTACAGTGTACAGATACAGGATTAAAGGATGTTGCATAAAGAAATCTCATTACATATTCTCTCTAGTTTCTCTTTCGCTGGAGCTATCTAGCTATTAAGGAAAATCCGTTCTAATGTGTTGAGCACTCAGTCAGTGCCATATTAAGAGGATCTCTCTGTGCACCACCAGCACTTAAGCATAGCTTTGCAGCTTTCAAATCAATTCAGCTCCTCTGTTTACCAGCAATCAAAGTGGAGCATCTCTTCCTGCAGTTTCAGTCTTGCTCTACAAGGTGTGTTACAAACCTTGGGTCTCCATTTGCGTGCTCTGTTGCATTGCATCACATTACTTCAACAAATACCCTGGGTTTTTAAAACGGCAAGTGATGGATAACGCATTGTTTCATGTGGGTGTCACCGCTGATTTGTGGAGGATACGGTAAGCAGTGGCTGCCGGTTCCCAACAGCCTTTAGTTCCTGATAACATTCAGTTTCCATCTTTTAAAAACAAATAGGGTAATGAATTGGTTTCTGCTTTTTCCTAACTGCCAATCTTTCTTAATCCGTCAGGTCCATACTGAGTGTGGAATGAAACCATTTCTCTCTTTCCGTATGGAGACACAGGAGGACCAGTCTGGCATGTTGTTCAGAGAACTGTTCCCCTCTGAGAACACAGCAGTACGGTATCAGGAAAGCAGCTTTGCCCTGCTGTTTAGCCAGCAATAAGAGTTCTAATCCTTCCACATTAGGTTCTGCTGAATTCCATTTGGGTTGAGGTCAGCTCCATTATTACACTGATTATTCCCCGACGAAAGTGGAAAGTTTGTGGATTAGATCACGACAGGGGTTGATTCTCTGTGTATCAGCATAAATTCTAGGTCGTTTCTGCTACACAAAACAATAGCTTAATAAATTGGTCTGACATCTGCGTTGTTTTTTCAAACACTTGTGTTCTGTCTGGAGTCTAAGAGACCCTTAGGCCATTTTAATAGCTGATGCTACATCATTAATGTTATGTTAATGTTATGCCCGGGGTCCCTTAGACAAATATTCTCTGATTAATGTATATAGCACAATATAGTACATTAGCTTATTTTATGCCAGTTTTGCAAACAGTAGCAATATTCCTTTGTTTTTTTTTTTGTTTTTTTGAGACGTGCAAGTATAAAAGCCTGTTATTGCCACTGAATAATAAGGTTATTTGGATTTTTTCTCAGAATTGAGTGACATAAACTCACAATTCTTACCTTTTTCTCAGAATTGTATGATACAAACTTGCAATTCTGACCTTTTTCTCAGAATTGAGTGATTTAAACTCACAACTGCGAGTTATAAAGTCAGAATTGTGTGAAGAATTGAGTGATACAAACTTTCAGTTCTGACTTTTTTCTCAGAATTGAGTGATAAAGACACAATTGCGAGTTATAAAGTCAGAACTGCGTGATATAAACTCACAATTCTGACTTTTTTCTCAGAATTGAGTGATATAAACTCACAACTGCGAGTTATAAAGTCAGAATTTTGTGACATAAATTCACAATTCTAACTTTTTTCTCAGAATTAAGTGATATAAACTCGCAATTCTGACATTTTTTCTCAGAATTGAGTGATGTAAACTTACAGTTCTGATATTTTCTCTGAATTGAGTGATAAAGACAATTGTGAGTTATAAAGTCAGAACTTGCGTGATATAAACTCACAGTTCTGACTTTTTTCTCAGAATTGAGTGATATAAACACAAATCTTATTTTTTCTGAGAATTGCATGATAAAAACTCATAATTGGAAGTTATAAAGTCAGAATTGTGAGATATGAACTTGCAATTCAAACTTTTTTCCTCAGAATTGCATGATATTAACTTACAATTGTGAAAGATTTATCAAAATTGCGAGTTTGTATCTTACAATTCTGACTTTTCTTCTCAGAATTTGGAGGTATAAACTCGCAATTGTGAGTTAGTCTCAAATCTTAAGGGCAAAAAAAGACTGATATGTTCTCAGAATTACGAGTTTATATCTCACAATTTTATCTTAAAGGCACAATATGTACGATTTTGATTAAAATATCCAAAAACCACTCAAACAGTGTTATATATTTTATTGACTTATGTACTTACATTATCCCAAATGTTTCAAAGAATGTTTAAATCCAGAGAAATAAGCAGTTTTAACTAGACAGGTGATGAACATAGCATTATAACACAACTTTCAACACACTCAGATTTAGTATCTAGTATGACAAAACTGTTTTACCTCACATACAAAGGACTTATTGTGGGATTATTTCTTAGTATCGCGATTCTGACTTTATGACTCACGATTGTGAGTTTAAATCACACAATTCTGAAAGAAAAGTCCGATTTTTGAGTTTATATCTCGCAATTCTGACTTAATTTCTCAGAAATCTAGTGTCAGCGTCAGTTCTGGCAGGTCACGTTAATCAAACTCCCATCAGCTGACACTCAGCTGATCCACTTCTACCTATAATGATGTGATACCACATCACAGCACTCATATATAAAGTAATTCAGTATCATCACCAGATTTGCGCTGCTTAATAGCTAATTTCCCACCTCCATCCACGACTCCTCCTCTTGTCAGTAAGGATTTAGCCATCTGACTCTCCTTGAATCAGACTAATTCTAAATGTACATTAAACGATTGAACCCCAATGATTTCTGCAATACATTCATGTTGTTCTGTTCTGTTTACCCTGGGGGAATATTGCTTCCTGATGTTATCTATGGTAGGCTGCATGGATGCACAGGGAGTTCTTGCCCAGAACAAAACCATACCACCTATCCAAAATGTATGGTAATAAAGTTTATATCTCACAATTCACAATAAATAACACATAATCAAAAAAAAAAAAAAAGGTTCCAAAAAGTTGAGGGAAAAAATATTGGTTTGGCTTTTTTGGATGCACAATAAAGAAAAATAACTTCCTTCCTAGTATTCCAGATAGTTGTTTATTTTGATTTGTTTATTGCATTTGTTTGTGTTTTTGCTGAAATGGAAACCAATGCAAGTCACATTTCACACTAAAAAATGCATGTCTAATTTGGGATTAGATTAAAGCTGCCTGAGTTTTCAGTATGAAAACTAAAGCTTACCTCCACAGTTACTGTTAGAAAAATACCGGTTTAGCAATGGTATGCCGCAGGTACTGACACAGCCTGACATCTGGGCACAACACCGCGTGTCTCTGGGCAGAGTGTGAGTGTGTGTTTTTGCCGTCCTGTCCGGCTGTGTTCGGCTGAATTGAGGGGTCAAACAGGGGCTGGATTAGACGGATGAGAGACTGAAACATGCGAAGCCTGTCCTTGCTGCCGCTGATAACCTCAGACAGCCACTGTTCTGGGTCAGGAAGAGAGTAGTGGGGGGCATGAGGCACAACGTAAAGAGAGAACAAAAAAAGTTGGTGACCTTCCTGTGGACGAGGATTAAAGTGTGCTTCCTGTGCACATCCCCCTCTGTTCTTTTCCCAGGGTCCCTCTGACACCAGCACCGCAGTCTCAGCCTGGGCCTCGACTTTGGGGCGGGGTATATATTTAGCTCTCCAGGGTCACACGACAGCTTGGCTAACCAGTGTAGCTTCTCAAAGTCTGCCCTAAACCAGTTTGAGTAGTCCTCATGTGATTAACACTTACTGGGATGTGCGGCACGAGGCCTGTCTTCACGGTTCATATACTAACACACACACACACACACACACACACAGAATGACAGCATACAAGTTGCATACTTAAAGGCTCTCAAACTAAATTTCCATTGAACTCACAACAGGTGCATATGCACATGAAGTCCTCTTTAAAAATAATTGACTTTAAGCTTTTGAGCAGTAGTGTATTTAAAAGTCTACAGGGTCAAATTTGACTATAGTTGAAGAAGCTATTTACAGGCCTGAAGTCTGAGATGGGAAAAATGCTTCACAATGCTTCAGCTATGGTCCATATTTAGTGTTACAGTGTTTATGTAGAGTGTGTTTATATATAAGGCAGATTTATTTTGTTTTCCCTCTGCTGTCGTCCTCTCAGATGGTTATTCCTGACTTAATTCCTCTTCCCTCTCTCTCTCTCTCTATCTGTACAGACTCATACTCAGCCGCTGGCAGTGAGGGCAGTATCTCCACCTCAGTGGCCTCTCTGCCACCTCAGGCTTCGGGCAGTTCGGCCCCAAACTCTCCAGGCTCCCGTCGTTCTGTCAGCACCCTGAAGAAATGGCTGACCAATCCAGTGCGTAAGCTGAGCGCCGGGGCGACCGGAACAGCCAAGGGGGAGCGGCAGGTCCGCAAACTGGAGGGCAAACCCCCACCTCCACCCACCAGGAGCAGCCAAGACCTGGGCAGCCCACAAACAGAGGAGCAGTTCACCATCCTGCCAGTCATAGACAAAGAGCTGGTGAGGGAAATAGTTTGATGTGTATTATTTACCTTATACTTTTATATTGCAATAATTTCACATTCCGTCTTCAAGAAACAACATCAAGACATGATATTTTTAATATTTGTTAAATATTTTTTTTCTGTCACTGAAGGTATCACTGATATCAATATTACTGATGTCTCTAGGAAATTGTTCTTTTTCCCTAATATTTAACCATTGACTATTAAATCAAATAAACATTTGAGAAGAACATTTGAAATTGAAACCTATCAATTTTAAAATTTATTTGACTTTAAAAAGTAACAACTTCTAATTTAAGTGACCTTAAAACAATATTGGGTTTATGTCCATTATTTACACTGTAAATAATTCAGTAAAAAATAAGTAAAATTTACGGTAGAAAACGGTAGAAAATTTTACCGTAAAAATACAGTAGCAACGTTTTACAGTTTGTGGTTTTCACTTAAACTTTTTCATTAACTAAATATAATGGTAACCAAAGCCCATCACAAGCAGCTTTTAAATATTAACAGATATTTGGCAACAGACATGAAACTCAAATAATGCAATAAACATTAATTTAACAACATTAGATGTAGCATACAACCCTAATGTACAAACCTGCTAAAAAAAGTAAGAACACAACAAAAAAACATCACATTTAAAAAAAAAATGGTACGCAGGGATTTCTGGGAATTTCAATTTACTGTAATTCACTGTAAATTTATCAGTCTTTTACCATTACCATTTAACTGTTTTTTACTGTAGCATCTTTACAGTTTTTACTGTTAAATTCACTTTCATTTTTTACATTTTTTGTACCTATGTCCTTCAGTGAGTAGGAAATATATAGAAGTCAAATGCTAAATACTAAATTAAATATTGATTAATTCTTAAAGCCACAAAAGTTACTGATTTCCTCTTTTTCTTTTGTTCTTTGATTAATAGACATCACAGCAGCTTGGTTATTAGTGTATTTGGCTGCTATTACTTTAAGAGCTGCCGCTGATGAATGTGATATGGATTTGAGATGCATGCTTGTAGTTTAATTTGCACTTTAATATGAAATGATACTGGCAACAGTGTGCGCAGCCGCATTTGTGTGTACAGTTAAAGCATGTGTGCTACGAGCACAGTATAACGGCTGACTGGATAGGTAAATTTGTTTTTACGGACAAATGGCCTGACAAGATCTCATCTGACCACAGTTCACTGTTGTTCTACTGAAGCTCCTTGTCACCCGAACCTTTCCTGTGCTCGTTTGTGTATAAAAAGTCTCCCATTTCATGTGATCTTAAAGATGTTCTGCGAATAAATAAACACTTCTTGTCAAGAAAAAAACGACAGAAGCAAAAGTTGTGAGTCAATCACAGTTGTTGAGGTCATTTATTTTTTTCCTGGATGAAAAAGATAATTTCGTAGAAACTAAAACATTACCATTTTTACGTCCATTTACGAATGACAAACATGGACTTCCTTTGTAAGTTTATTTCAGTTCATTTATTTTGCACATAAGCAAACTGTAATGATTGTATAAAAACCTTACTGGACCGTTTAGACAATATTTAGACAACGTTATAAATCAGCATCCTACAAAACTAAGATATCCAGGATATAACAAGTGCTCCTAAAAAGAAAAGTAAGCGTAGAGCCCTGGGAATAAACATTTCAAAAAATCAATAAGCCCCGTGAAGCTGTGGTTTACAATGAATTTATAGTTAACAGTTGTTGTTAGGCACAACGCAAAGTGTCGTTAAAACCATGGCTTCACAGGGCTTATTGCTTTTATAAAACGGTTATTCCATATACGTAGTAATGCAGTAATACGTAGTAAGTTTTCACAAAATAAAACAGCAAATAAAGTTTAATGATATTAATAAAAGCATTATTCTTCACTGTAAACCACGGCTTCTTGGGCCTTATTACTTTAATAGTATATCAGTGATACTAAAATAACACTACCATAACACTGCCCACTCAATATGTTTCATAAACAGTATCAGCAAGCCTTCTTGCGTGTAATCTGTCTCTCACAGAAACATCAGTTTACATCACAGTACAGGTGTTGCTCTGTTTTTCATTACGCCGTGTGAATTGCATCACACCGTGCGGCCAACTGCTCGCTAGAGCCCTGTGGTTCGCCTCTATCTGACTGAACTGTTCGATGTGACCTTTAATCGCTGTGACCCTCTAACACACCCGCTCGTCATAGTCACACAGAGAGAGGAATTATGGGTCAGCTTTTTTTTGACCCTGAGTATTGATGTTTGTGAAAGACCATGAAGGTTGTGATTCCTGGTTTTTATAAGTAGTATGGTTTGTGTATGTGTGTTCAGGAGTGGAGAGATGGCCTGCCTGCTCTCGGCGACTGCGATCCAGGCATCCAGCAGTCCTACAGCTTCCAGTCGGACTCTCCACAGGGATCCACCACACTAGGACAAACGCAGGTAAATCAGATTGACACAATCAGACTTTTGGCTTCATTCTGAATGCTTTTTTAAACCAAAATTAAATTACAAAGTTTTCAGTTATGAAAGAAATTTGATTCGGCTATAAAGCAGCCTACACAACTGGAAAGATGTACTGGGATTATGATCTTTTTATTTATTTTAATTGCTTTTTGCAAGGATCTTGTTTACATGCCTCTGTGTGTGTCTTAAATTAAACTTTTAAACATCAGAATATCAGACTTTATAGTGCCTGTCAAAATCTCTGGGCATGGCGTCTAAAGCTAGGGCTACTATACCAAGTCTTTTAGTAAGAATGATTAAGGGAAAGTGAAAACAAGAAAGGAGGTTGTTAGGGACTTAGGGACTTTCTGTCAGCTTGCACATGGGGGTCGATGTGTTTGTATCCACACTGAGGGTGAAGAGAGGCCAGATGGTCATTTGACTGATGGGTAATTTGTTGCCAGGCTCTGTCCCACAGGTTGAACCTATAAAAGTGAAAACATGCACTGATCAAACACACATCCTTGTTCTTCTTGTTAAGTCTTTGTATTTTCTATTTTATAATTTTTTTATAACAAATTACTTTGCTGTTTAAAAGTCTTGCTGTTTAGAGGTCAGTAAGATTTTAGAAAGGTGTATTTTTTGCTACCCAGGCTAAAGACTGTAATACTGTGAAATTATTTGCGATTTAAAATAAATGTTTTCTATTTTAATATATTTTAAAATTTAATTTATTCCTATGATGGCAAAGCTGAATTTCATGCTTAAATAACAGTGTTTACTTAGGTTACTTTGGAAATGTAATAGGTTACAGATTACAAGCTACTTTATTGAAGTAATGTAACTGATTATATTTGATTACTTTTCTACATTTCTCATTATTCATTTTGAAACATTTAAACCAGGCGGGGTTAACCTTTCAGTAGTCCTTAACACTGATTACTGTCAGACTTCATCAAAATCCTTCATCACTTGAAATAAGATTGTAATAATTTCATTTTAAAGCACAGCCACTACAAAATCAAACTTTAGCACCTCCTTTTACTTGTTCTGAGGTTAAATACAGGTTTAAAATCATAAGATATAGTTTAATAGCTATGATACTGTTTTTGAAATCAACTCTTTGCATAGCTATGACAAGAAACAATGGCATCTAACAGTGCCTTTGGAAAAAAAGCAGTTAATTTAAAAAAATAATGCATATGCATGTAGCATATAGCATATAGCATGTGTCCTATTCTGTGCCCTAAACTCCTGAAACATTGGTGTCTCATATTTTAGAGCAGTCAGTGCAATTTGGGAAGGAAATCAATTAAATCTGTGTGTGTGTGAAAATATATTACTTTGTAATTAATAACATTTTCACAAATTACTAAAAAAAAAATTCTCAGTAACTGTAACAGTTACAGCTTATTTATTTTTAAATTATTATGTAACTCCCTTACATGTAACTAGTTATCCCCCAACACTGCTCAAGACACATTTTTTGTTATTATCATTACTGAAAACAGTTTTGCTGCTTAATATTTTTGTGGAAACTGTTTTCAGGATTAATTAATGAATATAAAGTTCAAAAGGACAGAATTTATTGAAACAAAAAATCTAAAATTATTTGAATTTATTAAAAAAAAATCTAAATGAATTTAAACCAAAAATGCATCCTTCCTTAATAAAAGTATTCATTTTAAAAGTATATAAAAAAAACTCTTACTGACCCCAAAACAAATGGCAACACATATTATCAACAGAAATTTTAATTTAAATATTAACATTAATCTTTTCTATCCTCTTTTTTCTGTTGCTAAAATGATGAAATCTCAGATTTTCAATGTGGTCTTAGACACTTAATATTTTTGCATATGCATGTACATTATCTGAGCCAGAACATATAAATGAATATAAAGCACTGTGGACAACACGCATATAAATAATCACGATAGCCGGAAGAGAGTGAACGTAAATCCAAATTGATGGCTAAATGCGGTAACATTCATCATTCCATCAGAAGGTGAGTGATGAAAGGTAATTATGACCAGAGGTGCAAAACAACAAGGGGAGGAGACTGAGATCTCAAACACTATGATTATAATCGGAAATGAGTTCATTACAGAAACAACATGAACTTAAGGTCTAGACATGCAAGTTATACTAATTACAGCTTTAGGCGGTCTGTGAGATTTTTATTTGTTTGAAAGATGTGTCTTATGCTCACCAAGGCTACATTTTTTGATGCAAAAAAAAAAATAAACAGAAATTTAAAACAGCTGTTCCCCGTCTGTCGTTCACGTTCGACGTTGTGTCGAAGTGACGACTAGGGGTCGCTCTTGAGAGCCCGAATACCTCTGACAGCTTTGAGAAAAGGCCAATGAGAATTGGTATGCAGTATTTGCATAGCCCGCTCCGCCCCGGAGATCCGGGCATAAGAGGGGGGGGCTAGGCAACACTCATTGTTCTGTTTCTTCGGAGCCGAATGCAGCGTCTCTTCATTGAGAAGCAGCGTTACTCACCTCTCTCGTCGTTGGATCTACGGCACGGGCAGCGGTCTCTTCCTTCTCGAACGCAGTAGCAGTGAGAGTCCCCTGGGTGCTTCGACGGCGAATCTTGAAGAGCAGATTTCCTCTTAATAAAATCTAAAGAGCAAATTTCTCTAAAAGAGTGCAGACACGGTGGGTTTGTGTGTTTACTATGCCTTTCCTTCCGTGTCCTTCTGGTTGCGGCTTCTTTCTCTCCCAAAACGATCGGCACGAGCTCTGTCTTCAATGTTTGGGTCGTAACCATGCTGAAGCAGCGTTCGGCGAGGGCGGATGTCCTGCTTGCGAGGACATGCCCCTCAGCACACTTCGTTCGCGAGTCGCGTTCTTTACTAAAAGACCGCGGCTCGCATCAACCGCTACCGCGGCTCGTCCTTCTACTTCCGGGTACGAGGCTGCCGCGGCGCGTGTTGATGAAGAGCGAGAGAGCGCGAGCGTTTCGCCGGGTAATTCCCCGCGTCCCTCGCGCTCTGTGTGTCTGCCGGTCGAGCTTTCGGATGACTTTGAAAACTCGTCTCAGTACGGGTTGGATTGGTTATTCGGGGCTCCTGCGGGGGAGGAAGAAGTGTCTGCAGCATCGGAGAGTGGGCAGCCATCTGAAGCAGACGCGCTATCTGAGGCACCCGCTGCGGGGGCGGGTTCTCAGTCAGTAGCAGACGCGGAAATGGCGGCCATGCTCGAACGGGCGGCCAAAGCAATCGGGATTGAGTGGAAGTCTCCGCCCCATCCTGAGCGCTCACGGCTGGATGATTGGTATCTGGGTAACGACCGTGGTTCTCGGCCACGTTCTACCCCAGTTCCTTTCTTCCCGGAAGTGCATGAGGAACTGACTAAGTCGTGGAAGGCTCCTTTTTCAGCCAGAACGCGTCTTAGCGGTTCTTCCTCTCTCACCACCCTCGATGGAGGTCCAGCGAAGGGGTATACGGAGGTTCCCGCCGTGGAGCGTGCGATCGCGGTGCATCTTTGCCCGCAGACCGCCGCCACCTGGCGGGACCGCCCAAAACTCCCGTCCAGGGCATGTAAGGCTTCTTCCGCTCTCGTGGGGAAGGCTTATGCTGCTTCTGGACAAGCTGCGTCCGCCCTTCACGCTATGGCCGTCCTGCAGGTCTATCAGGCCAAGGTTCTTAGCGAGTTGCACGAGGGTGTTCCCAAACCAGAGCTTTTGCAGGATCTGCGCTCGGCGACTGACTATGCTCTACGAGCTACGAAGGTCACGGCGCAGGCTCCGGGGAGGGCGATGTCCACTATGGTGGTCCAGGAGCGCCACCTTTGGCTGAATCTGGCGGAAATGAAGGACGCTGAGAAGGTTCGCTTTCTTGACGCCCCCATTTCTCAGGCTGGTCTCTTTGGCGACACTGTCGAGGAATTTGCACAGCAGTTCTCCGCAGTGAAGAAACAGACGGAGGCTATCAAACACATCTTGCCTCGTCGGGCGCCGCCCCCCGGGCCCGCACCCCCGAGGCAGCAGCCTCCGCCTGTTTCACGCCAAGGACGACCGCCTTCCAGACCGGCTCAGGGCCCGCCACAGGCTGGTCCTGCACCTAAACCAGCCTTGCGGTCGAGCTCTCGCAAGAAGGTGGCGCCGTTAGCTCAGTCTCAGGCCGCTAAGAACCCTCGTCAGGCTTCGAAGCGTTCCTGAAACGAGCAGCCCGGAGGAGAGAGATCTGCTGACCTGTCTGGATCCACACTCGGCGAGGGGACGAGTGTGGGTTTCGGCTCCACCCCGGCTGTCTGCCTCTCGGCAGACGGCCACCACATGGTCAATAAAAGAGCAATTTTCTTCTCTGGGCGAAAAAATCTATGTGACTGCGTCCCTCCGGGGTACCCAGCCACTAAAACATGTCAAAGCATGCTCAACCGCAGGGCCTGCGCTTCGGCATGCTTTGACGAATCAAGTGCATCCATCAGTCGATCCCCTGAGCTCAGGCGATCTTCTGATGGATCCTTGTCTGTCGGTTCCGATGGTCGATCCTCCCATGGCTGGGTCCCTCCGGGGTACCCAGCCACCAAAACACATCAAAGCATGCTCAACCGCAAAACTTGCGCTTCTGCATACTTTGACAGAGAAACAAGCGCATCCGTCAGTCGATCCCCTGAGCTCAGGCGATCTTCTCACGGATCCTTGTATGTCGGTTATGGCGATCAAAGCACCTTGTGTCCTCCGGGACAGCACGCCCCCGAACAAAGGGCTTTCACCACAACTCAGTCACACCATACCCACCCGAGGTACGTCGGTGGTCCCCCTGAGACCGTTGGCAGAGAGTTTTACAGCTTGGCTCGAGATACCCAACCTCTCTCGCTGGCTTCTCAGAACCATCCGACTCGGCTATGCTATCCAATTCGCACGCAACCCGCCCAAGTTCAGCGGCATCTTCTCTACCGCGGTTCGGGACGAGAATGCTGCGGTTCTTCGGGCGGAGATCGCGACCCTTCTGGTGAAGGACGCGATAGAGCCGGTCCCCTCGGCCGACATGAAGAAAGGGTTCTACAGCCCCTACTTCATTGTACCCAAGAAAGGTGGCGGTTTAAGACCAATCCTGGATCTGAGGATTCTGAATCGGGCCCTTCACAAGCTCCCCTTCAGAATGCTAACGCTCAAACGCATTCTCACGTGCATCAGATTCCAGGATTGGTTTGTGGCGATAGACCTGAAAGACGCGTACTTTCATGTCTCGATTCTTCCAAGACACAGGCCCTTCCTGCGGTTTGCCTTCGAAGGTCGAGCATTTCAGTACAAAGTCCTTCCATTTGGGCTCTCCCTGTCTCCCCGCGTCTTTACGAAAGTCGCAGAGGCAGCCCTTGCCCCTCTCCGGGAGAGGGGCATCCGCATTCTCAATTACCTCGACGACTGGCTGGTCATAGCACACTCTCAGGAGTTGGTATGCAAACACAGGGATGTGGTTCTCAACCATCTGGCCCATCTGGGGTTTCGGGTCAACTGGGAAAAGAGCAAGCTCGCCCCGGTACGGAGCATCTCTTTTCTCGGTATACAACTAGACTCGGTTGCCATGAGTGCACGGCTCTCCCCGGAGCGTGCACAGTCAGTGCTGAGCTGCGTCCAGAAGCTCTCACGCAGCCCGACGGTCCCCCTCAAACAATTTCAGAGGCTCCTGGGTCACATGGCATCCGCAGCCGCCGTCACGCCGCTGGGCCTGATGCACATGAGACCGTTACAACACTGGCTGCGTTCCCGAGTCCCGAGATGGCCATGGCGCCAGGGTTCATACCGGGTGCACGTCACACCCGTATGTCTAAAAACCCTCGGTCCTTGGAAAGACATTTCGTTCCTACGGGCCGGGGTGCCCTTAGGACAAGTGTCCAGGCGCATTTTGGTTACGACAGATGCATCCAACACAGGCTGGGGCGCCGTATGCAATGGGCAAGCAGCTGCAGGGCTCTGGTCGGGCCCTCGGCTGCATTGGCATATCAATTGCCTCGAGCTGCTGACAGTGTTTTTGGCCCTGAAGAGGTTCCGACCTTTGGTTCAGGGCAAACACGTGCTGGTCCGCACAGACAGCACTGCGACTGTAGCCTACATCAATCACCAGGGCGGTGTACGCTCCTTTCGCATGTCACAGCTAGCCCGCCATCTCCTCCTTTGGTGTCGAAACAATGTCAAGTCTCTACGAGCCACCCACATACCGGGCGAACTCAATTGGGTAGCGGACGCGCTCTCCCGACAGACTTCGCTTCGGGGCGAGTGGAGACTTCACCCTCAGACGGTTCAGCTGATCTGGAGTCTTTTCGGTCAGGCCCAGGTCGACCTGTTTGCCTCGATAGAGAACACTCACTGCCAGTTGTGGTACGGTCTGTCCGAGGCGCCCCTCGGCACAGATGCACTGGCACACAGCTGGCCTCAGGGCCTCCTCAAGTATGCGTTTCCACCAGTGAGCCTAATTGCACAGACCCTGTGCAAAGTCAGGGAGGACAGAGAACAGATCCTGCTGGTGGCCCCCTACTGGCCCAACAGGGTTTGGTTCTCAGAGCTGGTGCTCCTCTCCCCCGTTCCTCCCTGGCGCATTCCCCTGAGGAAGGACCTCCTTTCACAGGGGAAGGGCACGATATGGCACCCGCGCCCAGATCTCTGGAACCTCCACGTATGGTCCCTGGACGCGACCAGGAGGATTTCAGAGATCTCCCACTGGCAGTGGTAAACACTCTGTTGCAGTCGAGAGCTCCTTCCACGAGGCGGCTGTACGACCTCAGATGGCGCAAATTCACAAACTGGTGTTCCTCCCGGGGGGAGAACCCACGGAGATGTGGCATCCGAACGGTGCTTTCCTTCCTCCAAGGAGGACTGGATAGACACCTTTCTGCTTCAACACTTAAGGTCCAGGTAGCCGCTATTGCCGCTAACCACGACCTGGTGGAAGGTAGATCGGTTGGGAAGCACAATTTGGTTATACGATTCCTTAAAGGTGCACGCAGGCTGAACCCCGTCAGACCGCGCCTTGTCCCCTCTTGGGATCTGTCCGTGGTCCTCCGGGGCCTACAGTCAGATCCCTTTGAGCCGCTCCAGTCAGTCGAACTCAGTGCTCTCTCCCAAAAGACGGCTCTCCTGACTGCGCTCACATCGATCAAAAGAGTGGGAGACCTCCAAGCCCTCTCCGTCAGTGACTCGTGCCTCGAATTCGGGCCGGCTAACTCTCACGTTATCCTGAGACCCCGGCCCGGTTATGTGCCCAAAGTGCCCACCACTCCCTTCAGGGACCAGGTGGTCACTCTGCAAGCTATCCCTTCTCAGGAAGGCGACCCCAACCTCTCCTTGTTATGCCCAGTCCGTGCCCTGAGCATTTACTTGGAACGTACTGAAAGCTTCAGACGGTCGAGTCAGCTCTTTGTCTGTTTTGGAGGACAGCAGAAGGGGAAAGCTGTCTCCAAACAAAGAATTTCCCACTGGATTGTGGATGCGATTCGTTTGGCCTACCAGGCCACAGGGGTGCCCTGCCCGCTGGGGGTGCACGCCCACTCCACCAGGGGCGTCGCAGCGTCGGTTGCGCTGGCGAACGGGATCTCTTTAACAGACATTTGCAGAGCTGCAGGTTGGGCTACACCTAACACGTTTGCCAGGTTCTACAATCTGCGTGTAGAACCAGTCTCTTCGGGAGTCCTGAACGCAAGCCCAGTAACTCCTGAAGCTGACACGGTGTAGAAGCTTGCTGAAGCGTCGTTCCCCACGGGTGATGACGCTTCCCCAGTTCAGTAAGTTTCCTGGCGTGAACCCTGAACGACAATTTCCATCATGTTGCACCCGCAACGTAGCTATGTTCAGCGGAGGAACTAGCTATCAGAATCTAATATGAGGTTAGGTTGCCTCTTGTGAACTCTCATATTAGGTTGGTGCCCCACATGTAGTGGCTCCTAATGCGGCCCCATGTGTGTATCTCCACCCATACTCCCAGAGATGCGGTGTTTCCCTTAAGACAAAACTTGTCTCCGACCCTGAGCTCAGCAGTCTCTCCTCATGCGGAGCCTGCCTCAGGATCGTCCCCTTGTTGTGCTCCCCTAGTGCGAGCCCTCAAGTGTATTCTCCACACAAATACCTCCCTCCGGGCAGGGTGTGGTCTCCGTAGTGCCCATCCCCCCCCCGGGGAGGACGGACACTGGCCCAATGTTCTCCAAGATGTTCAACCAAAGGTGAGGAAAGGCTGGCTGAAGCTCTTGGGCATTGGAAGGTCACGTAGAGGTGAGTGACATTTATCTAACACGCAAGACCTGTTAATATTTGCACTCCATGCACTCGTGACGCGGTCCGCTGGTTGTGGCGTTTTCAACTGGGACCCCTAGTCGTCACTTCGACACAACGTCGAACGTGAACGACAGACGGGGAACGTCTTGGTTACGTATGGTAACCCTCGTTCCCTGATGGAGGGAACGGAGACGTTGTGTCCCCCTTGCCACAACCTCGGACCGCCTCTGAGTGTAGCCGGGTGCTTCGGCTCCTCAGATCAGAACAATGAGTGTTGCCTAGCCCCCCCCTCTTATGCCCGGATCTCCGGGGCGGAGCGGGCTATGCAAATACTGCATACCAATTCTCATTGGCCTTTTCTCAAAGCTGTCAGAGGTATTCGGGCTCTCAAGAGCGACCCCTAGTCGTCACTTCGACACAACGTCTCCGTTCCCTCCATCAGGGAACGAGGGTTACCATACGTAACCAAGACGTTTTCTATTTAAATATATACACTACCTATCAAAAGTTTTTGAACAGTAAGATTTTTAATGTTTTTAAAACACCAAGCCGGCATTTATTTGATCTAAAATACAGCAAAAGCAGTGATATTGTGAAGTATTTTTACTATTTAAAATAACTGCTTTCTATTTGAATATATTTTAAAAAATGTAATTTATTCCTGTGATAAAGCTACACTTTAAGCATCATTACTGCATTTTTTACATTTTTTATATTAATATAATTGATATTATTCTTTTTTTTAAGGATTCTTTGATAAATAGAAAGATCCAAAGATAAGCATATATCTGAAATAAAAAGATTTTTAAACATTATACACTACGAGCTTTGAGTCAGTATCATTTCGCTTATTTTGGGAAAGAAATAATAGAAAATAATACTTTAATTTAACAAAGTGATGATAAAGACATTTATAATGTTAGAAACGATTTTTATTTCAGATAAATGCCGTTATGCTGAACTTTTTATTTATCAAAGAAACCTAAAAAAAATTCTACTCAGCTGTCAAAATAATAATAATAATGAATGTTTTTTGAGCAGCAAATCAGCATATTAGAATGACTTCTGAAGGATCATGTGACACTGAAGACTGGAGTAATAATGCAAAAAATTCAGCTTTGAAATTACAGGAGTAAATTACATTTGAAAATATATTCAAATATAAAATATTTTGACTGTTTTTGCTGTACTTTGGATCAAATAAATGCAAGCTCGGTGAGCAGAAGACACTTTAAAAAACATAATAAATCTTTTGCCTACTTTTTACTGGTAGTGCATTTTTTTTATGTAATTTATTCCTGTGATGGCATTGGAATTTTCTTCAGTGTCTCATGATCCTTCAGAAATCAATCTAATTGGCTGATTTGCTGCTTAAGAAACATTATTATCATCGTTGGAACTGTTCTGCATTATATTTTTGTGTAGAACTGTAATACAGTGGCCGATGGTGAGTTTATTATTAGTAAATTCCGATCTTAATAGCTTATGCCGATATTTTTGTCTCGTGTTTTTACTGGAAAACGGGGTGTAATTACTTAGTATTGGTGCTCTTCAGTGTTATGAAATACTCAGTAACTTCCTGCCTCTCTCTATGGTGAGGCTGAGGTGTAGTTTATATCATAGTCATTTGTGTCTCTGATTCAGCTCAGCTGACACCCCACTTTGTACCTGACACAGAAACATTTGCTGTGGGGATCCAGCGTGAGTTTATTATTTGTTGGCTAATGGAAAATTCCTGAATGAATATGTAAGCACTCCTCGGATCCGGCCTGTCTCCCAGACGGAGGAACGCAGCACATGTTTATCAAACTGGCTGTTTTGTTTTATTCCCCACACAAATGGAGGTCTGACACAGCACTTTGAGCGAGGAACCACTCGTGATATAACCGTAACGCGAGTCCCTGCGTACCCTACATAAAAAGCGGGGGAAGAGAAGGTTGGATTACCTCGCTCTGCTCGAGCTAACTTTAACAATTTCCTGTAGAAAAACAACAATCAACATGATCTTGCTTTTTATTAAAGGTCCAAGTAAAGACTCTGGGCTTCTGGGTGGAAAACAAGCCGTGGAGATAAAAAAAGGGTAACGTGCAAGAGTGGGGGTTCTCCTGCAGGCTGTGCCAAAAAACATCTGGAAATCATCTGAGTAGACCTGTGAGCCAGGCAGGAGTAACCGCACTGCTCTAAAACACACAAACACCACCCCGCACCAGAAAACAACACAACACTGTAATATAATACTCAGACAGGCTTGACGGCACGCACACATCAGCAAAGTGTGGGGCATAACGCTGGACTACAACACAGCATGATGAAGCAATACAACACAATATAACCATAATTCACACAATGGTGTAGAGGTTTGGGGTTAGTAAGGTTGGATTTTTCTTTTAAAGAAATTCATATTAACATTAAAAATTACATTTAAGCGGCAAAACTGTTTTCATCATTGATGATAATGTTTCTTGAGCACTGAATCGGCATGTAAGAATGATGCTGCCTTGTCTCATGACAAAAACGTACCTGGGGGCACTTTTTCGCGATACACAAAATACGTACCAATAAGTGCATATCACTGCAAAAAGAACACAAGAGGCAGTACAACTCTGACACCTTTTATTCCTTTTCACACAAAGTATGATTTATAGAGTTTGATAAAGCGTAATTTCACACAATTACTTGAAGAATATTATATTATGACTTAAAAACAATTTTAATATGCTAGGCAATTTAAAAACTGATGCGTTTGAATGTTAGCATGACATATCCAGCTTCATATCTATGGGTTTTCATAGACATAGGTAGGATTGTTTGGTAGCTTATGCAGTACGGAGATGTACTTGAGGAGTGAGGAACTCCGGTTTGAATCCTGTGAAACTATGGTTCGACAGAAGAAAGATACAAATGCGTTTTTATATCGGTTTTGCATTTGTTAACATATGTGTAGTAGGGCATATTTCCAACATGATAGAAGATTAACTTTTAGCAACAGTCCCCGGATATTTGAACTCTAAGCTGCCGCAATACATACCTGAAGCAATGTAATAAAAACAGCAATACGTACCTATATCAACTTAATAAATACGTGCCAGGGTTTACGTATTGAACCTGTGTTTTACCGCCACTCAGTGGACTTTTCTTTTTGAAACTGCCGCGAAACATTAAGTAAGGTACGTAAAAACGGTGCTGCTAAAAAGTACCCAGAGAGTCGGTTATGAGACTGGGTTGCTACAATTTCTGAAGAATCATGTGACACTGAAGACTCCAGTCACCAATGATTCTGAAAATTCAGAGCTAGCATCACAGAAGTAAATTCGGTTTTAAAATATATTCAAATAGAAGACAGTTGTAATAATGTTTCACATTTAATCAAATAAGTGCAGCCTTATTTGCAGCCAGGCAGTAGCTGTGTTTGTGAAACATGCTGAAATTTAAGAGATTAATTACAGATAATATTATATAATATTTGTAACCGGATTCGATTTCCATACCGCCAGGAATTGAAGATGGGCATTGTGAATGAACAGCACTCTTTCCACCTTCAATACCATGACTGAGGTGCCCTTGAGCAAGGCACCGAACCCCAATTGCTCCCCGGGCGCAGGAGCAATGGCTGCCCACTGCTCCGGGTGTGTGTTCACAGCGTATGTGTTTGTTCACTTCTCAATGCTGCATGTGTGCACTTGGATGGGTTAAATGCAGAACACCAATTTCAGGTGTGGGTCACCATACTTGACAATACGTCACAACTTTTCAGTGAACTGTTAAAGCAGGGGTCACCACACTCGGTCCTGGAGGACCGGTGTCCTACAGAGTTTAGCTCCAACAATAAACAAACACACCTAAAGTAGCTAATCAAGGTCTTAATAGGTATACCCCTAAACCTACAGGCAGGTGTGTTTAGGCAAGTTGGAGCTAAACTCTGCAGGACACCGGCTCTCCAGTATCAAGTTTGGTGACCCCTCTGTTAAAGGGATAGTTTATCGAAAAATTATAATTACCCCATAATTTCCTTTTTTCCTTTTTCAGACAAATACAATCAGAGTTATATTAAATAACATACTATCTCTTCCAAGCTCTATAATGGCAGTAAATGGCTGTTGAGATTTTGAAGTCCAATGAAGTGCACCCATCCATTATAAAAAGTGCTTCTCATGGTTCTGGGTGGTTAATAAACGCCTTCTAAAACAAATTGGTGTGTTTGTGTAAAAAAAATATCCATATGTAAAACTTTATAAGCCACAATATCTAGCTTCCGCTAACTGTCAATTGCGCATTCACAAGAGAGTGGCGTTTTCTTTATAAATACTTGTTTTGTACTTCTAATTTGTGACCGGTGTTTTGTTTTGCTCTCTCCTGGTTAATAAAGTTTTAAATATCGATATTTTTCTCACATAAATGCTTTGATTCCCTTCAGAAGGCCTTTATTAACCCACCTGGAGCTGTGTTGAGCACTTTTTATGATAGATGGATGCACTTTATTGGACTTCAAAATCTCAACAGCCATTCACTGCCATTATAAAGCTTGGAAGAGCCTGGAAATTTTTTAATATAACTCTTCTTTTGTCTAAAAGAAGAAAGTCATATACACCTAGGATGGCTTGAGGGTGAGTAAATCATGGGGTAATTTTCATTTATGGGTGAACTATCCCTTTAACTGATGTTACTAAATCATTGATTCAGTGAATTGAAAGACTAGTTTTGTGAACTGATTCACTGAAAAGATATCTCTCAAAAGAACCATTTGTTCCCGATTTGCTACTCTCATGAATGCAGCAAGGAGCTTTAGAACAGATATCAAGATTTAGATCAAGTAATAGCTAAAATTTCCATCTCTCCAACAAAGCAATTGGATCACTTCAGAAGATTGGAATTTAGTGCATTTGTAGCACTTTACAGTGGTTTTATGTCCTTCTTGAAGAGTGAAATCATCTGGCCATTTTATTGTAACTGAGTGAAATAGAGCAACCAGTACACATTATTGAAAACGTCTCCTTTTGTGTTCCACGGAAGAAAATCACACACATTTGGAGCGACATGAGGGTGAGTAAATGATCAAATGATGCAAGGAACTTCCGTTCATTGTAATCCACATCATTTTGGAACAAATTGTGTCACATTTTTCTCACACACAACACAATAACCGCCCTTATAAGCAAAGGAAGTGCTTTGTAAAGCTCCTGTAAACAAACAAAGTGGAAGATGCGATAACATAATAGATGGATAGAGATGTGCCCTCCATCACAAATGCTGAGCAGAGGAATCCTTGCTTTGAGGAGGATGTGTGACGTTATAGTGGAAGGAGTGCATTGTGTGTGAGAGAAAGCGGGCAAGAGACCGGGGTCCTGAGAATGAAGATAAAGTGATGCTTCACAGGTGATTGTGATGTTAACCAAACAGCTAAACAGTTTTGGTTAAAGGGCAGATCCTATCTGACAGCAAAACACAATAAATGGCTGTAATTGCTTTTTTTGTTGTTGTTTGCAGAGATGTTATTTAATCTAACAAAACAGTAATATGTCTGTTGCTTTACACTACTGCAGACACACTGCAGGGAACATAATGACAAGTGTTTTTTTTTGTCTGCATGTTATTCGATGTGGCCTTTGCGCCTACCCAATAATAATTTCTTCAAAAGCTGTTACTGCCTCCAAGTCTGCCATTGATTTTGTCATTTTATGCCACAAAGAGCTTCTGTGTAAATGACAAATGGTTAAATTAATATGCTAAATAATGTCTTAAAGGAATCTTTTTTTATATATTTAGATTTAGCTCAATTTATTTATTTTTTTTAGCTTTTGTAATTTTAGTACTTTAACTTAAATTTTAGTTAGTATTTCTTAGGTTTCTAATATTTTCATTTTTTATTTTAGTTTTTCAATTAACAAAAAGAAAAAGGTATAAGTTATACTTTTAGTTAACAAATAACAACACTTCCAAATCTGGCTGGTGTTTTTTCCGTACTATAGAAGCTAACGGACACCAAAATGGTTTGATTTTATGGAATAGAAATTTAATTTGTTCAGTAATAAATCACGTATGAGTGTGAAACATATCTGAGTGATTCATAGCACAGTGCTATTGCACAATGCGTTTCCATTTTATCTTTCACTAGGCAAAAATTGTACGTAAGTTCTAAAAGAACTGGATTTCGCAACAAGTTGCAGGTTTTGATGTATTAATCATATCTGTAGCACAAATGGCGTGGGAAAAGAAACTTTTAAGATATTAACGCTCTGTAGAAACCCTTAAAAAGCATGACTACAAACAACTGTGAGGGACGTGATAAAGTGTGAGGATTTATAGCCTAGTTTATGTCCTAGTTTTACCTCTGATGTGGTTAACAAACACATTAACAAAGACAGGACGTCTTCAGACTTCCTCTTTCCGTCTCAAATTATTGAACAACTTGAGAGACTGTGTGCACATCTATCCTCTACTAAAACAATGGTCCATATCAAGCAAAACAATTTGACATGAATTTCTGTGAGAACATTGTGGCTCACGGGGTCAGTGGCATTGAGATTCAGGTTAGTGCATTGAGTCTGTCTCGTTGGTGTCATGATTATTGGTAAGTGCTGAATTCCTGTTATCATTCAGTCACTGTCACTAGCAGACCCAGCATGCTCCTTTCCTGTCACCTAGGCAACCTAAGCTATTACAACAGCTCATATCTTCCCGATCCACTCTCTCTCCTCTGTGTTATTCCTCTCTGCCCCTGCAGCAATCCCTGGAGTGAATAACATTTCAGCATTATGTCTCGTCTCTTATTCACAGTTATCCTCCTCTGTGTCTGCAGATCACCCAGTGCACCAGCCTACAGGCTGACGACAATGGCTTTGCGTTGATGGATGACAACTCCAGCCAATCATCAGCCACCATAGACAGTGAAGAAGATCGGAAGAGTGCCTTAGAAAAAAGCATGTGTGTGTGAAATCTCCTTCATTTGCAACTTGTCTTGACTAGCATAGGAAAGTCTTATTTTAGACTGCTTATGTAACAGAAATGCTGTTTGATGTGGTATTACTTTGAGATTTCAGTTGCAGTATTTAACAGAGCAGACATCAGATGTTCATTAGTACACTACAGTCACGTCATCCCTGAAGGAAAATCCAGTTTAAGCCAGTAGGTGGTCATTAACTGGTTCAAGCTGGTAGACTGGCAGGCTTATCAGAGCAGCTTAAAAAGATAAAGTTGTTTTTTGGATCACGGTAGCTGGAGGATCATGACCTTCTTGGACTATCTTATAACTACATTAGATCAGCTAATGACAAAATTGGACCCGCTATGACCATCTTAGACTGTCCAGAAACCAATGTTTTTTCAACATAATAGCTTTTAGACCAGATAAAGACTATCCTAACCAGCTAAAAAGCAGCCAACGCAAGGTTTTTTTAAACATGGTAGTTGGTAGTCTTAGACCAGCTAATGACCATGTTAAATAAGATAATGATCATTTTTTACTAGCTAAAGACAAACTTAATGTTAATCCAGCTAATGACATTTCAGATTCTTTTATTACCAGTTTGTACCAGCTAATGACCATATAAACTAGCTAGAGACTAGCTAAAGATCATCTTAATCAAGGTAAAGATAATCTAAGACCAAGCTAGAAACCACCTACTAGCTAGCCATAACGAAGATCATCTTAAACCAACTAAAGATAATCTCAGACGAGCTAATGACCATTTCAAACTTTTTAGATGACCAGCTAATGACCATATTAATGACCTAAAGACTAGACAAAAGATCATCTTAACCCAGCTAAAGATAATCTTAGACCAGCTGATGACCGTCTTTACAAGCTAGAAACTGGCTACCAGCTGGCCATAACAAGTCAAACTGGTTTTAGCTGCTTGACCAGATAAAGTTCATCTTAAGCCAACTAAAGATAATCTTAGATGAGCTAATGACCATTTTAACTAGCTGGAAACAAGCTACCATCTTTTTGTTGTTGCTCCCAGCTGGTCTTACAGGTCAAACTTTTTTTTGTACCAGCTAAAGAAAAAACTTAACCCATCTAAACATAATCTTAATTCAGATATGACATTTTAGATGATTTTATGACCAATAAAGATAATCTTAGACTAGCTAATGACCAGCTTGGACCAACTAATGACCATTTTAACTAGCTAGAAACCAGCAACCAGCTGGTCTTACAGGTCAATCCTTTTTTTTGTTTAACCCATTTTAACATAATCTTAATCCATCTAATGAAATTTTAGATTATTTTATGACCAATTTGGACAAGCTAATGACCAGCTTTACTAGAAAGAAACCAGCTACCAGCTGGTCTTACAGGTCAAAAAGGTTACAGGTTTTTTATTTTTTATTTTATTTTTTTACAATTTAACCCATTTTAACACAATCTTAATTAAACTAATGACATTTTAGATGATTTTATGACCAATATGGCCAAGCTAACGACCATCTTTATTAGATAGAAACCAGCTACCAGCTGACTGTCACAGATCAAACTGGTTTTTGATACATGATAGCTGCTAGACCTGATGAAAATCATCTTAAACCAACTAAAGAATATCTTAGACAAGCTAATGACCATTTTAACTAGCTAAAAACCAGCTACCAGCTGGTTTTACAGGTTAAACTTAAAAAAAAAAAAAAAAAAAAAAAACTTAACCCATTTTAACATAATCTTAATCCAGCTAATGACACTTTAGATGATTTTATGACCAATTTGGACAAGCTAATGACCATCTTTACTAGAAAGAAACCAGCTACCAGCTGGTCTTACAGGTTTTTTTTTTTTTTTTTTTTTTTTTTTTTAACAATTTAACCCATTTTAACAATTTTAATTAATTTTAACTAGCCAGCAACCAGCAACCAGCTGGTCTTACAGGTCAAACTTTTGTTTTTTTTTAGTTTAACCCATTTTAACACAATCTTAATTAAACTAATGACATTTTAGATGATTTTATGACCAATATGGACCAGCTAACGACCATCTTTATTAGATAGAAACCAGCTACCAGCTGACTGTCACAGATCAAACTGGTTTTTGAAACATGATAGCTGCTAGACCCTTTGAAGATAATTTTAAGCCAACTAAAGATAATCTTAGACAAGCTAATGACCAGCTTGGACCAACTAATGACCATTTTTACTAGCTAGAAACCAGCTACCAGCTGGTCTTACAGGTTAAACTTTTTTTAATTTAATCCATTTTAACATAATCTTAATCCATCTAATGAAATTTTAGATGATTTTATGACCAATTTGGACCAGCTAATGACCATCTTTACTAGATAGAAACCAGCTACCAGCTGGTCTTAGAGGTCAAACTTTTTTTTTAGAATTTAACCCAATTTAACATAATCTTATTCCAGCTAATGACATTTTAGATGATTTTATTACCAATTTAAACCAGCTAAACATAAACTTAATCCAAAACACAGCTAGTATCATAAACTGAATATTCCAGCAGCAATATTCATACATTTCGATATAAAGGCCCTTCATCTGGTCCACAAATAGCTCTCAGATTATTAATATTCTGCACCAGTCAGAACTGCTAATATTACACCCTGTATTACTCATGGCACATGTTTTGAGCTGTCAGTATTGTTAATGTATTGAACGACTTGATGAAGCCAGTAAAAGCTGACCTTCTTTCTTCTGCAGGTATGTTCTGAAAGAGCTGATAGAGACAGAAAAGCTGTATGTAGCTGATCTAGGACTTATTGTGGAGGTGAGGTTAAAATATCTATTAACAAATCACATGTGGATTTGATCAACTGTTATGGAATGCTATCAATTTTCCTGTAATCTTAGAATGGCTCGAATGCATTTCAGAGCGTTCAATCACTGCTGAATTAGATTTGATGCATCAACTGACCTGAATTCCTCTCAGCTGTAATACTGATCACAGTATAAATCAAAGTAATGGTGCCTGGATTTAAAATATTTGGAATATGATGATCTACATTTTTTTATGAGACTGATATTTTATCACAGTTGAAATGCCTCGGATTTAATAAAAAAAGAGTGTTTTTATGGGGCATGAGCTGTGGAAGTTCATCATGTTCTGTCTCTCAAAGGGCTACATGGCCACTATGAATACAAAAGGAGTTCCAGAAGATATGAAGGGAAAAGACAAAATAGTGTTCGGGAATATTCATCAGATCTACGACTGGCATAAAGAGTAGGTTCATCTGTGTTTGTTAGTGTATGTGTCTGATAAGACTTTTAGAATATTCATAAACCTTAGACTGAATTGTCCTCAGCTTCTCATGTCCATGATTTTCTACACTGATTTTTGGGGGGGGAAATATGTGGAATATAGTGCATGCAGATTCCATATGGTCCTGCTGATGACTTATGGTGGCTGAATGTATGATTCTCCCCTCAGTTATTTCCTGGGTGAGCTGGAGAAATGTGTGGCCGAGCCTGAACGACTGGCCCAACTTTTTATCAAACATGTAAGTCTGTCTATTATTTTCGCCTTCATCTGTCGGTCTATTCCTAGCAAGGTTGAGCAGAACTTCCTCTTGCAAAAGCTGAGAAAACACAGGGGTTTTTAACACGCACGCCTATTTTAACACCCCATTTATTCTCCCATCATCCCACTCTATTTCTGTCCCCCCGTTACTGATACGGCCCATTTGAGGCTGTGTGTTTGCTTGTGTTGTGTCCATTGGCTCACAACCACAGGGGAAAAAGAGGCGGGAAAAGTACGAGGAGGAACAACAAGCATAGCTACGTCCTTTGATAACACTGCTGCTTTACACACGTGTCTATTTCTGGAGTTCAGTCCTACGCTATGGACATACACACATAAATAACTCGCAGAGAAGAAACAACACAGTTCCCGGCACCCAGGCGCACACGTTAAAAACACGTTAACATTTGCAGATATACAGTTGTGGAAGTACTTCGCAGTAATTTGTAAAAAAAGCTACCACATGCTGTGATACAAGTTTTGGTGGTGAATCAAAGCGTTTTGCTTAAATGAAAAGCACAGAGTTACTGTACCAATTGGCGTCTGCCAACATTTGCCCTTTTTACCATTTAATGAGTCTGAGCCCTTTGGGTAATAACTTAAAAAGGCTTGAGGGGAATAAAGAAACTTATAACAAAAATCTAAAGGTTGAGTCAAACTGTGAAACAAGCGTAGTGGGAAATCGGTTGGTAATGAGAAACAGTAATGGAGGGTGAGTAAGGGCCAGACTGTCCCCACACTTTTTTCCTTTCACAAACAAGACCTTCCCCCTCTCCCTCTCTCTCTCTGTCTGTAATGTCTCTCTAATATCCTCAGCCTCTGCTCTTACACTCTTTTTAACTCATACAGTACATAACAAAGTTATGAGACACTAAAGTTATGTCAAGACTTTCCAACTTCCAGTCATAGATGCGTAACGTGGATAAATTAGGACAGTGGGTTGCAAAATCCTTTAGCTTGTCTTAAATGGACAGTCTTATAAGGACATACCACCGCACAAAAAAAAAAAAAAAAAAAGTGAATTAGTATTTTTTGCTGTTTTCCAGTAAAAACAACCAAACAAATTACATTACAACATACCTTAAGGAAATTGCCCAATTTAGAATTAATAATATTAATATTAATAATAATAATAATATTTTTTTATTACAAATAAATCTAGCTAATTAGTTAATTTATTTTATTTACAGTAAGGTTAAATTTGTTGACATTAGTTAATGCATTAGGTATCATGAACTAATAATAAACAAACTAAACTTCTAAATTAATAAATAATGTCAAAATATTATAGATTTTTTATTTTTGTGATACCTAATGCATTACATTATTGAAAATACTAATAATAAACAAACTAATTTTACAACTTATTTAAATGCCACATTAATAAATGTAATTTATAAATATCCAATTGTCCTTTGTTAATTTGTGCTCATAATTCTTTAATGTTAAATTGTGTTAATTCATAATACATTAATACTATATATATTTACAAATTAACATTAATCTAAATCTAACAAATACTGTAAAAATGTTATTCAATTTTAATTTTTGTGATACCTATTACATTACCTAGTGTTAAAATTAAACATTATTAAAGTTTTTATTAATGTGAGTTATTTAAAGGCCAAATTAATAAATATAATTAATAAATATCCCTTTGTCCTTTGGTAATTTGTGTTCATAATGTGTTCATTAATAATGCAGGAATACTATACGTATTTAGAAATTAGCATTAATCTAAATAAATAAATATTGCAAAAATAGTTTGCATTTTTATATTTGTGACACCTAATGCATCGTCTAATGTTACAAATTAAATATTATGAACTATTATTGAAAGTGCTAATAATAAACAAGTAAATCTTACAATTTCTATTATTTCAGTTTTTATTAACGCAAGTTATTTAAATGTCCAGTTAATAAATATAATTTATAAATATCCCATTGTCCTTTGTTAATTTGTTCATAATTCTTTAATGTTAATTTGTGTTCATTCATAAATTCAAAACATTAATACTATACATATTTAGAAATTAGCATTAATCTAAATTAATACTGTAAAAATAGTATTCATTTTTATTTTTTGTGATACCTAATGCATTACCTAATGTTAAAATTAAACATTATAAAGTATTATTGAAAATACTAATAATAAACAAACTAATTTTACAGATTCTATTAATTTCAGTTTTTATTAATGCAAGTTATTTAAATGACAAATTAATAAATGTAATTTATGATAATTTATTATCCTTTGTACATTTGTTAATAATTCTTTAATGTTAATGTGTTCATTTATACTGCATTAGTACTATATTTTATTTGCAAACTAACATTATTCTAAATTAATAAATATTGTAAAAATATTTTTACATTATATTAATGTAAAATAAATAAAATGTATTAATTGCATATTATTTGTATTTTTGTCATACCTCAGAAAGCATTATTAAGTATTATTGAACATAAACAATTCAAGGTGAAATTTCTGTTAACAAATCCAAAACCAAGTGTTTTGGATGTAAAGAACAATCGTGATTATGTGCAGTGTCCATATGAATCTCGTACAATCTGTTGTTTGAACCATTCATGCTTTGACGTCTACCCAGTTAGCCTGTCTCTAGGCAACTCATTCTGTGTGTATGAGTGTTTATTTCTGTGTGTGTGAGGTAGTGTCCAGTTGTAACGTCCTACTACCTGAATGCAGTGTGTGTGTGAGAGAGAGAGAGAATGGGGCTCTGATTACATTGAGGATAATTGGGCTGAATTATACATGGCCTTCTGCTCGTTCTCCTCCATCAGTGTTGTGTAATCGCTCTCTCTCTCTATGCCGCCACAGCACGCTGCTTTTATACCACAGACAGAGTCAGTTTCAAACTTACTTAAACACTTACAGCAGCTTGAAAGTTTCCATTGAATCACCTCTGTCATAATGCATATCCACTGCTACCAATAGTGACTAAATTCTCAATCTTCAATAATAATATATTTTTTTCTTAAATGTCTTTGATGTATTTCCATGACGGTTTGAGTTTTATGAGTTTCTTCTCATGTGTTTCTTCTTCTAATGAGTTCCTTCCCATTGGCAGCAATTTACTTTACTAATAGGGTCTCAACATTAGATTGTACTTTAATGAGTGTATAAATTCAAAACTGTCCCCAAAAATTTCAAATTGGTCATTAATTACTCACACAAATGTCGTTCCAAGAACTTCATTTTCAGAACATAAATTAAGATATTTCTGATGAAATCCAAGAGCTTTCTGACCCTGTACGAGTATATTTTTTAAATTATTTTAACAAAATAAGGGGGGGGGGGGGGAACTTTTGAAAAGAATGGAGATGTGTACATTTTTTGTGTTTTGCCTAAATATCACATTTTTTCATTGAGTACTGCCCTTCAGAGGCTAAAGAAGTTATATGTTTCTCAAAAATAAGTTAAATTTACCCTGATCTTCAAATTCAGAAAGTTTTTACCCCCCGGTTTTTCATTTTGGAGCATCAGTGAGCATTTGAACATTCTGTAATAGCATATGAGTCCCTCAGTTGTCCTCAGTGTGAAAAGATGGATGTCAAAATCATACATTCATTGTTGGAAAGGTTTCAAATACTCAAAAGAATTTGTGGGACTCAAAGGATTTTTCTGAAGAACAGCAGACAGTTTAACTGTTCAGGACAAACAGGGGACTCATGAACAACTATCATTAAACAAAAACAAAAAAACACAGCTGTGAAGCATTCAGGTAACAACACAGTATTAAAAATCAAGAGTGTGTAAACTTTTGAACCAGGTCATTTTTGTCAATTCAACTATTATTTTCTCTTGTGGACTATATATAAACATCTTAGATGTGAAATACCTTTTTCAGGTCAGTACTAAAACAATAACATACATTTTGTATGATCCTTCTTATTTTGAGCTCAACTATACTAGCAACGACCACTACTACTTGGTATATCTATAAATACTTCACTGTATAACAACTCTGCTGAGCTAATTCAGTCTGCCATCTCTGTTTGCACAAACCACAGGAAAGACGACTTCACATGTATGTGGTATATTGCCAGAACAAGCCCAAGTCCGAGCACATCGTGTCAGAATACATCGAGACCTACTTTGAGGTAAGTGCATGTGAAGTGCAAGCACACAAACACATGCATACACACTCTAGTCCTCAAAGATGCACAGGTTAAGATTGAGGGACTGTTTTGTCGCGCAAGCCCATCTGTGTAAATACCTTGCGGCAGACTTTCTCGCTCTCTTTCCATTTGCGCTGTGTGTGTGTGTGTGTGTGTGTGTGTGTAATAATCACTCAGTGGACTTGAAGGCCCCGACTGACCCATCAATTCTTGGAACAGACAAAACAGGGAGCTGTTTGATCGAAAAGTTTGACACTAAATGGATTCTTCTCAGCACTGTGCCAAAACATTTAGAGGTTTGATAGCTGGCATTACTTTAGGTTTTATAGATTGAGATTGCGGGGCATTATGGGATAATGGATCAAGAAGAGTGTTTGTCTATGTTTAGAGTGGAATACCAGCATGCTTGTACATAAGCTTAATGCTGCTGTGCAGTATGTACTATTCTAGTATGTAAAATGCTGTTAAATTCAGTACAGCTTGCCTTGCTATCATTTTTTTTAATAGTTTGTTTCAAAACCCAATTTTTGTAAGTCAGATCATATGATGTGTCAAGAAATAGATGTTGAAGGCATAAAATATTCATTGCAATATGCTTTATTTGCATACTGCACTTTTTTGCTAATGAAATAGTTCATTCAGGTACACCAATTTATACTGCACAAAAATAACAGAATAAATGACATCAGCTTTTGTGCATAAAATCATTCAGGTGAATGTTCGTGTGTGTTTATGTGCAGGAACTGAAACAGCAGCTGGGTCACAGGCTGCAGCTGAATGACCTGCTCATCAAACCCGTACAGAGGATCATGAAGTACCAGCTGCTTCTGAAGGTGAAACGGAGTGCAACACACAGACGTACACAAACACATCACACCCATTCTTGTGCACTCATGGCTCATTTTATTAGGAGTGTTGTGGGCTGTGTCTAATCAATTCCACATTCATAAATAAAACTACAATATCAACTTGTTATTAAAATATTGATGGAGGTGCATTCAATTATAGAAGTGAAAACTAAAGAAAAAATGTCTATAGTCTGTATGTCGACCACTTAAATTCAAATTTCATTTTAAATTTGACATTTTCTGTGTTCTGTTTTTATAATCAAATCGATCAGTAAACAATACTTTCTGTGATTTCTGTTGTTTATACACTATTATTCCTAAATTTGGGGTGGCAAGATGTGTCTGAAAGAACTCTCTTCGTAGCATTCCCAGCTGAACAGATGCACTTTACTCTCAGGAACTGATGTTTATAAAGATTTAATTTCCAAAAAACACCATAAGAGCTGCATAAACACAAACAAACAGTCAGTAAACATCTGCCTGCAAATTGTGTTAAAATGCCATTACAAACCTATAAAGTAATAAATACACATTTGCAATCTGATTGGCCTGCACAATTAATAGTGAGACAATCACATTTTAGTATACAGGCTAAAGAAATATCTTTGCTTTACTGTACTGTAGGAAGCCTTAGTAATATGAGATTTTATGAGTTTTTAACCATTGACAAGCTTCTTTCGAAGTGCTACCTGAATGACCTATATGATTTTATAAATTGCAACAATCTCCTTTTAGAGTGCATTATGAACAACAAGTAACAATGCATTTTGGTAAAACTGACGATCTCAATTTAGAGAGAAAAACATAAAACATTAAAAATGTTTAAAAATGACCAAATAAAGACCTGATTTGCTGTAAACAATCTATCTGGAGTGCAAACCAAAAGAAACCATAACACTGACATTCGAAATATGCAGAGCCGCTAAACGTTATAATGAGATCACTAAATAAACGCTTAAAAGTCTCTCAAAGTTTACCACACAGAATGAAACTAAAACAGTACCTTGTGCCCTTCATCAGCCAGGAGCTAAGAGGTAGGGAGACACTTTTTAAACATACATTTGATCAGCATGTAAATAGACGCTCATTTTTCTTCTCCAGTAGCGTTAATCAGAATGACGTTTCACGTAGAAAGTTGGCCAATTCACACACACGGCGCCATTCCGTGACAACAGCGCCCTCTATGGACGGAGGGATTTTAATGGCCATTTACACTCTTGAGCTCTCAAAGTCTGCCTTTATTTGATCAAAAATACAGTAAAAACAGTAATATCGTAAACTGTTATGTTTTCTGTTTTAACATATATTAGTTTAGTTCTAATCAGTGCTTAATTTGTAAATTGCGAGGTGCCGGAACAAATCGGGGTGACGGATCCGGCATGTGATCAGAGGAGGAGGAGGTAACGGAGCGTTCGCGTTATCACGTTGGCGGGCCATCTGAAGTTAATAACAGCTTGCATATAGCTTTTTTTGTGCGCATGAACTCTAAAAAATATGTTTTTATTTATTTATTTATTATTATTTTATTAGTATTAAATATGCACGCTACAGGTCAGCATGAATGTTTTTCATTGGAGCGGGAGGTGGGGGATCCGCCAAAATGAGGTGCCGGATCGGATTTCAGAGGTGCCGGATCCGGATCCGGCTTGTTCCGGCACAAATTAAGCACTGGTTCTAATAGACACTTTTCAGTGTCACATAGGGATATTATCAGTATTGTGGTATCTAAATATTATCGTGGTGACATGATCTGAAACAGTAGGTCTTCTGGGCAAAAAGTGTACGTTTTTAAAATATATTTAACCTTTTTATTCTAACATAAAAGGTTTGAGTTGTGTTTTGGGCCATTATGCTTTATCTGTCAAACGAACGAAAGCACAATATGGCACAATCCCTTCATCCGTTTCAAAGCACAGTGTGATATTGTGTTTTCCACGCCTTAGAACGGCTTAATTAACAGTGAATGTATGCGTTTATTTCATATGCTGTAAGTTTAGCGAGCATTTGGTAACGCAACAGCCAGTTATTCTGTTTTCACTGAAGCTGGAGGTTTCTGTCAAAATAAAAGCTTTGCTGCCGTTTGCGTCAAAATAAAAGCTTAAAGTTGCAGTATGAATTGCTGACAGCTAGTGGTTTAAATGGTAACGTTACTGCAGTCCAAATTCAAAATATCTCTTTCATATGTAGAGATCAGGAAAGACATTGTAATTTCCCTATACCTGTGAAATATTCATTTTCTTTTATTTTACAGTGCAGTTGGTTTACAGTATATGGCTACTATTGTCATAGGAATAACATATAAAATTGTTGTTGTTATTATTATTATATTTTAACTTGTTTGGCTTCCTGAAACACCAGTGTTTGTAAAAAGAGAGGCCCTTTCAGTAGTCAATTCACCATTTTTTTTTTTGCTGAAGTTTTCTTAGTTAAGAACATGGGTTGGAACTCGCAAAGTGAATTAGATAATTAAACTTTAAAGTGTACACATTTTTTCCAAGTCTTCATTTGTCTTTTTTTTTTTTTTTTTTTTTTTTTTTATAAATATCACAATAATATTTTATCATGGATTTCATATTGTGATATTATTGTATCGTAAAAATTTGACATTGTTACATCCCTAGTGTCACATGATCCTTTAGAAACCATTCTAATATGCTGATTTGGTGCTTGAGAAATATTTATTATTATTATTATTATTATTATTATTAATGTTTTCTTTTCAGAATTCTTTGATGAATAGAAAGTTCATTTATTTAAAACAGAAACCTGAATAAAAGTATAAGTAACTCTTAATTACCCCAAACTTTTTAATGGCATTATGTGTTCTTATATGCTGCTCTGGTTGGAAATCACTGCTTAAAGGAATAGTTCACCCTAAAATGAAAATTCTGTCATTAATTACTCGCCCTCATGTCGTTCCAAACCCATAAGACCTTTGTTCATCAAATTAAGGTATTTCTGATGAAATCCGAAAGCGTTCTGACCCTGTTCAAGGCCCAAAAGTTAGTAAGGACATCATTAAAATAGTCCATGTGACATCAGTGGTTCAACCTTAATTTTATAAACTACGAGAATTATTTTTGCAGGCAAAGAAAGCTAAAATAATGACTATTTAAGAATTTCTTCTCTTCACTGTCAGTCTTTGACACATTTGTGAAATTACATTTAACTGAAATCTCAGTGGTTTTTCTTAGCTGCTTTGTAACTATAGAGCCACCCACATACATTTCTTCTCATGTTCAAGTATCCGCCAGCTTACGGCACAGAATGCACTTAATTAGTTTCCACACACTAAAAAGCCATTAGTACAAATAGACCCTAATACAAAAATAGAACATTCTAGAGCTCACGCTGTGTGTCTTGCGACAGGATTTCCTCAAGTACTACACAAAGGCTGGGATGGACACTGAAGAGCTGGAGGTATGAGTCACGCAGACACCGTAATTATATGCAACTTTTGTTTCTCAAGACCAGAAACACATAATCCCACTAAGGAACATTGTGTGACTCGGACCATGCCAACATTTTTTTTTATTCCCTTTGGTGTCAGTTTGAGACAGAAATCAGAGTAATACTGTACTTGCTCATAGGCTTTAGTAAGGAATTGAGGTCAGTTTCCACACATTGCTTTCTCTTGTATTCTGTCCTTCTTCATCTTTCTCTGTCTTTCTTTCACTCGGGAACAGAAAGCAGTGGAGGTGATGTGTTTTGTTCCGAAGCGCTGCAATGACATGATGAACGTGGGTCGGCTGCAAGGCTTTGAGGTATGGCGCCAGACGCAGACTGTGGTTTAAAGCTGTCGGGCTGTGGAAATACTGGGAAAAACGCTGATCCCCTAAAGCAGGGGTTTTCAAACTGGGGTCTGCAAGAATTCATGTGTATTTTAAGTGTATTTTCAGCAAAGTTTCAATTAATCGATCAAAAGTGACAGTAAAGACTCTTACATTGTTACAAAAAATATATATTTTATTCTAGTCACATGGGGATCGTCATATTTGGGGGTCCCAAAGGCTCTTAAAACCATATCTTCTCTCTTTATCAGGGGAAGATCACAGCACAAGGAAAACTTCTCCAGCAAGACACGTTCATGGTCACCGAACAGGACAGCAGCCTTCTTTCCCGTGCTAAAGAGAGACGGGTCTTCCTATTTGAACAGCTTGTCATCTTCAGTGAACCAATAGACAGGAAAAAAGGATTCTCTCTACCTGGATATATTTTCAAGAGCAGTATTAAGGTGAGTTTCCCCTTTCGAGGAAGTTATTGCCATGTAAGGTTTCTGTATTATGCAGGCCGTTTGCATGTGTTAAAATGGCTTCCCCTTTCAGATAAGTTGTCTGGGTGTGGAGGCATGTGTAGAGGGTGATCCTAATCGCTTTGCCATGACGTCTCGGGGGGCTGATGGCAGCACTATGCGATATGTCTTGCACTCTTTATCGCACGACATCTGCAAGGCTTGGGTCAGCGACGTGAGCCAAATACTGGAGACGCAACGCAATTTCCTAAATGGTAAGACCTTCAAAGTTTTCTCAGCCGTTATTGAAAGTAATATATACTGTAGTCAAAGTAACTGCCATATTTAAATGACATGAACATAAAGCTATGAGGAATGAAAGAACAGTCTGTTCAGTATTTCAAACTGTGTTTCTTAGTATCAAGCGCTGAATGTCAAAACATTGAAAATTTAACTTCACAAATTTCCACTGGACAAAACCGTACATCTGTTTTTGTTTGTGTCAAATTAAATATGGCTATCAATTTTGTTTTGTGTGTATTTCAGCCCTGCAGTCGCCCATAGAGTACCAGAGAAGGGAGAGCAAGAGCAACAGTTTGGGCCGTAGCATGAAGCCTCCTCTGTCAGCAGTGGTTGGTCTGAGGCCCCACTCCTCAGCGTCTATCGACCGACACAAACTGCCCTGTCTGCACTCCTGTAACACATCTTTGCCCTCTCTCTACTTGCCCAGCCAGGTCCCCACTGATGACCACTCCCAGTCAGAGGTAAGAGAGTTCAGCCATCTGAGGTTTGCTGATTTTTGTGCAGTCATCAACGCTTTCAATCAGACCTAGGCTAAATTCCAGTTTGCTTCCAAAGCTTAAGATTAGGTGTAGTGCATTTAGTACTTTTAAAAGTAATGCATTACAATATTGTGTTACTCCCTAAAAAAGTAACTAATTACATTACATTTTATGGAAAGTAATGCGTTACATTACTTTTGCATTACTTTAGATCTTGCAGGACTTTAAATCTGGGCAGGGCTTGCTTGTTTGCTTTTAATATAAAAAGTTAGATTTTAGCAAATGTAAAATCCCTTCCACACCAAAAAAGCTCAATAAATAAGCCTAAAGCTGAAGGAAAAGTAAATTCACGTCTGTACAGAAGAACAACCTGTCAGAGAAGGAAGTTCAACACTCCTCAGTAATGATAAAAATTAAGCACAAATGTTAGTTAACTGTTAGTATGGTTAATTGGATCAACAAAGGTGAGCAGCAAAGACAATGGTTAATAAAAAAGGATTAAATACATAAAGGAAACAAAAAGTAACTGCAAAAGGTAAGATATTTTCTTGTAAATGAAAAAGTAATGCATTACTTTACTAGTTACTTGAAAAAAGTAATCTGATTACATAACTTGCGTTACCTGTAACACGTTAAATGAAAATTACTCAATGATTTACTCACCTTCAAGCCCTCCTAGGTGTGACTTTCTTCTTTCAGATGAATACAGTCATTATTAAAAAATGTCCTGGCTCTTCAAAGCTTTATAATGGCGGTGAATGGGTGTTGAGATTTTGAAGCAAAATAAAGTGCATCCATCTATCATAAGAAGTACTCCACATGGCTCCAGTGGGTTAATAAAGGCCTTCTAAAATGAATTTGTGTTTAGTTAAGAAAAATATCTATATTTAAAATGTTATAAACCGTAATCTCTAGCTTCCGCTTACTGTTGTATGTGTGTTCACAAGAGAGTGGCATTCCAGCGGATGACAAGAAAAGAGAAATATCGGAGGATTTCAGTAGCCAAGAGGAGACTAGTTTTCTTTGCTGTAAACAATACTTCTCACGACACTAGCATATTCTCACTGGAGCTTACGCTATCTGCTGAAACGCCACTCTCGTAAACGTGTACAACAGTTAGCGAAAGCTAGAGATTGTTGTTTATAAAGTTTTAAATCTAGATTTTTTTCTTACACGCATCAGTTAATTTCAGAAGGCCTTTTTTAACCCCCCGAGCCATGTGGAGCACTTTTTATGATGGATGGATGCACTTTATTTTGCTTCAAAATCTCAACACCCATTCACTGCCATTATAAAGCTTAGAAGACATTTTTTTTATATAACGATTTTATTCATCTGAAAGAGAAAGTCATATACACCTAGAATGGCATTTTCATCTCTTTAATTATGTACAATGTTTGGATGTTCATTGTGCATGTTTTTGACAGTTGCCACTTTTTTTTTAATCTCACCTTATTTCTGAACTCTTTTTACTCATCACAATGTCATCATCTGAGAGGTCACAATCTTGTGTGGTAAATGGATATAAATAACCTTATTATTTCTTGTAATTTCCTAACAACTGTTTCTGACTGGTGTTTACAGTCAACACAAGTTCAGCGCTGTCCGGTGGACTCCAGACTGAATTCCCAGACGGTGTCTCCAACTCATGTGCAGCTGGCCTTCTCCGAAGAGCCGTCATTCTCCCAGGCACCTCTAAACTACCAGGCGGTCTCCAACGGGCTGTGTTCCTCTAGCACGCAAGCCTCACAGGTACTGCGCACAGTGTGGTCGTTTGAATTTGGTGTGCTCAGAATGAGCTTGGTGTTTAAGAATGCAATTTTGAAAAGCCACATTGCTCCCCCTGCTGGTGTTTTGTAGACATTCAATAACAAAAATAAACATGGTCTTATTTGCAGGAGAGGTAAATTGTCTAAAGCTCAGGTTTTATGTGATTCTACAAAACTGGTTTCATTACAAATTCTATTTTTAACAAAAAAATTGAGTGAAATATTAGCTCCTTTTACTGGAAATAATGCAGAATATTGAGTATTTCTAACTCATTTTATCTTATAACAAATGTATTCATATGTCAGACTATCTCCTTTATTGAGGTTTTCCCTATTCTGACACAGCAGCCTATTAAAACATCCCTCTCTGTCTACAGCGGCATCTCTAGTCCCGAATGAGCTTTGATGACAGCTCAACAATAGTCGTCTGTGAAATAGCTGTTTATCTGCTTTACTCAGGCCTTTGCGCAAAAGCACTTCACAAACAGGAAGGAGACAGGTTGACAGAAGGAAGTAACAGATCCCTATCAAAAGCCTGATTGTTCTTGCAGGCTGTGGAATCATACCCGATCGCTGTTTTGATTTCAGTTCCTGTGTGTTTTTGCTTAAAACCAGCTATTTCTCATGTTACGTTCATATCTAAATCTAAAATGATCTACCATCTAATTTAAATTAATGACAACAGTGATTACATTTCTTGATGACAAGTAAAAACAAGGCTTTCTTAGGATGTGCTTATAATAGGATTTTGATTCTGATATTGGAGGTGAGAAATGAGTCAAGAACAGGTAATGCCAAGGGAGACCGAACATTACTAAGATATTTGAGGTTTTTTAATAAGTGTGAAAAGCAAGGCACTAGCAAGACAATAACACATCCGTCTCTCTCATATCTAACAAGGATTCTTGATCTGACAGGAGTGTTGAACAATATGTCGTCATTTCTGAAGCTCGGTTGTGACAATATTCAGTCATGCCTATTTTTGTCGTGTCATAAACCGTGTAACAAACACATTACTCTTAATATCCTGTGCTGTTCCCGGTAATTAAGACTCTTTAGCCATTTTTAGGCTAGCGCTACACTTGTGACAGCTCATTATTCTCTGCTTGGGGAGTAGACGAGAATTTCTTTGCTGTTACGCATCACAAAACCTTTATACATTCATGAATGAAGATTTCACAAGAATTGTCTGGGGAAAATTTTGAATCCTATTGAAACCTGTGAGAGTTTAAAAAACAAAAGGTTAACTGAGACTTTATTTATTTCACTTGCAGCTTTGCAACATACCAGTTGCATTTTTAATGGTTTGCGGCTTTGTATCTTATAATGTGATTTTATGAAGCACAGTTGTGATTTTTCTTTCTCATAATTGTGGCTTTATGTCACAGTATGACTTTTTGTCTTGCAATAGCAGCTTTCTCACAATTGTTATTATTTCTTACAATTGTGACTTTATATTTTACACGTGCGACTTCATATCTCCCAGTTGTGAATTTATATAGCACAGGATGGTTTTATATTTCACAATGTGACACTATTTCTTGTAATTGTGACCTAAAAACCCATAATTTTGTCTTTATATCTCACAATATGACTATATTTTGCAGTGTAACTTAAAATGTGACTTTAGTGACATATCACAATTTGATTTTATTTTGCATTTGCTATTTTATTTCTCATAATTGCAACTTTATATCTCCTGATTTTGACATTGTATTTCTCAATGTGAATATAGTTTGCAATTACAACTTGTAAATGTAACTTTATATCTTAACGTTGTGACTTTATATCTTAAAAATGTGACTTTATACTTTGCAGTTACGACTTTATTTCTTGTAAATGTAACTTTATATCTTAAAATGGTTGCTTTATGTCACAGTGTGACGTTATATTGTCAGGTTATGATTTTCATCATCTCATAAATGTAACTATATTTTAAAATTGCGATATATCTCACAATGTGACATATTTTGCAGTTTATGACTTTGTTTCTCGGAAATATAACTATATATCTTATATATTACAATGGGATGTTAGATTTTGCAGTTACGTCTTTGTTTCTTGTAAATGTAGCTTTATATCTTAAAATTGTTACTTTATATGTCGCGATGTGACATATTTTGCAGTTACGACTTTGTTCCTTGTAAATGTAACTTTATATCTTAAAATCGTTACTTTGTCACAATGTGACATTATATTTTGCAGTTACGATTTGTTTTTTGCAAATGTAACTTTATATCTTAAAATTGTTACTTTATATGTCACAATGTGACTATATTTTGCAGTTGTGACTTTTTTTCTCGTAAATGTTACTTTGTCTTAAATTTGCGACATTGTATTTCACAATATGATGTTTTATTTTGCAGTTACAACTTTGTTTCTCGTAAATGTAACTTTATATCTTAAAATTATTACTTTATATGTCGCAATGTGACGTTATATTTTGCAGTTGCGATTTGTTTCTCGTAAATGTCACTTTCTTAAATTTGTGACATTTTATCTCACAATATGATGTTTTATTTTGCAGGTACAACTTTGTTTCTCGTAAATGTAACTTTATATCTTAAAATTGCGACATTATATCTCACAACGTGACGTTATATTTTGCAGTTATGACTTTGTTCCTTGCAAATGTAACTTAATATTTTAAAATTGTTACTTCATGTGTCGCAATGTGACGTTCTATTTTGCAGTTGCGACTTTGTTCTGTGTAATTGTAACTTTGTATCTTAAAATTAGTAATTTGTCACAATGTGACATTATATTTTGCAGTTGCGACTTTGTTTCTCGTAAATGTAACATTATGTCTTAAAATTGTGATATCTTGCAATATGATGTTTTATATATATTATTATGATGTTAGATTTTGCAGGTGCGACGTTGAACTTAATATCTTGCAACGTGACTTTATATCTTGCCACTCTGTTTCTCATAAATGTGATTTAACTCACATCTGCAACTTAACACCTATGTGACTATATCTTGCAAATGTATTTCTTGTAATTGCATCTTTATATCTTATCATTTGACTTTATATTTCACAAATATGACTATATCTCATACTTGTGACTCATTATTTTACAATATTACATTTCTTTTTTAAACACTTTTTTCACAATAGGCACAAAAACAGGTCACCATAGAAACAAGATGTTAATAATGTTAGAAATGTTTGTTTTTTTTTTTTCTCCATTGTGTCCCAGAGCTCAGGAGAGGGTGGCCGCAGATCTTCACCGAGAGAGGGACGCATGGCTGTTCCTAGTCCCTCCTCCACTCTTCAGCGCTCCAGTAACTTGGCCCAGCTTGATGAAGATGACCTGTGAATGGAAATGACCCTGAATCTGCCGTTTGCACCAGAGCATGCCACAGTCTGGACTTTAATCACGTCTGTTATCTTGTGGTATTCTTCCTAAACCTGTGACGCGAATGACCTAGTGACTTTTTAAATTGTTTTATATAATTTCTCTTTATTTTGTTGTTGTCGTCTTTTTATTAAAGTTGTGTTTTGTTCAAAGGAGAATCAACCATTCCTATATTGGGAGGTCACTGGAGCAGGAACCAGAGTAAACCTTTATTTGAGGGTGTGAGGATGCGTTTTGGCAAGTGTGCATGTATGTATGAATGTGTATTTGTGTGCTAAACTCTGATGGCTTCATCCTTGCAAACATGCTGAACGTTTTCCATCAGATGTGTTTTGCAGAGAACATACTGTATTATTATAGAGGGCCCTTAGTGGGCTCACGCTGGATTTTAAAGGTTTCGGTGCCTCTTTACAGAAGCTGTCTTTCTATCTCCCATCTATATTGAATGCTCTTGTGGGCTGCGTAAACTCTTATGACGAAGCTAACGGGAAACAGACTCTAATGCAGCTAATTTGTATATACTGTATGTAGAAGAATGATCTGTGCATGGAGACACGGACGCTTGGCTTTCTCTTCGCTAATTTACGAAGATCAACTCTGTTGTAGTGGACAATGAGTGACGCCGTTCACAGAGCTTCGTGTTCAGACTTTACAACTGCAGGTGGACATAAGAGATCACACACAACGAGCGTCTGCCGTGTTGAACAGGAAGACTTGCTCACAGGAAGGACTGAAAGATGGACAGCAGTTGTTACGGCAGAAGAACATGCAGTATAAAAGTAGTTATCTGTGGTTAAATGACTCTTTATAGCTTCTGCTGCCCCTCCTCGTGTAATGCACACTCTGCAGGTCATACAAATTGAGATTTCTGAATTATTAGATAATAATAATAATTAAAATAATAATTATTATTATTAAACTGAATGAAGGCCAAAGGTAAAATGTTATATCATTATGTGCCAAAAGCAGGTGCCAGTACCCTTTACACAAATATGTAACAAATATTAATCCTAAAATGTAATTCAGTTCAGTTATAGATAATTTGAAAACAAGCTAAAACACTTGCTTAATTTTTGGGGAAATGTTCTCGTAAAACGAGGGAAAAAGCTAAAGATGTCAGATTTTATTTTCCAAAGTTTTCCGCATTTTTTGGTTATTGTGTTTTGTTTAGTCGTTTTATTGTTTTAAGGCAAAGTGTTTGTTAATGACAAACCAAATCATTAGTTAGAAAGCAGACTGACATTGTTAATCGAGTCTGAAGCGTACAGTTTGTCATAAAATGTTAGATGTCTCACCAAAGAAGGGATGGTATGTGTTTGGTATTTGATGTTGAAGCATGATCAAAAAGCACTTTGACTCCGTTTAGCTCATTGCACATTCTTTCCACCAGAGGGTGCCAGAGGACTTCAGCGCTGTATACACAACCAATCAGTCAATTTAAAACTCTAAATTCAAAACTCTGCACCAAAGCTCTTATGCTTTACTGTCGGCATGTTTCAGATGCGTTCGCATAAATATCCTTCAGATGATTGTAACGACCTTCTCTTGCCTTGACGTACTATTAAAATCAGCAGAAATCAAATAATTTGACATAGCCCTGTATAAACTGAAGCTTTCCTGTACTGCCTTTCCACAAACGTGGAGTTGAATCTTACATTGTTGCATGCTATTTTGAAGAACACCTCTTAATGATGAAGGAAATGATGTAAAGAGAGAATCAGACATGATCTATGTCTATGTGACAAAACCTATCATTGTATTATATCAAATTAAACTAGTTCCTTTTGGAACACAAGAGTGTTTTGGAACACACAATGTTTCCTTTTCTGCTGTTTTCACAGATGTTTGTTGTGTGGTGTCATTGAGGATGTATATTTGAGGTATAGGGGAGAGCGGAGTTAGTTGTCACACTGTTCAGAAAGTCAGTTTCTGTATAGAAACAAATCTACAAAAAGATTCAGTGTTTTTTTTTTAGCAAGATTGTCTCTAAACTAAATTGTAATGATCATTTATATAAAATAAATATATATTTTTGCCCTTAAAACAAAGTTAAAGTATAATTCAGTCAAAATGATACTTTAATTATAATCTAAAATTATATTCTTCATTATATAATTGACCTTTTTTTGCATCCCAGTGAGATTTCATTGTGGTAAATAGTTCTGAGAAATCTTACAAAAATATGATTTTTTATTTTCTGAGACAAAATTCACAAAAATGATTTGGTTTTAGACACTTTTGATCTACGTGTTTGAAACTAACATACAAAATAACTTCTAGAGAAAATCAGTCTTAAGTAACATGAGTATATTTATAGCAATAAGCCAAAAATACATTGTATGGGTCAAAATGATCGATTTTTGTTTTATGCCAAAATCATTAGGATATTAAGTAAAGATCATGTCCCATGAAGACATTTTGTACATTTCCTACCACAAATATATCAAAACTTAATTTTTGATTAGTAATATGTACTGCTAAGAACTTCATTTGGACAACTTTAAAGGCGATTTTCTTAGTATTTAATTTTTTTAGCACCCTCAGATTCCAGATTTTCAAATAGTTGTATCTCGATCAAATATTATCCTATATCCTAACAAACCATACATCAATGGAAAGCTTATTTATTCAGTTTTCAAATGATGTATAAATCTCAGTTTCAAAACATTTACACTTACTACCTTTGGACTTTTTAAAACCTTTTAGGTATTGTGACAACTTGTCCCGTGTTAGGAGGTTCTAGTGTAGTAACAAGTTTAAATCTTCACAGTCATTTCTGCTTTGTTGTACCTTATTGTGTTTGTTAAAAAAGATAAAGTATATGGGGGAAAATGTTTAAAAACAAAAGACCAGAGTCATACTGATGTCAAACAACCAGATATCCTCCATATCAGGAGTGCTCTGTGTTCTGGCTAGGGAGTCTAGTTAACACATGCAGACATCTGGTTAATTTGTCTCTGTTTAAGTCACATTCTAGGCATTCTTGAGCAGTAAAGGGTTCATTTACACACAGATGGGGGAAGAGTTTTTAGAGCATTCACTATCACAAAGGTGCCAAATCAAAGCGACTTCTGTCACGGCCAGTGGGATATAAACAGCCGGGGGTCCATTCACAGTGAGCTCCAGTAGAGCGCTATCCTCTAGTAACAGTTGTGTGTTATTTACACCGGCCATTACGAGACAACATGACTGTGAACTTGAGGCGAGAAGGTCAGACCACTGTTCTCATGAATGGCTTGACTATTTACTGACAACTGTAAAATGTCTGAAGACTCTCCAGTCATTTGTCTTTGTTTTAAGTGCTTCCTTGACACCTCGGAAACAATGGCCATCTTAAATTAGCATCCTGAATGCCATTACATTAACATTCGAATAAATGCGAAATGCTAAGGTCCGACACGCCATGTTAGATTTAACATTAGCCATTTACTGAACTTCACACATCTGTTAAAATGCACTAAGTGGGCTTGACATGCTGTAAAGGAATGAACAAAATGAAGCACGAGATTTGGATTTGCACAGTTATTCATGTTTATTAATATTTCACATGCTGGTCTTTATAGAACTGTGCACTATATAACATTATATACATTTGGTTCATGTCTTGAAACTATAGGGATTTCGCTTTAGAGTGAAATAGATTTATAGCAGTGCCATTCTCTGCAAGAAAACACGACCTGACAGGAAACATTGTTGGCAAATTTTGCAACCAGAACTTATTTTAATATAAGGCATCAATTTCCCTAAAAAAACTAGAGAAAGCAAACAACAAAATGTAAACAAACTGACAAAATTTTCACCAAAGGAACAAATGATTGTGCTGTTCAGAGAATTTTCTTTTTAGTGGAACTGAATCTTTAAATAAATGTGCAAGGGCAAAGTTTGGTCATAATAAGTCTTTGCATCTAGAGACACAAAAAAAGTCACTTTTATGAGCTCTATCAACGTAAAGTCTCTTTAAAGTCTCAATTTCGGTGCAGCATGGTGTGAAAAAGAACAGGCCCATGCTCCTATTGCTTTTTGGAATATCTGTTTAACAATTTCACCTTTATATAAACATTTTTAGATGACGCAAATGGCCTCTTCTCTCATTCCTGATACTGTATTGAGTTCGTCTGCATTCAGCATCCTTTACTCTCTCTTAATGTTGCTTAGCAGTGCATCAGTCCCACTGTGTGAAGGCTGACTGGACCGGCTCTTCCGGCTCTGGTGGGTCTTCACATGCTTGGAGAGGTGATCGCTCCGCATAAACCTTTTCCCACACTGCTGACAGCCGAAACGCTTCTCCCCAGTATGCGTGCGAAGATGCCTCTGCAGCTCATCTGAGCGGGTGAAGCTCTTTCCGCAGAAGAGCCAGTTGCAGATGAAGGGCCGCTCGCCGGCATGCCAGCGCAGGTGTGCCTTCAGGTGAGAGGTTTTTTTGTAGACCTTCCCGCAGTCTGGAATGTGACAAATGTGTAGTCTTTTCTTTCCGAACTCCAGAGCACCACCTCCGTTTCCCGTGGACTGGCAGTTGGGGCATTTGCACCGGCGACAACGGCGAGTTGAGCTCAGCAGACCTTTTGAGGTTCCTTGCAGAAGAGCAGCAATTTGAGGCTGGTGGCCCAAAACCAGCTGGCGTCCCAAAGAGAACGGATGTCCGGAGGGTGTGCTGTTACTCTGAGGGAGACTCCACCACTGCTGGCCATCCTCAACGTGTCCACCCGGCAGGTGAGGTCTTCCCGAAGCGTTTTGAAGGAAGCTAGGAAAGTTCTGACCCACAGCGTTGTGCTGAGTGTAGTATGGCGCGTTCCCTTGTGCCTGGGAGGAGAGCATCTTTACTGGAGACAAGTCGAACGAATATGCGGACGGAGGCTCGGCTGGAGGGGTGAGGGGGAGCTCGTGGTGGTGATGGTGGTGATGATGGTGATGATGGGAGTGGGAGCCCAGGGTTGGCTGCATGTGGCTGGGAAACTGCATTTTGGGCACAGTGAAGGTCATCTGGTGAGCGCTCAAGCTGGAGTTTGGGGCCACGTCATTGCTCCAGAGCTGAAACATGCTGGACGCGGAGCCCACCGGCCCCTCGTAAGGGAGCTGAGACCCCTCCTGCCAAGCCTGACTGCATGTGGTGGCCAAAAATGAAAGGGTGTTAGGACCGCTTTCTGGAGAGGAGCTGGGTGTACGATCCTGGAGGAGAGAAAACAAAGAATTATGACTAAATGAACCTTCATGCTTTTATATTCATATATACAGAATTGATTTAGAATTACATTTGCAATAAGCTTAGAATTTTTGGAATTTTTAAATCAATAAATTAATAAAAAATTCCAGAATTTAAAAAAGGGGCAGCAGTTAAACTTATTTTACTACATTATTTTTTGTGAACATATTGAATATAATACAAAGTGACAACTTGAAATTATTTGCACTTTTTAAGTCACTATTAATTTAATAACTGTCTGAAGATAGTATAGTTCTTAAAATTCAGAAATGAAAAACATTTGACATTTTAAATTAATGGAAACTAGATAGATAGATAGATAGATAGATAGATAGATAGATAGATAGATAAATAGATAGATAGATCTGCATCCTAAATAAAAGTTATGCAGCGAAAGTTGATTTAATTGTGCCAGAGTATCACTATGTAAAAATGCACGATGAAACAATTTATTAAAATACAAAAAGTGCAGTACCTGTAAGAAATTGTGCAGGAAATTGTCCGCTCTAGATAACGTTAAAGCAGCCATGTGTGCACCGGAGCTTCAAGATATCCACACCTGCGTAAAGCGCGGCGCGCAGTGCGTAACCGTGCCAAAGTGAGAGCGAGCGGGCGAGGAGGCGCGCAAAGATCCTGGTTTACCGGTGCATGAGTTTAGATGTCGTGATCATCAATAATCCCTCGATTCTCTCTTCCTACTCCTGTCCTTTATCGGTTGTAAGAGTCTCTGGCCACTTCGCGCTCTTGCTCCTAGTTTTCTGAGTCCCTTTTTGAAAAGCAGCGGCTTTCAAACCAGGACTCTTCCTTTTGAAGTGCGACTGAAGGGCCTGTCGCAATAAGTCCTGAGGATCATTTCAAAGGCGGTCGGATTGCATCTTCTCTTTATAGGGAAAAGATCCTCTCGACGGGGTCTCTTAAGTATGTATCAGGAGGGCCAGTGAATGGAGGAGAGATGCGGTGGGGGAATATTGGGGAGGGCAATCTTTGGGAGATTAGCGAGAGGGGTGTGTATTATAACCTTCATTTCATTCTAATTTAATTTTGCCAAATGTTAACCTGCGAGAACGCCGTTACTTTACAGGTTGCTGGTGAGAAGAGTCGAATATGTGACCATGGACCACAAAACCAAGTGTATATTTGTAGCAATAGTCAAAAACACATTGTATAGGTTAAAATGATCGATTTTTCTTTTATGACAAAAATAATTAGGATATTAAGTAAAGATCACATTCCATGATTTTTTTTGTCAATTTTTTACCATAAATATATAAAAACTTAATTTTTGTTTAGAAATATGCATCGCTAAGAACTTTTTTTTTCTCAATATTTAGATTTTTTGCACCCTCACCAGGTTTTCAAGCTATATCTCGGTCAAATATTGCCCCTAACAAACCATATATCAATGGAAAGCTTATTTGTTCAGTTTTCAGATGTATAAATCAGTTTTGAAAAAAAAAAAAAAGTAGCCTACCCTTTTGGGGTCCAGGGTCACATATGAGAAAGTTTGTTTACATGTATCTGATATTTACTCTTGTCACAAATTAAAAACGAAATGCGTACACTTGCTTCTCACAATCAAGACTTCATAAGCTAGTTGGCTAGTCACAATAAGTTCCACTCGATTTTAAGAGTTTCAACTAGATTTTGTCCATCAGTAATTAAATCAAAAGTGGTTAAAAGGGCAAAGAACCGCTACACAATATAACTTTTTTAATTACTTTTTAAATTTGAAGGGGAAAAAAACATTTTGCCTTGAAGTTGACGTGTGACGGTTTAATTGCCATCAATATAATGAAATATTTTTTCATTCCTGCTGCTATTAATATACGTTTTTAGAGGTTTAAAGTATACTTGTAGGCTATATAACCTCTTTCCTTTTTTTAATCTCATCGGCTGTTATTAGTTGTCAACTGATCGTTCTGGGAAGATGGCTTATTAATTATGACCCTAAATGTTGTTTGAAGACGATCGAATTAGGCTATTATTCTTGTCCCATTAATAAAAGCGAATGAAGAAGCTATCCCAGCTAATCTGAAACTTGTAAAGGTTGCCAACAAAACAACTGAAATAAATCTTTATGCACACTCAGTAGTTCGCACTCTGAAGTGATATTATAAATAAAGAGCCCTGCGTGACATTTTCACACTCCGGGTTCAAGTTAAGGGCGTCATCACATTTAAAGGGATTAAATGCAGAGCATCCAAAGTTCATCTAACACTTTGAGTCTTTCTCTCAGAGAATTTACATTGAAGTCGGAAAGCCATTTAACATCTTAATACATCGAAAATCCTCACTGCTTTGTGTTGCCTCTCACCTCTAGTCGCATAACAATCGACCTTTGTCCCAGCAGATGCATCGCTTTAGTTTGCTAAAATATACCACAGTGATGGAGAAATCAGACGACACGTAGGAAACGTGCTAAACTTACGTGTCGTCTTCAGATCGGTCAAATATGAGCTGCTTTAACATTCATTTTTTGTAACTTGTGTTTTTTAAATTTTATTTTGAAGACAGTCTTTAAAATAGGGCTAAACTAATGTTATCCGGCCCATTAATGACTGTTTATTCTGAGTTAGTAGCTTCATTCACACATATAAAATAACGTTGTTCAGTGATAGATAGACAGGATTTGTAACATTGCTGTTAAATTTCACATTTGCATCATATGACAGGCCCACCAAGGTCGTGTCTTGCTTCTAAAATAACTTTACTTAAGTGAGATTATTTTTACCTCAGGTTATTAAAAGTCACATTTTTAGAGTTCTCTTTCATAATAACTGAATAAATGTTTTCTGTTCGACTGTTTGTCTTGAATTTGACTGACTGCTGACTTATTAGAGTTTAAAAAAAAACAAACAATAACATTCTTTCTCCAAAATGAACCTGCAAAATGTGTAAAAACATGTTGAGAGACTGAATTGTAAACACAACATAATAGGGAGTACATCCCTGCACTGTATAGGGGGGCAATTTAGGTGTGTAATACTAATAAAACAAAATAATAGTCAAAAAAAGGGGGAACAGGTAGAGGACGGAGGTATACCACATCAAATATCTGGTCGCTTTACGTAGGGGAGGCTGCTTCTGTCTCCTTTTGCGTGCTTTATTACGGAGCAGAAGTTGTTAATTACCCAGATTCTTATTTCCTGTCCCCTAAACCCCCCCCCTCTCCTTCCCCCAGCCACCCCCACTCCTCTCACTGCCTCCCAGATGAGTGTCTTTGAAGTGCAAAGTACGCTCTCCTCACTTTGAACTGTGCAAACAATGCTCCAGTGGTTGTGCTTACCTTCCCCATGTTACCTCATTTAAATAGACCTGGATACGGCTTACGCTGTTTTCAAGGGAAAACTCATTTCCAAAGCAAGCGCAGATCCCAGCCTTCATTAGGCAGCTGTAGAGATGGCAGGCAATCAGGAGAACTGCCTTTAACAGAGGTTTCGGCTGCTGTTAGGTGGCCACACACTATTTCCTGAGCATGATTAGTTTACTGCATCCGTTCAGGCATAAAATGCTTGGCTCTTCCATTTATATGGTTTGAACTGGAATTCAATTATTTGAAATTATGCTTTGAATAAAAAAATGTAGGGGGTATAAAATACATTGCAAATTATTCTGTTATTATTATTCTATTATCCTCTTTAGCATTTTATATATAATAAATGAAGGGCTAATATCTTATCTTGAAATTAAACACTTTATACATTAATTATAATATTTCAGAATACATAATGAAAAATGTTGTTTAAAATAAAACATATTATTAATGTTGTGTGGAGAAAATAGTAGATATTAATTTCTCTACTATTTTCTCCTCACAACATTAATAATATGTTTTATTTAAAAAAAAACATTTTTCATTATGTATTCTGAAATATTTTTCTAAATAATGGTTGGGAATAGTAGATAAATTACATATAATATATTAGATACTAGATACTAGAACATTTATAAAACATTATATGTCCAAATAATTTTTATAAAGAATATAATATGTAGAATATTATGTTATTCATTATGTAATCTCAGATGAATAGCATTTTAAATAATGGAAAATGGTTAGCTAATTCATTCTAATTCATCATATAGAATGTATACACTATTGGTCAAAAGTTTCTGAACAGTAGGATTTTTAATGTTGTTTAAAGAAGTCTCTTACAATTTTAAAATATTTTTCCTATTTAAAATAACTGTTTTCTATTTGAATATATTTTAAAATGTAATTTATTCCTGTATGATCAAAGCTTAATTTTTAACATCATTACTCCAGTCTTCAGTGTCACATGATTCTTCAGAAATCATTCTAATATGCTGATTTGCTGTTCAAGAAACATTTTATTATTATTATTATTATTATTATTATCAATTTTCAAACAGTTGAGTAAATTTTTTTCAGGATTCTTTGATGAATAGAAAAATCTAAAGGTCATCTTTTATTAAATAAAGTAAAGAAATTATACAAATTAATAATTTTATTTAGCAAGGATGCTTTAAATTGATCTTTAGTGATGACAAAGACATTTATAATGTTACAAAATATTTTTGTAAGAAATGCTGTTCTTCTGAACTTTTTATTCATCAAAGAAACCTGAACAAAATTATACTCAGCTGTTTTCAACATAATAATAACAATAAAACAAAAAATGCTAAAAATTCAGCTTTGAAATCAAAGGAATAACTCACATTTTAAAATATATTTAAATAGAAAACAGTTGTTTTAAATAGTAAAGAAGAGACTTCTTTAAAACACATTTAAAAAGTCAAGCACTTTTGACTGGTATATGCATTATAGTATATAGATTTAATTTTACCCTACAGTCTAATTTCTAAAATGTATTATTGATCCAGACAGCAAGATTCTTACTCTTCTGTATCACAAATGTAAACTCCATTCATTCAAAGATCAATGTCCTCATAAAATGAGCAAAACAATGGCAGGCATGTTGTCAAGCTGTTTTTTAGCATGTCTGGAGGGCAGTTTAAGAGTCTCAGATCGCTAAATTGTCCCAGCTGTCTTGACCATCTGCACTCCAAACAGCCAGCCACAAGCTTTTGTACTGTTGGCCATCTCCAAAAGCCAGTTTACAGCCCCACATGGACTAAATGACTTGAAACCCCCAACTTGACAAATGTGGCATAATGGATGAGACAGAGTGCAAGTAAAAACCTGCTGCCCCCTGCATCTTTTCAGCTAAAACACTAATCAATGCAATCAGGAACGACACTGGCCATAATTACCACGACAGAGTCAAGGAATGTTGAACAGTTTAGGATGCTGAAGATGCTGAGCAGTAGGTCTGGCTTACTGATGATTTTGCACAAATATCCGGTTTAATTGCCATAAGCTTTCATTTATGGTTTATGTAAGGCATCTTTAGAACACATGTAATCACAATTATAAGGTAAAAATTCTGATTTTTTTTTTTTACATCGTCACAATCAGAAATTTTTTCTCATGCATTCTGAGTTTACATTTGTTTGTTTCTGCCACAGAATAAAAAAAGGTAACTGCTGCTTTTTCTCACAATTCTGACTTTCTCGTAATTGTATTTCATAATACTAATAAACCAACTTTACCTCACATTTCTGAGTTTATATCTCACAATTCAAACTTTGTTTCTTGCAGTCCAGAGAAAATAAGTAAAAATTGCGAGATATAACTCAGAATTCAGATTTTAAGTTTACATCTTGCAAATAAGATTTTTTCTCTGTATTCTGAGTTTACGTCACAATTCTGTTTTTTGTTTGTTTTTGCCACATAATAAAAAATAAAAAGGTAACTACAACTTTTTTCTCACAATTTTCACTTTTTCTCACATTATAACTAATTAACTAACTTTATCTCACATTACTGAATGTATGTCACGATTTCAACTTTGTTTCTAAGAACGTAAGTCACAATTGCAAGGTATAAATATAATTATTATATAAATGCAGAATTCTGATTTTTTCCTCGTTTTAAATTCTAACTCTTTTTCACAATTCTGACTATTTCTCGCAACTGCGATTATCTCATAATACTAATTAACCAACTTTGTCTCACATTTCTAAAATATCTCACAATTCGAACTTTGTTTCTTGCAGTCCTAAGAAAATAAGTCACAATTACAAAATATAAACAGAATTGTGAGATATAAACTCAGAATTATTTTTTCCCTCACAATTCTGACTTTTTTCTAAGAATTTTACATCTTGCAAATATTTTTTTTCATCTGCATTCTGAGTTTACGTCGCATTTCTGTTTTTCTTTGTTTCCGCCACAAAATAAAACATAAAAAGATAACTGAAACTTTTTCTCACAATTCTGACTTTTTTCTCACAATTACAAATATCTCACAATTCTGAGAAAATAAGTCAGAACTGCGAGATATAAACAGAAATGTGAGACATAAACTCAGAATTCAGATTTTTTTCCCCCTCTTTTTTATCTCACATGACATTTCTGAGTTTATATCTCACATTTCGAACTTGGTTTCTGGCAGTCCTGAATAAATAAGTCAAAACTGCAAGATATAAACAGAAATGTGAGACATAAACTCAGAATTCAGATTTTTTTTTTCTTACAGTTTGGACTTTTTTTTTGTTTTTGTTTTTTTAAATTTTAATTTTGCAAATATGACTTTTTTCCTCTGCATTCTGAGTTTACATGTCACAGTTTTTTTTTTTTTTTTTTGCCACAGAATAAAAAAAGGTATCTGAAACTTTTTCTCACAATTCAGATTTTTTCCTCACAATTACGAATATCTCATAATACTAACTTTTTTTTTTTTTTTTTATCTCACATGACATTTATATCTTACAATTCAAACTTGGTTTCTTGCAGTCCTGAGAAAATAAGTCACAACTACAACATAAACTGAATTGTGAGATATAAACTCAAGAATTCAGATTTTTTTCTTACAATTTGGCTTTTTCTTACAATTTTAGGTTTACTTCTTGCAAATCTGACTTTTTTTCTGCATTCTTGAGTTTACGTGTCATTCTGTTTTTTGTTTCTGCCACAGAGTAAAAAAAAAATATACTAATGAACCAACTTTATCTGACATTTCGGAGTTTATATCTCACAATTCGAACTTTGTTTCTTGCTGTCCTGAGAAACTAAGTCACAACTGCAAGATATAAACAGAATTGTGAGATATTAACTCATTATACTAATTAAATTTTCTATCTCACATTTCTGAGTTAATATATAAACAGAGAATTGTGAGATGTAATCTTCAAATTAAAAAAAAAAAATCTAAATTATGAGATATAAACTCAGAATTCTGACAAAAATGTCATAATTACCTTTTTTATTTTTTATTCCATGGTGGAAATGGGCTTTAATATGAACATATATTTCAAGTGCCTCAAAACCTTGCAGGAAGTTCCTCAGTTCCCATTTCTGAAAGTTTTTTTTAATTACTTACAGTACATTACCAACTGATCACTTTTAAAGGTATATAAAAAATACTCCTAAAAGAAAATCCTAAAAAAAAAGAATGATTGAATTAGAGGTAATATATATATTGCACTATGAAATGCAACATAAGCCATTTGAAACTATGAAAGAAATTGTCAGAAAATAAATAAATATTAAATAACTAAAAATAAATATATGCATGTGTATGAAATGTTTTTAACAGCTGTCCATTTGCATTAATGTGAGATGGAATCCCATCATTTGTGTGTGAAAATGCAAAAGCAGAAAAATCCACTTGTCAGAGAAACTTTTATCATTACTAGGGGCACTTGAAGTTTGTTTGCATTTTGTTTTTCAGTACTCTTAACAACTTCAGAAGTCAGATCACAGGAGCCTGTGATCAAAGCAGCTTTCGGTTAGTTCAGGAAACACAGGAGCTATACCCCATGCTTTGATATTCTACATCAATATTTCAATTCAACAATCGCTTGACATGCGCCTGCACTCCCTGAGACGAAAGACGAAAGGAAAGAGTGAAACGGAGGGGGTACTGGAACTGTATATAAAAGCGAGAGTGAAGACTTTACAGCAAGGAACAACTCCCTTCCTCAGCACCGATCTGCCTCGTCTGTCATTTAAATACACGCTGACTGCTTAATCCCACAGCAACAATGGATGCTAAAGCAGAGCAATACGGCTCTTTGACCCACACAAAGTCACGTGACAAACCCTGAAAGTTCCCATCTGAAAGAAATTTGCTCAGTGTTCAAGCTTTGAAGAATACCTCAGCACTTTGAACTCTCACATATTGAAAAGACATCCTGTTTGAAGACCAGACGTTCAACCTCAAGCACTCAGTTTCATTGAAAGACAGACGATTTGATACAGACTACTGTTCAAAAGTCTGGGTTCAGTAAGATTTTTTTTTTTTTTAAATAAATTAATACTTTTATTCAGCAAAGATGCATTAAATTGATCAAAAGACATGTTACAAAAGATTTCGATTTCAAATAAACGCTGCTCTTTTGGACTTTCTTTTCATTAACCAATCCTAAAACAAATATGGTTTTAAACAACTGTTTTAAAAATGAATGAAAATAAATGTTTCTTGAGCTTCAAATCGGCATATTAAAATGATTTCTGAAGGATCATGTGACTGAAAGACTGAAGTAATGGCTGCTGAAAATTCAGTTTTGGCATCACAGGAATACATTACATTTTAAAATACATTCAAATAGAGAACAGTTGTTATAAATTGTAATAATATTACACAATATTACAGTTTTACTGTAGTTTTGGTGCAACAAATGCAGCTTCGGAGAGCATAAGAGACATTACAAAAACGGACTGATCTGAAACTTTTGAACATAGTGAAGTTTGTTTGCTTTTTACAATGAGAAAAAGCTTCAAAAGAAACCATTAATGAAAATGCTTCTATTTTGCATTCCTATACATTCTTCTCAATAAAAACAACATTATTAGAATAATAATTTGAGCCAAAAATGTACTTGTATTTCAAAATGTCGTTGTATTCGATATGTCTTATTCAGTTTATTTATATCTTTAAATTTGATTCTAAATCCATTTTTTTTTTCAATATGGATTTTGGGCCCACAATACTTTTATTACTCTTAATTACTTTAATCTGACACTAAAATGCACTGAACTGAAACACAGCAGATGTTGGTGTGTGCAAATAATGCATCTGAAATTTAAAACGAATGATTACTAATTTACAGTGCAAGGGCGACATTGTTTATTTATAGATCATGTTCTTTAAACCCCTTAAAGACTAAATTCTAATTTCCCCAAATAGCTGTCAGTCTATGGCAACATAATATAAATAATATACAAGCCCGGTTGAAAACAAAAGGAAAGAACAGGCGGATTATCAATCAAATACGGCTCATAACACGCAAACACACACTGAAAACAAAAGAAAATAAATAGTCAGAACACCTGACGATGTTAATGTGGGTATTGTGCCGCACATGGACCCCAGCCAATTTCCTTAGAAGCACAGAATTACAGTGAGACATGTGAGTGGTATGTCAGGCTTTGATGACTGTGTTCTAATTACACGTATGATTTCTGTACCTCCATTTGATTACATGGCAGAACGCTTTACTCTGTGGAAATCATGGAATTCTGGTAGGATGTTATAACTTCGCAATACATTATATTCCGGCTAAATCACTTTTGTTTAGTTAGAAACATTTCTGAGAAACTTGATTAGGAGACGAAGTGAAAAACAACCTATCATGTTTAACCACCAATTAAAACCAATCTTAACAGGACAGGTGCAAAACGTTATGTTTGCTTAGAGGGGTTTAACCTTCCTATCCCAATCTATGCAGATCACAACTGTTCTTACATTCCAAGCAAAGCTGATTAAAATGGATATGATGTTTGCTTCAGACAGTGGTGACATTCATATGAAGGGGCAAAAGTGAGTGATGACTTCATTGTTTTTTTTTTTAACTTATTGTTTTTTTTTCTTTAAACTTATCAAATGCAGTTGTTTCTACAGGCCTACCCCCAGACCGTAGATGTGTGCACACCCAACAGACCTACCTAAAATGCATTCATTTAACATGCTAACTACTCATTTGTAAATTTTAATGTTCTGTTATACGTTGTTATTCTTCTCATTATTTCCCTACAGTGGCTAATGAACCGGAAGTCTTGACCATAAGGCTTACTTCCGTGTTAAAGAAAAAGGTGGTTAAAGTGCTTGAAATGCATTAGCTTGCCATGGTAAGGAAACATTATCCTGATAATTCATGCTGTTTTGTTTTTCCACGGAACAGACACACCATTAATGAATGAATAAATAAATACACACATAAGTAAATACATAATAAATACATAATACATCCCCCTCGGACCACATTCCTGGTTGCGTTCGCAGTGACAGCAGGAACTCAGAAGTGGCCGACATTTACAAACAAATAATTCATTTTGTAACTTTTATATGGAAGCTTGTTTCTGCCATGGAATAAAGAAAAAAAAAATGTGTTAACAACTTATTTTGCCCTGCATACAATTGTGATTTTTTTAATCTAACAATTCTGAGTTTATAGCGCACAATTCTGTCTTTTTTTCTGAATTGTAAGATAAACATAGCAATTCTGAGGAAGAACTTCAAGAAAAAAGTCTAAATTCTCAGTTGCTGTCCCCTCAAAATAACTCAACACACAGCCATTAATGTCTAAACCGCAGTAAAAATGTCCAAATTGGGACCAAAGTGTCAATAATTTGTGTGGCCACCATTATTTTTCCTGCACTGCCTTAACCCTCTTGGGCATGGAGTTCACCAGAGCTTCACAGGTTGCCACTGGAGTTCTCTTCCACTCCTCAATGACGACATCACAGAGCTGGTGGATGTAAGAGACCTCCTCCACCTTCTGTCTGAGGATGCCCCACAGATGCTCAGCAGGGTTTAGGTCTGGTGACATGCTTGGTCAGTCCATCACCTTTACCCTCAGCTTCTTTAGCAAGGCAGTGGCTGTCTTGGAGGTGTGTTTGGGGTCGTTATCATGTTGGAATACTGCCCTGCAGCCCAGTCTCCGAAGGGAGGGATTCATGCTCTGTTTCAGTATGTCACAGTACATGTTGGCATTCATGGTTCCCTCAATGAACTGTAGCTCCCCAGTGCCAGCAGCACTTATGCAGCCCCAGACCATGACACTCCCACCAACATGATTGACTGTAGGCAAGATACACTTGTCTTTGTACTCCTCACCTGGTTGCCGCCACACACGCTTGACACCATCTGAACCAAAGTTTATCTTGGTCTCATCAGACCACAGGACATGGTTCCAGTAATCCATGTCCTTAGTCTGCTTGTCTTCAGCAAACTGTTTGTGGGCTTTCTTGCGCATCATCTTTAGAAGAGGCTTCCTTCTAGGACAACAGCCATGCAGATCATTTTGATGCAGTGTGCAGCATATAGTCTGAGCACTGACAGGCTGACCCCCACCCCTCCAACCTCTGCAGCAATGCTGGCAGCACTCATATGTCTATTTTCCAAATACAACCTCTGGATATGACGCTAAGCACGTGCACTCAACTTTTTTGGTCTACCATGGCGAGGCCTGTTCTGAGAGGAACCTGTCCTGTTAAACCACTGTATGGTCTTGGCCACCATGCTGCAGCTCAGTTTCAGGGTCTTTATGTAGAGCAACACATTTTTTTTAGATCCTCAGAGAGTTCTTTGCCATGAGGTACCATGTTGAACTTCCAGTGACCAGTATGAGAGAGTGAGAGCAATAACACCAAATTTAACACACCTGCTCCCTATTCACAGCTGAGACCTTGTAACAGTAACGAGTCACATGACATCTGGGAGAGAAAATGGCTAATTGGGCCCAATTTGGACATTTTTACTTAGGGGCATACTCACTTTTGTGGCCAGCAGTTTAGACAATAATGGCTGTGTGTTATTTTGAGGGGACAGTAAATTTACCCTGTTATACAAGCTGTACAAGCTTACATTCTGGCATGGGATAAAGGGGGAAAAATGAATTAACTTTTTCCCCTCATACAGTTGTAACTTTTTTTTATCTAACTATTCTGAGTCTATAGCTCACAATTCTGTCTTTTTTCTGAATTGTGAGATAAACATGAAATTCTGAGGAAAAAAGTCAGAAATGTAAGATTTACTCACAATTGCACGAAAAAATTTGGAAATGTATATAAACTCAGAATTACAAGAAATAATCCAACATTTTCAGTTTATATCTCACAATTCTGAGTTTTTTTCCTCAGAATTGCAAAATAAAATGAAATGTGAGATGAAGTCAAATAACAAGTCAATTTTATCCCATAACCATACCTTCATGTCATTCCAAAACTTGTATGACTTTCTTTTGCATAATGGAAGTCAATTGAACCCAAAACGGTTTGGTTGCCAGGCTTCTTTTGTGACATGAGGGTGAGTAAATGATGACAGAATTATTTATTTTTTAGGTAGACTGTCACTTTATTTCAGGGGTGTCCAAACTTGGTCTTGGAGGGCCACGGTGTCCTGCAGAGTTTAATTAAACACTAATTAAACACACCTGAACCAGCTAAATAACCAAGCTCTTACTAGACAAACAAACGTCCAGTCAGGTGTGTTGAGACAAGTTGGAGCTAAACTCTGAAGGTCACAGGCTTTATTCTAATTTTATGAAAAGATATATGTAAAGAAACATCAGCCTTTGGATTTTGAATGACATGAGGGTGAGTAAATAATGACAGAACTTTACTTTTAAGTCTCCTTATTTAGACCCCTCTTTGCCCCTCCTCCACCCTGTATCTCAGGCCATATGCGGCCTACTCATCCAATGCATTAGTGATGAGCTGGTGGCAGAGTCCCTGACACGAGCAGCAGCTCTCTGCTCACAGATGTAGATTTATTTGTGTTTGCACACCTCCATCAGCAGCTGTTTGGCCCCCACGGTTAGCACAGCCCCCGTAATGCACGGAAAGATGTCATCCGGCAGCGGGCCATGCCAGGCATCGGCGGCGTGCTGTTGTGTGCTGCTTAACCAGGGGCGCTTTGAAGATGCCACCTTTTGACAGAGAGGTGCTTTTATCTAATCCTCATGCCGTAATTTGCACCCCCGTACCTTTAATTTATGACTACAGATCAAATACCTGCCTTTGGAAAATGAGAAACTTAAGTGTTTTTTTTTTCTTTTTTCCTTCTTTTCTCGATGCAAAAAGAATTCCTAATGTTGCAGGTTGAAGGGGGTGCACATTATGATGGAGAAGAACGCTGGATCAACGCTCCTTTGATCTATGGTTTAATTGAGCGTGCAGACAATAATAAGACCAAAACTACTGTGATGGATCAATGACAAATTCATTCCTAATACAAATATATAATGTTAACTTGCACCATGTACTAAGGAAGGATGGGCATTTTCAAATACAATAAGGTTCCCACACCTTTAGTTCAATAATTTTCCAGTCGTTTGTTATAGTATTTGCTTTGTATTTCTGGCTGATTCAATCTTTTAGACCTGAGTATATCAATAAAATCACACACATAGAAATATAAATTTGCATGATTTTCCATTATTGTTTTATATTAGATTTGATATATTTTTCATCCTTATATATACACTACCAGTGAAAAGTTTTTGAACAGTAGGATTTTTTGTTTTGTTTTTAAAGAAGCCTCTTCTGCTCACTAAGCCTGCATTTATTTAATCCAAAGTACAGAAAAAACAGTACAATATTGAAATATATTGACATTTTACTATTTAAAATAACTGTTTTCCATTTGACTATATTTTAAAATGTAATTTATTCCTGTGATCAAAGCTAAATTTTTCAGCATCATTACTCCAGTCTTCAGTGTTAGATGATCCTTCAAAAAACATTCTAATCTGCTGATTTGCTGTTCAAGAAACATTTTTCATTATTATGTGTATTTTTTTTTAGCAGCAAATAAGAATATTAGAATGATTTGAAAGATCATGTGACTGAAGTACTTATGCTAAAAATTCAGCTTTGAAATCACAGGAATAAATTAAATTTTAAAATATATTCAAATAGAAAAGTTATTTAAAATAGTAAAAATATTTTTTAAATGTACTGTTTTGCTATACTTTGAATCAAATAAATGTAGGCTTGGTGAGCAGAAGAGACTTCTTAAAAAAACATTACAAATCTTACTGTTCAAAAACCTTGCACTGGTAGTGTATACAATATTAGGGGATTTTTAACATTTTAATTTAATAATAATAATTATATATATATATATATATATATATATATATATATACACACACACACACACACCTTACAAATGACACACTTCTGAGTCACTACGGGAATGATGAGACATTCGTGAGAAAGTCCTTTCAGGACGTCTCGGTCTACTGTACGTTACGTCTATTGACTTCCCGTCATTGAGTTCACTTCACCCGCTGACGACAAGCAGGCACGTCAGAGACAGTTTTACTCCTTGTCTTCTAAGATCTTTTCTTCCTCTTTCTCCACAACAGAACAGACGGCTCTAGTTTGCAAAACAAATGAACAAACAGATAACAGGAATGGAGTGATGAAAGAGTAAACAACAAGCTCGATGCCCCACAACCATAATACACTCTAAGTAGGTTATCCGCCATAACCCAATTTGATTGTAGCGTAGCTATCTGATTGACAAACTCCAACTGTCCACTAAATCCAGGTAAGTCGAAATAAATTGAAAAAAAGATAAATAAATAAGCCAACGCTCTCCTTTCACCGGCTACAGTATACCCCAAACACTTCATTATGAAGAAAGATGATATTTAGTCAATCTATTGATGTTGCCTAACTAATTGTAAAGCAGGGACTCAAAGCAGATGCTGCATTTCAAAGCACTTGTGAGCAACTAGACAGGTTATGATTTATGCTAAGATGCGTGGCTTCAAAGCGCCGAATGAGGCTTCTAAACAAATTGAACAAGTCAAGCACTATTCACCCAGGACTGAGAGAGTGCCGAGCGCATGCAGATCAGAGGAGAGCGCCTGCCGCTTGTAATATCCCTCAATGGAAGCACAGGTCCGCTGGGAAGAGCCAGCAGATAGCGGTTAACACTGGGCTGTGTGCTCGGGCATGGGAATTCTGTGCCAACGCTGCTGCAACACCTGTGCCGACGATCCAAGCCCCACTCATGTCAGGGGCATGATCAGGCAGTCGGGAGTGGGGGGGCTGGCAGACCCTCCCTGGGGACTTGACACCTTTTCTGCGCGGCACCGTTATTTAGGTGCGAACAGAGAGAAACACACGGTCTGTGTCAACAATCTGATGCAATATCAGTAAACATTTATAATTATTTATGAAGCGCCGGCTTACTGTACAGTGATAGCTGTTTAAAAAAAGCTTGTCCTCGGGATATTGCAGCTTGTGAGCAGTGTTGGGGGGTAACGCATTACAAGTAACGCAAGTTACATAATCAGGTTACTTTTTTCAAGTAACTAGTAAAGTAAGCATTACTTTTACATTTAAAATAAGATATCGGAGTTAGTAAGTTAGTAATGCAAGTCATTTGTTTTCCCATTTATTCACTAATCCCTGTCCCATGTTGGAGTGAAGTGTAGAGGCACTTGCTTCAGCCTGAGGATTTATTTAACTTTTGGAGCTTTAACAGTTGCCAAAAATATAACTTGAGTTTTTTTGTGTGTGTTTTTTCAGCCCAGGTGACAAAAAATAACTCAAATGTGATGTAATGCATTACTTTACATAAAAAGTAACTAACTCAATTAGTTACTTTTTTATGAAGTAAAGTAATATTGTAATGCATTAATTTTAGTGGTGTGTTCACACTTGCAGTGTTTGTTTGGTGCATTTGGTCTGTACCAAATAGGAAAATGATACATTTGGTCCTGGTCTGCTTAGCTTTCACACTGGCATTTTAGGCAGCAAACCTAAAGGCTTAGTGATACATTCACAACCTGATTGGTCTGGTTGAATGATGTATATTTGTGACGGAACTTACCGAACAACCCAAACAAAAGGTGTTACTGACTTAAAGCGGCACTGACCAGTCACTATATGACATCAAAGTATCCATTCACCAATTGATCTGCTCGAATACACCTAATGCTGTCTGCTGGACTAAGCACGCTCATTGTTGCATGTACATATAGTTTTATTTTCACCACCTGTGAACTCACGAAGAGCTCATAAAAGACACTTTACCTCCTGTTGTTCCATGTTTCGCCTTTGCTCATTTTGTTTTGGATACACCACTTGTTTCCTTTCTGAAATCATGTTGCATCGCATCTTGTCATCACTTCCTGTTTTTGGTTAGTTTAGAAGTATATGGTCCTTGTTGTGTTCATATTTCATTTGAACCGAATGCCAACAGGTTTTGACAGAGTTGGAGGATGCAGGGTTGTCTGCGCAGACCCCCAACGGAAAAAAATAATGTATTGGGATACAAGTGTGATAGGAATTTCCAAAAATGAAAACAGTAATCAATTGATATTTTTCTTTTGTAGAACACAAAAGAACATCTTCAAAATGAAAGTCAGTGAGGTCAGTTGCTGTTTTGGACCCTATTGACTTTCACTGTAATGGACAAAAACAGTTCTTGTATTAGTATCTTTCAAAATATCTTTCAGGAGGGTGAGTGAATGATAACAGAATTTTCAGTTTGGGGTGAACTATCTCTCAATTAATGTACACTCTGAAAAATGAAGGAAGGTTATTTATTCAGAAACATTATTTCTGAATGTTCTCTGAACATTCTGTTACTGTTATTGGAAGAGTTTGTTCATAATTTTGAAGGAACCTTGCCAGAACAGAATATTCTCAGAATTTGTTCTTCATGGAACCAGAAATTCTAATAAAGAATTTTTATTTTTATAAGTGCATCCACCTTTTTCTTCCTGTATGAGCAGGCATGGCCATTTGTAAATTGTCTGGGTCTGGCTTCCGATCTGTTTTTAGCTGTACAAAACAGCTTGTTTTGCTACTTGAATTTGCAAATTGGCATGTTTTACCATATTACTTTAATGTATTATCTTAATTATGAACACACTGGTTTGTAGTGCAAACAGTTTTACTGTTTACTGCATGTTTTATTTTACTCCTTATTTCTCTTTAGCGGCTAATGAACTGGAAGTCTCACTTATTCCACTTTAAAGAAAAAGGTGGATAGCCAGAGGAAATAAAAAAGTTTTCATTCCCACAGTAAATTCTGTTTTTAATATATTAAATATAAAATATTATATACTTATTCTAGATATCTGCAATGATATTTTTTTAGTCAAACATGTAATGTGACAGGTTCATGCATCTCTCTAGCTCATTTTTCCCCCCTTTTCCTTTCTCCCATTTGATGCAACCTAAATTGGTGCTGAAGAAACAAATTGCTAAATTTTTAATTAACTTCATAACATCTGCACTTCAGCTTTGAGAGAGCAGGGAGATTTCCTTTTAACCTATTCCAGCACATTTGCACACCAAGGTAAATCTTGATGCTGGCACTTTTACAGAGAGGAAGAAAAAAAAAAATTAAAAATGGAAATGAACTCGTACTTGTGTGTGTAGATCAAAGACACAGAATTATTCAACTTTTTGCCATTGCTTGATCTTCAAAAATAAAAGAAGTGAAAGTGGGGAAACGCAGAGATGGATAGATCCGTCTAGGTTGGGTGCCGTCTGCTTATTTATCATACTGCTTTTACTCTCCTTCACACATTTGTTGTAAATATGTATCCTGTTGCTTTTTTATATCAAAGTAGGTAATCCACATGGCAGAGAAGATAATATTTTCACATCAAAACAAATCTGCATCCCTGTTCTTGTGGGGTTGTCATTTATGTTAAATTAAGCATTAAAATGATAGTAAATTAGCTCAGATAGACCAGTCTTGTTCATTTTCAGTATATGAAAATATACAGAAGAATATTTACTGATACAATGTTGCTGGTTAAATGCAAATATTGAGCTATTTTGTTATTAATGTTGTCATTTAAATGTATTTGCAGTGTGTATTTAAAAATATATATATATATATATATATTGAATTGACTGTATTTAATCTGTATTTACCAAGATTTTGTTTCTTTTTTGATAGGAAAAAAAAAACAATCCTCAGAGGACACAAGATTCATCTGTCTGTATTGCAAGTTGTGGTCCAGCAGAGAGCAGTGCTGAGTCAATGCTGAACCAGTGAGTCTACACAGTATGTGTTTCACACAGGCCTGTTCGTATTCATAATCAGTCTAACATCATAAGCAGAAAAAAATTTGTTCTGCACAGACTTCACAAGACAGAACTCTGTAGAATAACAGATACACTATATATTTGCCAAAAACACAAATGTAGAATGAATAAGCATGGCTGAAATGTGAGTGGTCTGGCGACCATCCCCCTCTGCACACCTGCACTGATGTGTATGATAGTCTAGAACAGCACAGCTTCTTCAACAACTCTCTCTTTGATGAGAAACACAATGCCAGCTCTGTATGGCAGCCGTCACCTGTCTACCTGTGGGAAACTAGGGCACTAAGGGGATGCCTCTGACCCAAACAGCAGGGCAATATACAGGGATGATGCCTGCTGGGCCTGCAGAGTGGGTTGTGATTGAAAAACCTAATTCACACCTAATAAAGTATGAGGTTGTCTTGTATCAGCCTTGCCACTAGGGGACAGTCTTTAAATGATTACATCTTACATGATATAAATAATAATATTACATGATAGTCTTTAGTCAATTGGTAATTAATAATAATTATATGTACACCATTCAAACGTTTGGGGTCAGTAATCTTTTTTCAATTAATATTTTTATTCAGCATGGATCCATCAAAGATTTTATATTTCACGTGCTTTTAAATAAATGCTGTTGTTTTAAATGTTTTATTCATCAAAGAATCCTGAAAAATAAAAATTTTTAAAATAATTTTAGTTAAGCACAAATAAGCATATTAGACAGATTTCTGAAGGAAATGTGACACTGAAGACTGGTTGCTAAAAATTTTTGCTTTGCCATCAGAGGAATAAATTACATTTAAAAACAATATTTAAAACTTTAATAATATTTCACAGTATTACTGTATTTTTTGCTTTTGGTGAGCACAAGAGACTTCTAACAAAAACATAAACAAAAACACAAAATCTACCGCACAAACTTTTGAATGGTAGTGTGTATTATTACATTTTATTATACTAAACTATTATTCTGTAACCTATTTTCCACTAAGTTCAGCACATACAAAGTAGTTTGTAGCTGTACTGCTAATCTCTGCTAAGAGCTCTGATAAGACAGGGTTGCATATTTGCATAAATTATAAAATATTTCAACTTTAACCCCTTAATTGTCACCTGTACCCTCAGTGGGATGCCTACATTTGCTTCATCATTTTACAAAAAAAATTCTAATTTAATCAAGACAAACTATATATTGTTTACAAAGGTCTAAGACTCCTAAATAGATATTTTACAATTTTTTTGTGTTACAAATTATGTAGGAAAAGTAATAGATTAATTTATGACAAGAGCGCACCTCAGAAATCTACTTCATAACAGGAGTCATAAAACCTTTGTCACAAAAAGACTTTCTTCGTTGCCTTTTTCCCTATCACGCTTTAGAAATTATAATAAATAATATTTTAATCTCAAAATTCATCCTTTGAAAACCAAAATAACCAAATTAAAATCAGATATTGCATTACCATGGAAAATGTACATCAAAATCATATTACAAAATTCGTTCATGAATTATAAAAAACTATGTTTGAATACTGCATTTGTCATGTCTAGGTTAAAAAATGGGAGAGACGGTTAAAGGTTTAAAAGCCTAAAATTGAGCTGGTTTAAGAGTTAAAGTTAATAAAACATTCATTATAAAGTATAGTGGAATAGTAGAAGCCTGTTTCTTCCACTGAATAAAAAATAAAAAAAGCTTATTGTGATCTTTTCTATCAGCATACACTGATACTGACTTTTTTCACAAAATTGCGTGATGATTTAAACTCACAATTGTATATTACAAAGTCAGAATTGCGAGATATAAACGTACAATTCTGACTATTTTTTGTCTCACAAATGCAAGTTTATATCTTTTTTTTCCTTGCAATTGCAAAAGTTATAAAGTCAGAATTGCAACACATAAACTCAATTCTGAGAAATTAAGTAAGAATTGTGTGATATAAACAAGTGATGCATGATTTTTTTTTTTTTGCTGATTTTTGCCGATATCTGATATGCCGATATTTTTCAACTCATTTTGGTGATACAGATATATTTCCTTTTGTTTCCTGTGCAGAAATCATAAGCAAATTATTTGACATTTTTGTTAATTTTTAACAAGAACTTTTTTGTTAGAATTAATTAAACAATAATGAAGTTATTTTATAATGGCAGTACACTGAAGCTTTGAAAAAAAGAAGAAAAAAAAAAAAACTAAATAAACCATATATCAATCGCTGCATTTATTTATTTATTTATTTTTCAGAAAAATGCAATAGTAACCTTAACATTTTATTTTAAGACTTTAAGACTTAACATTTGTAGGTCTAAAGCAAAAGAAAAAAAAAATCTTTTAGAGCTCATAATGTGTTTAAAAACATATTACACATGAATTAATAAATCAGTATATATAAAATTAATGTTTGCATTTTTTTATTCATGTAAGCTATAGCTTCTCAACTTTTAGAAAAAAATATTAATTATGACATCAGTTATTGCTTTATTTAATCAGAAACAGTCTAAATGTTATTTGTGTGTTTTACTTTAATACTATTAGAAGTAGGCCAACAGCGCCCCCTACGGCATTAAAACTCCTTACCGAACGGGCATTAGTACCTGGAGTAGGCTGCCGCTGCCGCCACTACACGCGCTATTACGGTTTACTCTTTCACACACCAAACGTGTCATTCTGTTCCTGCGTTTTCAGATTAAATGCAGCAATCCAAAACCGTGAATATAATAATGATTTAGGCAAAACTTTGCTTCAAGAATGAGCCACACTACTGACGTGATCAAATCGCCAGCACACCCTGAGCACATTCTAATTATTCATCTCATAATTTTTCCGATACTGGTCCAGTAATATTGTGCATCCCTAATATAAACTCACAACTGCGAGAGATCTTTTTCTCGCAGTTCTGACTTTTCTGACTTTTGAGTTTATATCTTAATTCTGACTATATAACTCGCAATTGTGTGTTATAAAGCTAGAATTGTGAGGATAATTCTAAGAAAAAAAATGTAGAACTTGCAGTTGCAAGTTTATATCATGCAATTCTGACTTTATTTCTCAGAATTGCAAGTTTATATCTCACAATTCTGAGGAAAACAGTCAGAATTGCAAGATGTAAACTCGCAATTGTGAGAAAAAAGTCTGAATTGTGAGATAAAAAAATAAAATTCGCAATTAAAGAAATAGAGAATATAGAAAAACAGAACAGAATTTCTGTGTGCAATACAAATTTATGAAATAAGCAATTATTGTGAAAATAATTTTAGGTGAACGTGGATCATATCTTAGAAAAGCAACAAGGTAGATTTATCAGCCTTTCACATAGCAGTCACCTATGATTAATATTTCACCTACATAAACCCTTCACTATTATAAAACTTTTTTATTTTATAATAAGTAGTTAGCTATTAGTTAAAATTGCTGATGTTTGTTTTCATTGATAATATTTCTGTTTCATTCACCTCTTTTTAATCAACCATCGCCGTGCTTAAAAAAAAAGCCCCGTAACCTCAGCAAAGCGGAAGGGGTGAGTCTCCAGGCACTTGGCTTTGTCTGCCTTTTGGCTCGGGCCATCAGATAACAGTCTGGACAATGGCCCTCCATTCTGTGGCACAGGTCTTAAATGACCAGGAAGTGGCCATGAGCGGTCCCGTTGGTCGGATCCCATGGGTCCGCTCAGCCCTGACGGGGCCTGGATCAGAATGAATGGCAGGAGAGCATGTGGGAGGAAATAAGAGGCCGGTGGCCACCCAGCTGGAGCCATGTCTGCCCTTTGATGCTGAAAACAGAGGGGTGAAGGTGAAGGGTGGGTGCAGGGAGAGCAAGAAGGACACTTCCCTGTTACTGAGTCTCACTCAGCATCTCACATATTTCGGTCTACTCCTAGAGAACACAGACAGTTACAAATATGTTAAGTCATAAAAGCTATGTGAGAAACTTCATATACACTTAAAAGTATTCATTTTACCCATCATTTCAAGCAGGATGGCAGTTTAGTAGACTTCCTCCATCCAATCTCAGCATTTTTACTCATCCTTGTTCTTACTGACTACAAAAAGCATTGCTATAACAATATGTCATGTTTTGAATCTGCACTCAAACATTTTAGCTCTTGGAATATCAAGGCTCTCACACATTTTCTGCCATATTTATCTGATGTATGATTATAGCATATCACAAAAACAGCAGAAATATTAATTCAAATTAAATAACATTTTAATTCAAATTAATAGAATATTAAGTTTAATAATTTGAATATTATTCATATAAATAGTATTTTATTTTTGATTTAGTCGAAATCATAAAACAATTTAGATTCTAAACCAAACATTAAAATTATATTTTTCAATTTGAATATCATTCATATAAAATTTTTAGAACTGCATATTTATTTATAAATGTCAAATTAAAGAGCTGAAAAAATCTATGTTCCATTTTCAGCCCTCAATGGACCCAAACCTTTTGTTTTAATAATCACTTATTTTGTGGCTAATTCTATGCATAGCTGAAATAATATTTACAAATAATATTCTAGAGTTTGTATGACAATTTTAGATTTCTGCATTATTTATTTGTGAAATTTTAATTCTATAATAATGATTTGAAATATTTATACAGTATATAATTTTTTTTATACATTTAGTGTACAGAACAAAGCATGTATTATATTTTTGTGCAAATGTTGCTCATAGATGTACACATAAAATTAATATAATGCAAAAATATACATCTATTTTTAAATAAATAAATCTAAATTTTAAATTACATATAAAAATAATATTCTGTAATTGTTAAAAATTGTCATTGTTTTATATATATATATATATATATATATAAATTATATTTATCTTAATATTAAATGTGTTATTTTATAAATATTATAATTTTTGAAAACTTAAACTTGTAAATTATATATAAATTTGTGCCAGACATATGATTAATCCTGGGTGATGAAAAGACCCCAAATGACTCTATGTATGAGTGTGAACAAGACAAGTACTGTAAAGTACCTCCATTACAGCCTCTCTTGCAAAACTGACCACGTCAGTGTTTCATTCTCAGAAGATGCGTTTGATAATTAAAACTGTGTATCTAAGCAATACTGTAAGAACTCACTGTCTTATTATCGTTAATCATTCTTTAAACCAAAACCATTACTAGTTAACCATAAACATAGCATTGACCATCTCAATGACTTTTGGTATACACAATCAAACCAGCCTGACAGAGTGGCCAAGAAATCTCTGATGTCAGCTCTCTTTAAGAGCCAAGAGTCCTTCAGGATCTCTGGACTCTTTACTTAAGATGAGTGTGTGTGTGTAAGAGAAAGAGAGAGAGAGAGATAGCTGACCTGGGTCCACCCAAGACCGCACTCTGGCACCAAATATTTGTTATCAGTCTCCACTGAGATCCTCAGGGGTCATATAAAGAAGGAATATAGAATGTGAGGGCCACATGGGTGGAGAACACAAGTGATGGAGCTGCAAACAATGCAAAGAAAATTTCACAATGTAGTTCAAGGTTGTGTCCCAACAGGGCATTAGAGCAGCACAATTGTAAAAGTAATGGCCAGGATTAGTAATTCCCTATAGTATCAATCCAATGCTACACAAAGACATTTAAAGTCATCTACTTACCATTAATGTTGAGAATATTGTGTATGTATTAAGTCTATCAAATCTATAAATAGAAGTGTGAGATTAGAGGTCAAGGTGTGTTTGCTAAGGTTTACCCTCCTTAGGGAACAGAAGGTCACCGCATGTCCTTCCACTCCCCTTCCTCTCCGGCTGCTGCTCAGACGCCGGTCACACTCCTGTTTTTCCAATGACAAGACAAGTTACCAATTTAAACTTTGTAAGCATTTTGTTGGCCTGCATTTTCTGAGTCAGCACTCAATGACCCTAAACCTTCTGTTGTTGTAATCAGTTATTTTCTGGCTGATTCTGTGCAGAGCTGGGATAATATTTAGGAATAATATGATATAAATTGTATAATTTTTGTGTAATTATTTTCAGATTAAAACTAATATAGAAAAAAATCTCAGTTACGTAATACAGAAAAGTAAAAATTTATTGAAGAAATTTATTTTGGAAAAATAAAAATTAATTATTAAAATTAGAATAAAAATAGAATTAATTAGATAAAATTGTACTATTATTTTAAAATGATAAAATAAATTTTGCATTTAGGTAGGAAAGACTTACCAAATAAATTACTGGGTTGTTCTTTTTCACATTTTCTGGGTTGCTCGATGCACCAGCAATTATAGCATTCAAATACAGATAAAGACAGATTTTCATGATATGTCACCTTTAAAGTGAATAAAACGTTAAAATAGGTCACAAAATTGTTACAATTATAAAATAAAATCATAAAATTTATTTATTTTTTGTGGAATAAGAGTTGTTAGTATAATATAGTACAATATATATATATATATATATATATATATATATATATATATATAATATTTTTATTATTATTTTTAAATAAAATAATTAGATTTATTTACAGACAGGTATATAAAATTAGATAAATATGTTAAATTTATTATTTTAAAATTATAAACTGAAATCATTTTATTTATGTATTTCTGGTGGAATAAGAGTTGTTGGTGTAATATTTCTGAATAATATTATAAAATATAAAAAATGTTATAAATTTTATATATACACACACACACACACACACACACACATATAATATATTTTTTTAGATTTTATGATTTTATATATATATATATATATATATATATAAAATTATAAAATATTTATGTGTGTGTTATTTTGGGATTTACATAGAATTATTATAATTAATACAGAATTATGATTTGTGGATAATAATTATGGATTATTATGGAATATCGAATTTATATTTAAAATAAATATAAATATTTTCGAATTAAAATTAATATAGAAACAAAATCACAATTTATTATTATTTTTTTTTTACGAAAGTATATATTTCAGGATGATGTATTCAAATGTATTTTTTTTATGAAACATGTATGCAGTATATTTAAAGATTGAAAGAAGTATATTTTCTAGCAATTCACTATATTATATGATTTTTAACAAAACCGTTTATGCAGTAAAATTTAGAAAAGAGCTACACAAAATAAAGTAAAATAAATACGCCATGATAAAAGGTAAAAGTGCATGTTACACAATGCAGCAATACATGCTGCAATAAAACCTATGGATGTGCCCAGTATTGCTAAAATGGTCATGCAGTTCAGCAATACGGAGAGACCACAATAGCTGAAGGAGCACAGGAGAACTAATCATTATTCATTATAAACCATAAAATGAATGTGGAGACATCCTCGTGATTGAACAGGAAGGGAGAGGTGGTCGGATGGCGACAGAAAGATAGGTTCAGCACCCGTCTTGTTGTCGAGGTCAGAGCAAAGGACATACCAGTGTGGGTCAGCTGAAGTAGCCCATAAAAAAGATAAGGAACAATAAGAGGAACTATAGCATTTTAACCAATTATTATGACACCCCTCCCAAAACAAGAACAGCATGATGAAGCAGACGACAATAGCCGAGGACCCCGACACACTCTCAGCGTGAGGGGGGCATGAAGGTTAACAAGATATTGTTCTAATGCAATTATTGCATATACAACTAGGGAAATTATACCACAGAATGATTTCTAGCCAAAGAAAACGGAGTTTGTCTCCCTTATGCAAGACTATCACATAACATGCTTTATTTTATGCAATACAAACTATGCAATGAGAAAACATATTCAGCTTTCTGTAACACCGCTAATTCCTTTCGCACTTTTCCTTTGGATTTGGTAAAAGGAATGCATTCAAATAATTTCACAAATGTGTTGCATGTTCAAATGCTTTCTTCGTTCAGCTATTTACACACACTTCTGGGCAGTCAGAGGGGAAATATGCCTGAGACCCAACACTTTATCAACTACCAGCTGCCTGTCAACTGACATCCAGATTAGACTGTAAACACACTCCAGTCAAAGTTAATCACTCATGTTTAGGGCTGTCATGATTCTTTGATTCAATTCGAGTGCCCGATTTAACTCAATTCAAGTAATCACTATCAAAATACCAGAAGTGGCGCATTCCACAGACGAGAATCCATGAAATGCATTATTAGACCGTTTCCCAAAGCTGCATGATATATTAAACTTATTTAAAAATCATAATAAAGCACAATGCCATTGTGAATTCATAAACGCTATGATTTAATTAAAGAAATATGCGTCATGCAGGTTTAATATGCGCTTGAATTGTTTACATGCTGCTCCACACAAACTGTTATTATTTACATGTGTGGAGCATATCAAACTCTATCTCTGCATATTGTTGTGAGTTTGGATTTATTATAACGTTCATCTGGGAACGCAACATGTGCCATTTCATCAGATTTGTGAGGTAAATCATTTATAAACCTAGGCAAACACAGGAGAATACATCGCGATTTCAAAATAAAAGCTCAAACCCTCATTCTGGGTTTACACGTTTTGATGTCCACATATTCAAGAAATCACAGTGGCTGCACAATTTCTGTCATCAAAAAATAGCCAAATATTAAAGATTAAGTGGACTTTTGAATGAAATGTTGTTTAGTTAATATTAAAGAACGATTAGATCAAACTGTAAAGTGTTAAAACAATCGCTAGGCCGTTGGCGCCCTCTGCAGTCATTTGTTATAATGCGTAATGTACCTTAGCTCTATTGTTTATAATACATTATGTGTTTTAACAGTTTAACAGTAACAATTTGATTACTCAATTAGCAAAATATTCATTAGTGACATTATTCATTATTCATTTTGTTTATATTGTCTGGTTTATCATAACCTGTCTTTTCTTGGAGTGCTTGAGCTTCGTCTTGCTTTCGAGACGGGGTTCAACGCTCCATATCCTCTTCCATTCAGCGCATTGTTCCTTTCACCGCTGATTAATATCTTGTTTAAACAGCCACCAGACGCAACACGCCATCGGCGTGTCCATAAATTCTCCTGAGCTGATGAACACAATAGCTGCATTCCATAACAACAACAAAAAACTCCACATATCAGAGCATATCTACAGAGACCTGTAGATTCTTGGAATATGTGATCAAAACAACCATATTTTTCACTTGTAATTAAAAATACACCCGAAATGGATATACTTCACATTTTGGATTATACCCAAAGGTGAAGACATTGTGAAGACATCCCCTCTGGTTGGCTTTTGCTTTGTCTTTAGCAATACAGCCAGAGTGACAAAAAAGAGCTTACGAAATTAATGTCTAATGCTGATATAAAATGTTTGTGTAATTTGGGAACAATCTGTTAAAAAATGAATGAGATAATTAGTCATAAAGTTCATGCACTTTAGCCATGTTTGCCTCAATCAGAGAAAGTGTTTATTTGAAACGATGGACTGACTATAAGGTTTTCAAAGTATATGACCCTGGACCACAAAACCATTCATATGGGTTCATTTTCTGAATGAATGAATGAATAAATAAATAAATAAATAAATACAATTTTCATTTATGTATGTTTGTTAGGATAGGACAATATTTGGCCGAGATACAACTACTTGAAAATCTGAAAGTGCATATATATATATATATATATATATATATATAAAGAGAGAGAGAGAGAGAGAGAGAAAATCGCCTTTAAATTTGTCCAAATTCTTAGGTTTTGATATATTTATGGTAGGAAAAAAAATATCTTATTGGAACATGATACTTAATATCCTAATGATTTTTGGCATAAAAGAAATCAACTTACCACTTTGTTTGTGGTCCAGGGTCACATATAAAATTGCATGATTTTTATATTAAAATATAATATTTTATAAATACTCCTAAGTCTAAATTATTTCTCTTATTCATATTGCTTTCTTTAAATTTCTGTTAGTTATCAGTCAAAAGCAATGTTATTTTAGTATCATTGTTTTTCATTTTTATATTTTCAGTTTTTATTTACATTTTAAAAGTTTTAGTGTATATACATATATATATATATAATGATTAATCGCAATTAATCGCATCCAAAATGTTTATGTTTACATACTATATGTGTTTACTCTGTATATTTATTATGTACATATAAATACAAACACATACACGTATATATTTAAAAAAAAATGTATATGTATATATATTTACACCTGTATACAATTTAGATTATAAATATACATATTTTAGATATAAATCTAAAATATTTGTCCTTAATTCATACATGCATGTGTGTGTATTTATATATACAAAATAAATATACACAGTACATAGACATATAGTATAGATATAAATATAAAAATATAGTATATATATATATATATATATATATATATATATTAAAATGTCTATATAGTTTTAGTTATTTTAGTACTTTTCTTTAAACTAAATAAAAATAAGTCTTTATTTATGTTTTTATATTTTACTTTAGTTCATGTTTATTTTATTTCTAGGTAATTTATAATTTATTACAAGATTTATTTTTTATGGGTTTAGTTTTCATAATAACCGTGCTATTTGATTAATATTTATATACTTACATATGTTTTTATATAGTTCAATTAGAAACCCTCCATCTTCCCCAGCTCCACCTGTATAGATCTGCTATGGGGTAATTCGTGTATGCTGTATATGGGGGTTATTCATATATGTAATTTGGCAGCAGCATTATTCTTACATGCAATAGTATTGGCAATAGCAAGTCTCTGTACTTTTTTACAATTACAATTTTTTTGCCATTTCTATTAATATTTTATTCATTTTTTTAAATATTTTATTCATTTTTAATTATTAGTCTTAGTTTTTTAGTTATTTTAACTACAAGTAAAAATAACCTCCTCAATAAAGAGTTTGCCATGTGATTGCAGCCTGTCCAGTCTGAGCCAGCACAGGTGCGTGGCATTCTGCACAAACCAACAAACAACATGGTCAGGAAGAGGTTCATTCTTGCATCCTAATCCTGGGCTATTACCAAAACAACTGTTCCATTTATATTGTATCACTCTTTGTTTTATGGGTTGGATATTTTGTGAGATTGCGATCTCAGGCACCCGTGACATTGTCTAGAGGTACAAACAGCAATGGTTTTGTTGGCTGAGCCAGCGCTGGAGTGATCTATACCACGTTCACACTAAATGGTAGAGGCTGCCCTATTTTTCATTGAATTTTATCAATGTAAGTTACTCCTCAGACAATAGAAAATACTTGACAATGGAAATGAAGTACATTCAGCTGGTTCATTCCAAATTGACACTCTGGGCTTCCCCTTAAAGGGATAGTTTACTCAAAAATGAAAATTCTGTCATCAATTACTCACCGTCATGTCGTTCCAAACCCATAAGACCTTCGTTCATCTTCTGAACACAAATTAAGATATTTTTGATGAAATCCGAGAGCTTTCTGACCCTCCATAAAGCAAGGGTCCTACCACGGACAAAGCACAGAAATGTAGCAAGGACGTTGTTGAATAAAGTCATTATTTTTGTTTTCTTTTCACACAAAAACTGTTCTTGTAGCTTCATAAAATTACAGCTTACTACCTGTCTGGGCCTTGAATGTGGTACTTGTGTTGCTGTCTATGTAGGGTCAGAAAGCTTTCAATTACATAAAAAATATCTTAATCTTTGTTCTGACAATGAACAAAGGACTTACGGGTTTGGAACAACATAAGGGTGAGTAATTAATGACAGAATTTTTGGGTGAACAATCCCTTTAACTACTACTCTGTTGTCTTAAAAGTGTATCTGTTAAAGGAATACTAACCGAGAGAAAAATAAGCTGAAAATGGACTCCCTAGATGTACCTAGATGTAGATGAGTTTGTTTCTTCATCAGAACAGATTTGGAGATCCTCTGCATTGAATGGGTGCCGTCAGAACGAGAGCTCAAACAGCTGATAAAAGCATCACAATAATCCACAAGTAATCCAAAAATCTTCAGTGTATTAATTAAAACCTTGTGAAGTTAAATAAGAAACAAATTCACCTCTAAGATGTTTAAATTTAAACCATAGCTTCTGGCCAGTCTTCTCACATTACAATCCACCAACATACTTGTTTAGAACTATTCTGAACTGTTTTCACAAAAACGGTGTTTGATCTGTGCATATTTCTCTCATGATTAAGACAAGATGACTTTTTCACTGAAGAAAGCAAGATTATGTTTAGAGAACTCATATTTTAGTGAGAAGCAACAGTTATGTAAAGCTGCATTTATTTATCACAAACGCACAGCTTTTCAATTCACAACTAATGAAATTAATTAATTGTTCTACTGAAGTCACACTTGTGGATTATTGTGATGTTTTTATCAGCTGTTTGAACTCTGACGGCACCCATTCCCTGCAGTGGATAAATTGGTGAGCAAGTGATGTAATACTAAATTTCAACAAAACTGTTCTTATGAAAAAACAAACTCACCTACATCTGAGATGGCCTGATGGTGCATACATTTTCAGCAAATGTTCATTTTTGGGTGAGCTATCCCTTTAAATATGCATGCTCACCAGAGTCATATTGCGGTTTGATCAGCGAGGCAAAGAAACATATATGATTACGCTTCACAAGGCAGCTTTGGTTCCTCAAAGCCCATGAAGACACTAAAGGCTAGGAGAAATCGACCCCCTTTCGGAAATGACCACCTCTAATAATCTGTAATAGTTGTGGTTTGAGGTTTCACCTTCACCCTGTAAACAATAGCACTTTGATCCTCATGCAGATGAGTCTGACAGAGCAATACATTGTACACTTTCTATACTCCATGACTCCTCATATTATAGCCATGAAGAAAGAGTCTGTTTGAAGAGTTAAGGCCATGATGGGAGGAGGAACTGAGAGCAGTTCTATGTGTTAAAGATGAGAGTGTTCATGTCATTGATTGTTTTGTAAAAAGCCTTTAGCAGTAGGACCTGGAAGACACAACACTGAGGTTTTCAAGTATGGAGCTTGTTTTATAAAAGTAGGATGTTTTTTTTTTTTGCAGTTGATCTTTGACTTTACCTTAAAAGAAAAAAAAAAGACACTGTTGTTCAATTGGCTCCAGTACTTGACAGGAAAATACAATTGTTCCCGATGTCAAATTCCAGCGACTCCTACTATAAATGAGGGGTTGGGCACTTGTTTGAAGCAGTTTAACTCTGAAGATTATTTACCTTGCTTTGCGAAGAACACTTTAAGGACGAGATGAGCGCATCAGTGGCCGTATATAGAAATATATACACTGAGGACCGCTTCAGACAGACGTATGGTACGGAAGACCGCTCTAGAGGGAGAGAGCGGCTCCGCGACAGACTGGCGCAGAGATGCAGCTGCTCTCAGGTGGACTGTCTTCACCTGCTCAAGAGGAGACTGCCCGTGTGCAGCTGGCTACCAAAATACAAGCTCAAGAAATGGCTTTTAGGAGATATCATAGCGGGACTGACTGTTGGAATAGTACACATTCCCCAAGGTAAAAAATAAACTTTATTTACTTAGTTGTTTTTAAGTTGTGGTAGGCTATAAAATAGTAAAGAGATAAAATAGTTCGAGTAGGAAAAAGTTGAAAAAGTTATTATATGAAAAAGTTAAAGTTATGAAAAATCAGGTTAAGATGATTCACGTGAACGTATTTATAACATAACATAAAATAGCATACATAACGATACAACGACTTTAATTAGAGAAACGTTTTAAATGGAAAAAAAATTAAACACTGTGTAGGCTATGTAAAACTGTTAGGCTACATTGTTACAAACTCCAAAAGTATAAACATTGGTTGTTTATACAAAATAACAAAGCTATATAATTATATCTAAAGTAAATTATATGCTTAAAAAAGTTTTTAATATATAATGAACGTTTGTAATAACATTTTTAATGAGAAACCTTTTTCACACCATGTTTTTTTTTAATAAAGTCTTAACCGTCAAATTAAGTTAAAATCATTTTTAACTTGATTACACGTGAGTATAGCCTACACAACGTAATAATTACAAAAGGTGTTTTCTGTTGTCAAAATATATAGGCCTACTAATATATATAGGGTATTGAAATAGTAAATATTTATATATATATATATATATATATATATATATTCTATAATATATATAAATATGACGTTTTCTTGGGAGTAGCCTACTACATTCGTCATGAACAAAACATTTCATAAATCGGTTAAACATGGTTTCTTCATTTAACTTTTCTTGTCACATGACAGAAAAATGGCATCTATGTTTGTTCCGCGGTCAGTTTGAAATAGATCGTTTTTTAGATTTACATAATACATAATCTGAAAACTGAATAAATAAACTTTTCATTAATGTATGGTTTGATAGGACAATATTTGGCCGAGTTACAACTATTTGAAAATCTGGAATCTTAGGTTGCAAAGAAATCAAAATACTGAGAAAATCGCATTTAAAGTTGTCCAAATTAAGTTCTTAGTAATGCATATTACTAATCCAAAATTAAGTTTTTATATATTTATGGTAGGAAATGTACAAAATATCTTCGTGGAACATGATCTTTACTTAATATCCAAATGATTTTTGGCTTAAAAGAAAAATCGAAAATTTTGACCCATACAATGTATTTTTGGCTGTTGCCACAAATATACCTGTGCTACTTATGACCCTTTTTTGTGTAAATAAATAATTCAGATATTGATAACACTCATAATAGAAACTGCGTTTTTTATTTTGAAACTGCAAATTTTAATGTATTTTAACTTGGTAGATGAAATATGCATCATGTCCTTGACCATTTTCAAGACACCTTAAATAATAAAACATACTGTTTGTTTGCTAGGAATGGCTTTTGCTTTGTTGACATCAGTGGCACCCGTCTATGGCCTTTACACATCCTTCTTCCCTGTAGTTCTCTATATGCTTTTCGGCACTGGTCACCACGTTTCTACAGGTAAAAGTCTTTGATTTACCAGAGTTTAGCACTGGGGAAAACCGGTGTTCTACTTAAAAACGTGATTCCACAAAGTGTCCTCAGATTTCCTTTTGAAAAAAACAGCATATGCTGGTTAGGTATGTTTTGAAGTATGGTTTGAGATGGTTTAAGCTGGTCCTGAGCAGGAGCTAGTTACTGCTGTATGACCAGCTTAAACCAGCTCATAACCAGCTTATAACCAGCTCAAACCAGCTGCCATGCTTCAAAACATACCTAACCAGCATATGCTGTTTTTTTTCAACAGGGTTGTAGTACACCTATCACATTTTGGACACCAATTTTCCCAAGAGTGCTTCAGTATTTGTAGTATTTACCCATCTGCAGCCATTTAACCAGTGTCAGTCATGTTTAACCAAGAAAATGAAATACCATTTGCAGGTACCTTTGCTGTATTAAGTCTGATGACTGGTTCAGTTGTGGAGCAACTAGTTCCCATCCCGCTCGCTCTGAACTCCAGTAGCCCAGAGGCTGCAGAGTTTGAGGCCCAAAGAATTGGGGTGGCATCAGCTGTAGCATTTCTCTCAGGCATTATGATGGTAAGACAAATCTAAATACATAGCATTCATGCTTTTAAGTTACGCAATTTGTTATCTGACGAAACATTAGACTCAGACTACAGAATAATGACAGCATGTTGCTTGTTTTTATTGTCCCAGCTCTGCATGTGCGGCCTCCAGTTGGGTTTCCTTTCAACATACCTCTCAGAACCGATTGTAAAGGCATTCTTGAGTGCAGCCGCCTTTCATGTGACCGTCTCACAGCTGCAAAGCATGTTGGGATTACGGCTACCCCGATATGCTGGTGCCTTTTCTCTTTTTAAGGTCAGATTTGGTGTAACATTGGTGTATTCTAGTTACAGCTACTGTAGTATCACTCACTGTAACTGAGCACAGATGATTCAAGCATGTCAGTAGCTCCTTTTAAACCCACAGACTCTGGCATCAGTGATAGAGAATGTGCCCCACACTAATTTGGCTGAGCTGGTGATCTCACTACTCTGCCTGGCTGTTCTGGTGCCAGTTAAAGAGGTCAACTCACGCTTTCGGGAGCGTCTGCGCACTCCCATCCCCGTGGAGATCATCACTGTGAGTTTGCACTCCACAACATATCTTTAGAACAGCGGAACAGTAAAACATTTTCTCACCTTTGTGCTTATTTCCCTTCCAATTTCTGTGATGCTATGTGAATCGCAGACATAAATAAGCAAATGAACTTTTGTACAAATATTTGCCATTCATAAGACAACTAGTCCAGTATAATGACTGTTTCATCACCAACCCTATTTTTTACTGTTGTCTGCATTGTGAAAAATAATCTTCCATTCTCTTGTGGCTCCTGCAGGTAATAATTGCAACAGGAATTACATATGCCTTTTCTCTGGATTCCAAATATGACATACAGATTGTAGGACATATTCCAGCAGGGTAATATATCATTTGATATCAAAAAGATAATTTTTTTAAATAATATATAATAAACAAAATGTTTTTTGAAAGAATTCTAACCACGGGCTGCAATTATTTGATCAAAAATGCAGTAAAATATTGTTAAATATTTTTACAGTTTAAAAAGTTTTCTATTTCAATATATTCATATGTAATTTAGGGTTTAGGGTTAGTACCTAGTTATTACATAGTTATTGTAATTACTATAATAAGTACATAGTATGAATCCGAGGAACAGGACTGTAAAACAAAAGTGCTACCCTTATTATTATCAGTGTTAAAAACAGTTATGGCAGAGCATTTTTCAGGATTCATTGATGAATAGAACATTCAAAAGAACATGTTTGTAACACTGCAAAAGTCACATACTTACCGTGACTTTTGATCAATTAAATGCATATATTTAAGTAGAACTAACCTGTATTTTAAATATACATCCTGCTGTTTAACTATATATATACACACCCTTACTGTTTAACTATAATATAAAGTTAAATATTTACTGCTTTTAAGTTTCCCCGAGCCACGGCTGCCTGCATTGGAGACTGTTCCAGAAATTGCCGGGGATACAGTTGCTATCACTCTTGTTGCCTACGCTGTTTCTGTATCTCTAGCCATGATTTACGCAGATAAGCATGGATACTCCATTGATCCAAATCAGGTAGATACTATATTATTAATCTGACAGGTTCTGAAAAGTTTTACTGGGTTTGACTGGTGTAACATAGATTTGTAAATATCATCAAAATAAACAATGTTTTTTGTTGTTGTTGCAGGAGCTTCTAGCACATGGGATCTCCAACACTGTGTCATCTCTCTTCACATGTTTCCCCAACTCAGGTACACTGGCCACCACAAACATTCTGGAGAGTGCTGGAGGTCACACACAGGTAATCACCTATACTGTTCTTATTCCATGTTGGAAAACTAAGCAATGCTATGCAGTAATAAAGGTCCTGCTGAGATATATACTGAATGTTTACTGCGGTATGTTTACTGCTAGAAGTGTATGTTTAACATTTTCTGTGGAGTTAGATACAATAAAACCCCTTTTCTGTGCTTCAACAGCTTGCAGGGCTGTTCACAAGTCTGGTTGTTCTTATTGTACTTCTGCTGATAGGACCTCTCTTTTACTTTTTACCCAAGGTAAGACACACTTACAATGAATTTAACTTCAAATGTGACATATCTGAGTTAACTATTTTTTTAAAGATTACTATTTTGAAAGTCACTTTGGATAACAGCGTCTGTTAACTGCACTAAAATAAATGGGCCATAGACATTGGTAACAAACAGGGTGATTTTGGATTTAATGATTTCTTCAACCCTTTAATTGTCACCTGTCCCCTCAGTGGGATGCCTAAGTTTACTTCACCATTTTACAAATAAATCCTAATCTAATCATGACTAACTATATATCTTTGGAAAGGTCTAAGACTCCTAAATATATATTTCACCATTTTTTGTGTTACATGTTATGTAGGAAAAGTTATAGATTAATATATGACAAGAGTGCATCTCAAAATTCTACTTTATAACAGAAGTTCTGACCTTTGTCAAAAAAGCTTTCTTTGTTGTGTTTTTCCCTAACACACTTTAGAAATAAGAAAATTAGAAAAATAAGAAATTATGTAACAGTTGAAAACGTAAAATCTCAAAATTCATCCTTTGGAAACCATTTTAAAATCAGACATTGAATTATCATGGAAAATGCACATCAAAATCATATTACAAAATGTTTTCATTCATGAATTATAAAAGTGTAAGTTTGAATACTGCATTTTCACATCTATGTATAAAAATGGGAGTGACAGTTAAAGGGTTAAGGAATTATCAATATAGCCTTTACTATTACTGTCTCTCTCCTTTCTCTCCATCCAGGCAGTGCTTGCATGTATAAATGTGACCAGCCTGAGACAGATGTTCCTGCTGTTTCAGGATCTTCCAGACCTTTGGCGAATTAGCAAAATTGATTTTGTATGTTTTACCACCTCTCATTCCTAGATAAGTGCTACAAGTCTATAATTTTTTTAATAACATTAAGTCCAGCTGATTCATTTCAATTCTTGTTACGTATGTTGGAGCAGATGGTGTGGCTTGTGACCTGGCTGTCGGTAGTTGTGCTAAATGTAGACCTGGGCCTGGCCATTGGGGTGGTCTTTTCCATGATGACAGTTGTCTGTCGCACACAGAGGTATCATTATTTGCTAGTTTTGTCACAAGTCTATTGGATAATTCTGTTTATTGGATAAAATATAATGACACTTTCCGTTATGACTATTGGGGCTTTCATATAGTCACTTTTTGAGATATTTAGTATAAATTAGAGCAATGTTTACTGATTTCAGGGTCATGACGCCACCTAGGAATCACTAGTTCTACTTTAAAGGATTAGTTCACTTTCAATACAAAAATTTACAGATAACGTACTCACCCCCTTGTCATCCAAGCTATTCATGTCTTTCTTTCTTCAGCCGTAAAGAAATTGTTTTTTGAGGACATTTTAGGATTTCTCTCTAATAGATATGAATGGTGCCCCCAAGTTTAAACTTCCATGATGCAGTTTAAATGCAGCTTCAAAGGGCTCTAAATTTTGAAGTTGAAGGCGAAAACGAGATGGGAGTTATTGACCCGGATCATACAGACTAGAGACATACAGACATACAGACATACAGACAAGATGAGCATTTGAGGTTAAAAAGTATGTAAATTGTCAATTTGATTAGAAAATTAACCAATCTGTTTGCTAGATAAGACCCCTTTTCATCGGCTGGGATTGTTTAGAGCCCTTTAAAGCTGGATTTAAACTGCATTTTGGAAGTTCAAACTTGGGGGCACTATAGAAGTTCATTATATGGAGAGAAATCCTGAAATGTTTTCCTCAAAAAACGTAATTTCTTTACGACTGAAAAAAGAAAGACATGAATAGCTTGTATGACAAGGGGGTGAGTACATTATCTGAAAATTTTAGTTCTGAAAGTAAACTAATCCTAAGGTTCGCCAAACATAAATTATCATGAGTTCACTCTAATCTGTGCTATAAACACATGAATGAGTAAAAAATCTTCTGTTAGAAGAAAATATAATAGTTTATAAAAAAAATTCAGAATTTGTCAGAATTAATTCAGCTTTATACCCATTCTTAGCAGTGCCATCCAACATATTGGATTATTATATACAATTATTTTTGTATATAAAAAGTAATACAATTTGCTGAAGAAATCCATGGACAGATTTACCATTAAAACCAAAACTGTTTGTGTATTTACCTCAGTATAATTCTAATTAAATGTACGCTTAGATTTTAGAAGGGTTGTGAAACATATAAAAAGGGATCCTCTGGGAGAAAGATTGGGAACCATTGAATTAGTATATAATTTTGGCTGTATAGAGATAACGATATTATCAATCCAACTAGAGCAGCCCCAGTGAAACGAGGTATTGAGTACATAATATAATTGAGATTGAAACTACCTAATTAGATTTGTGTATTTATCTGCTTTAATAATCATGTTTACTACATCCTTTAATTATGCGTTCCAAAGCTCAGGGGCTGTATAAAAACAGCGAACCAGTATCCCTTACAGACCCCTGTGTTCCAAAACAACCTTCCTCTCCTGGCGGATATGAAATTCACATTTAAGGAAAGGGGAGATAAAGTTGAGACAAAAAGATGTCCCTGAACTCATAGTAAACTTTCTGTTTTCAGGGCCAGCTGCTCTGTTTTAGGAAGAGCCGCCAACACAGAGATTTACAGATCCATCAACAACCATAATAAAGTGAGTCAACACTCATCGTATTAAGTTTCTTTTCTTATTACCACACGTAATGTAATTTACTAAGATTAGAATTGGGCCATGTGCTTTTGGAAATTAAATCGTTTAACCGTTCCTGCATTTGTCTTAATCACATCTGTGTTGTGTAACTGTCGATGTGATTTACTCTCTGTACCGTAGTGCTATGAAGTCCCAGGTGTGAAGATCCTGACCTACAACGGACCCATCTACTATGGGAACCGCAGCTTTTTTAAGGCAGATATGGCTCAGCTTCTGGGCCTTACCCCTGAGAGAATACGCAGCCGAGAGAAAGCCCTGAAGGCCATAGAGGAGAGAGAGAGAGAGGCCATTAACTCTGTAGTAAGATGATTAATCAGTTTATATGTAATATGCTTCTCAAGTTTGAGTTTATTTGACTTTTCTATTATTGGCTTTACTTACCCTAAAATTGTCTACTTGCATTTTATGTCTTACATTATATTAATAATAAAGATAATCTCCGATTAGTTCAAATAAATAATGTGCTCAGATTAAAAACTAGTTCTGAATGTTCATAAGCCACATTCAAAGCTGTTGTGAATGCACACCCACCTAGTTCAACCAAAAATAAAAAATCTGTCATCATATACTCACCATCATAATGTTCCAAACGCAAAAAGAATTTGGTTAATCTTCGAAACACGAAATGAGATATTTTAGTTTCTGTTTCTTCATTGAAAGTCCAGATAGCTAAAACTTAGAAGATCCCAAAAAGAATTAATTTAGGCTCTTGTTCACATATAAACATACGGTGAATGTGATTTCACCAAGTACAACAACACCAGTCAGAACTGAGGGATAACTTTTCAGGAAATGTCAGTTTTAGGCTTACAATTAGGGTTAGGTACTTCTACACCCTTGTTAATCAGCTGTTGTTTCCCTGTTTATGATTTTAGGAATAAATTATGGGTAGGAGAGAGAAACATTTTGTGTTTCAATGTTAGGTTTAGGGGTAGGGATTGCGTCTTTATTTTTGGACCGTATTGTTGATCCAGGAACATGTCCCATAAACATACATACGCAGAGCATATCACGTACGGTAAACAGAAGATTATGTGTATGTCAACCTCATTAGTTCTTGTGCATCATGCACACACTTGTGAGCTTCCACTCTACCATGTCTAAATTAAATATGTTCATCATATAAGCGATCATATATCTTCACAACACCTAGATAAAGTTTGATTCGTATAGTTTCATTTTATGATGCCTTTATTTTTGCATCTTGGAAGTCTTGGTTACCTGAAATTTCACTAGAGGGATAGTAAATTCTCAGATTTCATTAAACACATCTCATTTTGTGTTTCAATGTATAGATTTGGCACAACATGAGGGTGAGTAAATGATGACAGAATTTTGTATTTTGGGTGAACTATCCCTTTAATGAGCCATGTTTCATGTAATTATATAATATAGAACTATATTACTTGGTGGAATAACAGTTTATTAAGATAATTATAAATAATTTGTTTAATGTCATAAGTTCAATGGATTTATTTTACTTGCATTTAAAGGGTTTTAAAATCCCAACATGTCCTCCAATTTATACGACCGACTAAAGTCGTTTTCACAAATCCTCAAATACGTCTCTGTAAAGCGTATTCAACATTTGCTCCCTTATCAGTAACAGGTATCTAACTCAGCCTTAACATTATGTGTAGGTCAATTAGTAGCGCGTTGCACTGCGAAGTGGTATAATCATATGAACACAGGTTCGATTCCGGAGTACACATATGTTTTCATTGTATTTTTTTTTTTTTTAAATATGCACTAGAAATCATGATTTTGCACTATTTCTGTAAGGGGTAGGTTTAGGGTAGGGTTAGGTGTGGTCATATATACGAATTACACCTAGTAAAACACGTTTAAATTACCCTGAAATCGTATAAAAACTCATACGTCATTCGATGACGTCAGATCCAACGCGACACTGTCATTATTTTTACGACCGCTAGAGGGCGCTTAACTTTAAAACGTAAGAATGGATCGTATTTGGTCGATTCAAAAACGTACAACTGGGTCGTATTTTCTTTGAGGACAGTCTCTTTTAGCTGGTCATCCAGCCTTGTTGTAGCTGGTCAGCAGGCTGTTTTTAGATGGATTATGGCCACTTCTTTAGCTGGTCAGGCTAAAACCAGCTACTTCCAGCTTAAACCAGCTAAGACCAGACAACCAGTTTAAGCTGGTTTTAGCTGGTTTATAACTTCTGAACGGCAATTTTCTTCTAACAGCAACAACAAAACATTATGTAAAGAAAACATCTGATTGGATAACTGTATTGTTTTTTAAGGAACAAGGAGTTACAGACAGTTCATTTTCTTCAAAGAATGACTTGTTCAGATCAGGTGCATTTCCATTTATTAGTAATACCAAAAATCACAATAAAGAGTTTTTTTTTTTTTCAATCAGATGTTTCACACCCATTATTATTATTTTTTTTTTACTGCAGAGATGGCTGAGGGTGAAGTCCAGGCTGTGTTGATAGACTGCAGCAGCGTTATTTTTGTGGATGTTGCTGGAGCTCGGTTATTCACACAGGTGAGCCAGACTAACACTCATCAACATTGTGATTAAAAATATCATCACTGCACTTACAGTACTTATGTCCTACCACAGATGTGCATGGAGTGCCAGAAGATAGGGGTACGGATATACCTGGCTAACTGCAATGGTGAGTTGTCACTTATATATACTTAGACAAACCTTTCAAACAATTTCCTGAAGGTAATATTTTCTCTTACATAGAGAGTGTACTGAAGATTCTTACATCCAGTGGGCTGATGAACTACATGAATCCTCAGCATATTTTTGTTACAATTCACGATGCAGTGGTCCACATACAACAGCAGCGGGTACGATGCAGAAGCTTCCTCATATATGTGATTTCTTATCTTAACTAAAGTGCTAAACTGTGGCGTTATGGCACAGTTACATTTCCATTTAACATTTCATCATTTTGTTTGACAGGAGAAACCTCCTGAGAACAACACAACGGTATGGGTGTGATTTATCTGACAGAAATGAATGCAAGACTGAGACTCAAAACAGGACCTGAAGAACCAGTGGGTGACTTCACGTGTGTCAGAGAATGACTTAAAGTCATTGCAACATTTATTTAGACTCAACGTGCTGTGATGAGTTTGTCAGGGCTTTCTATGGTTGTCTAACAGGATGCAGCTATAGGGTTGTTGTGTTCATTACATGCTAAAGACCTGTTCACACCAAGACATGTTCAATGCGAACATTCTTTCCCATAAACATTTTAATTAGAATGAACGACCAGTAATGTGTGACCAGCACAAACATTTTCATATTGTCAATGTGATGGATTTTTTATGGGGAGGTGTTCTAATCTCTTTTCCATCGCATTGGTTAAAAAAAACAACAACTGCTCAACCAATTAGATGCATGCTTTTGGTCACTTGCCCAGAGCAGCTAATGATACATAAGACTAAAGTTTATTTTAGTCTGTTTTGCTGATCGACAGTTAATAACTTGGCTCTCTTGTCTTTGTACTCTTATATTTGATGTTGGTTAATAAACACCATAGTAAACAGAAAACTGAACATCTGTTTGAAAACATGTATATATTTTCTTTGCTATGACAGTAATGGAAAACACAGCTATTTGTGTACTGGAATAACTGGTGATTTTCAGCTTTTTAAATGCCATCTATTGTCAGGGAGTGAAACTGCATTTTTATTCAGTCTCTGTGTGTTGTATTGGTCTGAATAGAAATCAGACATTCATGTTGGTGTGAACCGGCCTTAACATGCACAAACATGATTAACAGCAGTGTTAACGATATGTCTAGTCCTGCAAACTTCATGTGTAGGCAAAAAAGATAAAATATGGTTATTTTATTGATTATGTATATCTGAATCTTTTCAGTTCAAAAGTGGCTAAATGTTTTTTTTTAATGAAAATGGATGTTCTGATCTTAAACTTTGCCATCTTTTACTTTTAGAATAGGCCTATACATAAATGTTGTACATGTTACTAAAATGTCCTTCCATAAGCTATATAGATATTATTTATGCAATATTCTTTTTTTTTTTTTTTTTTTTTGTCAAACTAATTGGTAATCATAACATGGTAAAAGATTACCAAGAGACCAAACCAAGAAATAATTATCTTTGATTTACTTTGCAATAAACATTTTCTCTCTCAGTGGACAATTAATTTTTCTTTTTAATATAATTTAAAGGGCAAATTAAATAAATTAAAATGTCATTTTACTATGTCCTGCATTATTGCCTATGTTTAACCAGATCGACGTTTGTTGATTGTATAACCTCTTTTTAATTTGTAGATTTAAAGGGTTAGTTCACCCTAAAATGAAAATTCTGTCATTAATTACTCACCCTCATGTTGCTCCAAAACTGTAACACTTTCGTTCATCTTCGGAAATTAACATAGTTTTGATTAAATCCGTGAACTTTCTGGCCCTCCATAGACATAAAGGGAACTACCAAGGTTAATGCACAGAAACGTAGTAAGGAAGGACATTGTTAAAAAGTTCATGTGACATCAGTGGTTCAACCTTAATTTTATGAAGCTACGAGAATACTATTTGTGTTCCCCAAAAAAAAAAAAAAATAAAAAAAAAAACACAATTAATGACTTTATTCAACGAATTATTCTTTTCCGGGTCGGTCATTTACGAGTCGTGGACGAAGGTCTGGTGTTCGGAACGACATGAGGGTGAGTAAATAATGACAGAATTTTCATTTTTGGGGGAACTAACATTTAAAGTTTTTTAAATTTCACATTACAAGTGAAGTAGCTACTACCGACTACCTTATTATAACCTGTTAGTACCTTGACCCGACAGAAAATACTGTTCAAAAGCAAAGACTCAAGATTCTCAAATCATTTTTCTGTTTGATGTCTGTATTTTCCTGGGGTATTTCAAAGACCACTCTCTGGAGAACACCAGTTTTCTTTTTAAAGCTCAAGAAATACTACACTAATTGACTAAATGGAAATCAGCCCATATTAGGCTACTGGTGCACAGGACTGCCCAGCTGCCACTGCTGGCATCTCTCAGCCACACACAACTTGGTGTTATACAAAAGACTTAAAATAGTAGCTGTTTTCAAACGATGATGTGATTTGGTTTTTATTTGCTTTATGAAAACATTTCATATAGGGAGGCAAAACAAATGCTTTAAAACGCAAGGGATATTGTTATTTTTTTTTGATTTATCAGTTATATATACTGAATAAATACTCAACACATTTATAAATTACAGATTGATGGTTCAACAGAAAAAAAAAATCAAAACAAATAAGAAACTTAGGAAAGCTCTCACAAGAGCAAACATTTATTTTTTTTTTCCTGGCCCTTACTGCACTTTAGGATATTATTCTATTTAAAAAAAAAACCTTCCAAAAATAAAACTTCGCTGATAAACACCAATAAGGGTTACAAAATAGAAAAACTCCAAATGTACCAGCTGTAAAATTTCCTGTCAACTTAGTGGACATTCTGATGAACTGCCGCCATCTTGTGGCTTGAATTGGAAATTGCCACATTTAATATATTGCCAGAAAATAATATTTTCAGCCGCCAAATTTAGTTTTTAAGACAAGGGTACGATGCACGTAATGTACATAATGATAATGCATCCACCAATGTGTTAATAAAGAGGAACAAATGGCATAATCTAGTATTTTAGCTGGCATAGTAGGCTGTGTAATAAAATTTAAAAGGAATATATTTTATATCCCTTATATCCCTATAATAGTTTTATCTTAAACACACACACACACACACACATACGTATATGTAAGTATAAATATATATATATATATTTTTTTTTTTATAATTCCAACACCATCTAAGTGTCCACAAATCCATCATTAATACATATGCACAAAAGACTTTGGTATTCAGCATAATGTCACAGAACACTATTTTCAAGAGACACAAAATTGCTTCGACTCCCAAGCTGTTTTGAAATAAAATTGAATAAAATTCAAGAATTAATTTTCTAGTTCATGTCCACAATTCATGTCTATTCTTTCTGGCGCTGTTTTTTAAAGGCTTGTCGGCTTTTTCTGCTTTGCAGAAGTTGTAACATTCCACATTTAGTCACTGGTGACACATTTAAAATGATTCTTCAGATAATAAAGATCATATTCATTCATAGAGGTGCCTTGAGTAAAATTATAACGAAACTTGGAATAGGCTTTATCAGTCTCCGACTGTCCCCATGGCAACATCGCCTTGATCTTTGATGCATGACTGATAATAATATCATCACAGGAGCCCACATGGAGGGAGCCGAGCCCATCAATAAAAAATGCTAAAGAAAAACAAAAAAAGTAATTGTAACGCACACAACGTCAAATACCAGCATAATGTACTGCCATTAGGTCTCTTACCTATATGGCCAATCCGAGCCAGACGTGGGTCAAAGCCCGCCTGTCGTATCTTTTCGGTACGAGCCATGAAGAAATTAATTACGGCATCTGCAACCACACATCTGGGAAATCCCTTGATAACGTGGTGGAATCCCGTCCTTATGTGTAAGCAATCCCCTTCTTCATCACCTGCGTCTGTGGAGATGGTGTGTCGATAGGTGGCAGTGTATCCTGTCACTTCTCTCACAGCGCCCCCCACCTCATGGTACAAACACAAAAACGGGAAACAGAATAATTACACCTATTAGACATGGCATAATCTGATCGCAATGTCTGTGCACTCGTGGTGGGTATTTTTAGGGCTTGTCCCAACCAACAATTGTGGTCTTTGCACTTGACCACTTGTCTACATGATGTGTTTCCTGTATTTGGCCTAATGGTGCGTTCAAATCACGTGGGAAATATGTATTTACAAGCTCAACGCACATGAAAGCCACCACAAAGTCATAAATACCAGTGGACCAACCAGGCCTGTTGAAGAATCTTTGCAATATGATGGGAAAGGGCTTAATGCCGGCGTGTTGTGTTCAGAGGGGTTTTGGTTTATTCAAATGGGGTAATAATACAATAAACCCACCTTTTGTCTAGCGAACTACTAAAAGTACGTGGAAGATGGCCAGGTCAAGTGATTTCTGCTTCATATGCATTCAACTCTAGGGGAGTAATGATTCTGATACACAAAGCCATTCCATTTAAAATATCAAAGGCGATAAGTTAGGCAGATATTTAATTGTTCAAGGCTTCCTTGTAGATAACGCTGTTACCCTAGTAAATGTGTATGGGCCTAACTCTGACAGTCCAGAATTTTTTGAAAACTTGTTTTTATCCTGGCCTCTCAACCTGGCTATTTAATTATAGGAGGAGATTCTAATGTAACATTAAACCCACATTTATGTGACCCATGGAGGAGAAAATATCCTGACAAAACTGAATATTCATGCTGTAGTTCACTAAAATCATATTCACGAATAGACTAATTTTTGATTTCAAATAAATTATTTCATCAGATTTTCGACTGCTCCTATGAGTCTATTGTGATCTCTGACCACATTGTAGTAAAACTTTTATATAATGTTTCAAAAATTATTAAGAGGCCTTGTAGATGGAGGTTTACACCCAAGGTGGCTTCATGATCCAAAATGTATGGAGTTTATTGGTGTTCATATTGATTTATTCTTTAAAGCTAATTTGAAAGAAACGTCTGCATCTGTAGGATGGGAAGCTTTCAAAGCCTATATCAGGGGACAAATGATAAGCTATACATGCTCCGTAAATAATAAAATCAAATTGGAATTACAGAATTTAAATGAAAGAATTCGGAAATTAGAAGAATGGAATGGAATACCAATTGATATATATATAAAGTTTTTAAAGATAAATTAGTGGTTCCTCTATTAGAAATGTATGAAGAGTCTATGCTACAGTGCTGCCTTCCTCCTGCTCTTAGAGGTGTGTTAATAACACTTATTCCCAAACCCCATAAGCCCTTGGACAGATGTGAATCATATAGACTGATTTCTTTAATGAATTCTGATGCCAAAATTTTAGCCCTTTGGTTGGAGGTTCATTTACCTTCCTTAGTAGGAATGGACCAAAATGGTTTTGACTGAAATAGACAAGCCTTCCACAACTTTAGGCAAGTACTGCATATCGTTCATGAGATGGATGGCTCTAAAGATGTATGTATTTTATCGTTAGATGCAGAAAAGGCATTTGACAGAGTTGAATGGCCTTATTTATTTGAAATGCTTAGCCGTTTTGGACAAAACTTCTGCCAGTGGGTAAAGATTTTATATTATAGTCCAACAGAAGTAATTACCAATAATTTAACCTCCAAACCATTTATTCTGTATCGTGGGACCCGCCAGGGCTGTCACTGCTACTGTTTGTAATGGCTCTGGAACCTCCGGCAATTGCACTTAGAACCCACCCAGGTATAAAGGGAATTGAAATTGCAGGTCTAGAGCGTCAGATTTCGTTATATGCAGATGATATAACGTTATATATAACAAATCTTGAGAATTCATTTCCCAATCTTAACAATTTGATTAAAAAAAATGAAATATTTACAGGTTATAAAGTTAACCATTCAAAGTCATCTATACTCTTTCCTAATGAACAGGAGAGGCTAAATCCAACAATACAACACCCCTATGAAACTTCTATAGATGGGTTTAGATATTTGTGAACCAAAGTCACTCCACTAGTAAAAAAATCTTATCGCAGCCAATTATACTCCTCTAATAAATCAAGTGAATGAAAGTTTGAACAGATGGATGTCTCTTCCTCTCACTACAACTGGAAGGTTGAACACCATTTAAATGAATATACTTCCTAAATTTTTATATTTGTTTCAGTCAATCCCCCAACTCCTCCTCCTTTCCTTTTTTCAGACATGAAGAAGGCGTTTGTTAAATTTATTTGGAATAAGAGACGATCCAGACTTCGCCTATCACTTCTGTATCTTCCTTATGAACGAGGTGGGCTGCGACTTCCTAATGGTTTTTGGTATTTTAAGGCAGCCCAGCTGAGATCAGCATGTTTTTGGTTTGATGGCTCATCTTGCGTTCCATGGATACAGATTGAAAGAAAAGGTATAGGTGATTTGAGTCAATAGTAAAAAACACTATTTTAGTGTGGCACGAGTCACTGGCTGAGCTGGGAGAAATGCCGGTATTATCTCAGTTCTCTCCCATTTGGAAATCAGACATGGGTTTTAAGCTGTGGTTTAAGAAAGGTTTATAAAAGATTGCAGATCTTTATGAAGATAATATACTGATGTCCTTTGAAATCTTAAAGGGAAAATACAAAATTCCATAGTTCCATTCCATTTTTTTTTAAGTATCTTCGGATCTGTAATTTTATAAGATCTAAAACTCATTCATATCAGTGTCCGACCCCAAGTAGTTTAGAAGAATTGGTAGTTCCAGTGCTAAATACAAAATTTCCACGCTTTATAGCAAATTTGTTAATGCTTCCAAAGAATCTACTAATCATAAAAGACTGGCTTGGATTGATGCTGTTCAGATGGATATTACAGAAAATTAATGGGAAGAAAATTGTGTTCAAGCCCAAACATTATCGATCAATATTCGCTTTAAAGGTACTATCTGTAGGATTGACACTCAGTGGTTGAACAAGGTATTGCAGTCCAAATTCAAAATATTGGAGACGGTTTTTTTCACCCTCCTACTCAAACTTACACGCAGGTTGCCAGATTGAAGACACTAACTGGAACGAGCGCACCCCACGATGGAAAACATGCCTCTTGCCGAAATAGTGCTTCTAATGAAAATAAAAATTAAGCAATTATATATATATATATATATATATATATATTATTTATTTATTTTACTTTTTCTTACCTGACAACAACACATTGCTGAAGAAAATTAATAAATATATTAATTTTAAATTTATATTAAAATATTCCCACAAAGTTAGTAGTCAGGATACATCAGTTAACCAACATTAGCTAATTACTTACCTGTCAAGAAGAAGATGGGCCAACTCAGCATTAGTTTTTATACCTTTGTCTATTTTAGTCAGTTTCCATCTCTGAAACACGTCGCCAATATTTATTCTATTTTTATTATACTGCTGTTGGTCATAAAGTGTTTCTGATGGATGTCGAGGCTTTTTAGAACATACAGAAAGTTATATTTCCCACTCAGACCCCTTTCGTTTGCCAGCTTCCATGACTGAAATGAAACGCGCTGTGTTTTCCGCCAACTGGCATCCCGGGTTCCAAAACATGATTGGGTAAATTGGCAGTGGGCGGGTTTCACAAATCAAAACACTGTTCTGCATTCCGGGCCGGAATGCTCATTTTCAAAGGAGAATAATTGACTATAGCGTTGTTTTTCAGATAAACAAGTATGTTAACTTAGCATGTTTCTTGAATATCTACAAACATATTGTGGTATTTTTATGCTTTAGTAGAGTCAAAATCCTACAGATAGCACCTTTAAATTAATCCAATATAATTGGACAATTAGAACATATATAACACTGGAAACTGAGTACTTGCAATCCTTCTATGAAGAATTAATAGGGGTAATTTCTAACTATCCCTGTCTGCCCTCAAATTTGTATTCTAGGTCTGTTTCCACTTGCTTTATCCTTGAAAATATATAAGCAGAACTTTGTAAACTTGTGTCTATTGCATGCAAAATGCCTGATTGCCATTCACTGGAAAAGTATTTATGGTCCATCTCTATCACTCTGTATTAAGGAATTGTCTTCTTGTATAGCACTGGAAAGACTAACTTACTCAATCAAACAAAATATGCACACATTTTACAAGATTTGGGACTCCTTCCTTTGTTTTTTAGATCAGAATGGACAGTCTCTTAAGTAACACCAAATAATGTGATCGTGCTCAAGTGTTCAATGACAGTTGACTGTAAATATGTGAATTATGTTTGTTATGGCTTGTTTTAAAAGGGAGGTACAATGGTGTTTCGTATATTCAGAGTTCTTTACAGTGTTAAAGAGTTGGATTCTCATGCTAAACATGGCCAAAGTTTAAAAAAAATAATTTGGACAAATGACAGAGAATTTCTTTGTCAAAAATCTTACTTCCGGGTTGGTACAAGTTTCGGCTGATTTTTTTCGATCGTGGCATTAGTGACGTAATCTGGTGGTGGAACTCCTTATATGAGCATTTCTCCTGGAAAAGCGCGTCTGTGGCGCCCGCGATAACGTCGACTCAGTGCACCCGCAGCAAGGGATTCATTCGGGAAGAAAGTCTCTAAAGAAGTGTGGTTATACATTTACATTACATTTACATTTACATTTAGGCATTTGGCAGACGCTTTTATCCAAAGCGACATACACTTTTTGTCCCAAGTGAACACACACCCGGGGAGCAGTTTGGGGGTTCGGTGCCTTGCTCAAGGGTCTCACCTCAGTCGTGGTATTGAAGGTGGAGAGAGCGCTGATTAATCACTCACCCCACCGACAACCCCTGCCGGACCTGGGACTCGAACCTGCAACCTTTTGGTTACAAGTCCGACTCCCTAACCATTAGGCCACGGCTGCCCCCCGTGGTTGTAAGGCAAAGATAACTTTGCTCAGCTTCCTGAAGAACCCAGCATTACGTGAACAGTGGATGCAGTTCCTTTTTCCGGGCAGCAGTGGAGTTTAGCAAGTGTGTGTTTCATATACGAGGACCAGTTCGATGCTGGATTTGAACATTGTTTGATACTGAAAGATGGAGTGGTCCCAGCTATAAAAGATCCCGGTAATGATTCAGAACTGCAGATGGTAAGTGAAACAACATCAAATGTCTGTTTTATTGGCAATCCTAACATGATCGTTGAACTTAGCTCTGCCCACGGTGCACCTCCAGAAGTTCGTTTTTTTTCGGAGAAAATCGGAAAGCTGTATTTTTCTTTCATAAATATAATAAAACTAAAGACTTTTTGGAGATATTAAGGATACATTACTATTCTATAGGTACTCAGGATTAACATGAGATTAGGTGAAACTGTGCATGTTATGTACCCTTTAATGTATTTTTCACTTTTATTGGAATTTATGTGTTTTGAACTGTCATGTATTTTACAAAATTGCCCTCCCTTTTTTGTTTTGTTTTGTTTGGTTACTGGTACAGTATATATGTAACAAATTTTTGTTTCTTATAATATACGTTAACATTTTGTGACAACTAGCATGTCCTAAAAGCATTTCTATGGTCATACATTAGACCCCTGTTTGTTTACATTTGTAAATTTAGAAGCATTTATCCAAATGAGGAACATAAAGCAATTTTTCATATTTTTATTTTTATTATTAATTTTTTTTTTTTCCCACTCGTCATTTGGATTTTCTCTTTCTGACTGAAACTTGGCTCACTACTGGGGATTTAAGCTCTTTTTCCGAACTGCTTACTTCAAATTGCTTGTTTTTTAACTCTCCACATTCAAAGGGGCGAGGTGGAGGTTTGGCCTCCATATATAAAGACATGTTTACCTGTTGTCCCGTGTTGTCAAATAAATATAATAGTTTTGAACTGCAGCTGTTTGCACTGAAACTTTGTGAGCCTCTTTTGGTTGCACTGATCTATGACATTGTTAATGCCACTATTAGCCCCTCCATCTCCACCTCTACAGAAGAGTCTTCACTATCGTGCTGATTTTCTAAAGTTTTTTGTAAATAAGACAAATGATTTGGGAATGAATATGAATCCTGTCCTGTCTGACCATTCGATTCCTCTTAGTTGTACTGCTGTTTTAATTCATTTTACTCTTATTACAGAAAAGTATCTTACAGAATTAGTGGATCATCTTAAGCCATCTGACTCTTCAACAGATGTGATTCCTCCTTTTTTTTCTTAAACAAGGTTTGGACATGGTGGGTCCACATCTTTCGTTTTTGATAAATCATTGTTTAGAAACTGGTACTATACCTGATCTGTTAAAACATGCAACAGTTCGTCCTCTGCTTAAAAACAGGGCATGGATCCCACCGTTTTAGCAAATTTTAGGCCTATTTCCAATTTGTCGTTTATTACAAAAAAAAAAGAAAAAAGGGAGAAACAAGTTTGTGAACAATTGCAAACATTTTTTGGCTGATAATATGATCTTTAAGGTTTTTCAGTCTGGTTTCAGAAAATATCACTCTACTGAGACTGCTCTTTTGAAGGTTTGTAATGATATATTATTAACGTGTGACTCTAAGGCAACTACGCTGCCCTTGTGCTTTTACATCTTACTGCCACACTCGATACTGTTGATCATGCTCTCCTTATTAATCGACTGGAACACTGTGTAGGTATTACAGGCAGTGCTTTGGAATTGTTTAAATCTTATATTACTAAAAGAACCTTTTCAGTTAAGATAGGAGCGCTTTCATCTAGAAATGCTGTGTTAAACTGTGGGGTACCTCAAGGATCCCATTTGGCTCCTATTCTTTTTTCTTTATATATGCTACCTCTTGGTTCCATTTTTAGAAAATATGGGCTGTCATTCCACTGCTACACTGACGACACACAAGTCTATCTTCTACCCCAGTGCCTTTCTTCAAGTGCATGAAGAGTTGAAGAAAAGGCTCCTTTCTCAGCCAGAACACGATACACCAACTCTTCCTCCCTCACCACGCTCAATGGGGGTCCAGTGAGGGGGTATACGGAGATTCCCCAGGTGGAGCGGGCGATCTCTGCCCACAGACCGCCTCCACCTGGTGGGACCGTGCAAAACTCCCATCTAGGGCATGTAAGTTCTCCTCCACACTGGTGGGGAAGGCTTACTCGGCTTCTGGACAAGCTGCGTCCACCCTTCATAATATGGCCGTCCTGCAGGTCTACCAGGCCAAGGTTCTTAGCGAGCTGCACAAAGGTGTTCCCAAATCAGAGCTGTTGCAGGATCTGTGCTCAGTGACCGACTACGCCCTCTGAACCACGAAGGTCACGGCGCAAGCTCTGGGAGTGGCGATGTCCACTATGGTGGTCCCAGAGCACTACCTATGGCGGAGATGAGGGATGCTGAGAAAGATCGCTTTCTTGGCGCCCCCATTTCCCAGGTTGACCTCTTTGGCGACACTGTCAAAGAGTTTGTCCAGCAGTTCTCCATGGTGAGGAAGCAGACGGAGGCCATAAAACACATTCTGCCTTGACGGGCAGCCCAGCACTGCTCCCCCGAAGCAGCAGCCCCTGCCTGCTCTACGCCGAGGATGGCCGCCTACCAGACCAGGTTAGGACCCGCCGCAGGCCGGCCCTGCAGCTCGACCAGCCCTGTGGTCCAGTTCTCATAAGAAGGTGGCACCGCCAGCTTGTCCTCAGGATTCTAAGAACCCTCGTCAGGCTTTGAAGCATTCCTGAGATGGGCAGCCCGGAGGAGAGAGATCTGCTGACCTGCCTGGATCCACACTCGGTGGACGAGTGTTGGGTTCGATTCCACCCCGGCTGTCTGCCTTTCAGCTGACGGCCACCACGTGGTCAATAAAAGAGCAATTTCCTTCTTCTCTGGGCTTAATTCCTAGCATGTCTGGCTCCTTATGGGGTAACCAGCAGCTGAATCTCACCAAAGCATGCTCAACCACAGACCCTGCGCTTCTGCATACTTTGTCATGCCAAGTGCGTCCTCCAGGTGGGTCAACTCAGAAAAGAGCAAGCTCTCCCCCGTGCGGAGCATCTCTTTTCTCTGTGTTCAACTGGACTCGGTTGCTATGAACGCACGGCTCTCCCCAGAACGTGCACAGTCAGTGATGAGTTGCATTCAGAATTTCACATGCAGCTCAACGGTCCCCTCAAACGATTTCAGAGGCTCCTGGGGCACATGGCATCCTCAGCTGCAGTCATGCTGCTGGGTCTGATGCAAATGAGACTGTTGCAGCACTGGCTTCATGTCAGAGATGGGCATGGCGCCAAGGTTCATACCGTGTGCATGTCACACCAGTATGTCTCAACATCTTCAGTCCTTGGAAAGACATTTCATTTCTGCAGACAGGAGTTTCCCTAGAACAAGTGTCCAGACTCATCTTGGTCCCTCTCGGCACAGATGCACTGGCACACAGCTGGCCCAGGGGCCTTCTCAAGTATGCATTTCCCCGGTGAGCCATATTGCACAAACACAAAGTCAGGGAGGACAGAGAGCGGATCCTGCTTGTGGTCCCCTACTAGCCCAAGAGGGTTTGGTTCTCGGAACTGGTGCTCCTCTCCCCCACTCCTCCCTGGCGCATTCCCCTGAGGAAGGACCTCCTTTCACAGGGGAAGGGCACAATCTGGCACACGTGCCCAGATCTCTGGAACCTCCACCTATGGTCCCTGGACGTGACCAGGAGGACTTCAGAGATCTCCCAATCGCAGTCGTAAACACTTGCAGTCTAGAGCCCCCTCCACTAGGCGGCTGTATGACCTTAGGTGGCGCAAATTCACAAACTGGTGTTTTTCCCAGGGGGAGGACCCACGGAGATGTGGCATCAGGGCAGTGCTTTCCTTCCTCCAAGGAGGTTTGGATAGTTTCATATTTGGGAAGCCTATGGGTTTGTAGTGTAACCATCATATCCGTACCGAGGGGACCTCGAACACGCCAAAAAGGCCTTACTTGAGAGGCCTAAGGGTCAGATGTTTGCCATTGTATCTGTACTGAGGCTCGGACAGGCCGTACCACACATGGCAGTAAGTGGATTTTGGCAAGGTAACATAGAACCTGAACCTGGCCAAATCGACTCTGAAAACAGCTGTGCCGTTTTCTGGTTGGGTGAAGTCTCAACTTATCCCGAAGCGAAGTCTGTCGTGAAAGCGCACCGGCCACACGATTGAGTTTGTCTGGAATGTAAGTAGAGGTTTGAGTCTGTGTTGACTCAGATAGGAGATGGTAGGCTGGTTGTGACGTGGGAGAGGAGCGGACTCCGCCCTGGTGGTAGGTGAAGGCTGCAGTTGCTGTGTTGTCTTGGCCGTAGCCACACCCATGCTTGCCCTGAACCAGAGGTCAGAACCTCTTCGGGGCCAAGAGTGGGGTCACAACTTGAGGCAGTTGATGTGCCATTACAACCGAGGGTTTGTCCAGACCCTGGGTTGCCCGCCCGTTGCATATTGTGCCTCCGCCTGTCTTGGGGGCATCTGACAAGGTCAAGATGCGTCTGGACATTCGCTCTAGGGGAACCCGTGCCCGTAGAATACAAACGTCTTCCCAAGATTGCATGATCTTGCGACCTACTGGAGTGATATTCACGTGGTGTGAAATTTCGGCGCTATGCCGATCTCGGGACCCAGGTATACAGTCAGTGTTGTAGCGGTTTCAAGTGCATCAGGCTCAACGGCGTGACTGAGGTTGAGGCGAGGGAGCAGAGGAACCGATGCTGTAGCATGTGAGAGTTCTACGTAGCAAGGTACTGATTGAGCACAGCCTTGTGGAAGGCATGTGGTAGCATAGCCCGGGTCAGTTGTAAAACTGAGAAAAGAACACTCTGCTCTAGGGAGAGATGCCCTTGTCCCAAATGACCTGAAGTCCTGACGGGCTAGGTGGCTGGGAGTCACGTCCCTGTGAGTGCAAACGAACTTACGAGGGCGAACCAGATAGTGAGGCGCTGAGCCAGTTGAGAATGCAAATACCCGTTCACCCCTGGTGCAAATGTACATTTTATAGAGCCACATTTTATGTAAAAATACATACAAAACAAAGAACATTGTGGAGCTTGTTGAGGCATGTAAACCAATCCGCAGCTGCATGGTGCCCTTGCTTTCTCCTTTGCATCTTACAATTTTCTGTTTAAGTTATCTTTGAATCTCATTTGTTTGAAACAACCAACCACAACACACAAAAGCTTTGTGAAATTTATGTTCTGCAGCATGCTTTTCCTTCAACTATGTCACCTTTAGTTTTTTGCTGCATAAAATATAAGGAAGTTGTCTCCAAATGTAAGCCCTTGTTTGGTGCACTTTATGTGCATGTGCATGTTTAAGATTGCAATATGATAAACAGTGTTGTTATTTATAAGGCTGTGTTCTCTAAGATGAAATTTACTCATTTTAGCCAGCTGCAAGACAAAACCACAGCAGTATGACAAGTGCAAGCTGTGCAATGTTTGAGAGATTTTGTAAACCAGTTTCGTGTCATTCCACACAAAGGTGTGGCTAATGTAGGAGCAAGAAATGAAATCTTTTACAACCTAATTATTATTGTCATTATTTCTTAGTCACAGTTCTCATCAATTTACATTTAAGAATATGACTGGTCGGAACAGACTGTAAAAATTTGTCTTGGTATTAACAGATGATTGAAAAGACTCTCACCAAGTCCAAAGTTGTTCTTTCCAAAATATCCACCATTTTTTCCAGTTTGGTACTTGAGGTGAAAATAAAGTCATCATCCACCCAAAGCACGTATTTGGTTGCTACCTGAGAGACGGCCAGGTTACGGCCAGCAAACCAGCCCTATAATGAGGAGCAGAGAGCACTTTACATTTATTTGCCCTGAAAAGAAAACATAATAGCTCAAATAGCCTTTGCTGAGTTTATACAAAAGAATGTAAACATATAACATCCATACCTTGCCAAAGGGCATGATATAATGTTCAATGTAGGGTCCAGTTACAGGTTTGGGCTTCTCTGTGTCATCAGCAATCACTATAGTTATAGTGGGGTAGAACTGTCGAATGCTGGTGATCAAATCTTGAAGTTTATCATAGCGTAGAAATGTTTTTGTGGCAATTGTGACCAGAGTACTTATATTGTATTCTGTAAAACGGACAATGTCAAAAATATGAGTATTGTAAAATTCCCAATAAATGTTGATTATGAGTTATAATTGCAAATAATTATATTTGTTTTACCATTTTTGGGTCCAGGATTATAGAATTTAGGGATTGGTGGATGTCTGATCTTAATCGTGAAGGAGGCCTGGAATATACCTGCTTTAAATTGTACTGTCATAGACAAAAGAAATAGTGTTATATAATTAAAAAAGACCAAAAAAAGCATGCATTGTGGCATAAATAAATTCCAATTCTAAGTAAATGTCTTTCTAGTAATCTAGAAAGTTTTGACAGTTTTGAAGTCATTCTGTAAAAAAAATTATGTCATGATCTTGCCTCAATCTTTGTATGCTTTGTTGATAGTTTAAAGTCCGTGTAAAGCAATATTTTTTTTATAGTACTGAGTTTGTCACACCACAGAAGAATTATTAACCACCCAGCCAAATCTGAATGATAATATTTGGCAAAAACGTAGGCTTTAAGTGTTCAGCTGCCATATTAGTTTAAAGTCTAGACTTTAGATTTTAAAGTCAATGGATGATGGATGATGAAGTCACATACTGCAGAAATGTTAACCAGAACAGGAGAAACTGCATCTGGGCGTTACCATCTGAATTACTGGAAACTGAATTGAGACAATGAGTCTTTTTTTATTGTCTTGTTTTTTGTTGTCTAATTTATCTTATTATTTACTATTTATCTTATTTTTTTTATTGTCTAGACGTCTGATAAGTTTATTAATGAAAGCAACAGAGGAGCAACCTTTATTGATCATCAATTATCACAAAATACTATGATTTGCTTTTTGCACCACAGTTTTCCCCAAAGAATAGCTGCAACTACTATAGGATATAATTCTAATAGTGCAGTGGATTGGAGATCGGAAGGCAAATAGAGGGTTTGCACTTATGTCATGATATGGTCAGTTACCCAGATGCACTTCCATATTGGCGATACTCGGACGTGAACAACAGCACGGATTGCACGCTTAATTTTCAACTGAATATGTTGTTCTGCTGAATAGTCAGTAAAATATGTGAGTTCCATTCGGTCCTGTTTTTGCCTCCTTTCAGGTTGAATTTTACAAATAATGTCTCTATACACTCCGAATGCAATGTTTAATTTAGCCATGTTTAAGCTTTTAGAGAGTGTGGGGTCACTTTTTTTTAATACAACAAATGCGTCACCACAGTCGTCTACTCGTTTATCGCTAGACTCGCAGCATAACAAGATGTTAACTAAATGAATGTCATTACCTGCCAATGTTTGAGCATTCAACTGAGGAGAGATTGCGGTACTCAAGGTGAAGCTGTTGGAACGGAGAGTTCTGCTGGGCAGGAAGTTTAGGCTCTTTTTTGTTTGGGATGTACTGGCGAGCGTCTCCTGTGTACGAATTCATACGAATTGGGGACTCTCAAATACGTACGATTTAGCCAAAAATTTGTACGTGAGGTCGTACGAATTAGCCACCTCATAAAATACATACAAATTGCCGTGAGATCGGGCTTGATATAACATTTTGAATTGAATGCAAGGCTGTCAGGACTGGGTCATAAGGCTGAGGCTGCGGGCAAGATGCTGAGGACTTGTTTTGAGGTGCTCAGTGAGAGATTCTTGACTGACGAATGCTTCCCTTTTTGAGCTTTCAATCCAGAAGGTAGTGGAGGCTTCTGATGGTGGAATACACTCTTGGTCCTGAGCAGTTTGGAAGTTGGAAGAAGTCCTTGTGGAGGAAACTGGATATTCACTTTATATAGTGCAGGTTCAAGGATTTTCTCGAAAGGCCAATAGATGATAGATTTTGCAGCTAACCTGAAACTTCATCTTGGAGGTAATTCATCAAAGTTTTCTCGTGCATATATCCGCAAAGAGGATGCCGTGTTCTTCTGTCTTAGAGCAAGCCATTGCCACAGAAAGAAAGGTAAGAATTATGACTTTAAAGGAATAGTTCACCCAAAAATGAATATTTTGTCATTAATTACTCACTCTTGTGTTGTTCCAAACTTGTAAGACCTTTGTTCATCCTTGGAACACAAATTAAGATATTGTTGATGAAATCCAAGAGCTCTCTGACCCTCCCTAAACAGCAAGGGTCCTTCTACATTCAAGGTCCAGAAAGGTACCAGGAATATCGTCAAAATAGTCTGCTCTGCTTCACCCTAGCGCAACTTCAGAGAGTACCACAACGTATGCGCATGCTTTGATCTGCAAGTAAACAATGCATGTGCGTGATGCTGCTGATGTACAACATGCATGTGCTGCGCAAGGTTTACATTCAAAAGAAAGCACATGTATGCACCGTGGTACTCTCCACAATGGCACTAGGGTGATGTGGAGGACAAGAATTGTTGAATAAAGTGTTATTCTCGTAGCTTCATAAAATTACAGTTGAACCACTGATGTCACATAGTATATTTTGTTGATGTTCTTGGTACCTTTCTGGACCTTGAACATGGTAGGAACCTTGCTGTGTATGTAGAGTGAGAGAGCTCTCGTGTTTCATCAGAAATATCTTAATTTCTGTTCCAGAGATGAACAAAGGTCTTATGGCTTTGGAACGACTTGAGGGTGAGCAATTAATGACAGAATTTTTATTTTTGAGTGCCGTTTCTAAGGTGCAAATGTCTGTGCGACAGACTGAAGAGCATGCACTGGAATGGTCTTAAATACCGTTGTTGATTGGAGCAGGTGGAGTAATTGATCAGCCGAGGGTCAGTGGTCTGCCTGAACTATGCTTGAATTCCATTCGATCACCAAAGCTCTATTTATTAAATTCTTGAAAAAAGGTGTGTTCTAGTAGAAGCAGTCTATGACAAAGTACCGAAAGAGTGATTTGAAAGCTTGCAGAACCGTCTGCTCTCTAGAGATTTTGCCGTACACTGTAAAAAAACCTCGTAATTTTACAGAAAATAACTCTAAATTTTTTACAGTAGTTTTCTTTTATTTCAGATTATATTCAAAACTCTGTAAAATTACAAACAATATCTGTAAATTAACAAATGGAACATTATTTCACGCATTATATCAATAAAAACAAATTAGAGTATTTTTTGTTTTTAATACAGGCAAATTACTGTATTATTTATACAGTATTTTCTTGTAATTTTAAATTACGTTCAAAATTTTGCAAAATTACAAACAATGTCTGTAAATTAACAACTTGACCATTATTTTAGGAATTATATCAGTAAAGACAAATAAATTTTTTTTTTTGTTTTTTTATACAAGGAAATAACTGTATTATTTATACTGTACTTTTCTTGTAATTTTAAATTACGTTCAAAATTTTGCAAAATTACAAACAATATCTGTAAATTAACAACTTGACCTTTATTTTAGGAATTATATCAATAAAGACAAATTACAATTTTTTTTTGTTTTTTTATACAAGGAAATAACTGTATTATTTATACGGTACTTTTCTTGTAATTTTAAATTACATTAAAAATTTTGCAAAATTACAAACAATATCTGTAAATTAACAACTTGACCTTTATTTTAGGAATTATATCAGTAAAGACAAATTACAATTTTTTTTTTTTTGTTTTTTTATACAAGGAAATAACTGTATTATTTATACGGTACTTTTCTTGTAATTTTAAATTACGTTCAAAATTTTGCAAAATTACAAACAATATCTGTAAATTAACAACTTGACCTTTATTTTAGGAATTATATCAGTAAAGACAAATTACAATTTTTTTTTGTTTTTTTATACAAGAAATAACTGTATTATTTATACGGTACTTTTCTTGTAATTTTAAATTACATTAAAAATTTTGCAAAATTACAAACAATATCTGTAAATTAACAACTTGACCTTTATTTTAGGAATTATATCAGTAAAGACAAATTACAATTTTTTTTTGTTTTTTTTATACAGTAAATAACTGTATTATTTATACGGTACTTTTCTTTTAATTTTAAATTACGTTCAAAATTTTGCAAAATTACAAACAATATCTGTAAATTAACAACTTGACCGTTATTTTAGGAATTATATCAATAAAGACAAATTAATTTTTTTTTTTTTTATACAGGTAAATTACTATATCATTTATACAGTCCATTTCTTGTCATTTTAAATTAAACTCAAAATTTAGAAAAATTACAAACTATCTGTAAATTAACAACATGACATTTATTTTAGGAATTACAAATTAAGGAAATTTAGGGGGAATAAAATTACATTTTTTTGTCTTTTATACAGGAAAATTTCTGTTTTATACAGCACATTTCCTGTTATTTTAAATTTTTCAAATTTAGGTAAAATTATACTAATAACTTGCAATTACTTGTGTACCTAATCAATATAAGGTTTATGACTATACTAACAACTTAACAGTTTTCTGATCATTTTAAACTAAGCCTTGTTTTAAATGTGTTTTTACAATTAAACTATGTAAGTCTGGATAACAAATTTGGATAGGTACCAATTAAAAATTTCTCCATGTTTGGCTCAGGAAACTTACATGACTAATATATTAACAATTTTAATAAAATGAGAGAGCTCATTAAAATTGCATGTTGTTTTTATTTAGTAATGTCCTGAATAAGCCATTTCACAGTAAAAGATACTCCACAAAACAAAATAATAAACCTGAATTTATAAAAAATTACCCCATACAAAAGTTTTCATACCATTGAATCCTAATATTTTTAATACATTTTCTGGATGATCCACAACTGTTTTCCTGTTTTGAGGTTGTTGTTTGTGAGTCCTACATTGGTCCTGAGTGCACATCCAGATTTTTTGTGAGTTTGATGTGTTCCTGGGTCAGCATATTTTGTTGACCTGGAACAACACTTTAATCTAAAAATGTAGTCTTGACCACATCCTTACACCTAAACCTAACCTTACCTATCAGTAATCCCTACATTAAGAGGAAATGTTAGATGAATGACACTGATGTACAAGCACCAAACACTGATTATAAGCCTAAACAAAAGAAGTTGATCCAGGAACATATTGCATTTGGTAAAAGCAGTTTGCAGTAGGTTCAAGGGTGAATGTGATTTCACCAAGTAAATCATTTTCCTGGATCAACATCCTTGTTGATCCTGGAACAACATTCCATTCAAACAATCAGAATCAAGGCATAGCATTTCAGGAAATGTTAGTTTTAGGCTTACGAACAGGATCAGATGATTTTACACACTTAATCAGTTATCATTTCCCTCTGATTTTAGGAAAATCAGAAAATTAGGAAAATTTAGGTTTAGGGGTAGGGATTAAGTCAAGTCTATATTTTTTCAAAATAATGCTGATCCAGGAACCAATTTGAAACTTGTGCAATAGTTTCATGAGTCTCTCAGCTATCCTCCGTGCAAAATGATGGATCACAAAATCATATAGTGACTTTTGATAAAGGTAGAAGATGCTAGAAAACCAAATAATGTGCAGGAGTTCTTTTTCTGAATAACAGAAGGCAGTTGAACTGGGATCAGCGCAACACTTATAGCTTATACAGTGTGTGTGTGTGTGTGTGTGTGTAAATAAAATAAACAGGATTTTTTCTTTTTTTTTTTTTGTTTTATTGTTGTTGTATTTCCCTATTATTGGAATGCTATCACACTACTGGCTGCGTCTCAGTGCATCATTCAGCATGATAGGTTATTCCGACCGTCATCATGGATCTGGCCAATGACAGCTTTGCGCGCCTTCGGGTAAAGTTTGAATATATGTCCGTTGGCCTCCTTGGCATTTGCAGACTGCAGTAGTGCTTTGATACGGTTAGGTGTTTCATACATGGACAAGAATCACAACAGTCAGCGAACATGTTGCAAACTACAGAAGGTAAGAACTTTTCAAATGTTTCTGCTATGTCAGTATTTAACAGTGTGTAAAATGAGAATCTTATCGAATTAGCACAATAGCGATATTAGTATATTTCAGTTTACTGCCAGCTAATGTTACGAAGTGCTGCTAGCATGTGTCTGCTAAGTTAGTTTTACGAATAAAATAACTGGAACTTTGAATGAATAAACTGAGAACTACTTTGTCACTGGTTAAGCAGAGCAAGTCAAACCGAATTCATTGGACACCTTAACGTGGGACTAATTTACCGGACCGGTTATAATGAGAGTATTTTATGTGGAGCTGGTAAGTAAAACTTTATAAACTCTTTTTCTAATGTCTCTGTAAAGTAATATAAAGTAAGTAACTAATATGAATTATGTCGTGTGTGTTTGTTTCCCTCATGATCCAGAAATTTGGGTAATGAAAAATATCCAGCCACACCATCAGGCGGTGAGTATTGCCATGGTAACATTAAGACAGTTAATGTATGCACACTAGCAGCCATATTACTGGACCTTTGTCTGCATGTTAATTAAATTTGTTTTCAATAGGAATGACCTTTATGTGCAAAAAGATAAATAAAATAGAAATACAAGAGAGATAACATGCAAACAATTACTTTAGATCAAACAGACTATTTTACATTTTTTCTTAAGTTTACATATAGGCTATAGCTCACCACAAAATTAATGTTGTCTTCTCAAAATTAATGTATTTTCAAACTTCTAACGTTATGGCTGTATGGCCATAGATGCTGCTGGCGAATTAAACAAAGATTAAAGGTTACACAAAAGAAAGAAAGAAAGCCATACAGGTTTGGAACAACATTACAGTGGGTAAATGATAAGAGAATTCTCATTTTTGAGTATGCTTTTAAGGACCTGTTCCCAGAGTCCAATGTTAAATTAACCATGGCTTTATAGTACATGTTTAGTAACTGTTTTATGCACATTAAATGGATTAATTATAATGGACCTCATAAAATACTGTTAACTTAAAGACAGAGCTATTGTCATGTCCAGCAATGTGAATTCGAGAAAAAAATAAAAAATAAAAAATAATAATAATAATAATATATATATATATATATATATATATTATACTTGTCTTCATAGATAAAAACTGTTAATGATAAAACTCTTCACCTTTTTTCTATATAGATCTACCATTGGAACCATAAACTTGTTTTGGAGGCAGAACAAGCAGCAACAAAGAAACAAGCCCATCACTAGTAAGTGTCATCTGCAATCTATAACAAAACTTGCTTTTTGTCCGTTTTAATGGCATGCATCCAAAACAAATACAATATATTCTCTCCTTCATACTATAGATGTATGAAACTTTATTTCAGCTTTATACAACATGATTTACTCACCCTTAGGCATGGGCCGGTATGAGATTTTGACAGTATGATAACCCTAGATAAAAATTTCATGCTATCACAGTGTTTAGATTACAACTCTAAAATGTGTTATTTTTAAATTTCTGGGTAAAAAAACAACAACATTTCTTCTATTAAACACAGTTTATCTTATTTTTAAGAAACATATAGAACATTTTGGAGCAGTAAACATTTCAGGCGAAATAATTCAAATTAATAATTTAATTATTCCTAATTAAATTAAGTGCAGCCACTGCTAAACTTAAAGGGTTAGTTCACCCAAAAATGAAAATTATGTCATTAATGACTCACCCTGATGTTGTTCCAAACCCATTTTTGGGTGAACTAACCCTTTAAACCTCCGGCTCATCAAAACATAACATCTGTGTTGTTAAACCTGCAGCTCAACAAGGTGTTTGGAGACATGCTCATATTCTACACATTTATCTTTTAGTCCAAGTTTGCAGGAATGTTCAGGGATGCAGTACGAAGATATACAGAACGTGGTTCTCTTCTTCATTTAACACTCAACGTAGTGTCAAGTAGTGAGAGCCAGCAGTTTGTTTGTGTTTTAAATGTCGGGATTTTGAACAGATGTAAACAGTGGCAGGAGTCCTAAAACTAGACAGGATACCAGATAGCACTAAATTGCAGATACCCTTCAGGGGTCGTTCACATGTCTGTGCGCTCAAAATGAAATAGATGTGCTCGTTTTTTCTAGGAATAAATTCATTATTTTGGGGTACAAATAATAATAATAATAATAATAATAATATTGTTGTTGTTGTTGTTGTTGTTGTTGTTGTTTTTAACAGTGCGCAGTGATCTTGAAAAGAGTGTCCATTACTGTTAGTCTATGTTTCTCTTTTGGTGATGTTTGCATTTTCCCATTAGAACATGTTTAAAGGAAAAGTTAAGAAATTAAAAATTGAAAAATTTTCTGAATATTGTTGTTTTTTTCTTCACAGATACACCAAGGATCAAGATGATTACTGTCTGTTTGGAGGATTCTTCTTAATGTGCTGTATATCTGTCTGGTAGGAATAATGGACCTATTAATGTATGCTTTGATTTTATTTATATTTATTCACTTGTATATTTAGAATGTTCAATTAAAAGACAAGTGAAATGTTTATTATCATGACATGGAGTACGCAGAGGTCAGGAACATGTGGAAACCGTGAAAATCCTGTAATTGTTTCAGTTTTCTGATTGTTTTTTGGTTTGGAATGGGTTACTGTATCCTAATAAGAATTTCATGAAACTGTTCTTCTTTTAATTACTGTAAATCTATCCTATTTCTAGTTCTATTTCATTTAAGATTTGTAACTGAATCACTCCATTTAACTTATACTTCAACATGTTTTAAATACTATACAAATGCTGTCTATTAAAGTTGCAAGATGATTTTATTGTTCAGAATTTTATCTTACAAAATAAAACTGTTAAATTACAAACTTGTGTATGTATTAATTTTATTGAAGGTATTAGATCGTAATGATTTAGGGGAAATCTGTTAAATAACATTGTTTTCTTTGTAGAAATATTGGTGTGTATTACTTAATTGAATGTATTTGATCATAATAACCTATGGAAAATCTGTAAAATAAAGGTTTAACCATGTAAAAAAGGTCCTGTAAAAAAACGATCAAATGACTAGCAGCTATGGCTGCCAAACAAAAACCGTAATATTAAAGTAAAAGAATGTAATTGAAACAAGGAAAATCTGCAAAATAAGGGTTTTACACTGTAAAAAAGTCTTGTAAAAAAATGGTCAAATGACTGGCAGCTATGGCTGCCAAACAAAAACCGTAAAATTAAAGTAAAAGAATGTAAATGAAACAAGGAAAATCTGCAAAATAAGGGTTTTACACTGTAAAAAAGTCTTGTAAAAAAAATGGTCAAATGACTGGCAGCTATGAATGCCAAACAAAAACCGTAAAATTAAAGTAAAAGAATGTAAATGAAACAAGGAAAATCTGCAAAATAAGGGTTTTACACTGTAAAAAAGTCTTGTAAAAAAACGGTCAAATGACTGGCAGCTATGGCTGCCAAACAAAAACCGTAAAATTAAAGTAAAAGAATGTAAATGAAACAAGGAAAAAACTGTAAAATAAGGGTTTTACACTGTAAAAATTGTCCTGTTAAAAAACAGTCAAATGACTGGCAGCTATGGCTGCCAAACAAAAACCGTAAAATTAAAGTAAAAGAATGTAATTGAAACAAGAGGGGAAATTGTAAAATAATTTTTTTCCCCTGTAAAACCTTTAATGAACATTTCTGTAAAATTATAGTTTTTGCACTTTATTTTAATTAGGATGTTTTGCTGTAATTTTATGGTTTTTGTTTGGCAGCCGTAGCTGCCAGTCATTTGACCATTATTTTACGATTTTTTTTTTTACAGTGTACTTTGATGTCATACGCAGATCGGTCTGTGCCACTTTAAGACTTACACGCCTAATAATAATAATGTTAGGGGTGGGGTCATGTTCATTGGCTCCAGTGCGTCATTGAGACATGATTTCAGGCCCGCCCAAAAAAATATGAACACAAAATTGTAATAAACTGTTTAAAGGTCTAACTCCACAATTCAGTACTACACAGTTCACAGTCTAACGTGTTTTTTCTTCACAGCAATACCTTTATATATTTATAATGTGTTTAAAAACAATTCTCTGAATTGCCTTTACACGGACTTTAATCATTCTATTATTCTACTCTATAAATCCTTGTAGATGGCTCTATTCTGTTATTACAACATCATCACAGGAACCTGTTTGAAGATGACAAACAATATATGCTGGACAGATAATGGATATTTGACTTGACCAAACCATTCTCTCTGCAGTGGTAGTGTACATCACAAAAGGTAATTATGAAGCTGTTTGCTCAGTGCTCAAGTTGATTGGATTTGTAGAAGGGATAGAGAACATAAACCCATTGTTTAGTCAAGTGAATGAGATAATACATTGTTATTGTTATTGTTTGCATAACTCAAACATCTGCATTATGCCTAGTTGCTGATGTTCAAATTTGGGTTGTTGTCACAATAAGGAAAATAGCCACACTGTAAAAGTGATTTTTGCTAAAATGACTTAAAGCAACACTATTGCTAAACAGTTTCTACTTAATTTGTATTCAAAATCCCTAAATACGTAAAACTGAAAATGTATAGTTTTTGCTTAACCCCTGGCATGAAATCTATACTCAAACAAATTATTACCTTAATTTTCTTGCATAGATTCTATAGGTTTATTCCCAACGGAAAGAATGTGTTCTGGGGTCTTACCTACGTCAGCTGTGTTGGGATGAAACTTTGTGTTTGTGTAGGTAACAAACTCTAGCTGTTTGTTCAGGGAGGCCGGTGATATGCTCATAAAACTAATATGCATCTCTCCTTCCCCTTTGACATGCACTTCATCCACCATTGCTGCCGTATTGAATGTTCCCATTGTAGCAATCAGATCTACCTGCAAGTAATTTTGTATGAAAAACACAGCAATGACTTGTGGCAGAAAATTGTTCTATGATGATAAAAAAAAATCTAATCTTTCAATGAGGAAGCTGTCTTTGACTCTTGTCTTTGACATATACCTAATAAAGGGATAGCTCTCTCTAGAATGAAAATGATGTCAATATTTAGTCATTTCAAACTTGTATGCTGCATTCTTCAAAGAGATGTGTGCCTCCTTGTTCATGGCTAATCTCTGAAGACGCCTCATGAATATTGTTTGGAGTGTTTCAGGGAAAGTACTGCACTTTCAGACCCCCAAACGCTCCAAACTATAGACGACAGGTTTCCCGATCTCTCAAAGGTGCATCATCACTCAAAAACCCAACACTCCCTACCAAGCCATTCAGAGCAACTTCTACACTTGTAGGGAAAGTGTTTCAGGCAGCGGGTCAGGGTCACCCAGTCCTAATTTGGCCCAGCTCCTCTGAGGCAAAAAGCTCAAAAGGGGAGTGTGACACTCATTGGTCATTATGACCAAAAAGAGGACTGTGGACCAGCTGGTTTATTCTTGCTTTGGTGCCAGAGCTCTGACACACCATTCATCTTGTCTTTGTGTGAGTGTGCAGTTTTGAGTTTGTTCGGGTCATGCAATCTTTTATCTGTGATATATTGTATGTGGGGAAGTGTGGTATTTCGGATACCATCACTTCGGTCTTCTGTTTGGGTTCAGTCAAAGCCAATAGAAGGCAAGCCTGCAACCTTTACCCAAAAAAAGCATAACGGCTAAACCTAATGTTTCCGGATTGGAAAAAGAGACCAGAGGCCGTTTTCTTTAAATGGATGTCAATACAGGAGAGGCTTCACTATGCTAAATAAACAGCTTTTTAGAGGAAACAGCTTATCATTTAATGAATCGACTGCCTATTGGCCAAATTTTAACATGTTTTACACTAACCAATACTTTTGGATTGAACTATTTTTAGAGTTTACACTGTTTTATAAGTGAAGTAATTAGCTGGGTTTCCATCCAAATGTGCAAATTTAACTTATGCACAAAACTGAAATATTGCATAGAACATTTGCAAGTAAGCTCCGTTTCCATCCATCGAGTCATAGAGAACAAAATGATCACTTACTGATAAACTGGCACTGCACTAAGAAAAGTAAGGGAGGCCACTGAATATAATTTGCATGTATAATAAATTGCTTGTACCTTAAAGCGAGCAGATGAAACAATAAATGCGATCTTTCGAAGGTGGACGCCTGCTGTTTGAGAGTTCCTAGAGGCAGTTATGCATTTTATGCTTGGGCATTTCAGTATGACCATAACAACATTTCAGATAACACAAAGTCACCTGATTTTTTTTTTTATTGATGCATTTGGAGGAATTTATTCGTCAAATGCGTTTCCATTTCCCATTGTTTGCATTAACGCTTTTTCGCACAAGTCAAAAGTCACCTCAAGCGAATTAAGGGATTTTATTCTTTTTGCGAATTAAGGGATATTAATTCAAAATGTGGCATTTCCATCACTCGTTACTGATGTGATACTTCAAAATGCGCTTAAAAACAGGGTGATTGAAACATAGCTTTTTTTTTTTTTTTGGTGACAGGTGGGATTCAGCATATGGCAATTCCCATTCATTCCTATGGTATCTGTAAACGACAAATAAGTGTGCACAACTCTGAACTGAAATTCAATAACATATATACCACAAAACTTGATAGTTTTTTCATTATGAAATAAAACTGTATTCTGTTCATAAGTAATGTCAAAGTTTTTATTTTTTTATTTTTATTTTTTATTTTTTTTTGTGAACTATTGATTTAATAAATTACATTTATGAAGCATAATTGTTTACTTACCAAATAAGGGCCCTCTTTGGATATTTGGTTCAAACTCAAACCTTGAAAACACAATAACAGACTTAATGTGTGATCTTGCTCATGTAAAGACAAAGCTTACTTGCTTAACAAAAAAGTGTTTCTTAATTATTATAATTTTTGATGGTACATTAGGCAGAACCAAACTGTTATTTAATATCTTTATCAATCTGTCAGACACACATTCAATTATAAACATCCAAAAGACACTGTTAATTGTTTCTTTTATAGCACTTTGTGGCAACAAATTTTTAATTACAATACATATTTTTAAAGGCAGTTTTCTCAAAATGAGTAAATGAGTATTGTAATTTTTTTTTTTTTTTTTGTCTGTTCTAAGTATTTTCTGAATTATGGAGTGTCAAAATTATATACCCAAAATATTCTCTAATATACTCTAATATGCTTAAAAAAAAAGAAACATGAATTTTGAAATGGACTTCATCCTGTGTTTAGATTTTTGTACTAGAAATGTATGCAAATTGGTGCATATTTCAATAAACATTGCCTCATTTGCATATTTAAAACTAACATTTTAGATAGCTTGTAATATAAAAAATGTTTGCAATTATCAATGTAATCAATCAACTGGGTAAGTAAGGTGATAACTATTAGTATTTGTTTTTACCCTATTCACCTGCAGTGTCTCGCCTTAAGGACAATTTGATTTGTCTATAATGGTTCACCCTGATTGAACCAAAAATAACCTTTGATCAGTGGTTCTGGAAGGCAAGCTGAACAAATCTGATTTTACACAACATATTAATTGTATTTTACCAGGAATTAGAATGGACCTTTTTGGTCTGACTTCCACACCTTGCACAGGGTACTGAAGAGGGCTGTTGGATTCGGCTATGATAAGAGAGTCTGCAGCTGTATACGTCCTGAAAAAAAAAAAAAAAACATCTAATTTAACAGCTATTTATTCATGTCATTCAAAATGGTTTCCTATAAATGAACAATGCCAATATTTACAAAGCATAAATATGGTAAAAATGATGCACCACCTCTTACGAAAACTAAGATACTCTTTATTTCTGTATTTCCTTGCATTTTGCAAGTCTGAATCTTGGAAGGACGCATGTAGCTGGGTAGCCGATACTTGCGCAAACAGCAGATGAGCAAATGGAAAATTATTGCCTGGTTTGTCACCTTCACAAACACACCCATTATTGGCAAGAGTCCTGGTTAAAAGTAAAAAGCATATAAAAACAAAGGGTAACACTTTAGAGGTTCTGTCATTAATGAATAATTACACAGGAACAACTGACTAATGCACTATTAACATTCTAGTAACTATTAACATGAAACTCTGATTAACAAATAAGGAAGTTATAGTGCTCAGTTAAATGTGGTAGTTCACTATTAGCTAATCAGTAACTACAATTTTTTCACATCTCCCAGAGAACTACTAAGAACTACTATATACAGGATCATAATTAATGTGAATGATGCTAAATGTATAATTAATTTTAAAGTAAAGATCATGGTAACTCAAGAAGTCATTACTTGTGAAGTAATGAAGTCATTACTTGTGGGTTAATTACCAAATCCTTTAACCCTCTGGCCCTCTTCGTTTGGGAGTCACACTTACCTTCTTTGCGGTCAAAAGTGACCGAAGCCTTAAAATGTAACCTTTTTGTTTCAGGAAAATCAATGCAATACATTTTTTTCAATAATATTTTTTTTATTATTATTTAGAATTTTGAGGAGATTTTATGATACTGTGCAATATTTATACTATTTAAGCATTTTTTTCCATTGGAATTAATATATATATATATATATATATATATATATATATAATTTTTATTGTTTTTTTAATTTAATTATTTATATATTATATTTCAATAAATACAACATTTCATATTAAAATAGAGTAAAAGCATTTAAGCTTTTTTTTTTTTTTGAACTGAGAATTATGCCATTGGTTGTATTAAAAAATTTTAAACTTAATATATAAAGTATAATGTTATGTAACCTCATAGCTCCCTATATACATATATAAAGAGACTTTTGGATTCCCATTGCTTTATTTTAGACAGTTTCTTAATTTTATTAGGTTTTGCATTTAGAAATATATCTAGACATTCTAAAAGCATATGCATATGAAAGTGAGGTATTTTATTAATGTATTCATTTTATTACACATATACTCAAAAATTTGCTCTGTTGCATTTCAATGGGTCTCTCTCTCTCTCTCTCTCTCTCTCTCTGTGTGTGTGTGTGTGTGTGTGTGTCATTTTTGACCACGAAGTAGGCAAGTGTGACTATTTTTTTTTTTTGACTCTTTAAAATACCCGAATCACGTCCATTATTTTTGTGTGTGTTCACATTGCTAATGTAACAAAAGTCAACAAGTGTCACCTCATTCCGATGAAGCTACATTTTTAAAATTTTTAAATATAAAAATTTTTCAGTCAACAGTGACAAAAGAGGGCCAGAGGGTTCAGAATTTTTTGTTATTTAATAGTAGTTACTATAATGTTAATACTGTATTAGTCATTTGTTCCTGTGTAGTTATTCATTAAAATCAAGCAACACATCATGTTTTTAATTCAATGTACTTACAAAAACAGTGTGAGGTGGAAGAGGTGCCACTACCACAGGTAATGTGGACATGATATGTAAATTATAATGATACGTTTCCTTGTTTAAATTTCAAATAATGTGAGATGAAAATCTAACAGTCAAAAAAACAAAACAAAAAAAAAAAAAACTGCAATACACTCAGGAAATGGTTTTGTAGCAAAGCTACACTGGCAGTTTAAGTTCCCTATAGTTGCTACTATTTCTACTCACTTGCCATCTTTGATGTGGTAGGGAATGTGGTCATTTTTGTGGCCCATGTTTTCTGTCCTTTCTTCCAGCAGCACTTTTAAAGAGTCTGGTCCTGGTAGCACGTCAATCGTTGTAATGGTGTATGAATTCCAGTGGTGAATGAGCATGGCTATGAGCGTCAAGACCACTAGCAAAAAAGCAACTGCTTTCTTATTTACACCACGCATAATTGCCTAAGGTACAAAAAAAACAGACAAACAAACAAACAAACAACAAAAAAAAAAAGAATAAAAGGTATTGGGTACTATTGGGTAGAACATGACTGTTATATTGATGACTATTATTGACTGTTATAATAATTAACCAGTCCAGGCCCTGCTTTGCATTCATCTTGTATTCTGCTCAGTAAAGAATTCTGCATGTCTCAAAGTACACGATTACATCCAGCCAACCAACTGCAGCAACAACTGAAATGCAAAGCAAGGGCCTGGTTGATTTCCTTACATTTGTATTCTTCTTTAGTGTTATGGAACTGGAAGATTAGAAGAATGAGCTTTTATCAGAATGAGCTTTATTGACAAGTATGTTTGCACATACTAGGAATTTGTTTTAGTGACAGAAGCTCCACAGTGCAACAGGGTGACAGTGACAAGACAACACAACACACAGATTATAAAAAGAACAATATACAAATATACAGACAATGTGCAAAATAGCAAAGACACAATATACAAATGTAATGAAAGTTATTAATTTAAGCACAATAAAATATGTATGATTAATGGTTATTAATTACACATACTTTATACACTTATCTGATACAGCCGAGTCAATAATAAACCAAACTAATGCCCTCGTCCAGCGAGTGTTTAGCCGCATTTATTCTAACTCTAAGAAAAATCAATTTCCTAGCCTTGAAAATTAATCTTTCCCACCATAATTGGCTAAGTTACAGGACTGGATCAGTTTTGTAACGAAATCAAAGCAGTTTAAGTGACGTGATATTTGTGAGCAATGAACACAGCAACGATTCATATGTGAATACAAAATGCGGGTTTATTGATTACATTAAAGGGGAAAATAAACACTAACTAGCAAATAACGAACACTAAACAGACAACACATTAAACATAAAACAAGCAGAGAGAGTGAGAGGGAGAGAGAGAGAGTAGATTGGCAAACTTTTACATCAGTGTCACAACCAAATCATCAGAGAAAACCTGAATCTCCTTGACCTACAAGGGGCACAGTTTTGCCATCGCATCTAATAGCTAAATGGTTACTTGCATTGGTTTCCTTTGTGTGGTACCTCAAAGGTAGTCCTGATGATTTCATGGAGTTGGAGCCTTCGTTGTTCCATTGATCGGCTGATCGGATAGTTACAAAGGGGCTGAGTTGTAGAAGCCAGGGTAGAGAGGGCCCAACCTCATGCTGGAGTCCCCATGGCGGGGGTTTCTCCCCGGAAGGAGAGACATGGAGTTGTGACCCAAGAACAAGGAACTGAACTGACCGGGGGTGTGTCTGGCAACTTTTAAGTTCATTCAAAAGTCGCCACCCATCCCTGGGGAATTGACGAATGACAGTGCGAGGGTCTTTTGGCAGGAGAAGTTCCTTTGTGTCACCAGACCGCCTGTTCAAAGAGCAGTTCAACAGTTCAAAGAGCGAGTGTGCTGGATGTGAGGAGTCCTGAGTGATTTAATATCCCTTTTGCGCACTCTGGATAAGTACAGATCTTGAAGAGTGGGGAGGGTTGTACCAATGATTCGCTCAGCAGTCCGGACTATTCAATGTAGTCTTCTGCAGTCAAAATTGGTAGCTGAGCTGAACCAGATGGTAACTGAAGTGCATATGACGGATTCAATGATGGCAGAGTATAACTGTTTCAGCAGTTCTTGTGGCACATTGAACTTTCTCAGCAGGTTAGACGTTAGCACCACAGGTCTGTAGTCGTTAAGTCCTGTTATCTTTGGTTTCTTTGGAATGGGGATGATGGTGGAGCGTTTGAAGCAGGAAGGGATCTCACACAACTCCAGAGATCTATTGAAGATACGTGAAAAGATGGGGGCCAGCTGATCAGCACAGGTTTTCAGACAGGCTGGAGTCACACTGTCAGGGCTTTTTTAGTTCTTCACATAAAATGTAAGATGAAATGTGGTGTAGGTAGCATGTCTATTCAACCTTAAATTTCAGTAGTTGCCAGGTATGGGCAGTAATTCAGATACATGTATTTGAAAAAAATCAAATGTAATTTGTATTAAAATACCTTTAAGTTTAGTATTTTTGTTTTTTCAAAAGCCAGTATGTCAGCGTCTTTATTCATACCTGCAAACTAGTCGCTTTTCGGCGAAATTCGCCGTTTTTAATCGAAATAGGTCATTCGTGTGAATCGTGTAGATCCGCTGAGTTTTTTTGGAGTGAGGTGAGGGAGGGGGGGTCGGCAAGCACAAGAAACCTCTCACAAATAGCAAACTGAAATAGACTGGACCCAGTTGAAATGCCATCTTTGCAGCAAAACGTCTTTGGTACAGAGCGTCTACTCTTTTGGCCAATCAGAATCAAGATAACAGCATCGTCTTGTTCGTTTGGCCAATCACAATTTAGGATAACTTACTGCATTGTCTTTTCCATGGACGCGGACAACTTGAATTGCATCAATTCTGAGGTAAGTTTGCTGTTGATATTTGCTTTTAATAAATTATCTTTAGCTAGTTAGTTTAACAGTATAGTTAGGGCCCTATGATTTCCGCGATGCGGAAAACGCGGACGGAGTCGCGGAATCCAGTCATAAATACGGAATTTACATTTTAACACAGAACGTCACGGAATTTGTCAAAGTCTGGATGAATCAATCAAATATGCTATTGAACTCGCGATATGGACCAAAAGGTGTACATTTTAAACCACAAACGATTATTTAAATATGATTTCTGCTTGTCTCTCTGTTCACGAATGGTGCAAATGTGCAGATTTTTTACTACTAGCTCTGAAGTGTGCGTGACACTTGAGGTGACAGGGCTGCAGACTGTGACCATTTTTTTTAGCCGGTGGGAATAATTTTTGTGAGCGGTCGCACTGGCGCGACCACCGCGTTGTTCATCTCACAAGCGCTGCGAGTTCTGTTGCGAAACATCAAACGGCAAAAGAAACGAAACGAAAGCGAAACTAATGCGCGCTAAGTTTGAGCTGCGCAGCGCGTATAGTTTCAGCTCAGACCGCAATGCAAACAAACTTGCACGAGCCCAGAACAGCTTTATTCGGGTGCAAAAGTTGGTTTCGCGACACTGTTTCTGCTGCAAAATCTAGTGAGAATCTTTCAAATTCTGCCCAGAATTCTCTGTTATAAACAGCTCTATTGTACTAAAGAAAACCAGAAGTAGTAATGATAAGTATAAGCTAACCATGCACTGCATTATTAATTTCGGGGTTTGTACAACCTTTTGACAGAGATATTCAATGACTTTCAAGCATTACACACATAACTATTAAACTACAACACTTTAAAGCTCTAAAGTTATCAAAGTTGAGTGTTATTTTCAGTGGGACGACCAAGTATACTTTGTGGTAAACAAACGTTTATGTAAAATTTAAATAAATACATAAAATCACCATTTGCCTATCCAGTAGACTGCAGCAGTGGAGCACTTTCTGACTTATTAGTCATGCCTTTCTATTTTTTGCTCTATATATTGAAATGAAGAAAAAAAAAATCGCTAGAAAACAGAGTACACTTTTGTGTAAAACAAAAGTCATAAAGTGCCTTGAAAAAATAAAAATAAAATAATGAATGAAATGAATGCTTTATGCCTCGACTGGGGGCTCGATTCAGAGAGTGTCATTTTTTTTAAAGGCTAGAGACTACTGCACTATGGTTGCACCAGCTGGATGTAAAAAAGTTTGGAATCTGAACAACAGCTAGATGCACTATGTACCCAGTTTTAACACTGACACATTTTACCGTAGTGATAATTCATGATGCTGTGTGGTTACACATCTTAAATTTACTAGGTCCAACAAAATGACACCAATTGTGAAACAACCACACAGTGATAGTTCATCAATTAATTTTAACAGTGCATTTATTTGATCCCATGCTAATTTTATACATTTGCCCACTCACAAAGAAATGTTTTTTTTTACACATTTTAATGAGTGAAATAAGTATTTGATCAATCAGCAAGATTTCTTGCTCCCAGGTGTCTTTAATATAGGTAAAAAGCTGAGATTAGGAGCACTCTCTTAAAGGGAGTGCTCCTTATCTCAGTTTGTTGCCTGTATAAAAGACACCTGTCCACAGAAGCAATCAATCAATCAGTCAGATTGAACACTGTTTCTCTCCCTCTCAGTCATATTGCTTCTACTGACTGATAATTGCTGTAGGTATGCAATGCGGAGATGTATATGCTACGCCCTCTTCTGAAGAGAACTGCAGGTAACGTTTCTTGTAACTGCTGATCAGTCCTGCAAAACAACTGCTTGCTTCAGGTCCTTCCACAAAATTTCAGTTGGATTAAGGTCTGGACTTAGATTTGGCCATTCCCAGGGTTTAAATTGGGCTGGGGCCATCCGGGGCTGAGGCCCAGCACATAGACTCGAGGGCTCGACACAGTCCCGGCATCTTTTAATTGAAAGGATTATTACTGCTTTCTTTACACACAGGTGCATTTAACAGACTCACAAACATTAGTGTGTATTTAACAAATGCCTTTTTGTTAGTAATTAATTTAAATGACTGAAACATCATTTTTATGTAGTTGAAAACACTAAATATAGGCTAAAACCACTAAGATCAGCACCAGACAAGGCGCAAAAGCATGTCTGAATTTAGCAGTAAAAAGTTTAAATACACTGGTGATCGTTCATAACGAATGGTTAAAATCAACAAGTTTTGGGGGGTTTTGGGTAGCACACATCAGATCGGATACACAGGTATACACTCACACAGATACGCATCATTCAGTCCTGCATTATATTTACCCAAATCAGTTGTTTATTGAATTAACAAGTAAGCACAGACTTCCCCTCACCCAAACCAACACAGGGTGCTGCAAAGATGGGCCCGGTTACCATGGCAACCAGGACGCTTCTGGCAGACCAGATAAACTTTACAATCCAAAAGAATGTATAGAGACCCCTTCCCCCATCCTGACTCTCCCTAAAGCAAACATATTCTTCCACTGAAAGTGACTTATTGGGTTAATTCTTAGACAAACCTTTCTGTGATGAACACACAAATAATCACGGATCACTGTGTATATTATGACCGTCCCTGCATGTAGTGCTATGATAGATTACTAGTCTAGTATAAAAACATGCATGCCGTGTTTGGTATCTTTGAATTCGTATTTTGATTATCTAAAAGATGGTGGATATTATTTGTTGATACCTGTGCAACATATTAGTGTTCTAAGAATCCTTAGTAGTATTTGCATCAACACCCAATCGAATTACATATGCAAAATACTATGGATCTGGACAAAGACCATTAACTTTCCCTCCAAAGATACAAGACACCATTGTCCTCTGAACTTCTAGAGGTGTGACTACTCTAGAAGATAAAGGACTCACACCAGCCACATTTTAGTCTTCACTCTTCAGTCTTCGCTCTTCAGTTCATCTCAGTGCTTTTGGTGCTTTCACCCTCTTCACACGTGTCTCATCTTCTGGTTGCCCAGTCCCGGAGCCGGCGCATCAGTGCCCAGCGAACTTGAGCATGATCCGTCGGAGGTTCTTTTCAGAACCTAAGAAGATGATGAGCTAAGGACTCTTCTGGACCTTTTAAGCTTGTGCCAGGCCTTGTCTTTCCATTCCCCAAGGATCATCAGATTTCGGCTGGATCTTCTCTCTCAGCCCCTTTGCTTTCTTTGCTTCACTGGGAAGGAACTCCCAATCACCACAGAGTCAGGACACCTTTGGAGAACATCACTCTTCAAACCCGGAAGAACGTGATCGCAAATCCAAAACCTTGAAACCATCAAGACTTTCATACGAGACTGCATCCAGACACAACCAAGGCAACGCAAGTATCGTACGTTTAACTAAACAGAGGTTTAGTATAAGCTATAGACCCATTGAAAAATGGCATTGATGGTTTCACAAAAGGTTAACGGACTCCTTTCATAGTTTTCATTCTCCTTGTTTCTCTAATGGCTTCTCACTTGCCCCTTTACCCCGTCCCATCCCCCCGCCCCAGATGCTGCCTGTTCATATGCGAGAACATGTCAGGGTAGGCGCGCATTATAATACTAATCATAATTAATCATATAATTATTATTATTAATTTGCATCTGTACATTATAATGAAACCAGTATCTTACAAGTGAAAATAAGCCAGGGTTTTTTATGATCAGAAAGGTTTAAGAAATTTTGAACTGTTCAAACTGTTCAGGACAAACAAGGGACTCATGAACAACTATCACTAAACAAAAAAACACAGCTGTGGGTCATTCAGGTAACAACACAATATTAAGAATCAAGGGTATGTAAACTTTTGAACAGGGTCATTTTTATAAATTCAACTATTGTTTTTCTCTTGTGGACTATATGTAAATGTCTTTTATGTAAATTATAAAAAATAAAAAAAATAACACGCATTTTGTATCATCAATCTTATTTTTAACATTTTGCAATGGGTATATGAACTTTTGAGCATAACTGTGTATATGTAACGAACGGGACGCAGACGGGTGGATCCATTTGCAAAACTTTATTAAAGTAACTCATAGTAGAACAGGCAATGTCAAAACACGGCAAACGGGAATGGCACAGGTAATCCAAAGCATAAACAGTTCGAGCAGTAAGGTCACAAGGGTAACAGGCAAACATTCGTAATCCGAAAACAGGCGTGGGTCTAAGGCAGGCGGAGAACAATCACAGGAACAAAGGAGTCAGCAACGGGAAAAACAACCAGGAGAAAACGTTCAGAAATGACAGTCGGAACTAATCAAAACTTTGCGACTAAACTGTGGAAAAAACGGTCTATTTATACAGTGAGTGTAATGAGCAAAATCGCTGACAGAGGTGAGAGGTGACAGGAAGTCCATGAGAACGGGGTTATGGGAAATTATGTAGTGAGTTAATGGTCCAAGTGTATAGTGAAGGCTCCCTCTCCCTCTCCCCCCCCAGGAGCGGCTTCTAGACGCTTAAAACAGTCCAATAACACCAAAAGGGCGGGTGTGGGTGGGGCAGAGTGCAGAAGGGTGGACCTGGTCCAAGTGGGCTAACAGGGTTAGGAGGGGCAAATGGTCCAGGAGGTGCCAGGGAGGCAGAGGACCACCAGAAAGGCAGGAGATGGACAGGAGACTCCCTCCAGGGTGGGTCAGGCAGAGCCCGCCCCCCACAGAGTGGAGTCAGCGAGTCAGACAAATCAGGTGGAGCAGGCATCCTCCAGAGCGAAGCAGGCGACTCAGACACCCTCCAGGGCGGATCAGTCAGAGCAGGAACCTTCCAGGGTGGAGCAGGCAAATCAGATGCCCTCCAGGGTGGGTCAGGCGGAGCAGGAACCCTCCAGGGCAGAGCAGGAGAATCAGACGCCCCCCAGGGCGGATCAGGCAGAGCAGGCACCCTCCAGGATGTAGCTGGAGAATCAGACGCCCTCCAGGGCGGAGCAGGCAAATCAGACGCCCACCAGGGCGGATCAGGCGAATCAAACGCCCACCAGGGCGGATCAGACAAATCAGACGCCATCCAAGGCGGAGCAGACAGGACTAGAACCCTCCAGGGCGGCACATAAGCCCCCCAGGGCAGAGCAGACAGGACAGGAATCCTCCAGGGCAGCACGGAAGCCCCCCAGGACAGAGCAGACAGAACAGGAACCCTCCAGGGCGGCACGGAAGCCCCCCAGGGCGGAGCAGACAGGACAGGAACCCTCCAGGGTGGCACGGAAGCCCCCCAGAGCAGAGCAAACAGGACAAGAAGCCTCCAGGGTGGTACAGAAGCCCCCCAGGGCGGAATAGGTGCAGCACTGCCAACAGCGTTGCTGGGGTCCTTTGCAACCTCACAGACCATTACACGTCTTGCTTTTAGAGTGATCTTTGTTGGTGGACCACTCTTGCGGAGAGTAACAGTGGTCTTGAATTTTCTCTATTGGTACACAGTCTGACTGTGGAATTGTGGAATCCATATTCTTTAGAAATGGCTTTAACATTTTCTTGCCTAAAGAGCAACAGCAAGTTTTGTTTTGTCTTGTTTTGTTTTGTCTCAAATTATTTTTACAATGCAGCTTTTCATGGTCAGTTCAACATCAGTGGCACGCTACTGGCCAACATGGATGAAAGTCCCCAGTAATGACCAATGATCTCTGACACACATGGCTTGGGTACGAAAAAGAATAGGAACAGGAATAAGAATGGGAAATAGCTCAGAATCGATTCTTGGAATTGATCGAGTTGATTCAATAATTTCTGGAAGTAAGATAAGGTGAGGACTGATGGTTGATTCTATTTGTTGCAAAAAAATATTATTGCTGTCAACTGTTATTTAATTTTCATTAAAATAGTAAGTTAGCTAGGATACTCCTCACAATCAACATACAATCTAATAATTATCATCAATCCATCATTATAGTCATTATAACATCATATATGAATTCACTAGCTATCGTTTTATATACAGTTGTGCTCAAAAGTTTACATACCCCTTGCAGAATCTGCAAAATAAGAGGGATCATACAAACTGCATGTTATTCTTTATTTAGTACTGACCTGAATAAGATATTTTATATAAGACATTTACATATAGTCCACAACAGAAAATAGCTGAATTTATAAAAATGACCCTGTTCAAAAGTTTACATACCCTTGATTCTTGATACTGCGTTGTTACCTGAATGATCCACAGCTGTGTTTTTTTGTTTAGTGATAGTTGTTCATGAGTCCCTTGTTTGTCCTGAACAGTTAAACTGTCTGCTGTTCATCAGAAAAATCCTTCAGCTCCCACAAATTCTTTGGTTTCCCCGCATTTTTGTGTATTTGAACCCTTTCCAACAATGACTGTATGATTTTTGAGATCCACCTTTTCAGACTGAGGACAACTGAGGGACTCATATGCAACTATTTCAGAAGATTCAAACACTCATTGATGCTCCAGAAGGAAAAAAAAAAAAAAACATGTATTAAGAGCCAGGGGTGAAAACTTTTAATAATTGAATGGTAATGGTAAATTTAAATAATTGTCTTCTTGGAAACATGCAGGTATCTTCTGTAGCTTCTGAAGGGCAATGCTAAATGAAAAAATATGATATTTAGGTATGATATTTAGGTAAATGTACACATTCCCATTCTTTTCAAAAGTTTTTCACCTCTTAATGCATGTTTTTTCCTTCTGGAGCATCAGTGAGTGTTTGAACCTTCTGTAATAGTTGCATACGAGTCGCTCAGTGTAAAAAGATGGATCTAAAAATCATACAGTCATTGTTGTAAAGGATTCAAATACACAAAAGTGCTGGAAAACCAAAGAATTTGTGGGAGCTGAAGGATTGTTCTGGTGAACAGCAGACAGTTTAACTGTTCAGGACAAACAAGGGACTCTTGAACAACTATCACTAAACAAAAAAGAACAGCTGTGGATCATTCAGGTAACAACACAGTATTAAGAATCAAGGGTATGTAAACTTTTGAACAGGGTCATTTTATAAATTCATTTTTTGACTTTATATAAATGTCTTTTATGTAAAATATCTTATTTAGGTCAGTACTAAATAAAAAATAACATGCATTTGTATGATCCCTCTTATTTTGCTAAAATAATTAACATTTTGCAGATTCTGCAAGGGGTAGGTAAACTTTTGAGCACAACTGTATACATACTTTGGATTCAGAATAAATGTCACCTTATTGAATAACCAATTTTGAGTATTTTCAAAATTTAGAAAATTAGTATTTTGATACATTTTTACACACTGTATTTTGTACTTGTATTTTGATCTGTTCAAACTGAGGTATATTCTCATGTATTTGTGCCCATCTCTGGCAGCTGCCAAACTCAAACCTATCTGTTAACTCAATCTGTTTTCTCAAATGCAATGCGTTATCTTGTAGTTTGCAGTGAATTTTCAGTAGTTCAGTGTATGAGTGTATGAGAGTGTATGTTTTCATTCTGCCTACCAGTGGTTTTCAAACCTGTCCTGGAGGCAACCCTGCCCTGCACATTTTGTATGTCTCCCTTATTAGACACACCCAAATCAAGTATTGGAGTCTCCACTAATGACGTGATGATTTGAATCAGGTGTGTTAGATAAACGAGACATGCAAAATGTGCAGGGCCGGGGTGCTTCCAGGACAGGTTTGAAAACCACTGCTCTAGACAGTGTAAACACTGTTGAGTTCACCTTCTGGCTGCCTAGAAACGAAAGACCGAATGTGGTTTCATGTCAAAAGCCAAAATGCCAAGTGATCTCTCTCTGAAGACTGTGAAACTGTGATGCTGCTGTTACTATGCAAATTATAATCCTACAAGATTGTGAAGGTAAAGATTAAGTTTGAAATATTTGAATACAGAGGTGGAAATAGTTCTGCAACTGTCCTGATACCATAAAAAGTCCAAACACACACACACACACACACACACACACACACACACATACGTTTGTTTGACTAATTGAGGACTTCTCATATACTTCTGTTTTTATTCAAACCATATAGCTTTAAGTCTAACCAAGGGTTCATGGTGCATTACCCAAGAGCACTGTGAGCGGGCTGTGGTTGTTAGTTCTGTTAGTAACAACAAAACTTTCAACAGTAACTGCTTACAGGAAATGCACACCAACACTCAACCCAGTTTTTTTTTTGTTTTTTTTTTTTAAAGATTTATTTTTGGCTTTTTTTTTTTTTATTATTTTAGGACAGATCAGGAAGGACAGGAAGCGAAGTGGAGAGAGAGAAGGGGGTAGGGTCGGGAAAGGTCCTCGAGCCGGGAATCGAACTCGGGACGCCCGTTGCGCAACGGCGCTGTATGTCGGCGCACTGCCCACAAGGCTATCGGCGCCGACCCAGTTTTTTGTTTTTAAACAGGTTTACCTCACAAGTGTTCAGGGTTCAGTAGTGATGGGCAAAGAATGTAATATACTCATTACTAGTAATTTTGTTTCTTATTACTTTCTGGCAACAGTAATTAGTTACACTACTAGTTACATTACTTTTTTATTCAAGCCCCACAAAAGTTGTAACTGTGGATCTTCCACATAAAATTCTTCTAGAATATTACTAACAACATATTTCTGCCTCATCATTTGACCAAAATCCACATCGGATTGCAGCCAGAAGTTATTACAAACACTCAATAGTGATTGATGTGGCATTCAAGTAGAAGTTTTGTACTAAACTCATTAATTGTCATGTGTAGCTTGAAGCTAATTGTTATTTACCCGTTATTATTTACCCATATTCGATCATATTTCATTATGTATTTGTTTCTAATCACATAAGTTTGTAAGAAACCACTTAATTTTTTTCAAAAGATTTTTCAGTAATATAATGTACTACATGCTCATCAGAGGGATGTGCATGGGATGTAATGCCAGAGACAAGTAAAGCCACAATTTGCACAACAGTGTTCAGATCACCTTTTTTCCTGACCAGATCAATATAATGCAATATTTCTTTACATATTCCAAGCTTGCCTGCTGTACTGGGGACATCACATGCATATGTGAGTCATAAGCTGTTTTATGGATGGTAACACTACTAGTTACTTAAAAAGTAATATTATTACACTAACTAAATACTAGTTACAGCCAACACTGGGGTCACTATATGTAACCCTTGACCACAAAATCAGTCATAAAGGTATCTGGAAGCTAAATAAATAAGCTTTCCATTGATGTATGGTTTGTTAGGATAGGACAATATTTCATCGAGATACAACTATTTGAAAATCTGGAATCTGAGGGTGAAAAAAATCCAAATATTGAGAAAACTGCTTTTAAAATTGTCTAAATGAAGTTCTTTGCAATGCATATTACTAAACAAAAATTAACTTTTAATATATTTATGCTAGAAAATGTACAAAATATTTTCATGGAACATGATCTTTACTTAATATCCTAATGATTTTTGGCATAAAAGAAACGTTTATCATTTTGACCCATACAATGTTGGTTATTCCTACAAATATACCCTTGCTACTTATGACTGGTTTTGTGGTTCAGGGTCACATATTAGTAGGGACATTTTTGAATAATGTATAGCCAGACACACATCTTGTCACAAACAAGCAAGCGTCACACATCTAAATAATGAGTCTTAGAAACAAATTCAACATTTATCAAATTTGAGGGTGAGGCATGAACACTTTATGAAACGAAGGGAAACAAAAAATTCTGTTAAGTCAGCTTGAAAGATATTCAAAAACTTGACAAAAGAATGACAAATACGAGTTTGACAAAATATTAGCAAAAAAATCTGTGATTAGAAGCTTGTGTTACAATATTGTATATTGTCTATATGAGACCTTGAAGCCGTGCTTAACGTGACACCCATCACCACAAAAGAGGAAGGATGCAAAATCATCCACATATCAGAGCACATGCTGTTTTTTATGATGTGGTTCTTTCAAAAAAGTAAATGAATACATTAACTGCCTGATCTACCATCACCCTGGGATGTGAAATGATGGAATATTTATATTCAGCTGATCACATTTGTGTTGCAATTTACAATACCAATATAAATTCATATTTGGCTTTTGTTCTAAATATCTCATTTGTTTGCACCCTATATTAAAATTAAATCTTATTTTTCAAAACTTTAAAAAGTAAACAACATGTAGCCTCCTTCCTATATATGTAAACCAGCATATCACTCTTAAGCTACTATTATTGTTTAACGTCTGATGTAGCTTGGAAACTGATGAAAAGTTAGATCATCTTTATTTTGCCTAAAAAGGAGAACAGCAGCAACTTTGGTCTACGTGAGAAATTCAAATTAGGATGTTTATAAACATTTCTTTAAAGCTTCTATTCTTTAGTTTCATCTTTAAAACACCATCCACGTTTGAATTCGCCTGCTATAATTTCCGACGTCTTTTGAGGACCGTCAAGTTTATTTTCCTTCAATCTAATCACGGCTGTTTTGACATATTCATTTAATAATGTATTAATATGATTTGTAGTGTAATGCCTTACCTTAAAAACTGGGGAAGTCCAAAATTCATTCACAATTGCGTCAAATACAAAGTCGCGTGTGAAGAGAGTGAACAAGGATGTGAATCCTCTGCGGCTTGGTGCTCCGCGGCTTGGTGCAATTGCGAAATGCGAGAATGAATGCTAGCATAAAAGTACTTAAAGGCATTTAGCATACACTGATAAAATGTACGTTACACAATCGTAAAAAACAAAAAACAAATATATAATTTAATTCTTACGCAATTTCAGTACAGTATAAAGTAAACTGGTGTAAGCATGAACATAAGTCAAACAGCAGGAGGAACGAATCTTTTCATTACCCCAGGCTGTTAGCCTTGTTAATGTTCAGCATAGGAAATAAGAATCATGGAGGGCCTGTACCCTACCTGTTGTGGTTTAATGTGCATTATTAATTATTAGCCTATTCACAGACTGCATCAAGAATACCGGTGTCTTTCATCTTTAATATGATATTTGCAGCAAAAATTGTCATTATAGTACTGATGGACTCTAACTGGTGTCATACATTCATTAACGAAGGCATAATGCAATGTTTGCCTTACATTTGACCCAGAGGTTTGACAAAAACTACAGCCCATGTATGGAGCTTCATGTATACAGCAAGTGAATGGAGACATCTAGTGGCTACAGTGAACGAGATGATAAAGTTCACTCTTATAAATTATATTTATTATTTTATTCTATTGACATCACTAGCTATATATAAAAAAAGAAAGAAATACAAATCTGCATATGGCTGTGTGAAATAAATTAGTTGAGAATAGTTCAGTTTTAGTTCTAGGCAACAATTAATTGCATCTAAAATACTTTTTTGTGTACGTGTTTGTACTGTGTATATTTATTATGTACATTTAATTACACACACATGCATGTATATATATATAAAAAAGTTATGTTTATATATTAAATATTTTATATACAGGTATGTGGCAAAAAATTAGAATATCGAGGGAAAGTCCATTTATTTCAATATTTTTTTTCAAAAAGTGAAACTTGTATGTTATACTTGTAAAAAGTCCCAAGTCCTGTTTTCAGATGAAAGCAAATTTTGCATTTCATTTGGAAATCAAGGTCCCAGAGTCTGGAGGAAGACCAGAGAGGCGCAAAAGTCAAGCTGCGTAAAGTCCAGTGTGAAGTTTCCACAGTCAGTGGTGGTTTGGGGAGCCATGTCATCTGCTGGTGTGGGTCCATTGTCTTTTATCAAGTCCACAGTCAACGCAGCTGTCTACCAGGAAATTTTAGAGCACTTCATGCTTCCCACTGCCGACAAGTTTTTTGGAGATGATGATTTTATTTTCCAGCAGGATTTGGCACCTGCCCACAAAGCCAAAACTACCAGTACCTGGTTTAATAGCCATGGAATAACTGTATTTGATTGGCCGGCAAACTCGCCTGACTTAAACCCCATTGAAAATCTATGGGGTATTTTCAAGAGGAAGATGAGGGAACAGAGACCCCAAAATGCAGACGAGCTGAAGGCCAATATCAAAGCAACTTGGGCTACCATAACACCTCAACTGTGTCAAAGGCTGATCGCCTTGATGCTGTAATTAGTGCAAAAGGAGGCCCAGCAAAGTACTGAGAACATAATATAGTACATTAACACACTTTTCAGAAGGCTAACATGTGTTTAAGATCCTTTTTTTATTGGTCACATGAAATATTCTAGTTTTGTGAAATACTGGATTTTTTTTTTTTTTTCTTTAATCTATAATCATCAAAATTGAAACAAATAAAAGCTTGAAATATTTCACTTTGTGTGTAGTGAACTAATATAACATACAAGTTTCACTTTTTGAAACAAATTATTGAAATAAATCGACTTTCCCTCGATATTCAAATTTTTGTGGCACATACCTGTATAATACAAATTATATGAATATAAATATATACATTATTTTTCAAGATATGTACTGTATGTGTGTGTCTTTATCTATACATAATCAGTGTTGGGCTAGTTACTCAAAGAATGTAACATATTACTCATTACTAGTTACTAATTTCAAAAGTAATATATATTATTGTTATTACTTTCTAGCAGTAATTAGTTACACTACTAGTTACATTACTTTTTCTTCACGCCCCACAGAAGTTGTAACTGTATCTTCCACATAAAATTCTTCTAGAATGTTACTAACAACATATTTCTGTATCATCATTTGAATAAAATTCACACTGGATCACAGTCAGAAGTTATTACAAACACTCAATAGTGACTGATAGTGACATTCAAGTAGAAGTGTATTAATCTCATTAATTGTCATGTGTAGCTTGAAGCTAATTGTAATTATTACTGAAATCTTATTTGTAAATAGTTACACTACTAGTTATTGCAAAAAGTAATATTATTTCAGTAACTAAAGTACTAGTAACTAGTTAGGCTACTGCCCAACACTGTACATAATAAATACACACACATATATAAACTTTTTTTTGGATGCAATTAATCGTGATTTTAATGCAGCATTATTTAGTGTTGTGTCTTTATGACCGCTTTGTCGTATTTTACTCTCTGAGGGTTGTCGGGCACTTTTTTGTTAGTTTTGGAACAATATTAATTGCTAAACAGGTAAGTAGCTGACTCATATTATATATTTTTAAAATATACACTTGAATGATTTATTTTGCCTTTAGTACAATTACAGTATACAAGTAAATTATTTAATTTTCCAAATAAATATCAAATTTGTCATCCTTAAAATGAGCGAACGCCCCTAGTGGGCGGGGACACCCATGACAACAAACCGGCTATTCCTCCAATCAAATACCTCGATGCGGCGATCCGTGTGTGATGCTGACACAGTACCAGCTCATGACAGAGGATCTGTTGTCCGGTATTAGCACACAAAGAGGCCTGTACATCATACGGTTAAAGGCAAACCATATGCTAATACGGGCCGAAATAAGTCGGGTGACTGTCGCACACCATGTCCTTAACTAAAGAATGAAATCTTCAACGTTTGTTAATGTGTAGCGTCACAAAGCGCGTTCAAACGCAGCCTGACGCGCTCCTCTAATGTGAGCTAGCGGACAATGAAAAGAATAAAAAGGCATGAAACTGACCGGAGTTCACAGCGTTCTTTGGGACGGTGAGAGGCTTGCAGAGGGCAGATAAAGAATGCAAGGTAAGGGCCTTTGTCTTAGATCTCAAATGCACCTCTTATGCCTTCACAATTGCGTGTATTATGTGCATTTTGGCTGTCTTATGGATAAACATAGACCATTTATATTGTCCATTCATTAAAGTATGTATGTAATAACATTCTGCCTATTAATCGAATTTGGAAAAATCCAGCTTAGATTGGGATTTGTAAGGTCTTTGCAGGATTTCCTTAGAACAAACATTCTGTTTGAACACTTTCATATGGGGGTTTAATTTTTATTTTTTATTACTAACAGTAATAATAGAGTAATAATAAGTGTTTCATCCATCATACAAATGGGTGACTCTACAGTCAACCTAAATGTCACTTGTCAACTTCGTTAAAATGACATTTTTAAACAGTAGCACTATTACTGAAGGCCTGGCCTGGCAGCAGCAGGTGCCTAATTCTTAGAAATGAGGGTAAGAACCAAGATTTATCAGTCAAGCAAGGTAACCATCTTATAATCTATTCCTCAGATTTAACCTGACATCGGCTGAATCCTAAATAGAAAATGAGCTTAGTATATCATGCTAACATGCCTGAAATGGGGAAAATAAATACATAAATAATTTTGAAATATATACAAGAAAAATGAAACGTACTAAAAACACGTACTAAAAAGTTTAAATAATTTATTTGCTTACCTGCATGTCATATGGCCATTAACTGATATCAGAGAACCATAAACATGCAGATATGTTGCTATATTAACTTAAAATCTCACAGTGTTCTTTAAGGAAGAGGAAAGAAAAGGAAAGGACCTGACTTGTGGCCAAGTATGGTGACCCATACTTGGAATTTGTGCTCCGCATTTAACCCATCCAAGTCCACACACACACAGTAGTGAACACACACACACACACACACACACACACACACACACCCCGGGGAGCAGTTGGGGGTTCGGTGCCTTGCTCAAGGGTCTCACCTCAGGCGTGGTATTGAAGGTGGAGAGAGCGCTGATCATTCACTCCCCCCACCGTCAATCCCTGTCGGACCTGAGCTCGCAACCTTTCGGTTACAAGTCCGACTCCCTAACCGTTAGGCCACGGCTGCCCCCCGAAGTTTTTATATGCCAGGTTTCCTGTTATATGACAGAAAGCAAATGCTATTTCAGTATTTGTTTTGTTGTTGTTGTTGTAGTATTTTGCCATTTCATAATGCAATTTACATTCTATTAAAATCTCAAATTAATGTAACCAATATTTTACCCTTACAGTGACCGATGTTTGGGGGGATCTCTAAATTGTCACCATGAAAGCAGGGAATTCAAGGTGTGCTTTTTCCTTGGGCTTCCTGGTGGGCAGCTGCACTTTGTACGTCTTCTTGAGACAGGTGTGGTTTGAGGAGAACTTCAGCTGGAAACGTGATGGGAAGAGCAACACTGCTCCATTGGGGCCTGAACAAAACACCCCCAACCTTACCTGGAGAGTGGAAGGATCTGCCCTGATCAACCTCAAACATCCTCACCAGCCAGGTGCTGCAGCGCCCTCTAGTGCATCATTTATGTTGCATAGATTAATGAGTGTAACATGATACAAAGCAGTGCAACATAATAGCTGGAGCAAAGATTTCACTGTATTAGGATGGTTGATGGTCGTCAATGTTTTGACACTTGTTTTGTAAAACACACATGTATGTATGTATTACAACTAATAATATAATATAATATAATATAATATATATATAATATGATATAGTGATGATAAGACATTTATAATCTTACAAAATATTTATATTTCAGATAAAACTGTTCTTCTGAACTTTCTATTCATCAAAGAAACCTGAAAAAAAAATACTCACCTGTTTTCAACATAATAATAAATGTTTTTGAGCAGCAAAAAGAATATTAGAATGATATCTGAAGTATCTTGTGACTGGACTATTGATGCTAAAAATTCTGCTTAGAAATCACAGGAATAAAATACATTTTAAAGTATATTCAAATAGAAAACAGTTATTTTAAATAAGAAAAATATTTCAACATTCTTCTATTGTTATGGTTAGGCTATTTTTCAGCACCATTTTATTCCCTTCCTGCTTGTCAACTGGCAATAACTTAAGTTAAATCCAGTCACCAGGCTGTACCTGTTAACTAAGGCAAACATGCCAGGAAAATGTACATTTCAAGACCTTTGGCTTCAAAATGACCACTTCAGGTGTTAAAAGTAAAAACTAGGATAGAAAACTAGATAGAAAAGCACAAACTAAATGTGAAGAAATAGAAAGACTGAATGATGAACTTGATGATAAACAGAAAATCCTTTAGAACATTTATCCCCTAAAAGCATAAAAAACATAAATTAATGTGTTTTGTACTTAAAATGTATGTGAACAAGTAAATAAAGCTTGCAAATGGATGGATCCGTTCATTATAGGTCATGGAAATTCATCTTTTTATTCGGTGAAAGTCAAGGATTTTACATTTGACTTAGAGTGGGAACCCTGTTTACAGAATCACTACAGTATTGAAGAGTATCTAATGAATGTAATATGTTTATATTGTATGGTTTTTTTTTTTATTAAATTGCAACATAACTATGAAATTTGTTTTAAATACACAGGAGAGGACGGTCACATCGCAGATGAGCTGTTTAAGAAAGTGCGTATTCTGTGCTGGGTGATGACAGGGCCTAGTAATCTACAATCAAAGGCTCGGCATGTGAAGGCAACGTGGAGTCGTCACTGTAACGTAGTGCTGTTCATGAGCTCTGAGGAAGACCTCAGTTTCCCCACAGTGGGTCTGGGCACAGGAGAAGGCCGCGACCAGCTGTACTGGAAGACCATTCGTGCCTTCCACTACGCTCTGAAGAACCACGGCGATGAGGCGGACTGGTTCCTCAAAACTGACGATGACACGTTCGTCGTTGTGGACAACTTGCGCTGGATCTTGTCAAACTACACAGCAGAGCAGCCCATATATTTTGGCAAGAGGTTCAAGCCGTACGCCAAGCAGGGCTACATGAGCGGTGGCGCAGGTTATGTGCTCAGCAGAGAGGCTCTAAGAAGGTTTGTGGAGGGTTTTAACACTAAAGTGTGCACGCATACCACCTCAGTGGAGGATCTAGCGATGGGTCAGTGTCTGGAGAAAATGGGGGTGGTAGCAGGGGACTCCAGGGATTCACTGCACCGTGAAACCTTCCATCCTTTCATTCCCGAACACCATCTTACAGGAAAGTTCTCTAAGACCTTCTGGTACTGGAACTACTGCTACTACCCAATTGTAGAAGTAAGTCAAGCACTTAAATTTTTTACACAGTTATAATATCGTTCAATTGTTATATATATATATATATATATATATATATATACATACATATATATATATATTTGAAATAAGTCTTTTATGCTCAACAAGGTCAAAGTTATTTGAATAAAATGCAGTAATATGTGACTTTGGATATTAAGTAAACATCATGTTTCATGAAAATATTTTGTACATTTTCTACTATAAATATATCACAACCTATTTTTTATTAGTAATATCCATTTATAAGAATTTGCTTTAACTTTAAAGGCATTTTTTTACACCTTCAGATTCCAGATTTTCAAATTGTTGAACCTTGTCCTATCCTAACAAACCAAACATCAATGGAAAGCTAATTTATTCAACTGAGGTATAAATCTTATTTAAAAAAATGGTCACATATTGTGAAATACTATTACAGTTAGGAAAAAAGTTTTCGTATTTTCGTATTTCAATATATAATTTTAATACTGAATATTTTAATATGTAATTTATTCCTGTGATGGCAAAGCTGAATTTTCAGCAGCCATTGCTCCATTCTTCAGTGTCACATGAGATCTTTCAGAAATCATTTCAATATGCTGATTTGGTTTTAAAGAGACACTTTTTCTTCATATTATTATCAAACTTTTGAACTCAAACTTTTGTATGGTATTGTAGGATAAAATATTATTTTTGATGGTTTTTTTAATCTCTTCTGTTCACCAAGCTTGCATTTATTTGATCTGAAGTACAGCAAAAAAGTACAATTTTGAAATATTTTGACTAAAATAACTGTTTTCTAATGTAATTTATTCCTGTGATTTTAAAGCTGAATTTTAGGATCCAGTCACATGATCCTTCAGAAATCATTCTAATATTTTAATTTGCTGCTCAAAAAACATTTATTAATATTAATATTATTATTATTATTATGTTGAAAAAAGTTGAGTAGAATTTTTTCAGGCTAAAAAAGTTCAGAAGAACAGCATATATCTGAAATATAATCTTTTGTAACATTATAAATGTTTTTATCATCACTTTTGACCAATTTAAAGCATCCTTGCAAAATAAAAGTATTAATTTCTAAAACCCCCTCCCAAATATACTGACTCCAAGCTTTTGAATGGTATAGTGTGTAATATTACAAAAGCCTTTTTATTTCACATAAATGATGATCTTTGGTTCTTTTTATTAATCAAAGAATCCTGCAAAAATCAAGCACTCAACTGTTTTAAATTCTGCTAATAATAATTCTTGAACAGTAAGCCAGCATATTAGAATGATTTCTGAAGGATCATGTGACACTGAAGACTGGAGTAATGATGCTGAAAATGCTAAAAAAAAAAAAAGTTTTTATCACAGGAATAAATTACATTTTAAAATATGCTCAAATAGAAAGCAGTTATTTTAAATACAAGTACAAATTTTTCACAATATTACTGATTTTGCTGTATTTTGGATCAAATAAATGCAGGCTTGGTGAGCAGAAGAGACTTCTTTAAAAAGCATTAAACATCTTAATGTCTAAAACTTTTGACTTGTAGTGTATGTCCTTTATGATATTTTTTACTCTCCACAGTTTCTGTCTCCTACACACAGGAAGCAAATTAGTTATTACTTTGTTAATGACAGAAGTTAAACTCATTTTTTGAAAAGTTTTAAGAACTTAAGTACTATCTATGCCTGAGAGAAGAAAACAATTAAAGTGTGAAAAGTAATTTTCCATTCAAGACAGTATTTCGGGTATGAATAAAAATCAACAGCATTGTTTGAGAAATATACTTTGAGAACGAAATTACCTCTTATAAATTTAGCCCTCTCGTTTTTTAAATGCCACACTGAACTAGAAACTCCTTCAGGTGATTGCAAGCGAAACCAACAATAGATAGGTTTGATGGGCACAGCATTTGTCAATAGTTTTTCTTTCATGTACGTGATGATGTGATTCGTGACTAGACAGCTAATGACTAGCAATACAAAAACCAAGAAATAAACACAATTTTGTTTTGTCATGGTCAACAAGGTGGCAACAAGGAAGTAAGTATAAAAACAAACATGAATAAGAATAGAATTGTCATTTCTTTCAGAAAAAAATCCTTTTTAATACAAGTTAAGCTCAGTTGAACAATGTTCATGACAGAATAACAAAAAATCTTACATTTTCCTTTTTATGAAAGAGCAAAACATTGTTACAATGAAGCTCTTATAATAGAAGCTTTTTTTTACACTAAAATCATATTAACACTTGGCTGCATTTTGTTGTTTACAGAGTGTAAACTCAATTGAAAGTGCCACACTGTAATCCAGATTTTTGCCCTTTTTTAAATTTAATCAACATTAATCACACAAGTGCTGCTGATTGAGTTTAACTCGCACTGACCCTGGAATATTCCTTTAAAGGATTAGTTCAACGACATGGGGGTAAGTGATTAATGACAAAATTTAAATTTTGGGGTGGAGTAACCCTTTAATTTCTTTTAGACTGACGAAAGAAAGACATGAACGTCTAAGATCACTGGTTCTCAAAGTGTGGTACGCGGGGCTCCATCTGGTGGTACGCAGAGAAATTACAGAATTAAATGTAAATTAAAGGGTTACCCCAAAATGAAAATGTTGTCATTAAATACTTACCCCCATGTCGTTCCAAACCCGTAAAAAGCTTAATTCGTATTCGGAACACAAATTAAAATATTTTGATGCATTTTGGAGCGTATCCATTGAACGCAAACAACGTACGATGTTCTTCATCAGCTGTGTCACGCAGATACACTGTTTACGCTTTCACAGCATTTAAAAATTATTTACAAATTTTATTTAAATCCATAAAACATTTGAAAACAAAAAGTGTCTTAAAATTCTCTGTACTTTTTTTCTCTGTATTATTTGTTTTATTTTATTTTTTAATTTATTTTATTTTTTCATATTATTTAGTTTATTATATGCTGCTTGAATGTAGTGTTAAATGTGTTTAACATTGGAAGATGACAATGCCTGTTTGTTATTTGAAAGTTTAATAAAGTAAAAAAAAAAACAAGAACAATGTTTACGCTTGATTTGACTGAAAACAGCATGACGAAGCTGACGGAGAGCGGTGTACGCTGTTAGCGTTCAGTGCTCTAAAATGGAGACGAATTGTGGAATAAAGTTGTTATTTTTGTTTTCTGTGCGTGCAAAAAGTATTCTTGTAGCTTTGTAAAATTGCTGTTGAACCCCTGATGTCACATGGATTATTTTACTGATCTCCTTGTTGCGTTTCTGGACGCTGATCTAGTTAATTACATTGCTGTCAGAATCCATCAAAAATATCCAAGATGAACAAAGCTTTTACAGGTTTGGGACGAAATGGGGGTAAGTGTGATTAATGACAACATTTTCATTTTGAGGTGGAGTAACCCTAAGTAAGTTTGCAAAGTTTTTTTTGTTTTGTTTTTTTTTTGATCAAGTAGGCCTACTGTACATTTTTCACTTTGTATTTAATTACAGTACTTTTTTTTTTGAGTAAAGTACATTTTTATTTAACTTTTAGGTACAGTAGGCTACATTTTAATTTCACCTGTTTGTAAGCACAGTGCAGTGTTAATGTTCAAACTGTATTTACAATGTTTAAAGTGGCCGACAATAATAAATATTCAAATTTTTGCACTGTGCATAGCTATAGCTGAATAATTAGGCCTATGCTACTGTCTTGTTGGTCATTATGGTGGTACTTGGAGAGCCAAATTGTCTGAGGTGGTACTTGGTGTAAAAAGTTTGAGAGCCACTGTCTTAGATGACATAGGGGTGAGTAAATTATCAGGAATTATTCTGGAAGTGAACTAATCCTTTAATGCAAACCATCTGTGATCACATGGAAAAATAACAGACCAGCATCTCTTATATTTGTTTTTTTTTTTCCCTACAGGGCCCACAGTGCTGCTCTGATCTAGCTGTGTCGTTCCATTATGTAGACCCTGTGCTAATGTACACTCTTGAGTACTACACTTACCGCCTGAGGCCCTATGGCTACCAACACCGCTACCAGCCTCCAGTGCCTGCTGTACTGTCTTTAGCTTCCCACACTGGGAAACCCACCGCAGAAGCTCAGAGATTAGAGGAGCGTGTTAAAGAAAAGTCAGTTTCAGCAATCACCATGAATCCTAGAGCTCAGAAAGTCAAGACTACTGGAACAACATATCACAAAGTCACAAATACCGCCCAGGGAAGAAACATAACGGACAGAAGCACTGCATGATTGTGAATATGATTGTTTCTTCTTGTGTAAATCCAAAATGAACGCATGTAGCACTAACAGATGTGAACTATGAACTTGTGTAGCATTTAAAATCATCCAGACTGTGCAAATGGAGTGTTGAAGTGCTTACAGATCTGGCTAATAACCAAAATGTTGTCCTTTTTGCTGTTGAGCAAGTAACTTGACTGATTGTGCCAGTAATAAGTTAACTGTAAGTCACTTCGGATAAGTGTTTGCTACTCAGTGGATTTCTTAACAAGGTCCCTGCTATTTGAATAAATTGTTTTGCTGCCTTCTAGTCTTGAGTTTAGTAAAAGTGTCTGATACACAAGCCATACTTCATCATATATTATGGCCAAAGTACATGAAGGGCTTGAATAGTTTTGTTTTTCAACAAGTCAAAAATGAAGAGCTGAGTTTCACATTACTGATGATGCTTTGGAGTTTATTTAATATTTCTTTACTTGGAAAGTTCAGATGGCCTTCTTTTTGTTGTCTATGACTGCATGTACTGAACTGTTACCTTAAGGACATAGTGTGCTTTAAGGATCTACTAATATTCAAAACACTAACACTCAAGTCCAACTTGAAGTATTAGGGACACAATCAATGTTTGCCCAAGTATGATTAAGTTGACGCCAAGTTACACTAGATATAAGTTTAGTGTACATAATTCTATATATGACCCTGGACCACAAAACCAGTCTTAAGTAGCATGGCTATGTTTGTAGCAGTAAGAACTCCATTTAGACAACTTTAAAGCCAATTTTCTCAATATTTAGATTTTTTTGCACCCTCAGATTCCAGATTTTCAAATAGTTGTATCTTGGCCAAATATTGTCCTATTCTAACAAACCATACATCAATGGAAGCTTATTCGGATTTCAGATTATGTATAAATCTTAATTTAAAAAACAGTTACCCTTATCACTGGATTTGTGGTCTAGAGACACATTTGCAGTGATATGCAGTTGGTCATGAAGTCTCTGAGTCTAGTCACTACATTTTATGCTGTTTTGAACGTTTAAGTAATAAAACATTGTGAGATCAGATAGATAATATTTTTATTTACAAAAATCATGTTTTATACATTAGACAGCAAAAATAACCTTTAATAAATATATTGAAATGGAGGGGATGTAAGTGGATATGTAAATGTGGCGATATATAATCTAGGTAAATGTATAATCTGCAGTACAATGAAACAAATCACATCATAGGAAATAGTGTTTATTTGATTCACCTTATATAAATATTTTCTCTTGCTCTATCACTTCTGTAAAATAAATTTTGAATTTTTGCTCCAAAAGAAATGTCTTGAAAAGAAGCCGCCATGACAGGGTGGGATAGACGATTCACCGGATATGAAATAATTCATTTGCCTATAACCCACGACGAAACCTGCAACAAATTGTAAAACAAACAAACAAGTTTATATTTACAAGGAACGCCAGTCATTTCGGAATAATATATTTATAAGATAAGTGTTGTAATGTCTTCAGAAAGCCTGCAGATGGCAGAAAAGCTTTAGTGAATTGCTCACCTCAGTTTGCATTTGTTGAAGAAGATGCCTCCGCTTGCGCTTGTTTCTGGATAGTCTTTCCTCCATGGACGCCCAGTTTCTGACAACACAAATACAGTAAGTCTGAGATACGTGATAGACTGAACCATTTTCTGACAATGTTAGCGTTTATATTTGTTAAGTTTGTCATATGTTTGAGGTTCAGCCCACACGGTTCATAAATGTTTAATTTTAAGTACACGTTGTTGTATGAACAAGTAACGTTAAAGTTTACGAACCTAAATTACACATGTGCCTAATTTCGAGACATACTTGAATGAAAGTAATAAAAACTTGCAGATTTTGATTCAGTCACCGCTTAAAGATTCAGTGAGTTTATTCATTAAGTAATTCATCAGATTCACATCGGTAACTCGTGTGCATACTCATGTTTGTTTGTGAACCGAAATGTATATTGATTCACTAAAAGAACCGACTCATAAGAGTCTTTTGCTCGTGACCGACACGGTGACTTCATTAAGTGATTTCACCAAGTACAACATGTTTCTGGATCAACATCTTTGTTGATCCTGGAACAACATTCCAATCAACCAATCAGAAATGAAGGATGACTTTTAAGGAAATGTCAGTTTTAGACTTACGATCAGAGTTAGATGCTTCTACACCCTTGTTAATCAGCTAGCATTTACCTCTGATTTTAGGAATAAATCATGGTTAGGGTAAGGTTTAGGGGTAGAGATTGGGTTAAGTCTATTTTTGGATACTTATGTTGATCCAGCAACATGTCTTACTGGGCAAATTCACGGCGACCTGAATGAAACTGATTTGTCAAGCTATATTTTTGATTCCCTAAAAAGAATCGGCTCATAAGAGTCATTTGTGTGTGAATCGAACTACTGTTCGCTCTTCAGGTTTGTTTATTATGTGCAACCTGCGAGGACAACTCAGTAGAAGGACGTTTGAACACGATATTTTTTTGTATCGTGTTCAATTTAGACTATAAACCCTATAAAATAATATTTAGATAACGGTCATCTAAAGGTAACGATAACGTTGTCGTACACAAACATCACTGAATTGAAGAGAAAAGATGTTACCAGGGTCAGCGCTTCGTCGCCCCATGAGTCCAACAAAGATATCGTGCATTTCCCCTAAAAGACAACAAATTTTATTTTCCCCCTTCATTTTTAACAAAGAATATCTGAAAGCACAAAATAACCTCCAAATGTCTTACTTTTACGCTGAGGTGGTATATCATCTGTGTCTGAAAAAAAAAAAAACATTCGTAAACATTTTAAAAATACGTTTCAATAGGAAACTGAAGTACAACTGATACAAAATTACAACAACAAATATCTGTTCACTCACCGGCGTTCCTGCGCCCCATTAATCCGACGAAACTGTCATAATCTATGTCATTATACCTCTTCAGCAAATTATGAGCCGACAGCCGAAAACTTGGACTCTCCTGTGCATAAAATGAAATGTTTAGTTTGCAGCTCAGGTAAATCTACATATTAATACCTATTAGATTATCATAATCTGTCACTTACGTCTGAAACTGATTTTTGAGACTCTGCTGACTGCTGACAGCTCGACTCACTCCATCGGGTTTCCAGCACCAACACCAAGAACAGTAACACTAGCCCACGGTACATCTTTACAGGTAGTCTGAGAAGAAAACATGTCAAGGTAGTAAAGCTTTTTTTTTTTTCATAGCATTCGTTTGGTTGCTAGACATTTTGATCAAAATTAAAACAAAGTTTCTCCTCTACAGTCCTACACCTGTTGGTTTTCTCTGTGACAGGGGTATTCAGTATAATTTACCACTAAATCATTAGGAAGAAAAACCTTTGCAAAATTGTTTAAAAAAAAAAAAAAAATACAACGATAATGTAAAATTGTAAATGGAAATACATTTTACAAGGCATTGTACTTACCTACGCTGAGGATGGTGCTCTGTGGAAACAGCTGAGTTACAGTTTGTGGTCGAGGAGTTAAATCCTTTTGTAATGGACTCTCAGACAAGAGACACAGAGACAGGGATTCTCTCCTGTCTGATTGTTAAATGATAGCAACATGTGCGTAAGTCCAATCAGATGTCGCAGTGTAGGTGTGGTTTAAGGGTTTGTAGTCTGCATCAGCAATGACCATGCAATTGAGATCCTGACATCAGAGGCGTGAGGCATTCCTTAAAAGGACAAACCGTAGCCTCTTTTGTCAAACCCCTTTCATCAGTTACTCAGATTTGAATTCTTGCAACTTTAATCTCGTATCTGTAACTTTGCCAGATTTTTTTTTTGTCCCTTCAAGGTTACCGAGTACTAGGCTTGAAGGAAACCGGGTCTTCTGCATCTGTGAGTCAAACTTGAACATTTGCGTGAGAGCGTGTCCAAATGTCATGTTTGTTGACTCATTAAGATTATGTTGATATCTATCCGAATGCTACTTTTCTCTGCTAAGTAGGGCCTTATTGTCGTATTTTCCTCCTGACTGCCTAATTGGTGCTGTCACTGGCGGGAATGTAATCTCTCAAGGAAGCAATTACACAGATGGAGCGGTGGTTGATGAGAACGGTGTCTCGCGGACTCTATGGACATCTTGAGGGGGCATCTAACTGGCCTGGCAACATGCAGGGTTGATTAGTGGGAACATCCATTAGTTGCTGCCCACACTCAGTATGCAGCATGCAAAGGCCAGCTGCGCTTTGAAGTTTCTGTTAGAGCACAGATTTGATCAGTTCATCAACAGAAGCCTATGATAGCGCAGCCCAGGCAGTACTAACCCACTTGCACATCAACAAAATAAAACCCGTAAGACTCCAACACAATTGTCAACGTCATTAGATTTTCTGCATTGTTGTTTACTTAATTATTTTTATCATCATCATCATCATCATCATCATCTCTGACGTTATCTAAATAAAAACTTTGACATGCTGACAGAATTCAGTGGATTTTTCTTCCTGCTACTTTTCCATTTGCTGTTGTTTACTTTTTAAAGAGATAGTTAACCTAAAAATGAAAATTCTTTCATTAATTAGTCACCCTCATGTAGTTACAAACCTGTAAGATCTTCAGAACACGAATTAAGATATTTTTGAATATCATTGAAATACATTCAAAGCCAAGAACATTGATTTCAATTGAACACTGAGGTAAGGACATTGATGAAATAGTCCAGGTGACATCAGTGGTTCAATCGTAATTTTATGAAGCTGTGAGAATACTTTTTGTGCACATAGAAAACAAAAATAACAACTTTAGATAACAACTTTAAAAATAATGTCAGCAGCACCATACACAAGCATCATGGTACTCTTCTAAGCACACTACAGAAATGCTTTTCTTACTTTGATTTTTTGTCTTGTTTCCAGCTTGAAACAAGCAAAATTATCTGCCAATGGGGTAAGCAAAATCATGTTATTTTAAGCAGAAAGCTAGATTATTTTGCTTACCCCATTGGCAGATAATTTTGCTTGTTTCAAGCAAACATTCACTTAATTTTTTTTTACATATTTTGTCTGAAAACAAGACAATAATTTTCACTTGTCTAGAAAATACTTCTTGATTGAAGAATTTTTAGATATTTTAGCTGGAAACAAGACAAAAAATCGAATTAAGAAAAGCATTTTTTGCAGTGCACTTTTTTTTTTTTTTAGTTTTAGGCACTTGTGTAAAAATGCTGTAAAATGAGGATGCTGTCAAAAATAATGTCATGAATAGATTTTCTTTATCAGTTAACTTCTATTACTAAATTATACCATCCTTTGCTTTTAAAGCAGCTTTGGCCCTAGGCACACTTGTTTTCTATAGGTAGCTTTGCAGGTAGGTCTTTTGAAGCATCTTGAAGACTTTGCCACAGTTCTTCTGGATTTAGTCTGTCTCAGTTTGTTTTGTTTCTTCATGTCATTCCAGACAGATCTCGATGATGATGATGAGATCAGATCTCTGTGTGGAGCACTGGCTGTGTTCAGACTCCCTGTTCAAACAAAAATCTCAAAACAAAAATCTGCTCTAATAATTTTGGCCACCACTGTACTCTCTGCCCACCCTTGCTCTCTGCCACTTAGATTCTGTTTTAAATGAGACATAGAAATGCATAATATTTTTCTAGTGCTGATAGGGGAGAATAAATATCTGGAAGCAAATTACTTTGCAAATAGAGGGCATGTTATAAATGATAGTCAAGAGCAGCTGTTGATTGGAAGCCCTACAGAGACAACGGGTATAAATACGTTGGGAATAATATTCTACATAGGAATAATAATGTTTACAGTCCAAATTTTTAAATTCCACATTTGTTAGAACCTGTGATGGCAATTTCCGTCTGTGCTTGCGTAAGGCTTATAAACTATTTCGACACAATAGAGCCAGTATACTCTACCGGCATGCCAATTATTTTTCACTGCGAGGGATGTTGGTGAATATGCTGTACCTCTACTATGCAAACCATGTGTGTTTCATAATGCTTTTGATGCAGATGTTTGGACTTCATCGCTGACTGTGTTGATCCACAGGAGACAGTCACTGCCAATGTTCTATGCAGACCGAGCTATGACTTGCGGGGACATGTCGTCTACAACAAAGGGCAGGTCGGAGTTCCAAATGGCTGGTTTTCCCAAAGGTTAGCGGATTAGCATTAAGATGTTTTAGTAATGAGTCCCAACCCATATATGTCTCTTCCTGCTCTGCATGGATCACGCAGCGGGTCAGATTAGGGATATGTGGATGGATAGGAGACAGATCTGACAGCAGTAGGGGAAGAAAAAGTAATTAATTGCATTCTTCCATAATTAATGACTTTTTCTTTCCCTTAATCACAGAGCCACATCCTGGGAGTATCAATGAGAACACCATAGGGCTGTTTATTTGGAGCATGCTAGGGTGGAGGGACCCTGCCGCTGTGAGGATGACGACAGGAAGAGGATGCCATAGTGCTAAACTCGGATCAGTATTAGTGCACTCAAAACGTGAGAGGAAGCTATATATTGCTGCCAAGAAAGATTTTACTGTGCGGTTATCTCAGGTTGTCCTTTAAAGTACATGTTTACTGAAGGAGGCGCTTGAGAAATCATGAATCTGTCCTGATGTTCACGTTTCTCTTGATTTCCTTTGAGACAGAACTGCTTTTATGCTTAATGTGAAATGGAGCAGTTACTTTGTTTGTGGCAGCTGGTGTTTGGAGATCATCTTATCTATACCTGCTAATGTCATAATGCCCTTCAAGTTCTGGTCCTCTTGTTTGGTGGGTTTTGGATACATTCCAGAGATTTTCTTGTGAAATTGTGTGCATGATGTTGTGTTTTTTTTTTTGTGCATGGAGAGGGAAGTAAATGAGATTTGACACATGATGGAATAGTGACTGACAAGTCAGATTACTGGTAGCAGCCATGCTCAGGAACAGCAGGGTGTTGGCAACGTCTTTGTGCGGACCAGGACAAATACAGCTTATGAGATCCATAGCATCTTAAATGGAGACTGGAAGGGTGGCTGATGAGAAGTAATCAGTATGAGCAAATTTTAAATATGATTCGGTTTACTTCAGAAAAGTATATTATACTGGGGCATAAATCAATCCATTTCAAATATACATATGATAAAAGTTGTACAATTTTTATGCTCTAGTTGTAATGTGGATGAGATATATTATTGCTGATGACAAAATCTCAGCCTTGGTGTACTTGACACTTGAAGAAACACAAATGACCTGTTAGTTTTGGGATCTAGATCAGGGATTTTCAAACTGAGGAGTAATAGGCCTGTAAAAGATTTCAAAGGATTTTGAAGCTACGAGAATACTTTTTGTGCACAAAGAAAACAAAAACAACGATTTTATACAAGCGTTTCAATGTGTCATGGTATTCTAATAGCTTCATAACATTACAGTTGAACCGCTGATGTCACATGGACTATTTTAATAATGTCCTTACTACCTTTCTAGACCTTGAACGTGTTAATTGCGTTGCTGTCTATGCAGTGTCAGAAAGCTGTTGGATTTTATCAAAAATATCTTAATTTGTGTTCTGAAGATGAACAAAGGTCTTACGTGTTTGGAACAACATGAGGGTGAGTAATTGAGGACAGAATTTTCATTTTTGTTTCCTATTAACTGACTTTTTTCATTTTAAAATTAACATTTTCATGATGCAATGAAATATATTAAACATTTTTAAAATTCACTTTCAACAAATCTAAAGACTGGTCAGAAATTGTGAGGTGAATTGCAAATATTATTGTATTTGTAGTAGAAAAAATGTGCATTTTTGCTTATTTTGTGTCAGTACAATGACTATTTAGGCCAATGAATATTTAATCCAATTATTATAATTGTTATTTTATTTTTGGAGAAAAAGCATAAAATCTGTTTTAAATATTGTTGTATTTAGTCTATTCTTCTCAAAACACGCATTTCATTATATTTTCAGTATCACGTTTTTTTTTTTTTTTTTAAATAAATATATATTATAGCTTCTAGTAAGAGGGTCTCTCATATTTTATCATCATAGTCATCAAATATACACAACCAGTCAATAGTATTCGACAGTAAGATTTTTTATGTTTTTGAAAGAAGTCTTTCGCTCACCAAGCCTGCATTTATTTAATCCAAAGTACAGCAAAAACAGGAAAATCTTGAATTATTTTTACTATTTAAATATGTTTTATTTAAATATGTTTTAAATGTAATTTTAAAGCTACATTTTGAGCTTCATTACTCCAGTCTTTAGTGTCACATGATCCTTCAGAAATCATTCTGATATGCTGATTTGGTGTTCAAGAAAACTTTTAATTATTATTAATAATAATAATATTATTATTATTATTATCAATATTTAAAACAGTAAAAAAAAAAAAAAAAAATCAGGATTCTTTGGTGAATAGAAAGTTCCAAAAATCTGCATTTATCTGAAATAAGAAGCTTTTGTAACATTATACACTTTATCGTTCAAAATTTGGGAAAGAAATTATAGAATTGGATACTTTTTTTATAGAATTGGATTTAGCAAGGATGCTTTAAATTGATCGAAATTGATGACAAAAAATGCTGTTTTTCTATTCATCAAAGAAACCTGAAAAATTCTATTCAGCTGTTTTCAACATAATAATAAATGTTTCTTGAGCAACAAATCAGAATATTAAAATGATTTCTGAAGGATCAAGTGACTACATTTTAAAATATATTCAAATAGAAAACAGTTATTTCAAATAGTAAAAATATAGTTTTGCTGTACTTTGGATCAAATAAATGCAGGCTTGGTGAGCAGACTTCTTAAAAAAACTTAAAAAAAATCTTACTGTTCAAAAACTTTTGTATGGTAGTGTATGTGGGTCCATGCATGAAACAGTTTTAATCTAGATGACGCTATGAGCTATATGTAAGAAACGTCCGCCGACCCTGTTCCTTCGATTGGCTCCCTGCAGCCAGACTCCCGACCGGAACGGGCGTAAGAGAGAGCGCAATTACTAACAGGCATATAATGAAGCACACCTAAAGTTAATGCTGCCTTGCCAACTGCTGTTAAATGCCAAGCATGACTCTCATTTGTTTCCCCAGTGTTAACACAGTGGTGTCCTCACAGGTCCAAAGAGAGAGAATGCGTCACAGCTAAATCTAGAGTTTATTTTTGGCACGTATTGAGATGAATTTAAGAAATTGAAACTTTTCTGATGCTGTTGAATCTGCACTGCAGCTAAATCTAAATCTGAACATTTTATGTAAGTGTCTGAATCAACAGCAACCACCATAAATAAAATGACTGTTGCAAATAAAGCAACATTTTGACCTCCATGTCTACGTGCGGATCATGTCTATAATGCAGCAAATTAGAAAGCAGGAAGCTGTTGTTCCTCGCCTCTGCTGTGTTGACAAGGACTGCGAAACCCCTATCTCGTCAACTTTGTATTAGACTTTTCACATTACGGTTCAAAGCCTATTGAAGCATTCAAATGGACCTGAGCTCAAGGACAGAATGACACTCATGCTGTCCTCTGCCTCACTTCCCGTCGCAGGTTTGTGCTGGCTTTTAATGGACGGAGAAGGAAAAGCAGCAAAGTAGCACGATCCAGCATAAGGGGAAAGGGCGGATGCAGGACAGTGTCACAGAAAGCAGATACGACTCAAGAGTTATTAAAAGCCGGGTCAGCGAAGCGGCGAGGCTTAGGGGAGCTAAATGTGAAGACAGGCTTCACCATGGCATCCAAGGGTTGATAGCCAATGAGGCATTGGGGGTGGCTGGGTTGTGTAAGGGACGTGTCTGACAGTAGGGTGAGCTCAATGTAGCTCAGAATCCCCCGCTGCTCATGTCACCCAGAGGGGACACAACAGAGCCATAAATAAAATGGACAAGAGGAAGCCCAGTCCTTTCCCTTGCATGCATGACCTCACTCACACGTTACACTAATTTGATTGATTAGCTGGAATAACTTGTGAGACTTAGTCATCTCCTCCGATTGAGCTGCTTCTACCCACAGGACTTCGTGATGAACTGCGATTTCCCTTTTTTTTTCGCCCTTCTTGATAGCTTTCAGGGTTTTATGGCCATCTAAATGTTAATTTAAGTCTGATTGCGTTCTCTTATCGAAAGAGTTGAATGTTCTGCACTTAGAGACATTTAGGGTTGTTAGGCAGCGCGTTGTATCGTTAAGGCAGATCTCCCATCTGTTGCATACATATCTCCTCATCAGCGGTTTGCTACAGTGTTTCACAGGACAAAAGGATTCAATCTTTGCACATAAGTGGAAATCCAATCATGTGTTTTTATTTAGCCCTTTAAAATGCTGTTTGGAGATATAGCATTGTCTGCTCAATCTGTTGCTGTGATGCTGAGAACTGTGTCGTGATATCAACATATGATAAGCCTATATAAGGGTCTATGGACATTGGGCTCATCAGTAATCAGCATGTCTCTGTCTGTTCTAGCTGTGCTTTTCCATTGTTATTTTTCGACTGCTGCTCTATCCATGTGATCTGATATCATTTATCAGATTCATTTATACAGATTCATTATCAATTCTTCCATCAGACTAAATCTGTTCTTGGTGTAATGCAAAAGAAACAAATACACACACAAAACTTAACTGATTACAAAGCAGATACATGCAACTTTGAATATCTTCTGAGAAAATCCTCAGCAGGTATTATGCATTGACTTAATAATAATAATAATATAATAATAACAACAACAACAACTACTATAAATATCAGTTATTTAGGATATATTTCAGGTACAGAACATGACAAATTTTCTCAAGGAAAAAAAAAATCTCTTAACTAATGATGTAAATTATACTTGAGAGTCAGTTGGTACTACATTGCTGTAATATTGAAGATTAAAAGTGACTGATTTGTAAACAAACACTTAAACACTTAAAAAAAAAATATAAGTATATATATATATATATATATATATATATATATATGTGTTTGGACACACCATTTAATGTTTTTTTTAAAGAAGTCTCTTATGCTCATCAAGGCTGCATTTATTTGATCACTAATTCAGAAAAAAACAGTAATGTTGCAAAATGTTATTACAATATGAAATAATAGTTTTTATTTTAATATACTTTACAATATAATTTTTTCCTGTGATGCAAAGCAGAATTTTTATAAGCTGTTACTCCAGTCTTAAGTGTCACGTGATCCTTCAGAAATCATTCGAATGTGCTGATTTATTATTAGAATTATCAGTGTTGTGCTGCCAAATATTTTTTTGCAACCTGTGATTCTTTTTTTCAGGGTTTTTGATGAATAACAAGTTAAAAAGAACAGCATTTATTCAAAATATAAATATTTTCTAACAATGTAATTCTATGCTATCACTTATTATTAATTTAACACATCCTTGGTGAATGAAAGTATTAATTTCTTTAAAAAAAAAAGAAACTTTTGAACGGTAGTGTATATTGTTAGAAAACCTTTCTATTTTAAATAAATGCTGTTCTTTTTTTTTTTACTTTTTATTGATCAAAAATACTGAAAAAAGTATCACGGATTCCAAAAAATATATTAAGCAGCGCAACTGTTTCCAGCACTGATAATAAATCAGCATATTAGAATGATTTTTGAAGGATCATGTGACACTAAATACTGGAGTAATGATTCTGGAAATTCAACTTTAATTACAGATATAAATTAAATTTTAATGCATATCAATATAGAAAAACATTGATTTACATCATAATAATAGTTCACAATTTTACTTTGACTGAATGGTTCTTTATTGAACCAAAGATGGTTCTTCTGTGACATTGCTTAAAGAACCTTTTAAAGCACCTTTATTTTTAAAAGTGTACATTTATTCAAACATAAACTAAATATTGAAGAACAATGAAAAATTATAATGAATGTTTTATGGTGCATGTATTTAGCAAAATGCTCATAGCTAGAGTTCTTTTTTCTAGCTGATTAATGTTTTTTAATGTGTTTTAATGTTTTTTTGTAAAAAACACATTGACATTACTTGACATATTATTTACTAACTGTTATACTGACGTTGTTCCACGGTTGAAACACTGATTAAACAGTTACATGAGACAGGATACAAATTTCATTAAGCTGTACAATACCTTTGGATGTTCATTCATGTTTATTTTGTGCTGTAAGTGGTATTAAAGCAGAAGAGATGATCAGTTCATGTGCTCCTCGTGTTGCTGTTTTTCTTGAACTGAGGTGATATAGCGATCATTCACTTCACATTAAACAGCACCAAATTGCCATTTATTGTTTAAATACTGTAAAATGGACAGAATTTGAAATCTGTGATTTATTGAGTGGGAGCCGCACAAGACTAACCGATGGTTAGGAATTAAGAATCAATATTATTCATAAAAATGAGAATCGATTTAAATAAAGATTTTTTTAATTTATTTTTCACCCAGTCCTAGTAAATTCTCATATTTCTATTGCATGAGTATGATGTTTTATTCTTAGTTGAAATATCTCTAAATGATACAAAAAGCATAAAAAAAAGCTTTCTGTGACATTTTATAAATACAGTCTTCATGTAGTTCATATAGGAAGGTTATTGTCCCAAACTGAAATCACAATCCAAAATCAGAGACATAAGTCATTTTATTTTGCACAGATCTAAGTCCATACTGGCTTTTGATGACAGTGCACTTTGGTTTCTGACTGTTCTTTTCGGTGATCTGTAATTAAGGTATTTAGGTGTTGATTAGAACAGCAGGGACAGGCTCGGTGAAAGTGACTGTCACAGTAAACAGGTCCTGTGTATTGAGCCAGGTTCCTCTCTTTCACAGAATCCAGATGTCACATGGGTGCATTACTCTATAAATACTACAGAGATGGATTTAAGAGAAGTGAGGATGTTCTAATCTAATGTGTAATAAAACAATTTTACAAACACTAGTTTTAAAAAGAATAGGAATATTTAATTATGTTTTAATAACAGGTACCTTAAAGGTCAGATATTTCCCTAAATTGTTTCACCTTGTTTCACACTGTCTGCATGTCATTTACTCATGTCGTTCTAAACATTTGCATGCTTTCTTCTGTGGATCACAAAAAATCAGAGCTTCTGCAAGTATATTATGACCAAGTGTAAAAAAGTCAAAAATATCAATTTAAGTATAAATATATGTCTTCTGAAGTCATACAATAGCTTTGTGTGAGGATAGCTTTGAACAGACTGAATTTTCTTCACTGAAAGTCCATAGACTTTATTCACAGAAAATCTTGACAGCTGAAACATTGTGCTAAACTTCTCTATTTTTGTTAATCAAAGGAAAGAAAATCCATTGGAACATTAGGGTAAGTAAATGTTGAAAGAATTTATGTTTTTGGGTGAAATACTCATTTATACTCTGAAAAGCTTTTGTGATGCTGGCATGTTGATTAACACAGGAAATAATTTTGACTTGTCCTTCAGGAATGTGTTTAGAATGGAACAACACCGGCTAATGTGTTGGAGGATTTCAAGGAAGGAATGTGAAGCTTGTATTTTTATTAAAACACGAATTCTTAAATTAATTATTCCAATCTCATTCCAACACATAGTGTTAATTTTAGTTCTTATTTCTCACTCTGTTGTAAGTCCCTTAGCGTGCATAACTAAACTACCAGTCAAAAGTTTTTGAACAGTAAGATTTTTAATGTTTTTTTTTTTTTTTAAAGTCTGTTCTGCTCACCAAACCTGCATTTCTTTTGATTTAAAGTATAGCAAAAACTACACAATTTCTAAATGTGTATATATATATATATATATATATTTTTTTTTTTTTTTTTTTTTTTTTTTTTTGCATCATTACTAATATTCTGATTTGCTGCTCAATTTTTTTAAATTATTATTATTATTATTATTATTATTATGTTGAAAACAGCTGAGTAGAATATTTTCAGGTTTCTTTGATGAATAGAAAGTTCAGAAGAACAGCATTATCTGAAATAAAAATCTTTTGTAACATTATAAATGTCTTTATCATCACTTTTGATCAATTTAAAGCATCCACACTAAATAAAAGTATTAATTTCTATCATTTCTTTCCCAAAGTAAAAAAAAAATTAAACTTACTCAAAGCTTTTGAATGGTATTGTGTATAATGTTGCAAAAGCTTTTTATTTCAGATAAATGCTAATCTTTGGATCTTTCTATTTACCAAAGAATCCTGAAAAAAATTATTCAACTGTTTTAAATATTGATGATGATTATAATAATAATAAAGTGTTTCTTGAACAACAAATCAGCATATTAGAATGGTTTGTGGAGGATCATGTGACACTGAAGCCTGGAGTAATGATACGGAAAATTTAGCTTTGATCACAGGAATACTTTACATTTTAAAATAAATTCAAATAGAAAGCAATTATTTAAAATGGTTAAAATATTTCACAATATTACTGCTTTTGTTGTATTTTGGATCAAATAAATGTAAGCCTCTGTTCACAGTGAATGCAGTGAACTCGTTTATTGCATGTGCAGTGAGTTTAGCGCACATTTTGGAGCGCAACGGCCAACAGTTATGCTTTATTTTCGCTGAAAATTATTACAGCATTTCACTAGATTTGTGGTGAGACGCATTTTTGTAAGACTGTTTTCACTGAAGCTGGAGTTTTCCATCAAAATAAAAGCTGTACTGTAGTTTCCGTCAAAATAAAAGCTTAGAAGTGGAGTGAATTGCTGAGCAGTTTAAATGGGTAACTTTACAACATCTAAAGGTGTATATTCATTATTTATTTTCATTTATTTTCATTTATCATTCATTCAGTTTTGTTTTTTTTTGCAGTTGTTTTACAATATATGGCTGTTGCTGTCATAAGGAATGACAATACAAAATAATAATAATAATTATTATTATTATTATTATTATTATATTGTAATTTGTTTGGCTTCCTAAAACACCAGTGTGAATGTAATTTAGACTGAAACATTGTACTACTAATAAAAAGAGGGTTGAGTCCCCTTTAAAGTTCAGACGCAAGTCAATTCACTGACTTTTTTCTGACTTAAAGGATTAATTCACTTTCAGAACAAAAATTTACAGATAATGTACTCACCCTCTTGCCATCCAAGATGTTCATGTCTTTCTTTCTTCAGTCGTAAAGAAGGTTTCAGAATTTCTCTCCATATAGTGGATATGTATGGTGCCCTCAAGTTTGAAATTCTTAAATGCAGCTTTGTTGGGATTCAAACGATCCCAGCTGAGGAAGAAGGGTCTTATCTAGTGAAACGATTGGTTGTTTTCAAAACAAATTGACAATTTATATACTTTTTAACCTCAAATGCTTGTCTCCTCTCTGCAATGCGCATGCGTAGTCTGTGTGACCCGGGTCAATACAGTTAGGGTACGTCGAAAAACTTGTTTTCTCGTTTTCTTCCCCAACTTCAAAATTGTCCTACAGTGCTGCAGAAGTCCCGACCCAGTTTTTACAAAGTGAACAAAGAAGATCAAATGGCCTTTACAAAAAAAGGTAAAACAGCATTGTAGGATGATTTTGTAGGACGAAGTTGAAGACGAAAATTAGTTTTTCGACATACCCTAACTGTATTGACCCGGATCACACAGACTACCCATTCGCATTGCAGAAATGAAAAAATCTGAGCATTTGAGGCTAAAATGTATATACGTTGTCAATTTGTTTAGAAAATAATTGATCGTTTGGCTAGATAAGACCCTTCTTCCTCGGCTGGGATCATTTAGAGCCCTTTGAAGCTGCATTTAAACAGCATTTTGGAATTTCCAACCTGGGGGCACCATACAAGTCCATTATATGGAGAGAAATCCTTAAACATTTTCCTCAAAAAATGTAATTTGATTACGACTGAAGAATGAAAGACAGGATGACAAGAAGGTGAGTACATTATCTGTAAACTTTTGTTCTGAAAGTGAACTATTCCTTTAAGGTTTTTTTAGTTAAGAACATGGTTTGGAGCTCTTCATTTTGAACTCTCAAAGTGCGTTAAATAGAATCATTTAACTTTTAAAATGTACAAAAATATTCCCCCCCCCCCCCCCCCAATTTTTCACTTTGTATTGTGGACTTATATTGTGAGATTTTGATATCGTTACATCCCTTGTATATATTATTTGAGGTGCAAGTTCATTTTGAAGGGCCCTTTTTTTGAGCTCGTCAAAAGTGAAAGATTCCACAAAATGGCTGGTGTAATTGTTTCCCTTCAAGGTCGACTGCATATGCATCATGTTTGCCATTTGAAACACTGTGTGAAAGACATTTTGCAGTGTGTGTATCTGATGTTCCTGGCTAAGGAGCCCAAGGACACCATTGAAATTGCATCTGCCCCCTCAACCTCCCTTATCTTATTAAACAGTTCTGTCAAATCTTGCAGAAATTAACACTTAAATAAATATATTAACCCATGTATTGGCCATATAACCCATTAGATGTAGAAATGTCACTGCCACAATAAAAGCAGTGTCCTTTGATAGCACCTCTCTCGATTCAAACCTGTCAGGTTTAATAGGTTACAGATGAGTTTCATTCATCAAGTGATCAAAAAGGTTTTTTTCTTTAGATTGACGAAATTCGCAGAGAGTGTATCTTTCTGCGCACCCGTGTCGGTACACGTTTCTTAGCCCTTCAGACAGGAAATGGGTGTTGTAGCTCAATCAATGAATACATCTGCTCTTATGATGCCCAATAACCTAGTGGCTTATTCCAGTGATATTACACCATCCGTGACAGACCGATCCAGCTAAGGGCCTCATCGCTCTCAACTCCAGCCTCTTATTCCGTTGGTGCTCATCTAAAATGTTTAAGGGAAATTGCAATACGACAGGGATCAGTATAGGCCAAGCAATAACAGAAAGTCAGATTGGAAAGGATTAAACTTGTCTGACTGCCATTATGCATTCACTGATTGCAAGAGGGGGGATCAATCCTTACCAGATTTATTCTTGTCCCTTTTCTGCGCACTCAATCTGTTCCAGCTACAACGTTGCGCATTGTTTGACACCTATGGGCCACAATTCTTTCAGCGTCCAATCGGTGGCAGCCAACGACGTCCATTAAATATTAAGATGCCTCTCAATCCTGCAATTATTCAAGACCGATCACTTCCAAACTGCTAAAACTGGCCCAAAGCCCCATTTTGTAATGATCAGAGCTATGTTCACATCGGCTTTGAAAACCGTAGTTTAATGTGTCTTCGAGACTGAAGGATGAATGCACCAATAAACAACGTGGTCAGACTCGTGAATAACCAGCAGGCCCTGCGGCTCTCCGGAAGGTGATTTATTGCTATGGAAACACACAGCTTCTCTAGGGGTAAAGGCCATGGGTGTAAAAGTAATTTCCAAAGCAATAATACAGCTCTCACCTGCTCATTACTTTTGACATTTTTCTCTTTTGTTTCCTTTTTGGAAGGGGACAAAAGAATTGAGTGCCTATTAAAGACATTATTCATGCAGCTCTATGGACTCTAGATCCATTACATACACATAGGTATGATTATTGCTTTCAAAACGTTCAGAGATGTTGCTTAATGGTTTCTGACATAACACAGCAGAGAACTTCTCCTTGCGCTCCGCCCTTGAAATCTCTCATTAAGCTTTTGCGCTGAAGCAGGGGTCATATTGCTTATACAGATATCAAGTGAGTTATGGCCCTCCAAGGGAGCTGTCATAATAAAGTTTTCCATAAATTCGACATTAAGAGATCTATCTTTCTCCCATTTACCATACTGCAAACACTTGCGGTTTGACGCAAGGCTCTGTGCTTTATATTCTCGGTATTTAATCTATGCTAGGAAACCGGAAATCTTGCGTCTGTCTTTTTCTAGAAAGGCCAAAGTGGCTGTGATCTGTCTTGGCTTCGCTGTTGTTGTCGTATTCACTGGTTGGAGGCCTGTCAGTTAGGATAAAGATGTTCTGTGATGCTCAGCATGTGAATAGTTGCTTTTGTAGGGCTGCAGATATTGATGCTTTCGGCTAAATGCGAGTTTAATTGATGTCTTTTGCTTGCAGGGTCACGCTGGTCGAGAAAGATGAAAAAACATGGAGAATGTAATTTGTCAACAACCTTGACATAAATAAGCTGCTTCGGTTACAGTGTTATCATAGACTGAAAGAAAAGTCTTTACAGTAATTTTCCAAAATACCATGCAGCTTGTTTTGTTCATAAGCGCAGTGGAAATGTCTCATTAAGCCGTCTGTGCAAACAGAAAGAAACAAATGCACGCCGTATCTGATCGTCCTCTGCCTCATTAGCTGAGTTCAATTTTCAATTAGAGATGTAGCTGATGATGTCCTCCATGTCACTTCATATTATTGTGCATTATGAGAGATGATGACAGCTCTATATTATCTTGTGCACATTCACTGCTCTCGTATTATTCATTACTCGCTATGATACGTTCGTTGTTCTAGATCTTTATCGATGCATTGCATATGTGTTTCTATATGTGTTTCGACAGCCACTGTCGAATGTTCCAGAGGAAACGCTGACAGGTTGTTGATGGCATCATCTCGTCGCTTACAGCGCCTACACTCTTGTACGCACAAACAAATGCAAATACAATACATGAATACACGCAAATGCACAGACAAGACTGATGACCATAGGCTTCCCAAATGGTTGTCCCTCTATAATAGACAACTGTCGTCCAAGCTGCCCAGTGCATGATGATTTGATTATTGGCATATCACACACACAGTCACAGTAAACAGCCTTTCCTCTGTCTATCTGTTACATAGAACACCCAAGAAATGCCACATATGAAAATGTAAATAGCAGTTTACTGAAAAAAACTTTTTTTTTTTTAGTGAAAGGTCAGGTAACAGAAGTGGAAAAACTTAAAGTATTGTGTGTTAACACTGTTTCTTTTTGTATTTATTTTATTTGAGCAGCTCACCAAAATGTGAGACTGTCTAAACACATGTTTTGGTATGTTATTTTGGTATTTTCATCCCCAATTAAACAACGTTTTAATTAATCAAATAATAAAAACAAATAGACCATAATGGTAACACAGTGGCAGAGTTTAGTTGGGTTCAATTTTGGCTAGTTGGTGTACTTAAAGGATTAGTTCACTTCCATAATAAAAAATGACCGATTGTTTCACTAGATAAGAGCTTTATTCCTCTCATGGGATCGCGTAGAGCCTGTTGAAGCTGCATTGAAACTGTAATTTGGAACCATAGAAGTTTGGAACCATAGAAGTCCACTATATGGAATGTTTTCCTTAAAAACCTTACATTTCTTTTCAGCTGAAGAAAGAAAGACATGAACATCTTGGAACATCAGGAAATTTTTATTCTGAAAGTGAACTAATCCCTTAATTTAATTGTAATTGAATTTAACATATCTAAGAGTGTAATTGTTGAACAGCGAAACGCTGATTCCTTAAAAGTCATGGGAAATTAAAGTGTAACACTTTAAAAAGCAAGTCAAATGGTTTTTAAAGTGTCTTAATATTGTGTTGGAGTCCCCTACAACATGTTTAAATGCATCTAAGGTCAGAAAACATTGTCATTTTCTCAGAACAAACATTTAATATTAGAGTTATTTGTCAATGATTTCGAAACGGTTATTGGCACAGAGAGGAGTACTTGAGCAAGTTAGTGAGCGCTACCATCTGTGTTGCCAAGTCGGTTGTTTGTGATGTTGTGGGTTGAAGCAACCCCAAATAACGTCATATGAATATTTACTAGGGGAACTTGACAAACAAAGCATGTATTTTACACCCTGGAATGCAATTTTTTAACAGGGAGCCCACTTGAAATGTGTTTGGGCTAGTTTTGAGTAGCAATTGGATGTTTTTTTTTTTTTTTTTTAATGAAAACTTGGCATCCCTGATGCACTTTTACGTCAAGGGAGCCCCGACAAAAAGTGTGTATTTTACACCCCGGAATGCAATTTTTAACAGGGGACCCCTCTCGAAATGTGATTAGGCTAGTTTTGAGTAGCAGCTGGCTGTATTTTGTTGTGAAAACTTGGCAACCCTGATGCACCTTTACATAAAACAGTAATTTAGTGCTGTAATCCGTTCTTAAAATAATGACATAAAAACATTTTTGGTGGATATGTTAGCTGAGTGCTAAAGTTATTTACATTCTTTATTATTAAATGAAATAATTAGAATTGCAATTTACATGAATCGGCACATTCTTAGGAAATCGTGGGTTCACAGCGAATTATCAGATCTATTTCAGTAAGACAGTAATATTGTGGTTTAGCTAAACCTAAAGCTACACTTGGTATACATTACATATTAGCGCAAAAAAATAGATATTTTGAGCTCTCAGTTGAAAATGTCCACATAACGTATTAATCGTAGTTATAGGATGTGGTTTAGAGACGCTTGTTGTCAGAATAAAGAAGATTAGAAGCCAAAGAAGATAAAAGCCAAGATTAAAGAAGCAGTCCTCTGTAAAATGACGAGCACACAATGAAAATGTATTGCTGTGGTATCGTGGAAAAAATGAATTTTAACCACTGATTCTTCACATCATCATCTTTCGGCAATGAAAACAAAACAAACTTGCTTTCAATATTTTTATGTATAATGCTTTTTTTGATTAACAACTTTGCAGACTGTTTAAATTGAAGGATAGCTTCAATATGGATAGGATAGATGTTACAATATGCAAAATATACATTTTTCGAAAACCTGTGACCTGTTTTTTTTAATGTAAAATTGCTAATGTTATTGAACTTTAATGTTTATCATTTAAAATTTAGTGAATAGTGAATTTATTCTCATATATTATTTGAATGCTAAGTTCACTTTTATGAAGAGTAAATAAATTCTTGGTTCAAATTTGCAAGAACACTCCATATGACGTGAAGTAACACCATCTCAACAGACCTCTAGTTTGATGTCATCGAGTCTTTTCCTCAATAAAAAAATGGCATCTGTGTGAGGGACTCTCTGCCTGCATTCCTGTGTGCTGTTTTAGTTTCATCCACAGTGAATGCTGGGTAGAAAGCTAAATGTCCTTGAGATGTTCACTGCAACTGAGCAGAGTATGTACGGTGCCAAATCAATTCGCCTCTTTTCTTAGAAATTACATTTCACTGCAATAACCAGTTTTGCAGTAAGTCCTGTGAGGCTCAACCACATCAATATATTTGCAAAGGGATCTAGGTTTGAGATTTCATTTGACAAGTCCATTGTTCTAAGCTACACATTGCAAACTGTGAATGCTAAAGCAAATCTATCAGTATGCGATTACATCCCTCTAGCTATCCATGTCTACATCTGTCAGTTTTTCCATCTAAGCCCCTCTTGGATTGTAGTCCGTTGTTTCAATCCAAACAGACAATTCTGCCTGCAAATGAGTCTATTACAGGCTCATTCATCTGAGGCTCTGGAAAGAAAAGGACAACAACTGTTTGTGTCCGTCTATAGCTTCTCTTGTGACAGGATGTGTATAGGGAGATTGGTCTAATTATCAGTATGATGTGCTCATACCTGAACCTGCCAGCTTTTGTTTAGCTGGAGCATCCTGGGGAAGCTGAGAGAGATTATTATGTCTTCTTTATTGGATACATCTGGAAATGCACAAATGTGCCTATAAAAAGTCCCCCCTTTAGACAATCATCACACACACACCACAAAGAAAAAAAATCTCTCTCTCTCTCTCTCTCTCTCTCTCTCTCTATATATATATAGTGTGTGGGTATAGATGAATTGATGACAGATAGTATAGGGATGTAACAATTTTATCAATATTGTTGTATTGTGATAGCAAAACTGTCTCAAAATTATCATGCTTGCATGACGATATGAAACGATATAGGTCTTCGGGGCAAAAAGCGTTTTTAAAATATATTTAAACTTTTTATTCTAATATAAAAGGTCTTCAAAGTTGTGTTTTGGGCCATTATGCTTTGACACAGTGTCCGTCAAACAAACTAAAACCGAAAACCCAGTATGGCTTAATCCCTTCATCAAGTCTGTTTTCACTGTGCATTTCAAAGTGAAGCATGCACTTTATTCAGGCGATGTTTTCTGCACCTCAGAACGGCTCAGTTCACAGTGAATGTAGTAAACTCATTTATTGCTGTATTGCTGTGATGACCTCCAATTATGTTTTTTATTTTTTATTTTTTTTTTGCGGCACATGATTACAGCATTTTTTGTAGTGAGATGCGTTTTTGTAAACCTGTTTTCACTGAAGCTAGAGTTTTCCATCAAAATAAAAGTGCAGTATGAATTGCTGTCAGCTACCAAATTAAATGGGTAATGTTACTGCAGTCCAAATTCAAAACATCTCTTTCAAGTGTAGAAATTAGGAAAGAAGTATTTTAGTGTAAAGCAAAAATAATATACCTATGAAGTATACATTTTAATTTATTTTACAGTGGAATTGTTTTATATTATATGGCTGTTACTTTCATAGGAAAAGCAATAATATATTCATTTGTCTTTTTTTAAATATTGCAGTAAATATTGTTTTGTGGACTTCATATTGCGATATTATTGTATCGTGAGATTTATATATCATATCATTACATCTAAAATCCTTTTAGGAGGCAAGGGAGGCAGTGTAAGGAGAAAAAAATTCATAGTACAAAAAATTAAACAAATAATACAAAATATGACATAAAAGTGTAATAGAGAAATCATAATTTCAAGTAACTTTTACATTAATTTTGATTTGAACATGATATTGTCCAATGTGCATCTGCAAATCTTAATGAATCAGCCAGTCACAGTGACATGGAGGCACTGCCTTCTCTCATGTGACTGTACATGAAGAGTTCAGATGCAAAACCCCTACAAAGCCATCTTGGTCAAAAATGAGATGATGTGAATGCTCAATACTGAGTAAATGCTCTCGACAAAATGCATTTTTAAAGATGGATTCTTCACATACACTTTACATGAGCTATCTACACATTTAAACCGCTAGCTGTCAACAATGCATACTACACTTCTATTTTAAGCTTTTATTTTGACAGAAACGTCAGTAGAGCTTTTATTTTGATGGAAAACTCTTTAGTGAAAACTTTAGGTTTACAAATCTCACTACAAATCTAATGAAATTTTATAATCTGCCGCAAAAATAAAGCATAACTGGTAGCCGTTGTGTTCCCAAACTCGCACTAAAATCACAGTATATGCAATAAACAAGTTGACTGCATTCTCTGTGAACTGAGCCGCTCTGAGGCGCAGAAAACATCGGATCACAAGCTGATCGGTTTTAGTTCGTTTGAAAGATACTGTGCCAAAGCATAATGGCCCAAAACACAACTTTAAAGACTTTTTAAACATCAACACGTTTTGCATGGAAGACTTATATCGTTTCATATATCATGTAACTACGATAATATCGAGACAGTTTTGCTATCAGTTTTGCTATATACTAGGGATCGTTACATCCTACATCCTAATTTATGTTTTTAATTGTTTTTAAATATTTTATATTTTCACAGTTTTTTTCCCAAGGTACTCTCAATTTTACTATCTAGTTTACATAAAGGGATGCAAAACTGTAAGCATCTATTTAATCAAGAGCCTGCATGTGTGTTATTCATTTATATGTGACCCTCATGCAGTGGCCACTTGAGGCAGCGCAAGTCTGGGATATTAATTCATTTAGAGGATTAGAGTTGTTATATCATAATGAGTCTTTTTACTTTACATTATATAACCAATTATACCCTCTCCAATTATCAGGATTGTTCGCTTTCCTTTGAAGTCGGATTGCAAGATACATGTACCCGATCCAAATTGCTGTTTGAGGTAGTGTCCAAAATAATCGTGACTGGGGAAAGAAAAGCTGTCAAATGTCCTTTCAAACAGCCATCAGAACACCCCCAACCCCTCAGGGATGTGAGTTATCTCAGTATTGTTGCTCTCGCTCTGAGATGGGTGTCACACAGAGAGGTTGAAAGCTCCAGAGAAGTGTAGCCTCCAGCATTCGCTCTACATGTATGATGCCACTGCTGGGATGCGGATGGGGTTCATAAAGCCGTGCTCTCTCACACAGATGCCAGCAACTGGAGCATCATGTCAGAGAAAAGCACATCTCTATGGGCAAAATCAATATGTTAGTATTTAGGCGGTTAGAGAACATGGTGAACTGCACAAATAATACAATAGGCATTTGCGCACAAAGTAAAAATAGACATTTTCTATTTGCATACATTTTAAAATGTAATTTACTCTTGTGATGGCAAAACTGAATTTTAATTTTCAGCAGCCATTACTCCAGGCTTAAGTGATACTTAAGAGATCATTCTAATATGTTGTGCTTAATTATTTGCTTATTTATTAGCAATTATTATTGGTGCTTAATTATTAAAGGGTTAGTTCACCCAAAAATTAAAATCAGCTCAACTTGAGCTTTACCCTCCATGCATCCTAGGTGTGTATGACTTCCTTCTTTCAGACGAATCCAATCAGAGTTATATAAAAAAATTATCCTGGCACCTCCAAGCTCTATTATGGCAATGGGGGGTGTTTCTTGTCAGCAATCCAAAACAACTCCAATAAAGTGCATCCATTTATAATAAAAAGTGCCTCACATGCTCCAGGGGGTGAATAAGTGTCTCCTGTAATGAATCGATGCGTTTTTGTAAAAATTATCCATATTTAAAAAGTAATAATCACTTTAATCTAGCTTGCGCTAACAGTTATACACAGAAGCGGATGATGTCAATGTTGCATATGCGCTGCTCAAAAGTGACGAATGTGAACGAGCAGTGGAGAGCGGTAAACAAAACAAGAGTCACAAATTAGAAGTACAAAATGAGGTTTTGTAAAGAAGAAAGTTTGAGGATTTTGATATAAGCCAAGAGGAGACTGATTTTCCTTTCCTAAAGTAAGGAAACTTTGCTCCTGTAAACAAACGCTGGTTTTCACGAGACTTTTTTTATTAAGTTTTTAATATGGATATTTTTCTTACAAAAACACAGATTCAAAACAGGAGACCTTTATTCACCCCCCATAGCCGTGTGGAGCATTTCTTATTATGGATGGATGCACTTTATTGGGCTTGTTTTGGACTATTGACAAGCAACACCCAGCCATTGCCATAACAGAGCTTGGAAGAGCCAGGATAATTTTTAATATAACTCTGATTGGATTCAGGTGAAAGAAGGAAGTCATATACACCTGCCTTGAGGGTGATTAAATAAGGGGCTATTTTTTATTTTTAGGTGAATTAACCCATTAACAATGGTTCTTTTGTTTTGTTTTATTTTGTTTTTTTCATCTCTGATGCTGTTTTCATTTAGTATTTAATGGAAGGATCACATTGAAGGATTGGTTCCAGAATATAAATTTCCTGATAATTTAATTACCCCATGACAGATGTCTTTCTTTAGTAGAACTGAAGTTAAGGCTTTCTGAGGAAAACATTCCAGGATTTTTCTCCATATAGTGGACTTAAGTGGAAGCCAATGGGTTGAAGGTCCAAATTGCAGTATTATTGCAGCTTCAAAGAGATCTGCATGTTCCCAGTCGAGGAATAAGGGTCTTATCTAGTGAAATGATCTGTCATTTTCTTAAACTTGACTTCAGGCATAATGTAATCATGTAGGAAAGGTTGCGTGTGATTATACTTTGTTTAATGAAGGTACGGTAGGGTGAAAAACTAATTTTCTCCTCCAGCTTCAAAATGGTCCGACTTCGTTGCTTTAGCTTTTTTTGGAAAGCCGTTTGACTTTCTTCGGTACTTCCGCCTGTACCCTTTGAGTAGTGAGTAACTGGTGAGTAAGTTATCGGGAAATTTTTATTCTGGAAACTAATCCTTTAACAGTATTTTTGAAACAGAAATCTTTTGTAACGTTATAAATGTCATACTGTTACTGTAAACAATTTAATGCATCCTTTCTGAATTCTTTTTTTTTTATCTTAGCCCAAACTACATGTTCTGGTTCTAAATGACCATATGACACCGAAGACTCAGCTGCTGAAAATTCTGCTTTGTCATCACAGAAATAAATTTGATTTTTAAATATATTCATATAGAAAACAGTTATAAATTATAATTGTAAATAATATTTCACAGTATTGCTGTATCCTCCTGACTACCAAGGAAAAAAGTTTAGTGATTTTTAGTTTTTTTTTTTTTTTCATGTCATTACATTGTTTAGAGCATTAAAAAACGATATATAATTTTTTTAAATATTTTATTTATGTTATGCTACGTCCTTTGTAGAGGACACCAGGACTTTAAAAAATCCTGCTTTTTAATAAAATAAAAAGACTTGAATAGACATAAAAGGCATAAACATTTGTTTTGTTTTAATCACAAATCAATTTTTATTTTTTTATACCAAACTTTATATAAAGATGATTCTCAACTATGTTATGAAACACATGATAATTATTTGATATAACATTTTTTCTTTATGCAAAATGCGTGTAAAATGGCCCTGAATAGGTTTTCACATTATAAACAATATATCTATAAACTGTATCTATTTTGCAAATGTGTTTTTGGGGGCAACATATAATGAAAAAATAAATGTAATAATAGGAATAATAATTGGCAAGACTTTCATAATAATATCTAATATTTCATAGCAATATTTATATATAATTTCATTCCCTATTCACTTGTTGTGTCTCTCAAAATGTGTAATGAACATGCTTTAAGTCCTGATGTCCTCTACAGTGCACATGTGTCCTGTTTCATAACAGAAAGTCATATTTTGATTTGAAACCCCATTACATTATCCTGAGATGTTGTTTTATGACAAACAATTTGAAAATGTGTCAGATTTAAATGATCATTACAAAATATTATCATATTTCCATGAGGGTGTTAAGTTTGATTACTAAATTAATGTCAGCTATTTTTAAAGACCAAGGAGAGGAAGTGGTCATGGTGAAATGTCCAAACATTTGGTATCTTTGAAAAGCCCTAAACATGCTCTGTACAGGACATCCAGACTTAACTGTGATATGTAAGGTCTCAGAGAAATCGCTAAAAACGAATGTCCACTACAGAGGACAAAACTCCATAGCTGGTAGTCAGGAGGGTATCAGGAGGGCCTTGGTGAACACAAGTAACGTCTTTGAAAAACATACAAAAAATCTTTATCATTCCAAACTTTTGATCACATATACATTGTGGTAAAGCAGTGGGTTTTACTGTTAACTGAGGGTCAAACAGTGAACCACAGGGAGACATAAAATCAATTTCAGCTTTTTACTGTGCCACACTATGAGGGCTCAATTTCCTGGTAATTACTGAATGATTTGAGAACAGAAACCATAATTAAATCCCCTCCTTGTGGCATTATCATAAGGAAGAAATTTAATTCTCATTATTCCTTATGTTTGGGAATAATCTCGATGCGTTTACAAAGTAGTCATCAAGTTCAACGCTGTCACGTGTGTGTTTTGTTTTGTTGTCAGCATCAGAATATTCTGTAGGTGTCAAGTATCCAAAAGTGCATTAATCACCCTGCTTACTTTTCTTTCTGTCTTCTCTGCGTGTCTTTCACCTTTCACATTTTGCTGTTGTTGGATGTATGTGTTATTTGCTGTGTAATTATCCCCACAGACCTGTTAGGTTAGTGCTAAAATCTTTGGTAAAAGCACAGGCACATATTTCAGCTAATGGAGTTCTCCATTTGCAGAGCGCGACGCGTGAACCTTTCAAACTCTGACACCGTGTCCTTACGAGATGCGTGTCTGCCACAGCTCTCCTCTTCTCTCCACCCATCCTCTCTAGCCCAGCATGTGTACTTCAGCTGTGCTCCGTCCCATTCTCAAGTGTCACAGAGAGGATTATAGCTCTAATGATGCTCAGATTTCAGTGCAGAACTGCTCTTGTTTCTTGATTTTGGATGACGCGGATCTGAAATTTTGGGAACAGACTGGTTCACTCAGTAAAAGGGTGCATATTACCAAAAACAGATTTTTCCTTGATCCTTAGATAAAAGAGATAAAGGAGACTGAAAACTGAACTGAAAGGTTCTCGCTCAGTTCAAAAAGACCTTTTATTGCAACTATACGCTCCAAAAAAGTTCTGAATCCTTTGATTTGCTGATGTAAGTTCATTAACATATGATCACAGAAATGTACATGTTAGCAATCATATATAATTGCAGTTGCATGGTTCATTTTTAAATAACATATATAAGAAGTCCTTGCAGTTTAATATTGGAATTTATTTTATTGAAATGGACCATTCTACAGAATTAGTGCAAACTGCAAAAACACATTTAAGTATTTAAATCTTAGATATTTGCGAAGATCCTTTTATTATCTATTGAAACCCACAATAATATTTAAAATATTAGTAAGCTTAATATATATAAAATTATCATTTAGTGGGTACTTGCAGTTGGGAAGTGGCTGTCCCAAACCCTAACCCCATCTTTTGTAACATTAGAAATGTCATACTGTTACTGTAAACAATTTAATGCATCCTTTCCGATTTTTTTTTTTTTAATCTTAGCCCAAAGTACATGTTAAATGTATAGATAATACATGTTTCTTGAGTACCAAATCTGCATATTAATATGATTTCTGAATGATCTTGTGACACGGAAGACTCTGAAAATTCAGCTTTGCCATCACAGGAATAAATTACATTTTTAAATATATTCATATAAAAAACAGTTATTATAAATTGTAATTTTACTGTATTTAATCAGATAAAAAAAAATATCAAAAAAATATATTTTCAAAGAAATATCTTTTATAAAATATATATATATATATGTGTGTGTGTGTATTATTATTATTATTTTTTTTTTCATGTCACTATCGAAACTGTGTATGTTTTAGTCCATTGGCTGAGACTGATTTTAACTACACCTGTACATGCTGAGTAGATCATTTTGAAGTAAATGTGTTCAAAAGTATGCAAAATCTGTGTGTAACTTTAAAGAACTTCACTAACAAACACCATTTTCCTATAATTAAACACTTTTTTGGGGAGTTATTCCATAATATTTATAGTTTTTGTATGTGTACAACTGTTCAGAACTGTGCTAGCCATGTGCTGATTAGCATCTTTGAGCTAGGTTCAAAAGTACCTTAAATTGTGTTATCACATAAAATTGTCTAAACTTTCTGAAAATATACAATACGAGAATTAACTGTACAATTACTAGAAATGTGTACCTTGGATATTTATATATTGGCAGTGTTTCAGCATATAATGTAACTCTTAAAACACTACATTTAAAAATAATCATAACATCTTGACTGTGCCTAAATGTTTATCCTCATTTAAACATTATTACACTCAGCATTGATGTGCTTCCTTGAAAATATAAATGTAATATGGATTGGGGAAATTCCATGGCTTTGGAAAGCTGTGAATCATTTTGAATGATGCCTCTAATATAAACAGTACTTAAGGTCAGAGATAAAAGTTCAAAGTTCAAATCTCTTAAGGCAAAAGGGTTTTAAGCTTGGTAATGTGCGAGTCTGTCAGGCAATATCGACTGAAATGTGTTTACAAAGCAACAAATGAAGACGGGCACATCATGTCCCTATATTTTGTGTCATATGACTGACACAGGCACGACATAATTTTTTTTGTTTATGTTTATAACTAAAACATGAACACATCACAGACGGTGCTAGGTCATATAAAGCCTGTTTATTAGCTATTAACTAGGTATTTTTTTTAATATTTTGCAATGGAGTAGGACAGGCGCTTTATAAAACCCTCAGCGCACTTGTCCGCCTACTTCAATGCACCGGATGTAAGCATATCAGTCCTACAGCGCCATCTAGTGACGCACAATAGAATTCACATATATTTGAGTTGGGATGTAAATTATTATATACTTTGTACTGTCTTTCTGAAAGAATAATTTGAAAGAGACTCACTTTTAACCGTCAACTATAATTAGAACATTTCATAAAACAGCAATGAAAAAATAAGCATGAGACATGAGTTTTAATATTCTTTATTGATTTATAGACATTGATTTTTTTTTTCCCTGTGGTAACTCCAAGTTTCTCTGATACCAAGTATTTCCATAATTTTCTGTGTTTGATTTAAATTACATCTATAATATTTTACTCACATATGCATCTATTTGTTGATTTCCTTATTGCAATAAACAAGAGTAGCCAGTATGAGTTGAATATTGCTACGTTCCATCACACATACTTGTTTTCCCATCTGAAAATTTGATTCAAAAATAAATTTATTGGCAAGACGAGGTTTGACCGAAGCTTCTCCGTCCATCTCCGCTCCTGGAGAGGCCTGGGGTGGAATAAGGCTAAGGCTAAAATAGACTTCACCAACTAACATTACACCTGCCCTGAAAGGTTGAATAAATCTACCAAAGACAATTCTGTACAGTGATGACGTTATTCTGACTACAGGATGAACGTGGTCTTTACAGTGTTGACGGATGGGACTAAGCGAGTCTGTCTCAAGCCTGTGAAGTGTGATAGCTGTGATGGCTTTATCACCTCACATGGTTTCAATGGGGCACTAGACACCGGGTTTCGAACTACAGCATGTGTCAGTGCGCATAGTGTTACCCCAAAATGCTCATCTGAAATCAGCTGAAAACACCGTCCACTGATTGTTTTAATGATTAAGTTTGGGATAGAAACAGCTGATTGCAAATGTGCAATTTAAAAGAATGGGTCACCCCAAAAATGAAAACTTGTTTGCTATTTACTCACCTTTGTGTTGTTTCAAACTCATATGCTGTTATTTGATTTTTTTCCCTCCAAGAACACAATAACAACTATTTTTTAAAGCATCAGTATGCATGTTCAGGAAAGTTCCTTCAAAAAAAAAAAAAAAAAAAATCTTGGAATCAGAAAACTTTAGAGTTCAAATAATGCAGGTTTTGGTAAAAAAAAAAAAAAAAAAGACATTTTATGAAACTATATATTTAATTAGCCTGAACAACTGAATGAAAATACAAATTCATTTCCACCACAAATAATGTGACAACAAATTTCGCTGAAAGGTGACAAATTGATTTATCATACAAATATGATTTATCTTTTTTGACACTTTATGGGGCTTTTTTTGGTGCTTGATGTTCCCTGTATGGAAGCCTGTTTTCACCACTGATTAAAAATAAAGGTAATTGTGACTTTTTATCTCAGAATTCTGACCTTTTTTTTTCTCCCAATTGTAAGTTTACATCTTGCAATTCTGACTTTTCTTTTTCTGTGCAATACAAACAATTCAGACTTTTTCTCAGTATAATGAGATCGTGATTGCGAGTTCTTAAGTCAGAATAGTGAGATATAAACTCACAATTCTGACTTTTTTTTCTCAGAATTGCATGATATAAATTGCAAGTTATAAAGTCAGAATAGTGGGATATAAACTTGCAGTTGCAAGAAATAATGTCAGAATTAAGAGATTAAAAACTCACAATTCTGACTTTTTTCTCAAAAAAGCGAGTTTGTATATTGCAATTCGGTCATTTCTTTTTGAAATTGTTTTTTTCTCAGAATTGTGAAATATAAACTCAAAATTATGAGTTCTAAAGTCCAATTCTGAGGAGAAAAAAATTACGTTCTCAGAATTGCGAGTTTATATCTTATAATTCTGACTAGATAACTCACAATAACATCTAATAGAGTGAGAATCACAATTCAGATTTAATTTTTAGGTTTATTTTTGCTGTTTTGCCTTGATAGAACAGTGATGAGCTGACAGGAAGGAAAGTAGAAGAGAGAGGATCTAAAAAAGGTCCTTGAGCTGGAATTTGAACTTGGGGCGCACGTAATACAACGTTATATGTTGGCGCATGACCCACTAGGCTGTTGGTGCCAACTAATCTCACAATTCTGAGGAAAAAAAGTCACAATTGTAAGATAGAAACTCAAAAACAATTCTGAGAAAAGAAGTTAAATCTTGCAATTCGTATCTCATATTGAAACATGAGGGTGAGTAAATAACAACAGAAGTTTAATTTTTCGGTAACTATCCTTTAAGCCAAGTTCTTCGAGGTTTCCCAGAACCAGATTCTATCCGTACGCACACAACACTACACGATACACACCGACGTGAAACTACAGCACCCATACTAGTGCCTCGGTAACTAATGAAAAACAGAGGTAAAGTTCCATCAAAGCACAATGGTGGACGCTAACCTAGCATGAAGTTAGCATGAAGTAATGGCATTATCATGACGTTTCCCACACAATGCAAACAATGCCACGAACAAACAAAAAAAGTGAACTAAGCTACATACGCATAGGCTATGGCTGACTACACATTGTTTGCGTTCAGATATACCCTGTCCCCCACTCAGAGATGAGAAAAGACCCTTTAATATGAAGGGCCCCGTCCCTGTGGGTGCCCCTTTCTTGCTTTGAACGCTCAGCTTTTGTACTGAAAAGGCTATTTTATCTCTGTGGAAGAACATGGAGGCCTTTTAGCAGCCGTACCATAATAAATTCTCTTCTACAACAAATGACAATTGCTTATTGCATTGCAATATCTAAACAACAGTAAGACATTGTCGCACTTTGCTTATCAGTGAACCGCCGCGTATCTCCACCAACACGACAGGCCCTAGTTTGATGTTAATGCTTGTGTTTACTTTACTTCCTCCAGATATGATTTCTACAACTTGTATATCCCACCCGAGTGCAGGTTTTCAATCTTCCATAGAAAAATATTCCTGTTTTTTTTTTTCTTTTGCTCAATGATTTTTCTTTGTGTCAGAATTTCCACAACAATATTTTGTTCAACGTAACAGTGTGCTATGAAAACGAACCAAAAAAAAAAACCCAACATCAAAACAATTAATCATATCAGATCATAATAAAAGAACAAAAAATAATATGCATTGCATGGCTTTAGATTCAAGACAGGAAGTTCATACCAAAAAAAGGGGAGATTGCACAGTCGTGTCCTCTGTGACCTCCTCTGCGTCTTCTCTCTGTTCATTTTTCCAGACTCTCATGGGCGTCCGCTGGAGAGGCTGACCTGTGGTGTCAGTCCTTGCGGGATGCAGGCTGTCTCGTGAGACTGAACGCGGAAGTCGGACAGAAGGGGGGCCGTATTGCTTGGGGTTGCATAATGTCCACCGAACATACAGAGACAGAATGAACAGAGGAGCCTGTATGTACTGTAAGTCCAAGTGTGTGTGCTTAGGTTTGTTGCCTTTCTCTGAGAATCAAAGTACCCGTCCGTCTTATCTATCAGCAGTTACATCATCCTCTACGTACATATTTCAGAATATTTTCTAAAGTCAACCAGCTTGGATGTTCTGAACTAAACTACGTTACACAATAGAATAAATAGACGTCTACTGATTTTCTACGATCTAAGACAGGGGGTCTGGGGTTTTTCAGTCAACCGCTCCTAGCGCAAACGTACGTAAAAGCGACACAAAAGAAATCTCGAGTATCTCTTCTGAATCCCTCCGTTTCCCTAGAGAGGTGCGACTGTATGAAGTCGGGCTTTACGATGGCGCTTCTCAATTCGAGACAGCATTTGGAAAGTGTCGGGCATCAGTAGACCTTCCCCACAATCCCCTGCTCTGAGTCTTGACGTGGTGGAACTGCGACGGAGATTGTGGCGTTTTCTTCTTGCAAAGATGCCAAAGCCAGACAGGACAAGTTGAATACAGCGAATACTACGAGAAGCATACTGATGGTTTCTGTAGGTTTCTCAAGGTGCATAGGGTTGAGGGTGCATTTATTCAGAACAACATTGAACTGTAGTCTTTGTGTGTGTTTTTTGGGGTCTCTAACTTATTCCAGCATGTCTGGCTACCATGTGACTGCTGCTACCTCACAGTATGAGTAAAATAGTAAATAGAAGGAAGGGACAAGGACGTCAAATGCACTCAGCATACAATATTGCTCTATTCCAACAATCCCTGCATTCGTCCATTCATCCACCAACGAATAAATCGCTCGATCCAAACAAACTGAGATGGAGGAGGCAGTTAAGGGTGATGAAAAGAGGGTTGGAACGCCAGTCGCACCCTCCTTCGTGGCTGCGCCCCCTTCTGTTTGGTTTGATGATTGACGTTATATTGTTGATGGGTCGATTCTTGTCGTTGCTGTGGTGTTTCACTATTTTTTTTTCGTCTTCACAGTGTGCTTTTGGAGGTGAGGCTCCGGACTGGCTGTGATTGGCTAAGGAGGGGGAGGTGAGGGCGGAGTCAGTACGGTGAGAACAGGATCGGCCCGTGTGAGGTGCGTATGGGCCCCGGAGCTGGTCTCAAAATGGCGTGGCTGAGGGGCGGACCCTGCAGGAGGTGATGATGTGGATGGGGGGCGGGGGCTGCTGCGCGGAGAGCCAGGGGATTGGAGGAGGCGGCCGCTGCCATTGCTGCAGCAACAGCCAGAGGACTTGGCAAGAGGCCGGCGCCTAACGCTTTGGTGAGATCCTATGTGAAGACAAAAACACTTTCAGAACACAATAAATGTAAATTCTAACTAATATTAGGATTGATTATTACTTACCGCAAGATCAGCTCCCCTGTGCTTCTTGTGTCGGCTCAGGAGGGGGTTTGGCTTTCCTGCCACTCCGTCCCGGTGCCTTCGACTTGATATGTGCTGCGTATGAATCAAACATACCAATTTTGAAGCTAATTTGATTTACCCTATTGACCCGAATATAAGACAAGTTTTTTTTCTTGGAAATACATCTGAAAAAATGTGTTCATCTTATATTCAGGGTCTAGACTTTGACATGTCAATAATACACCCACAACTATAGGTGGTGCCAAATCCATGTAAAACAAGTGTGCCAAGAAATACATAATGTTTGTCAGTAATGTTAGAACAACGTGATTAAAAACAAAAGTAAAGCTTACAGCAGCATGAGTCTTGACTGTCATGTTAGCCTGATGGAACCACTTCCTCTGTAAGTGATTTTAAAACGTACCCAGATTTGAAGACTACACTAAGATTTCACTTCTACTGTTAATGAAATGTTGGTAGGCTACTATGAGATGGATAGTTATTTTTATGGTATATCAAAAAGTATATTTTTTTTAATGTGATTGTTGGCGCATTTTACCAGTATTTACTTTCAAAACAAAAACTAAAACGGAAAAACATGCTATATGAAAATAATTTAAGAAAAAAGTTTTTTTTCTTAATAAAACACAAGATTTGGTTTTCAAAAAGCCTTTTTCCAAAAGGTACATCTTGAAAAAGGGGGGTCGTCTTATATTCGGGTCAATACGGTAATATTTTTCACTCTGTATCAGTATTTACGTAAACAACATAAACATTTAACATGACTCTCTCTTACCTGTTTGAGCTGCAGTTCTGAGTTGACCCGCACGTTGCAGATCTCACAGTGGAAGGTGCGTTCCTGAGTATTGGGGTCTGTGGCCCCACCTCCCTGCTCCCCGCTGGGCTTCGGACCCAAACGAGGGTAGGCCTTAATGGGGCCCAGTCCGCTGCGGGCTTCTAGAATTGTTTTGTGTTTAGTGCCTAAGAAGTGCAGAGAAATGCAAGATGGGTTTTGAAAATGTATGCACACATATATAGTACATGCATATAAACTACTGTTCAAAAGTTTGAAGTTGGTAGGATTCTCCACAAAGATTATACTCCACAAAGCTGCATTTTTCGTTAAAGTAATATTTTGAAATATAACTACAATTTTCTTTTTGAATATATTTTCAAATTTCATTTATTTCTGTAATAACAAAACCGATTTTTTGGCAGGCAGTCTTCATTGTCACATGATCCGTCAGAAATCATTCTAATATGCTGATTTGTTGCTTAAGAAACATGTTGAAAACAATTGTGCTGCTTAATATTTATTATGTAAGTTTTTTTCCAGGTTTCTCTGATATATAGAAAGTTCAAAAGCAGCATTAGTTTGAAACCTGAAATCTTTAGTGACATTATAAATGTCTTTACTGTCACTTTTGCTGATTTCATGCATCCTTTCTGAATGAAAGTATTCATTTCTTTCAAAAACAGTTTAATAGTAATTCCAATAGTTCAATATTTTTAAATTTTTTTTTTTTGTAAAGGCTGTTTGACTTTATTTGCACATTCGCTTTGTAAAACACTGGGTCGGTACATTTGTCTACGTCACACGTGACCTTTCCAGCGTGACTATGTAATGTGTTAGGTCAAACATTTGTGGTTAAAAAGAATATAAATGTTTATTTTTGTTTAGAAAATGACTGATTGTTTCGCTGGATAAGACCCTTATTCCTCATCTGGGATCGTGTAGAGCCCTTTGAAGCTGCATTGAAACTGCAATTTGGATTTTCAACCATTATATTATTTTCTATTTAACTGAAGAAAGAAAGACATGAACATCTTAGATGATACAGGGGTAAATAAATTGTCAGGGAATTTTAATTTTGGATTACTAATCTTTAACTAATCTTTTGATTTAAACTACATGCAGTATTGTAATATCTGCTCATAACCACTAGAGGGCTCTTGAATCTTTGAATTACCCTGAAATTTAACTGCATTCCAGGGATGATTCTTATTTCTTGTCCACATGTCTAATAGGCAAGTCATACCATTCTTTTGTTGGAATGCTTTGCACTTGTGAATCACATCCTTTCTGAACTACATTCAGGTTACATTATTGTACAGTACTGTTCATAAATCAAGAAGTATACTGCCTGGCTTTCGATTTCAAAATTTGTCGCTTAGCTGAATTCCTCAAGTCTTAGTGATACGTTAAATTTGGTTGTCCTCATTACAACAACGCTCATCAATTATCCATTTCCTGTGTTTGGAGCCGTGCAACACATGGTTCTCCTTAAATGTTTCACTGTCATGTTCCTGGCCTCACAATGTCAATGAAAACACAGCTAAGATATGGACAAAAACAAAACAAAACAAAACAAAAAAAAACCCACGTGATGTCCACATGCTTGGGTTCTTAAGAACTAATGTCTCTGTTTTGTTCTTAAACAAGAAAACATTGGGAATTTCGACATTCTCTTGCCAAACCAAAATCAGGCTTTATTTTCTCCCTTTAAACCAAAAGTTCACCTTAAGTTTGGGTTTAAGGAAAAAAAACAACAAGCATGAATGACCTTTGTGCTCTTCAAAAATGCACTGCTGCAATATTTAGACTTAAAATTAGTTCCAGACAATGCGTTTCACTGCGTAACGGTCATTTGTAAATGCCAGCTGAGAACTAAATAGATAAAACAGGAATTGACAGCTGGGTCTGGGCATACAGTTGAAGATGTATAATAAGCTAAAACTCTCCCTTCCCCTCCCGACTTACATTTGTGCTTGTCTGCACAACATATGAGTTGATTTTTTTCTGGCTGTGGTTTGGAGAATTAATTTAGGGAATGAACTATTGATTCCAGATAGCTTTCTTAATGCCAGACAGTGATTAAAATTTGCCCTTTCATGAAATCACTCATAACTTGTAATGTTTACTTCAAAACCTGGTTGTGTTCCAAGAGGAACAACTTCCACGTGGCTTCCTTGTATCAAAGTGTGAATGTGCGCCTTTTCATTTCGAGACCACATAAACAATTGTCAAATACTTTATGTAAAGACATTCATTTCTTTTGGCCTGGGGAAAAACAGACTGCTTAATCAACAAGCTCAACATGTGAAATTCCTAATCAGTTGGTATAAACATACTGAAACTATGACTGCAGTTTTCCCTGATAAATAAAAGAGGAGATCAATAATAAATAGAGTTGTGTGTGCCTTTGCAGCAAAGTCTCTTCTACATCCACCTTCGTCTCTTCAAACAGGGTTGTTTGTGTTGACACAAACTGAATAATAGAGCAGAAAGAGATATGCTCCGGCATTCGATATACCACGAGAAATCAAACACTCCCTAAAATACTACAAGCTGCACTGCAGTACAAAAACTGATCTACTTTATTCGTTTGTGTGCACACCTTTGGGGCAAACCGAGAGGACAAGCGCCGCTGTGAAGTTTGTGTATAAATCATGAGAGAGCGAAAGCTTCTAAAGACGCCTGCGTTCGAAGTTTAAAGGAGTTTTTCAGTGATGGACGTAATTGCTAGTGTTCCTCTGTGAGCTGCCTTGAGCTACGCAAAGCATATTTCTGCTGCTCACAGAACAAGATAAATCTTGCAGACTGTTCTTAAAATAATTATGTCCTCTGAAGAAATTTGAGCAAGTGTTGAGAAAGACAACCAGGAGGTTCCAATTTAACACTTGCATGTGCAAAATTAAACGAAAAACTAAATAAGGATTATAAAAATCTTGTTAAATACACTATTTCCCAGTTTGTCAGCAATTTCATTAGGAACAGCAATGTTTTATTCCTGAATGATAGTCTGACTCTATGCAATAAAAAAAGTCTCAACTTGAGCGTCTTCTGCCATCAGAAATGCATCTAGAATGCATATTTTGTGAAAAAAGTAATCTAATACTTCTACGTGGAATATTTCTTGCATTAAACAACCAAAATACGACAAACAATAATATATCTTCAGAAGTTCTATGAAGAATAAATGCTATGGAATTATATATATATAGTTGAAGTTAAAAGTTTACATACACCTTGCAGAATCTGCAAAATGTTAATGTTACCAAAAAAAGAAGGATCATACAAAAGTACTGGCCTGAATAAGAAATTTCACATAAAAGACATGTACATATATTCCACAAGAGAAAATAAGTTGAATTTATAAAAATTACCCTGTTCAAAAGTTTACACACGCTTGAGTCCCTTATTCGTCTTGAACAGTTCAACTGCCTGCTGTTCATAAAAATCATTCAGGTCCCACAATTTTTTGTGTATTGGAACCCTTTCCAGGGGTCTACACTTTTGAGCAGAATAAAGATGTGTAATTTTTTTGTATTTTGTCTAACTATCATATTTTTTCATTTAGTACTGCCCTTTAGAAGCTACAGAAGATTCCCAGATGACAAAATTTAAAGTTTCAAATTTAAAGTTTTTACCCCTGGCTCTTAATGCATCATGTTTCCTTCTGAAACATTAGCGAGCGTTTGAACCTTCTGTAAAAGTAATGCCTTACAATATTGCATTATTCCATAAAAAGTACCTATTTGGGTTAGTTACTTTTTAGGGAAAGTAATGCATTATGTTGCATCACTTTTTGTCACTCAAGCTGGACTATTAATTTTTAATAACAAAAAAAAACAAAGGTATATTTTTGGCAATTGCCCCAGAAGCGAAATTAATAGGCCTCAGCTCAATGGAAGTGCCTCTGTACCTCACTCCCAATTCTTCTGTCAGTGAAAAACTGGAAAAACAAAGTAACTGGAAATTCTTATTTAATTCTTGTCAATTTAAAGGTAATGTTTTACTTTTCTAATTACTTGAAAAAAGTTATCTGATTATGTACTTGCGTTACTTGTAATGTGTTACTACCAACATTGTGTGTGTTTGTATTATGTTAATTTTGTCCCCTAAAGGTAGCATTATTATTGCTGCATATGATGTTGTGGCATCTCAAAATGGCTTATTGCAGTAGAAAGTCACATGTACACGCTAGTGAGTCCCCCAAACAAAATACACAGCAAGCATTGGTTATTATGTAAAATCGATCCACATTTAAGTGCTCATTGGGAGACTCTTTATTCCAATGACGGATGTTTTGCGTAATCTGTCAGCACAGTAAGTTATTGAGTTTAGATGAACTGTCGCTAAATGAATACTCACCTTTATTGTGGGCCTCCAACTGGGAGAGCGAATTGACGGCCACTTTGCACAGTGAGCAGTAAAGCAGCTTCTTGGCTTTGTCCTCTTCGGTCTCAGGGTTGCTGGGAGTGACTGATGGTGCCCCAGGGGCCCCGGTTCCAGCCTGCTCTGGGTTAGCAGAACCACAGCCGGGAGATGAGGAGGTGGCCGGAGGTGGTTGAGGGGTAGTAGGGGTGGGCAGAAGAGGACAGGCGGAAGGACCTGGGGATTCTGGAGTGGGGGGAGCAGAAATGGCCACGGGCCCTGGGGCCACCGCTGGTCCGTTTGACTGCGGCGATGGCCGCGTCTCATCTGCAAAGCAAAGCAAACAACAAAATTACATTTAAATAGAGTAGTTGTTGAAGTTAATGGCCTCTGCTGTTTCATTTTTTAAAAATAACAAAGCTCCTACGCAGGAATTCAAGAGCTTTTATGCCACAGAAATGTGTTTTCCTGTAAACCTCAAACCAGGCGTACCTCAAATACCTCATCTTAAAGTAAGCAACCCCAGCTTTTATAGACCACATAAAAACAAGTTTGCAAAAAATCGACTTCATAAAATAAAATTATATACACATGTTTGTATTTTTATAAGCCTTCACATATTGTTTAGTTTAATATGTCGAGTAAAATGGGAGATGCTTAGCAATATATAACCATACCATTTGGAGCGTTCAGGACTTTAAATAACAGTCTTTGTTAACGGAAAAATGTTTCTGTTGACAGAGACTAAGCAAAACCAATTATAACTGCCTTAGATAAGGAAGTTTTATGTACAGTTAAAGTCAAAGTTTACATACATTTTGCAGAATCTGTAAGATGCTAATTATTTTTGCCAAAATAAGAGGGATCATGCATGCATGTTATTTTTTAATTTAGTATTGACCTGAATAAAATATTTCACATAAAAAATGTTTACATATAGTTCACAAGAGAAAATAATAGTTGAATTTGAAAAAATTATGCTATTCAAAAGTTTACATACACTTGATTCTTAATACTATGGTGTTACCAGAATGATCCATGACTTTTTCATGGCTTTTTCTAGGTCTTTTTTTTTTTTTTTGATAGTTGATAGTTGTTTATGAGTCCCCTGTTTGTCCTAAACAGTTAAACTGCCTGCTGTTCTACAGAAAAATCTTTCAGGTCCCACATTTGGTTTTTCAGCATTTTTGTGTATTTGAACCCTTTCCAACTATGACTATATGATTTTGAGATCCATCTTTCCACACTGAGGACAACTGCAGGACTCATGTGCAACTATTACAGAAATCATTCTAATATGCTGCTTTGCTTAAGAAACTTTTCTTTCATATTATCAATGTTGAAAACAGTCAGGCAAAGTAATTTTTTTAGGATTCTTTGATGAATAGGAAGTTCAACAGCATTTATTTGAATCTTTATTTGAATCTTTTGTAACATAAAATGACTTTACAATCACTTTCGATCATTTTTTATGCATCCTTGCTGAATAGAAGTATTAATTTCAGTCTATGTGTCACTGAAAAATTAAATCCATGACTCTGGCATTGCTAAAACTAGTTACTCTACAGAGAAAACATGTTTTGTCATTCACCCCACTTTGGGTACATTCTAAAAACACCCTCAAATTGTGAGTGGGGTGTTTTCACAGTTCCAGCTGTCACCTTCAGTTTAAAAAATGGGTTATTAACTACAAGGCAAGCATCCAGCCTACAGATTATGGCTCTAGAAAGACTAGGAAAAAGTATCTCTTAAGGGGGAAAAGTAAGCAGTGACTTCACTACTCAATTTTCTTACAAAGGTTATGTATGTTTTTGTCATTTCACAAACATTTAACCACAATATCTTACATAAACTCTTAGTCATTCCAATTTAATGTCCCTCCCCTGAAGAAACACAGTGTTTGGATTTTATTCACCGTGGCATTTTGAAGTTAAACAGCCTGTGCTGTGGTGGCAAATCCTGAATGGCAGGTGGATAAGAGCTGGTTAGAAGCAACCAGATCCCTCGTTTGACAGGAAACAGTCCACTCTCTCTCTACATTGGAAGTTTCCAGGCAGATTTCTCAGTATGTGTCTCTCTCTGTTTGTGGAGCAGATGAGAGCGTGCTCTATATTTCTTTTGGGCTTGAGCTCCTGTCAGAGCCTTATAAAGATCATCTGGATCAAAGCACAGGGTGATGACGTATCTGCTCTTTTGAAAGATACAGGATGTTACAGCAAACCCTGTGACCCTTCAAGAAAACACCAAATATAGATCAACGCTTCGTCCAATAGCATTTCTAGCATCAGTATGGACAGGCCGGACCATGTGGTTTATACTAGGTGCAGGCTTTGGTTCTGAATAGCTTGAACTTTTAACTCTGAGCTAATATTCCCAGGGCTCTTTTCCACAACACACCCCATTCCCTTACAGGCCCCCACCCTCCAACACACACTTGCACACTATGTGTGTGTAGTGAAAAATGTGGGTTTGGCCAAGTGCATGTGGTTTGTGTTAGCAGATTGCGGTTCGGGGGTGGAGGAGAGTGTGTAATGGGGGATTTCAAAATCCTCCATCCTCGGGATGGTTGCCATCCACCACCATCATTGACATGCCCTCCATGTTCCCTGCAATGTGTGCCCGTCTGCCCTCCATTTATTCTTGCTCTGCATATTTGAAAGTGCGGTTACACAACATGCACTCTCAGAGGACTCATATTTAATGCTTAAATTAACCCACGCCTTCCTTCAACTGCTGAAGGATTCAGCCGCTGTAAACACTAGCTAGTAATGATGTAAATATATTCAAGAAGGTTCAGAGGTTCAAAAGAAACCCAAATATAATGCTCTAATACTGCTTTAAACGTGCAACTGTTACAAACCAACGGTGGGCATTGAATCATGGGCACCACATAATTCATTAATATAAAATATATGGGCCATTCTACAGAATTGGTCTGAACCGCTGTCCCACAACCAAAAAATAAATTGTAAAAGCATTTAAGTATTCAAATCTTAGATTTTTACCAAGACCCTTCTATTATCTATTGAAACCCACAATATTATTTAAAAAAATAAGCTTAATATATAAAATCATTTATTGGGTACTCTCAATTGGCTGTCCCAAACCCTGACATTAAATATCAGATAATGATATTACAATAATTTTTGCATTTTCCCCCATTGTTTTTAGAAGTATCTTTTTGATTCTTTATTTAAAAAAAAGCGTCACACATTTTCATATCACTACCGAAACAGTGTATGTTTTATCTTCATTGGCTGAGACTGATTTTAACTACACCCCTACATTTATGATCAGGAAATATTCATGTGTCCCTCTCTCTCACAGATATGGTGAGTAGATAGGCCTCATCATTTTGAGATAAATGTGTTCAAAAGTCTGAAAAATCTGTGTGTGACTTTAAGGAATGTCACTACCGAATTTTTTTTTCTGCAATTAAGCACAATTTTTTGGAAGATATTCCATAACATTTAGTTTTTATATGTCTACCACTGTTAAGAACTGTGCTAGCTAACCATTAGCATCTTTGAGCTAGGTTCAAAAGTATCTAAAATTGTCACTACTGAACATTTTTTCCTGCAATTAAGCACAATTTTTTTGGGAGTTATTCCATAACATTTTTTTTTTTATATGTCTACCACTGTTCAGAACTGTGCTAGCTAACCATGTGCTGATTAGCATCTTTGAGCAAGGTTCAAAAGTATCTAAAATTGTCACTACCGATCAGTCATGACCGAAACATTTGGTGAAGTTTTGGTAGTGACATCTTTGTTTTGGGGCGGGTTATGACCAAACAGATATGACCAAAACATGTAATCATTGTTTCGATAGTGACAAAAATAAACATAATTTTTGTACAGTTATGCAATTTTTTGTATTTTAGTGTGTTTTAGTAGTGTTTAAGTATGCAAGTTAAAATTCGGTAATGAAAATAAAGTATATAAAGAATACTGAAGATGTTATGATAGTTTTTGGTTTAATGTATATTCATACTAATAAATCCTTAAGTTTGAAATCAATATGATCAACTTTTTGCCTTTTACAAAGAAACATTTTATTCAAAATACTACAAATCTCATAAATAACAATATAAATATTGTTAAAAATGTAATTGCTATTGATTTACCTTTGAAAAAATATAATAAAATATTACAAATATATTTCTTAATAGGTCAATATAGCCCTTCTTTTTAAATTATATATTACTGTGTTTCGGTAGTGACACATTTGGGGAGAGGACAAATATTCCAAAGCTTTCTGAAAATACAATATGAGAATTAACTGCACAATTACTAGAAATGTGTGCCTTGGACATTATACAAAAATATTTTTCAAGACGTTTCCAACTCATTCTGTAGAATGGCCCATATACATTTTTCAAATACGTACAAACTCATTTAGAGAACAGTTAAACATTCAAATTAACATTAATAAAATAATATCTTAAAATTTACATTTGCCAGATATTACTATTTAGTGTCATGATTGACTTAATTATAACACAACAGCATGTAAACTCATGCTGAACAATTGTAAAAAACATCTGTATTAGTTTCATCAAGTGGTTGGGATCAAATCAGCCATGACAGAAAGCGTAAATGATGCCTGTGCGTTCAGTAGAATTATGATAGCTTAGTTACAGCCTCCACATACAGAACACATGAGAACAATCTCTCAGTTTCCAGACAGTAAACTAAACCTGCTATTATTGCTGCTCCGGTTTCACAGCCTCTGACAGCTGTAGCAGAGAAGATGGTGTGTGACGTGGTGAAGCAGGGGTCTGGTTGTGACCTGTGCAGGTGGATCAGATGTTCTACGGGTCAGGTAGAATAGAGGCCGGCCTTTACCCCACATCCACCCTGCCCATCATCAATGATTAACAAGCCCTGAAACAAGATGCTCCAATGAGCTTTGGGACTTATTAATTATGGAGCTGGTTGCATTTATTTGCCTCGCTCAGATCGCTGTTTCCCAGATGCATCTTCCATCCATTACAGCAGGCCTGTTTACCAAACGATCCTCAACATTTTTATAAAGTCTGTGTGTTAGAGTGGTGATTCTGCCACTGTAGCTCAATAGAACAGTGCTGTCGAAGATGGGGAAAGATCTAGCTGGAAATTTAATGGCACTTCAAGCTTATGCTGTGAAATATGGAGGCCCAGACGAGTGTCGTGCAGCCGTCTGTCTCTATACAATCTCCAGATGTGTAGAAGACTGCTGGAGATGTATGGCTTCATTAAACAGAGTGACTGTGCAGAAGTGGATCTTGGGGACAAACAGAGTGCTAAAACGGTTCAATGCCAAACCTCCAGCGCAGCCTGCCAAGTCTCCGTGTTATTACGGGCCCTGTTAGCCGCATTCAAACCTTACAACAAATCCTCACTGGCATAAAAGTGTTCTACAATGGGAAATGTAGTTAAATATAAAGAATAAGCAAACATCATAATTATACGAACCACGACTGGAATTCCTTGTAAAAGAGCTAAGAATGCATCTAAGCACAAACTATATTGATTTTCAGCTTTAATTTCAGCTTTAAAGGGATAGTTCACCTAAACAATTGTGTCATAAAATGCACCGGTCTGTTTTTTTATAACAGAAATACAGTAATATCGTGAAATATTATTGCTATTTAAAAGATCTTTTTTCTAGTTTTAAAATGTAATTTATTCCTGTATTGGCAAAGCCATTTCTCCAATCTATGTCAGTTTTTTCAGCATTGTTTAATGTATAGAAAGTTAAAAAGAACAGCATTTATTGCAAATAGAACTTTTTATATCTTATGGTTTCTTTTCACCAAGCATCCTGGATTTTTCTAGAACTCTCTTCTGCTCACCAAGCCTGCATTTATTTGATCCAAAGGACAGCAAAAACAGTAAAATTTTGAAATATTTTTACTATTTAAAATAACAGCTTTCTATTTGAAAATATTTTAAAATGTATCTTATTCCTGTGATCAAAAGCTGTTTTCAACATAATAATAAATAAAAATTTAACTGTTTTGCTGTACTTTAGATCAAATAAATGCAGGATTGGTGAGCAGAAGAAACTTCTTTAAAAAAACATTAAATATCATACTGTTCAAAAACTTTTGACTCGTAGTGTATTTTTTGGAGGTGTACTATTACTTTAAATTATCACTGGTTCAGAAGATAGACAGGGAAACATGCAGAAGGCAACTGAAACTCTATAACCACTGTAAAGGTGACTCCATAGGCCTTAGTATTGTCTTTCTACCTCTGAGAAGATGCTGGCTCTAGTGATGCGTGAAACAAAATCATCAATAAATTACATCTTCGGCAGCTGAGGTCCAACACAGCCTAGTGTTTCTCACAAAGCGTGGGAATTCTCCTCTCGAGTTTTCACATAAAAACACACACACACACACACACACACACACACACACACACACACACACACACACACATATACAGAGCAGCCAGCAAGATATGTAGACACAAGTGAGATAAAGTGATTAGGTCCAAACACGAGCCCTGCTGCACCCCCAATATCTAGTTGCATACTTTAAAATGTACTCTGACTGCAGTGAAAGCAAAAAAAAGGAAAAGATGAAGAGAAATACGCCTGGTGAGCTCTAAACTTTTGCAAAATGACTTTACACTGTACACTCTCACACAGAGAGACACACACACATATTTCTCCACATGCTGGGATTGCAATGTCCAGATGGAACTGCAGCTGTCAGGACTCTAGGGGTTGGCAGCTCAATGAAGCCTCTGTTGTGAAACTAGTATTATAGGAAGACATCAAAACAAAGCAATTGTCGGGATATACAAACAAGTGAGCCACCCGCCCCGTAAGGGGTCGGGGTCACTGGAGTGAGCTTTGGATGGAAAACGGCATTCTTTTATACGTATCTGGTTTCACATTTAGATCATGGCCGGTTTGTTTTGGCTCTCTCCCGCTGGAATTCTTTCTAGGCCTGAGGACTATAGACAGTTTTCTCTGGACAGGCAAATCCCTCAGTGAGAGACATGGCTATACTGTCCTCCTCCATCCTCAGTGACAGAGATGATAAGCAGAACAAGGGGGAGGTGGAAAATAAGGCAGTGATTCAGTATATTTTACTGTATATTGTGTTCGAAAAAACTAAAAAATTAAGATACAGTTGAGGTCAAAAGTTCAGAATCTGCAAAATGTTAATTATTTCATCAACGTAAGAGAGATCATAGAAAATGCATGTTATTGTTTATTTAGTACTGACCTGAGTAAGATATTTCACATAAAAGATGTTTAAATACAGTCCATAAGAGAAAATAATAGTTATAAAAATGACCAGGTTCAAAAGTTTACATCCTCTTGATACTTAATACTGTGTTGTTACCTGAATGATCCACAGCTGTGATTTTTTTTTTTTTTTAGATGTCCCTTTGTCATGAACAGTTAAACTGCCTGCTGTTCTTCAGAAAAATCCTTCAGGTCCCAAAAATTCTATTTCAGAGGTTTTTCAACATTTTTGTGTATTTAAACGCATTCCAACAATGACTGTTTGATTTTAAGAACCATCTTTTCACACTGAGGACAACTAAGGACTCAAATGCAACTATTACAGAAGGTTCAAATGCTCACTGATGCTCCAGAAAGAGACACAATGCATTAAGAGCCGGGGGCTAAAAACGTTTTGAATTTGAAGATCAGGGTAAATTTAACTTATTTTGTGTTGTGGGAAACACGCAGCTATCTTCTGTAGCCTCTGAAGGGCAGTACTAAATTAAAAAAAATATGATATTTAGGCAAAATCAGAAAAATATACACATCTCCATTCTGTTCAAAAGTTTTCACCCCCAGCTCTTAATGCATAGTTTTTCCTTCTGGAGCATCAGTGAGCGTTTGAACCTTCTGTAATAGTTGCATATGAGTCCCTCAGTTGTCCTCAGTGTGAAAATATGGATCTCAAAATCATACAGTCATTGCTGGAAAGGATTCAAGTACACAAAAACGCTGGAAAACCGAACAATTTTTGGGACCTGAATGATTTTTCGGAAGAACAGACGGGCAGTTTAACTGTTCAGGACAAACAAGGGACTCATGAACAACTATCACTAAACAAAAACACAGCTGTGGATCATTCAGGTAACAACACAGTATGAAGAATCAAGTCAATGCAAACTTTTGAATGGGGTAATTTTTATACATTCAACTATTATTTTCTCTTGTGGACTATGTATTTTAAGGGAAATATCTTATTCATGTCAGTACTAAATAAACAATAACATGCATTTTGTATGATCCCTCTTATTTTGGTAAAATAATTAACATTTTTAACAGCAGATTCTGAAAGGGGGTGTAAACTTTTGACCTCAACTGTACTTGTCTTGAAATTTCCGTCTGTTTTACCTCATTTTGACCGTTTGATCCAGATTGAGGCACATGAAAGAGCAGGGAGAACAGATGTAAAGAGAACAGGGAAAGAATATTGAACATAACAGGCACAAGAGGGAGTCACTCATCCTCTGGCGGTTTATAAACTCAGTGCCCCGATTTCATTTCACCATCATTATGATCTGCCAATGTTTAATCACTTCTCATTAAAGCAAGATCAACTGTGATGTTTCCCTTCTGCCCTCTTAGCTAATCCTCAGACCTCTGAACTTTTTATATCCATTCTCTTCGTCTCACCAGCTCTCACTCGCTGCTCATCCTCTGCTCCAGCTCAGCCCTCCTAATCCCGGAGTTTATTCTGATACAGAGACAAATGGGTTTCTAATACCTAATAGCCCTGCACACAGCTCCATAAACACATCAACTAGGCCTTCCTAATAAAGTGGGGACAGTCAAAGTCACGCCACTCTTGTAAAATTAGGCTCTGAATGAGGTCCATGTTTGAGACCTTTCTCAAGATGTTTTAACAAGACAAACAAGGAATGCACCATCTTATATTTCATACACTGACTATTTTAAGTCTTGGCTTGGGACCGAGGGATGTTGTTTTGTCTCTTTCTGTTTGTACGGATGGGGCTGTAATTGCCCTGTGATAGACCCCAGACCTTCAGTGTTGGGAATGTTCAACTGGCTCCTTCTGAAAGAGTGAGGTCGGACCACACACTAGGAGATGATTGAATATTTGTGGCGTCTTCATGTCTCATAGGGTGAGTTAAGTGTCCTAGTTTTCCGGTCACAACTTTTGAGAATTTTGAAACTCCCTTGCTTTCTGATGAATTCTTCAGCTTAAATGTCTCTTCTGTGGAAACACATTTTTGTCCCCAGTGTTCTGTCTGAGTGAGCATAGCAGACCAGATGTGCATGTTTTACAATTGCTTACCTGTTTTGCTGGGGTCAGTATCTGAGATGGCCGGTAAGGGTCCCGTAGGTGAGGGGGATGACACGGGCCCGGGAGGTGGTTTGTCACTCTCTTGTGGGCGGCTCTTGGAGGTCTCAATGCCTTTGACTCTCCTAGCGTGACGGTTCCCTTTGTAGTGGGCTTCTGCCTGACTCTGAAATGAACACACAGACGATTCTGCATAAACATTCTATAAAAGCATTTTTTAAAGTCCACAAGGGCTGCACACTAACAAAGCATGTAGAATTACAAAGATTTTAAAGCTCAGGACACAGGACATATTTGACATCTGGAATTAGATGTCCTTGTCCAGGAGTCATAAAATGGGCTTATGCCAACATGCTTGTCCCTGGATGTTACATGGCATCCATTTCCTGTGACCTTGACACTATGGTAATGTGCCTGCTTTTAGATAAGTCTAATAAAGTACAGCCCCCAAAACAACAAACAAATAAACTTTAAATAAAATAAAATGTTACATTTGTATATAAAAATGGTTGACATAATATAGATGCCGTTTTTTCAGCACTGTAGTTTTGTTTTTTTTCACCCTTCCACCCATGGTTGGCTGGTTAGACATACTATTTCTACAAATATTTTTTCTTAAGTGATAATTATTCAAAATTGACCATGTAACCATTCTATATCAAATATAATAACAATGAATAAATAATAAAAATAATTATTGTTTATAATACTTTTATGTATATTTTAGACAAAATATAAAATAATAATCATTATTATTCTCAGTTATTTTAACATTATTTTAATACAATTTTATTGTCATTATAAATAATAATAAATGTATAATTTTATGAAATATTAACTATTTAACACTTCAGTGTATTTTTTAGTAATTATTTCTTGTAATAAATATTGGGAAATGCATTTACAAAGCGGTTATAAATGCAATCAAATAAGTATTATTTATATTACATAAGTATTTATACCATTATTCATAACAAATAATATGTATTCTGATTTAATATAATTTAATAATGATAATAGTAAGATGAAGAATATAAAATAATAATCATTATTATATCATCATCTTAACGTAGACTTTTAAGTTATTGTAAGTTATTTTCAAATTATTTTAATACAATTTAATTGTCATTATACATAATAATAATGTATAATGTTATGTTGTTGTTATTATTCAAAATATAACCATATCATATAACATATAACATTTGTCATATCATGACAAAGAATATGTATTCTGGCTATATATAATTTAAAATATATCATTAAATAATAATAATTATTTAACACTTCCATGTATAGTTTTGTAGTTATTTTAATATATTTTTTAATTTTACAATTTCTTGTAATTTTAATATAATAATTATGTATAATATGTAATAATAATGTATAATTTTAGATTAAAATAAATGACATAAAATTAGCAATATTATTAGATATGACTATGAATATGAGGTCTATTTTCACTGTTTGAATGAGTCGAGATGAATGCGACCATTGTTGCGCGAAAGGATATATTTAGCCGTCTCAGCGGTCAGCGCATAAACAGCACAAAACCAAAGGAAACAGTTGACTATTGTGAAAGCTCTAATCTGCATAAACAATTCCTCTTCTCTGATGTGGCACAATCTAGTCCACTCATCGATCATGCTGACTTGACGTCTAGCAGGAACACACAAAGAGATATTTCCAGAAACGTTTACACAGGAGATGTCGCCTATAGTCTGCATCCTCGTTGCAGGGGAGCGGAGCCACCTCCACGTGGCACAACTGCCTCTCAGCAGCACGCCTCATGCAGATCACCTAGCAGCGGCCTCCCAAAACAGTCATGGCTTCAGAATGCATCCCATCAAGACAAACACAACGATTATTAAGTGGCTGGATTATCTGTTGTGTGAAACCGAGAATGAGTTGACAACAGTTGCTGCAGACACGGGGAGCAGGACCAAGAGACTCATACCAGAGTGTCATCCAGGGCTCAGGCGATCACTACATTAGAAGAGGCGTGGAACACCCGCAGAGACTCATGGGAACAGAAGAGATTAAGACAGCTAGGATAGGCCCTCAGAGACAGTTAGGGTACACTTGCAGAGGGGGGAATGGCATTAGGTTGGTCCTTCCTGTCTGTTGTGGCAGGTTGTGGGCTGTAATTGGTGATGACAGAGCCTTATATAGCTGGTGGTCTGTAATCGAAGCCTTCAGGGGTTTGAAGGAGCTGCCTGTCTAAAGCACACAGGAAACTGAGGAGGATGTGGGAAAGAAGCACTAAAAGAGCACAGATCCCTGGGATTAAGGAGGAAAGAGGAGAAGATAGCCATGTGGCTCTGGCAGAAACCAATAGAAAGCTCAGTGGATATGGGGCTAAACCACAGGTGCAGACTGAGGAATAAATGTAAAACAATATATATGCGTTTAGCGATGTAAAACTGATCAGACTTGCGATAGAGTGAAGAAATAATGCAGAACAAAATCCACATCCACATCCAAGAACAAATGAGAAACACAGTTCTTGCCATTGCCAGTTAATGTGCAAGCAACAGACTCAAACAGTCTAGGCCAGTAATCACAACCATGAGTTACAGAGATGTCAATACTGGAGATTCCAAATATCTTTTTTTTTATCAGTCTGTGACTGGGAAACTGAAAGAATTTTTTTGGTTCTAGTTCCAATTGCTCTTAACCATTCCAGTTCCACTAATGATTTTTTTGATACTTGTAGGAATGAAATATGTTAAAAAAAAAAATAATTTAAATATTTTTTTTTGACAAATCTTGAAAAAAGCATTTACACAGGTGTGCAAATGCAATCAAATAATTCACGTTACCTATGGAAGCCTATTTCCACCACTGTAAAAAAGGTAAATGCGACTTATCATGCTATTCTGAATCGCAAGATGTAAACTCGCAGTTCTGACCTTTTTTCTCAGAATTACATGATATAAACTCAGTTGCACGTTATACATTTAGTATTGCTTGCACATGATAAACTCGCACTTGCAAGTAAAACAATTCTAAGAAGGAAAGTCAGAATTGCAAGTTATAAGCTCAGAATCCTGAGAAATAAAATCAGATATATGATATAAATTCAGACTTGCTCAGAATTGCGTTTATTATATTTTACAATTGTGAGTTCTTTCTCAGAATTGTGAGCATATATCTCGCAAATCTGACTTTATAACATGGTTGTGAGTTAAGTCAAAATGGTTAGATATAAACTTGCAATTCTGAGAACATATTAGTCTTCTTTCCTCCTCACAGTTAGTTGAAAGCTGTATTTGTTTGATTCACTAAAAAGAAACTTCTTATTATAATCATTTGTCCGGGAATCAGTCTTTTTGAAAACATACAACATGTTTATTCAGGAAACAGACTTTGCTGGATGCTCTTGGTTCACTAAAAATAACTTATTCATTGGAGTCATTTGTTCATGAGTCAGATACAGTGGTAGCACTGCAAGTTTTTGATTTACTAAAAAGAACTGGATCATACTAGCTATTTGTTTGGAAATAAGACTATATTGGTTGTGCTGCCTGTTTTTGATTCCCTAAAAAGAATGGGGACATAATAGTTGTTATTTCAGGATTCTGACTATACTGGTTGCACTGCATATTTTCACTACAAAGAAAAGGTTCATAGGAGTCATTCATTCAGGAATCTATGGAAGCCCGGTTCTGCCACTGAATAAAACATTTAAAAAAACGGTAATTGTGACTTTTTATCTCACAATTCAGACTTTTTTTCTTACAACTGCGAGTTTACATCTCACAGTTCCAACTTTTTTTCTCATAATTGTGTAATACAAAACTCACAATTGCGAGTGATAAAGTCAGAATAGTGAGGTATAAACTTTCAATTGCGAGAAATAAAGTCATAATTGCGAGATATAAACTCACAATTGTTAGTTATAAAGTCAGAATTATGAGATATAAACTCACAATTGTTAGTTATAAAGTCAGAATTATGAGATATAAACTCACAATTGCGAGTAAAAGTCAGAATAATGGGATTTAAACTCACAATTGCAAGAAATAAAGTCAGAATTGCGAGATATTAAATCACAATTGCGAGTAGTAAAGTCAGAATAGTGGTATATAAACACAGTTGCGAGAAATAAAGTCAGAATTACAAGATATAAACTCACAATTGCGAGAAATAAAATCAGAATTGCAAGATATAAACTCACAATTGCGAGAAATGAAGTCAGAATTGCGAGATATAAACAATTATAAGTTATAAAGTCAGAATTATGAGATATAAACTTACAATTGCAAGTAAAAGTCAGAATAACGGGATATAAACTCACAATTGCAAGAAATAAAGTCAGAATTAAACTAAAACAAATAAAAGTTACAATTTATTTTTTTTTCTCACAAATTCTAGTTTATATCTTGCAATTATGATTTTTTTTCCAGACTTGTGAGTTAAGTCAGAATTGTGATATATAAACTTGCAATTCTGAAAACATCAGTCTTTTTCCTCTCAGAACTGGAATTTATAACTCGCAACTGCGAGTTTATATCATGCTGTTCTGGGAAAAAAAAGTCAGAATTGCGAGATATAAACTTGGAATTGCAAGAAAAAAAGTCAGAATTGCAAGATTTAAACTCCCATTTGCAAGAAAAAAATTCACAGTTGCAAGATATAAACTTTAAATTGCAAGAAAAAGTCACTTTTGCAAGAAATTGTCACAAAACAAGTCAGAATTGTGTCAGCATCTCGCACTTCTGACTTTATAACTAACAACTGCAAGTTTGTCATGGAATTCTGAGAAAAAAATAATCTCATAAAAAATGTATATCTCATAATTCAGATTGTATAATTCACAATTGTGGGTTTATATCCCACTATTCTGACTTTATTTCTCACATTTGTGAGTTTATATCCGGTTATTCTGACTTTATTTCTCATAACTGTGAGATAAAATGACCTTTTTTGTATTCAGTAGTAGAAATGGCCTTCCATAGGAATCTGACTACACTGTTCATGCTGTCCATTCATGCTGTAAATTCAGTAATGCTGTTGTGTCACCGCTTAATAGCAGTACAGCTCTCTGTCAGAGTATTTTAGTACAGTGGTACTTCAACACCGGTGGATTAATTCACGTTTGAGAACCGTTCACAGAATTGAGTGTCATTCCTTTACTGTAATAAAGTTTGTAACTCATAAAATGACACTACTATCCTTTAGATAAATATTTGCTTTTAACAACCAGCTTATAACATCTGAGCTGTTCTGGTCAGTTCTTAACTCTAATTCAATAAGACAAGCAGACCACTTTTAGCAATACAAACCCAATTTTCACGTTTGAGCTCTTTGAACCCACATACAGAATTCATCCATTGACATTCTCAGTGAATGCTGTCTTAATGAAGCGAGGGCATACATTATGTGTGAAGAATACCTCAGCCATTAGATATGAATACAAATCAAGTACCAAGCCAAATCCATGATGTGCCAATGAGAATGAAGTGCTCGTATGAATGCAGCGCTATCTATAGAATAAGGAAATGAGGAAAGTTCTCACCCAGATGGCACAGGGTTTTACATAAGACGGATGAGTTGGTTCTGAGAGCACAAGAAAAATATTTTAGCAAAAACAGGGAGCAGAAAGAACTTTTCCAAGGACAAATTAGGACACAAATTGTCCCCGTCTCATCGAACCACATGTGGACAGTATGTAACGCAACACGTGCCAACAAAAATACAATTACAACAACAAAATGAGAAAGGGCTGCATAAGGAGGATTGACAGCTGTGGCTATTCCCGAAGCTCAGCACGCACATGGAAGGTTAATTTGCCCTCGTGATGGAAAGCCAGTCAGTGAATGACGGAAATTGTGCGACAGCGGCGGGCCACTGCAGCTCAGGCAGGGGGAGGGACGCGCAGTCAACCCTGTCCTGCAGCAACAGTGACACAATATGGTGACATCACTTCTGCAGCGCGGCAAGGTTATACCTCCATCTTGCGCTAGAGTGAAAGGGACAGAGGGACACTGGCAGCACAGCATAACACAACTCTGAGCCCCTAGTTTGATGAATGCATCAGATAACACACGCTGGCAGCCAATAGTCTGCTTTTTCCACTACAAATGTCCTCAGTTATCGGCACTGGGGGTTAGGAATCTATGAATCCATAATGGAGCGTGAAATGATGATGGGAAGGAGGCGAGGGAATAGATATTTTCAAGGAACAAAAGCGTTGCTTTATTCAGCATATAGAAGAGGAAGAAAATGTGGACTCATTTGCTCAGTGTAACCATTTAATGAAATATGGCATTGTGTAATTTAATCTCTTAACGTAGCTGAATCGTTTCCAGTGCAACAATGCATGAAAGACGCAGGACAATGTCTAATACAACATCAGAACTCGCAATTCTTTGATGTCTTTTCTTTTGATCTCTCCGTCTTTCGCTCGCTGCTTGATGTGACGACATGAACATTTGATGCCTGACAACTTTAAAAATAAACAAGAGTTTAAATTGTTAGGACAATGATAAAAGAATGTGTAAGTGTGTGCATGTGGGCCTTTCTACAGACACAGTACACTTAAAAAAAAAAAAAAAACTCAAGGCACAAAGAGTGTTGTGAGAACTATATATACATATATAAATATGGAATCATGGAAAGTGCTACATGTGTTATATAAATAAACATACACTGCAAAAAATATTATTTAAATATATACAGTTGGAGTCAATTGCAGAATCTGCAAAATATGAACTATTTTAACAAAATAAGATTATTTTTTATTTAGTACTGACCTGAAAAAGATATTTCACATAAAAGACAGTTACATATAGTCCACAAGTGAATTTGTTAAATTTATAAAAATGACCCCGGTCAAAAGTTTACATACGCCTGCTTGTTATCTGAATGATCCACAGCGGTTTTTGGTTTAGTGATAGTTGTTCATGAGTCCCTTGTTTGTCCTGTTCTTCAAAAAAATCCCTCTGGTCCCACAAATTCTTTGGTTTTTCAGCATTTTTATGTATTTGAACCCTTTCCAACAGTGACTGTATGATTTTGATTTTGAAATCCATCTTTTCACACTGAGGACAATTGAGGGACTCATATGCAACCATTACAGAAGGTTCAAAGTTCAGAAGGCTCACTGATGCTTCAGAAGGAAACACGTGCATTAAGAGCCAGGGGCTGAAAACTTTTTGAATTTGAAGAACAGGGTAAATTTTACTTATTTCGTCTTCTGGGAAACATGTAAGTATCTTCTGTAGCTTCTGCAGGGGCAGTACTAATTGAAAAAAAAAAAGATATTTAGGCAAATTAAGAAAAATGCACACATCTTCATTCTATTCAAAAGTTTTCACCCATGTCTTTTAATGCATTGTTTTTCCTTCTGAAGCATCAGTGAGTGTTTGAACCTTCTGTAATAGTTGCATATGAGTCCCTCGATTGTGAAAAGATGGATCTCAAAATCAAACCTGCATTTCCTGTGGTTCAGAACATACCGTTTTAGCCTGATTTTGGCACGTTCTGCTTGATGTAGGGTGTCGTGGGGATTTGTAAGCAACAATGCAAGCAAAATTCAATCGTTTCATCTAGTGCAGTGTATCATAGTGGAAGACAACCGATGCCATGTCTGTGATGCTTCATGACATCACCACCAAAGACTAGCATGTTTAATTTTTTTTGGTCGTTCACAAGTTCCATCACATCTGTGACACTGGCCTTTGTACATGCTTTCAAAGAACACAAAGAGAGGCAATGGTATTGGTCCTGCTAAGTGAAATTTTACAATAAAAGAAATGTTTGTGGGGCTACGCCATACTTCTGCATTGAGATTTATACATCATCTGAAAGCTTTCCATTGATGTATGGTTTGTTAGGATAGGACAATATTTGGCCAAGAACTATTTGAAAATCTAGAATCTGAGGGTGCAACAAAAAAATCTACATGTGTTTTTGGCTATTGCTACAAATATACCTGTGCTACGTAAGACCGGTTTTGTGGTCCAGGGTCACAAATATGCAAACAAGATTTGTGTCTACTGTCAGGTTTTCTTTCTTTTCTGGGTTTTTCTGATGGCAAGACAGAGCAAAACAGGATGTTTGCTAGCCACTGTTTGTTTACGCTCATGGCAATTTCTGTCTAGTCCCGCCATATCAATGACAGTGCACACGTCTTTAAAGGCGGCAAGAGATAAATAGTCAGGTAGCAATGTATAGTCTGACACGTTTCTTGTTCACAACACAACAACATTTTAGAAGTCAAAAGTGCATAATCTGACACAGTGTCTGTCGTAACCGACAAAAAATGTGTAGTGTGAACCACCAATTACATTATTCTGTGGAACATAACAGAAGATTATTTGAGAAATGTCTTTGTGTTTCTTCATTGTGGAAATCAGTGGAGATCAACATGTTTTGAACATTCCTAAAATATCTTCTTGTATTTTCCACAAGAGAAAGAATGGCATACAGGTTTGAAGTGACATCAGATTCTAATGAGTAAATGATGACCAAATTTTTCATTAACAAACAAACAAATAAATAAAGAGAAAGAAAAGTTGCCCCCATACTGTACCCTTATTATTGAAAAAGTGCTACCTGCTTAAAGGGATAGTTCACCCAAAAATGAAAATTTCTGTCATTAATTACTCACCCTCATATCGTCCAAAAGACCTTCATTCATCTTCGGAACACAAATGAAGATATTTACGATGAAATCCTAAAGCTTCCTGACCCTGCATAGACAGCAAAACAACTGATATGTTCAAGGCCCAGAAAGGTAGTAAGGACATTGTTGAAGTAGTCCATGTGGCATCAGTGGTTCAACTGTAATTTCATGAAACTATGAGAAACTATGATTTTTTGTGCACAAAGAAAACAAAAATAACAACTTTATTCAACAATGTCATTCACCAACACCATTGAGTACCACAAGAGTGCCACAACGCATGTATGCAAGGTCAGAAAGTGGGTTTAGGACAACATGAGGGTGAGTAATTAATGACAGAATTTTCATTTTGGGTGAACTATCCCTTTAAGTTTGTGCACAGTTAAATGCAATGATGGCAAGCAGGGAGGCATTGTAAAAACATGGGTGTTGAAAGTATATGAATATCTTTTACAAAGCAGGACAGCTGCAGGTGTCAGAGACGTCCAATCAGCAGTCAAGCGCTTAAGGTTTAATGAACAACATGCATCAGTATTTACAAGCACGCTTATATATGTGTCAAGCTCGTTTGACTTGAGGGTCATGAACTGGGTTGTAAACTAAAGGCATCTTTGGATGGCACTTTGGGATGTGGAATTTATAGCTGAGCTAACAACCGTCTAGGATATTTACTGTGAACCAAAACAAAGCAACATTAGATGATGACAACAACTGTGGTACAAAATTTCAATCTGATCTTCACCTCCATGAAATATCACCTCCCTCGAGTCCAACTCTTAAGTCCAATTGTTTCACACAATTGCTGAGTAGACTCAAATGCTCTCCCCGTAAACCATTAAAACCGAACTGGGCTAACAGCTAATTTCGCAGGTCTCCACAGGCAGGCTTGGCCTTTCCATCTTCTCTCTGTCTTTCATCGTCAGTGGCTGTGGTTTAAGGAAGGCCATACATCTGCTCGACTGGAGGGCCGAGATTACAGACTCACACCAAGAAAGCCACTTTCTGCCCATGATTACAGTTCTCGTCCATAAAAATAGCGCAGGCTAGTGGGGCACTCCCAGGTCCTGCTCTGTTACTAATCTCACACATGTCACAATGTCTGCCACAGCTGCAACCGAATTCAGCCCAGAATATTTCAGGCTAAAATTTCTCCCTCAACAAGCGTAGCAGCAATTTGGTGCGCAAACAACTTACATAATTGCTTTCGTTGATGCACGAGGAATATTGGAACGTAAAAATGAGTGATACGGATCTTGCAATAAATGACTGTGGCAAGTCTGAAATGGAAAAGTTGAGCGTTGTTTTTGTCGGACGTTCTTCCTTGTGGAAAAATATCTTAATTAAGACTGTATTGAGAGAGATTTTCTTAATCATCGAAATATTGAAAAAAACACTTCATGCTGTAAGCTTCCACTCTGTCATGCTTTGCGGATACAGTACTTCAAAGAGGATTTGCCATTGGCTATTTCCGGAATAGAAAGCCGAGTGTGCAAAATATCTCAGCAGTATAAACAAAACACTCATATTGCATAGAAAACTCACTACGATTTCATGTCTTAAGCTATTTGAGTAACCAAACATGCATGAAGTCAAACAGTCCAATATCAGATGCCTTACCTCCGAGTTGAAACGGATCTGGCAGACGTTACAGGAAATGATTGGCCGTTTGGTCTTCACCAGTGGGACTCCAAAGGTGTGGTTGATCACTGCTTTCTGAACAGGATCCATCTGAATACAGAACAGGAGAACGAGAAAGAGGGAAAGGGAAAAGAGAAAGGACGTGTGAAACTAAACTCTGCTCTGACTCCCATTAGACAGACAAGGTCGTTAATCATGTTGATGGAAAGGTCTAGGTGGCAGTACAGTGGCAGCAGAACATGGCTAAGGGCGGCCATATGGTGTGAAAAGTCAGGACACCTGTGAGATCAAGTCAGGGAGAGCAGCGAATCTCCAGCACAAATGTTGTCCGGCCTTGTATTCAGTTACAAAATATCAATGGCTTCACTAATAAACAAAGACAACCGAATTACTCACTTACATTTAAGGAGGTCATACTACACTAAATCATTTCTAAACAAGCATGTAGACTGCATAACAAAACATTCTTGAATAGAATATAAGATGTTTTTAAAGAAGTGTATTCTGCTCATCAAGCCTGCATTTATTTGATCAAAGTACAGCAAAAACTGTACAATTTAAAATATTTTTACTATTTAAAATAACTGTTTTCTATTTGAATATATTTTAAAATGTAATTTATTTCTGTGATTTCAAAGCTGAATTTTTAGCATAATTACTCCAGTCACCTGACCCTTTAGAAATCATTCTAATGTTCTGATTTGCTGCTCAAAAAACATTTATTATTAGTATTATTATGAAAACAGCTGAGTAGATTATTTTCTGGTTTCTTTGATGAAAAGAAAGTTCAGAAGAACAGCATTTGTCTGAGATAGACATCTTTTGTAACATTATAAATGTCTTTATCATCACTTTTGATCAATTTAAAGCATTTAAACCACCGTGCTACAGCTCAGTTTTAGGGTTTTGCCAATCTTCTTAGCCTACGGCATCTTTATGTACAGCAACAATTCTTTTTTTTTTTTTTTAGATCCTCAGAGAGTTCTTTGCCATGAGGTGCCATGCTGAACTTCCAGTGACCAATATGAGAGAGTGAGATCAATAACACCAAATTTAACACACCTGAGACCTTATAACACTAACGAGTCACATGACACCAGGGAGAGACACTTAGGGGTGTACTTACTTTTGTGGCCAGCAGTTTAGACATTAATGGCTGTGTGTTGAGTTATTTTGAGGGGACAGCAAATTTACACTGTTATACAAGCTGTACACTCACTACTTTACATTGTAGCAAAGCGTCATTTCTTTAGTGTTGTCACATGAAAAGATATAAAATATTTACACAAATGTGAGGGATGTACTCACTTTTGCGAGATACTGTGTATATGTATGTATGTGTGTATATATATATATATATATGGATTAAATATAACTTAAACATTAAAAATATATTGGTAAAACTATACAATAAGGTCCATTTGGTTAATGTTAGTTGCTAACATTAACTAATAATGAGCAATGCATTTGTTACAGTATTTTAATATTAGTTAATAAATGTTAGCTCTGGTCTATTAAACATATACGACTTTTGATTTTAACAATGTATATTAATTTATTCATTCATTTTTTAAAATATATATATATATTATTTAAATATATTTATTTATGCCACACACACACACACACACACAATCCTTTAAATTGTTTCTGTTAGATCCACGTCCATCATGTAAGAGGTCAGATTTTAAAATAAATTTAACTAGCTATCCTAAGTACCGCATCCCATAGCGCCATTGACTAAGCCTCTGTTTATGACCAGCTTATTGCACAAAGCCTGATGGTCACAGTCCAAAGATCTTTTGGCCTTGTGGTCTGCATTCACCGCGCTATTGTCATATGATTCCTCCCATTATTATTCACTTGATATAGTTTAATTTCATTTGAACATTTAGACCTAACATGTCATACAACACGATGCAGCTCATCTCCATTTACGACAAATTCATCAACAACTGCCTTTCTGACAAACCTGACTCATTTTTTGGACTAATGAAGTGGAAATAACTGTGATGCCTGATTTGAATTACAGCTAGTTACAGAGCAAAAATGTTTAACCTTTCAAAAACATCTATAATGGTTGTGCTTTGAGTCCAACTTCTAAGAACAATAGTGTAGGGCGGGCCAGTTTGGAACATCATCTCTTGGCTGGGAAACACGGGGAGAGGCTGAAATGAATATTCTTTAGTCAAACAAAAACATTTTGAAAATCTGCAAGCGGATCGTATCCAGGCAACCCCCCCCCACGAGAAGCAAACACACATACAGAGCTGAGACGTGGTCCAGGATGACAGCGCACACCATTTGTGGGTTAGCAGGCCTTGCACCGGACTTCCTCAGATTTTTGTCTCTTATCTCTTTTGGCTCTGGCCCGAAAACTCGTTTCTGTTCTGCCGTTGTGCATGTGCAAAGTCCACGCAACATCAGTCAGACAGGCACTGGATTAGCCACAATGATGTTGTTCTATGGCTTTGCCTTCATGAATCTCCAGAGGATTAAGTGAAGCTGGCAGTTAGCTGGGTAATCAGAACACCTCCAGCTACAGCACATCAATAGATACAACTGTCAGTACTAACAGCCTCAGCGAGAAAACAGGACGAGGGAGGGGCTCCGACGAGGGCTGCACGGGAAAAAAAAAAAAAAAAAAATCAAAGCTCTGTGAAGGCCTCTCATAAGAAAAAGACTACTTTTAAAGTTCTTTTTAAAATCTAATGCCTGCGTTTTAACTCAGAACACCCTTCTAATTAAGATTTAATAGCATACAGGAGTTAACATACGTCTATAGAATAAAATCCTGGGTGTTGGTCCATGAAGCTTCACATCGAGATGTAAAAATAGCACTGCATTGATGTGGTCTTCTGCTGGTGGTGATTTATTCCTTTGACTTTCTCAGACGAGAGACAACTTGGCTCGTGACTATCCCAACAAATTTCCTTCAACACAAATTATCTTATAATACAGCTTATGATTATGCTTCAAGAATTTAACCAACAACCACAGCTGAAAGATGCCTTAAAGGCATAACTCAACTGAAAATGTATATTTGGTCATTTCTATCAGCCATGAAAGTTTGGAACGACATGAGTAAATGATCAGTTTTTGAGTCAACTATCCCTTTAAAGGCCAGTATGTGAAATATTGATAATGTTTTATCATGTTGTTTTTATGATATTGGTAGACACTGCATCTATGCTAATTATCAACAGAAGCAATTATCAGTGCATGTTACATTTATCCATTTGGCAAGCACAGTGTCTGTCATATGACCTCCCGATGCTCTCTGTGGAAAACCACATCCCACAAACTAATAAGTGTTCAAAAATAGCCAGATTCTTTTCACTATAAAAACAGACCTTTTAATGACCCCTTAAAGGGGCTGTTTATGCAAAAATGTATATTCTGCCAACATGTACTCATCTTTGTGTCATTCCAAACCTTTCTTAACTGTAGTGTTTTTTCTAGAACTTTTAGTGTATAGTGTACATTCTTTAAAATATCTTCTGTTGTGTTCTGGCAAACAAACTCATACAGGTTTGGAACAGCACGAAAGTGAGTAAATGATTGTTGGTTAGAGGAAATAAATCCATACAACATTTTCTTTTGTTTTAAAGACATTTCTTATGCGCATCTAGGCTGCATTTATTTGATCAAAAATCCAGAAATAAACGTACAATTGTGAAATATTATTTCAATGTAAAATGTTTTGAATATAGTTTAAAATGTAATTTATTCCTGTGATGCAAAACTGATTTTTTTATCAGCCACTCTTTAGTGTCACATGATCCTTCAGAAATCATTCTAATAGCTGATTTATTATCAATGTTGAAAACAGTTGTGTTGGAACCTGAAAAGAACAGCATTTATTTAAAATAGAAATCTTTTGTAACAATATAAACTATCATTTATATTGTTTGTTTTTTTTTTTGAAAGAAATGAAAACTTGTATTCACCAAGGATGTCCTAAACTAATCAAAAGTGATAGCAAAGACTTTTATCGTTAGAAAATATTTGTATTTTGGATAAATGTTGTTCTTTTGAACAAAAAAGAATCACAGGTTTTGAAAAATATATTGCAGTGCAGCGGTTTCCAGCATTGAAAAAAAAAAAAAAATAAATCAGCATATTAGAATGATTTCTGAAGGATCATGTGACACTGAAGACTGGAGTAATGGCTGATAAAAATTCAGCTCTGCATCACAGGAATAAATAATGTTTTAAAATACAATAAAATAAACAATTTCACAATATTACTGTTTTTTTTTTATTTTGTATTTTTAATCAAGTAAATGCAGCCTTGATGAGCTTAAGAGACTTTATTAAACTTACTGATCCCAAACTTTTAAACAGCAGTGTGATTTAGATTTTTTTAAAAAGCATGCCAAACACCACAAGCCCAAAATGCACTGCGTTCAAAACACAGAACAAGGTGCAATGCCAGATCAAACATCCCGCAAAGCTAATGAAAGCTGTTCGGAGTCCAGCGCTTTACACGGGGAAAAGTACCCAGCTTTGTTACGTCTCTGCCTGAGCTAGCCGGAGGGCACTCACCTTCATATCCTCAGAAGCGCTTGGATCTCGCAGCTGCATTGGATCCTCCGTGAGGGAGCTCGTGTTTGTGTGTGGGAGGGTGTGTGCGAGAGTGTCACTCATCCAGAAGGGATCCTAGCTGTCCCACCACACCACCTGATTCTCAAACATCCACACACGTCTGTGCCCCCTTCTGGGCACGTCAGTGAGCAGTTATTCCAGGTTATGTCTAATTGATGTTTTTCTTCCTAGTATTGCCTCTTCTTTTCCACAATCAGTCGTCACTTTTGCCGTTATGGTTTGGTTTCTCGTTCTCCGTTGTTTAAACTCATCCACCTTCCTTCCATTCCTCCCTCCATCCTTCCTGACACTTCACAGCATGCCAAGACTACGTTCCCGGTTGGATGCTCTCTCTTCATTTTTCTCTGCCTCTCACTTGCTTTTCTTTCCTTTCGTTCCCGGTTTACTCCAATAATAAATTCCGTCGTCCTTTCCTCTGCTCTCTTTCAATGATCTCCTTCCTCTTTCTGTTCTACATGCTCACTGACTGCTTATTTTGCCCAGATGCACTAAGAATGTCATGCACTCCCTCTGTTTTTTTTTTCTTTCTCACTCCCCAAATCACCCTCCACTCCCTCATTCTATCAAAAGCACAAGCTGGAGAATTCAGCCCTCCTCCGGCTCCCCCGTCATGGCGGTCCTTTTGCTTTTGCCACATACTTCTAAAACACATGTGGAACCAATACAGCGACCCGGGCTCAATTATTAAAACTTCTAAAAATATTCAAAGCCATAATGCCTTGTGATTGATATCTTCCAGCTATTAAGGTTGAAAATGACGTTTTTCAAGGAGGTCATCAGAGGTAAAGTGCATGCAGCCAAAAGATTTCAACTCCAAAAGTCCACGTGGAGTTACATTACTCAGCGAGGAAAATTGGCAAGCCATGCGCATAAACGTCGCCTTTTGCGAGTGAAATGCAGAAAGAAGTGGCTGCAGGTGAGATGCAACAAGTTGGCGCACGAGCCGGACGATTTGACGCCCCCGAAATTCCTGATTCTGCAGAATAAGCAAGTGTCTGGGGGAGGTTTTCTGCACTTCCATGACACAACCAGCTGCTTGGTATAAATTATTCAGGTGCCTCAGTGCCTGCAGGCGCATTGACTCAGACAGGCAGGTAAAAGCCAAATCACATTAAAGACAAATTACAGCTGAACTGTAGAGGAATGGAAGATTGCGGTCCGCCCCGGCTCTATCTACAGCTGATCAAAAGCACCTGATATTGGTGAAATTTACACAGCAAAATAATTATTTGGCCAAACCCACACAACTAGATTGCAGCTTCAAGTCTGTTTGATCAGGCCATTGCATTCCAACATGAATGCGATTCCAGACGGAACAACTCGAGCACAGCTGACGTATTGCATGCAACTGCTAGGGAAGCTACTTTGAAACTGTAGCTTGCCAAGCAAAGCAAATCATAATTTACAGAGTTTATAACAAACCACAAACAAGTAGTAGTAAAAAGTAACATTAAAGTTACATCAGGCATAATATGTTTTAATAAATAAATGAAATAAACTATAAATAAAAAGATTTACCTATGAAGAATTTATAAAACAACTGCATATTTGCTGCCACAAAAAAACAATACTCCAGGTACTCCAGGGGCCTCATTTATTAAAAAAAAAAAAAAAACATCCTAAATCTCTCAAATATATCATTCATAGAATAAACACACGTATGTGTCTTTTTCAGATGTGAAATCTATGAAATTGCAAATATCACAGAATGAGGCAGACAATATATTCTGTACTCGATGGGCATGTCTTACAAATGTGACCCCGGACCACAAAACCAGTCATAAGTGTCAATTTTCCGAAATTGAGATTTATACATAATCTGAAAGCTGAATAAGTAAGCTTTTCATTGATGTATGGTTTGTTAGGATAGGACAATATTTGACCGAGATACTAGCATTTGAATATCTGCAATCTGAGGGTGCAAAAAAATCTAAATACTGAGAAAATCACGTTTAAAGTTGTCCAAATGAAGTTCTTAGCAATGCATATCACTAATTGAAAATTAAGTTGAGATACATTTGCAGTAGGAAATTTACAAAATATCTTTATGGAACATGATCTTTACTTAATATATTAATGATTTTTGGCATAAAAGAAAAATCAATAATTTTGACCCATACAATGTTTTTTTGGCTATTGTCACAAATATACCCGTGCTACTTAAGACTGGTTTCGTGGTCCAGGGTCACAAATATACTTAATCATTATGAAAATACACAAGATGGCTTGAAGAACACAGATAAACCATATATTATTGCAGACGAGTGTTTATTGTCCTTACATTTCATCATTCAAAACGTTTAACACTATATCTTGTTTTTATTCAGTTACAGCGATCGCGATGCCTTTATCCATATTAGAGATTTCCTGGCTGGAAAGGAACGTCATTCTTTGACGCATATGTGAATTGTCTGCACGAGGGCGCCCCATAATAACACATCCTATCTTGTGTAAATATCGAAAAAAATAATACCTCTCTTAAAAGAAATATTAAGCAGACCTATAATAATCCACACTTTTTCCAGTGTACAAAGGTTTACAGGAGTATTTTGTTGTTAATTGGTTGCAAAAAAAAAAAAAAACTGATGTGGCAAGCTATCAGAACCGAACCGAAAACCGTGGTTAAAAACCAAGGTACGTATTGAACCGTGGACTGAACTGTATTGTTGCAGCTGCGCTGTTTTGTCTGTCGGTGTGTTATGGTATTAAACATGGTCTCAGCTTTGAAATGTTGTAATTTTTAAAAGGAATTCAAACAATAAATACCATTTTGTGGCTCTTTAATGTGTTGACAGATCACCGTATTGCCTTATTAGATCAATCGACACATGAACCTATCTTTTCTTTTCTTATTTACTAAATTTTCTAAATAAACATAAATGAGCATCATAACATTTTGTTTCAACCACGGAAAGACGTCAATGCATACCATTTTTCAAAGTTAATCTACTCTACTGTGTGATTTGTTTTTGGATAACATGGCGAACTCTGCGTTATGATTAGTCAGATCGCCTGTCAATCAAGCTCCTTACGTAGGGTCGATTGCATTCTGGGGGAAATTACTTTATTCAAAATCATGTTCCAGGGAGTAAAAACCTGCTTCCAGCAGGCCCCACCTTGGTTGAAATCGCTTTCTGGGGGACGAGGATTTCACTTCAACTCGTTGACAGAAAAAAAAAACACCCTGCCGCAGCAGTATAAAAGTAGCCCAATTTTGGACTTGGCAACACACAACAGAGGACCATTATAAAGAATTTACTAGAATGACTTTCATACACTATGTGACCATGGACCACAAAACCAGTCTTAAGTAGCACTTGTATGGGTCAAAATTATATTTTTCTTTTATGCCAAAAATCATTAGGATATTAAGTAAAGATCACGTTCCATGTAGATATTTTGTACATTTCCTACCATAAGTATATTAAAACCTAATTTCTGATTGGTAATAAGCATTGCTGAGAACTTCATTTGAATTACTTTAATGGCAGTTTTCTCAATATTTAGAATTTTTGCACCCTTAGATTCCAGTTTTTTAAATAGCAATCTCATCCAAAAATGGATACTTATGACTGGTTGTTTGGTCCAGGGTCACATAAATTAATAAATAGTCATAAAAAATGTTCAGAAATAATCATTTCATAACTGTGTGTCATCGTCTTTCATTTAAAATCAAATCATATTCCAATGTCAAAACATACTTAATTAAACCACACTGGATGGCAGCTGTTAGTTTAATACCTCAGTAGAATCCTATATATATTGCAGTCTGTGTGAGGGAACTCTTGTAAATGTCAGTATTCCATTAGGCGATGGTGTAAACACTGCAGTGTGCTTTCAGCAGTGTCCTAGAGAGAGGTCAGGCTGTCCTTCCAGCCTCTCCAACATCACCCCCTACTGGGCATCAGGAGAATTTCCCCTTCCCCATTGGACATCCGGTCACTCTCACATTGAGCCTTGTGATTAATAGCCTGCTGCAATGCTAAAACGGCCTCAATCTAAAAATTACAGTCCACTGTCTGAATATATAATAAATGCCCTAAGTACAAGAGACAGTAGTTAAGCCCTTAGATGCTGACTCTTTCACAAGCTCATGCATATTTCAAAATATTTAAACATCCCTTGGCTTTTACTAAAAAGATAATAATGTGGCAGGAAATGTGTGATGTGGATTTATTGAGCTGGCATGCGGAGAGAATTTTTTTTTCCTTCTTGGTGTTACTAGACTGTGCCAAGGGGCAAGCTATCTTTCACACTGGCAACAAGTGCAAGCAAATACAGGGAATTCAAGAGAGGGAATACATGCGACGGCACCTCAGGCATGGCTGGATCCCACGACTAACCTTTCCCATTTAATTTGCTGACCAGCATCCTCATTTACATAACAGAATGCAATCTGGGAAATGTGCAGAACAGACTCGGAGTAAAAGTGCTGAGAGGGTGAAACGAGCTGCATGCTAATCAAAATGATTAGCTATAAGTCAGAATGACATGAGAACTCATACAGCATTATACTTTCCAACGGACAGCAGTCTGGCTAATTCAAATACACAAACAAACCAGTTATATATTTAAGGTTATCTTTATGTAATCAGATACCTATTTGAAAGAACCAGTCAAAAGTTTTTTGATGTTTTTAAAGAAGTCTCTTCTGCTCACCAAGCCTGCATTTATTTGATCCAAAATACAGCAAAAGAAGCAAAATTGTAAAATATTTTTACTACTTAAAATAGCTGCTTTCTATTTGAATATATTTTAAAATGTTATTTATTCCTGTGATCAAAGCTAAATTTTCAGCATCATTACTCCAGTCTTCAGTGTCACATGATCCTTCAGAAATCATTCTAATATGCTGATTTGATTTTCAAGAAACATTTATTATTATTATTATTATTATTATTATATAAAAAAAATTGGGGGGAATTTAAAATGAATATATTTTTTAAAATAAATTATAAATAAATATTCAAATTTAGTAAGGATGCTTAAAATTGATCAAAAGTGATGATAAAGAGATTTATAATGTTACCAAATATTTATATTTCAGATAAATGCTGTTCTTCTGAGCTTTCTATTAATCAAGAAACCTGGAAAAAAAAATCTACAGCTGTTTTCATAATAATAATTATAATAAATGCTTTTTTAACAGCAAATCAGAATATTAGAATGATTTCTGAAGGGTCATGTGACTCAAGTAATGATGCTCTAAAAATTCAGCTTTAAAATCGCTTTGAATTACATTTTAAAATATATTCAAATAGAAAACAGTTATTTTAAATAGTACAAATATTTTTACTGTTTTTGCTGTACTTTGGATCAAATAAATGCAGGCTTGGTGAGCAGGTGACCCGGAGATCATCTGGATGGATTCGAAAACAGTAAAACTTATCTGTTTAACTCTAGGGGAGTTGGAAAATGAGTCTATTTAAAAAAAAAATGGAGTGTTACTTTAAGATATTTTTGATGAAATCCAACCATAATTTTACAGTTGCTGCATTAGCAGCACCACACGCATGTGTTGTGGTACTCTCATGAACGCGTGTTAAAGACTGACATGGAAGAGAAGAAATGATTGAATAAAGTCGTTATTTTTTTTCTTTGCACACAAAAAGAATTCTTGTAGCTTCATAACATTACGGTTGAACCATTGATGTCACAGGACTATTTTACCAATGCCCTTACTACGTTTCTGGGCCTTAAACGTTTCAGTTGCGTTGCTATCTATGCAGGGTCAGAAAGCTCTCAGATTTCTTCAAAAATATCTTAACTTGTCTTACGGTTTGGAACGACATGATGGTGAGTAATTGTCATTTTCAGAATTTTCATTTTTTGGGGGGTGAACTATCCCTTTAATATTACCATAATAGAGTCATTTTTTCAAAAGCAATTTATTTATTTAGCAGCAATGTTTGCAGACACTAAGTTAATAGCAAGCAGCATGAGGTGTCCCGACAACACCTTCCATTAAAAGTATCAATATATACTGTCAACAGATTTTCAGAGGCCTAATCTCACCGCATTGAAGTTGTGGAAGAGCCCAACGCTGTGTGGAGCAGTCTCCATTGGAAACTGCAGGAAGGGCTTCATATCCAGGTGAGGCTGGATGACTGTGGGGGTCCGCAGAAATGTAGGGACAGCCCCTGTTCGGTTGATGCTTCCTGCAGAGACAAGAAGAAAGAAGTTAAAAGAACCTAAAAAAACAGTAATTCTCGCTGTAAACTTTCCAAATGAGCTTAGAATTCTGTCACCGGGTTAAATTTGCAACATCAAGTCTGAATAAAGCGCCTTTACTCAAATTCTGACTTTCATGCCATACAGAGGTGAAACACGGAGGCTGAGAGGTGGCTGTGCTGACACATTTTTTTGTCAGCACAAAACTCATCAGAGAGATGTCAACCTTTAGTTACGAAACAGCCCCCTCTATCTCTCTCTCTCTCACTCTTATTCTGTCTCCCAATCCACGTCACCGAGTCTCTGCTCCCTGTCAGCCTGTCTTCTCTTATCCTTTACAGCCCGCGCAACCTCTTGCATGAGACCGTGCGAGGACCCTCTCGTCAGAATTAAGCTTTAGCGAGCAGTTACTTTAAGCTGCTTAATTTCTGCTGCTGGATTTTCCTCGCCTCAAATTCCCTGCAGTCTTAAATCTGTTCCCTTCTATCTCTCTCCCTCTTCCTCTCACTGCCTGTCTCCTCCTTAATCTTGGATGATTTTTCGCCCTTCTCCACTTCTATTTCGAGCATGCTCGTCTCTCCTGATTTCCTAGCACTGTTGAGATGGTTTCCTCACGTAGGAGACGTCATTAGGCAATGCTGCAGTCGGGGCTGCTGTGGGCACACATGTCAGGAGGATGCACAAGGAGAAGGAGCGAAGGAGAAGTAGAGATAGAGAGCGCTTGAGAGATATGCTGTCTCAGCCTGGCCACAGCTGTTCCTCCTGCTCTCCTGCTGGAGCCTCAGGCCTGGACGAGCCCTGGCATCATTAACTGAAATTAGGCATGCAAGACTCCTCAGTGGTTGCACAGTGCACAGGGAGATAAAGAGCGAGGGAGAGAAGGAGAACAGCAACAATAAGGAGGCAGACTGGTTGCAAGATTGCTGGTGAGAGAGTGAGAGAGACAGAGAGAGAGAAAGTGCCAGTGGTCGCTTGTGGGCACTGCTGGTCCCTGATGCAGTGCTCAACAAAAGTCACATGACTCACACTCTAAATACTCCCTTTTGCTGCAAACGGTTTTCTTCAAAAGTGCCGCAGTGTGCCTTAAAGAGATAGTTCACCTAAAAATTAAACATTTGTAATTTGCTCATCCTCAGATGTTATTTGTTCCAATTAAGAGACACAAAAAGATGATTTTCTTTAAGTGTATAGTTAGCAGGGGCTTTCAAGCTACAAAAGCATAAAAGCACATTAAGAAATTAAGAAAGTGAGTCTTATGACTCATTCACTGTATTTCGACTCTAATGATGCCATATAGACTGATTTTTTTTTATTTGGTGTCTGAAGGATCATGTGACACTGAAGAAGTAATAGCTGCTGAAAATTCAGCTTTGATCACAGGAATAAATTACATTTAAACAGCTATTGAAATATGAAATAGTTATTTTAAATTAGATTATTTAAGTTTCCATTAGCAATATTTCATAATGCATATATGTGACCCTGGACCACAAAACCAGTCATAAGTAGCATGGGTATATTTATAGCAACAGCCAAAAATACATTAAGATATTAAGCAATGGTCATGTTACATGAAGATATTTTATACATTTCAAAATAGTAATATGGATCCATCCATCATAAAAAGTGTTCCACATGACTCCAAGGGGTCAATTGTCATAATTTCACAATGAACCTCCAAATTAATGTAGAAAAACAAAGATAGTATATAGGGCTGTCAAACGATTAATCGCGATTAATCGCATCCAAAATAAAAGTTTATGTTTACATACTATATGTCTGTGTACTGTGTATATTTATTATGCATATATAAATACACACACATACATGTGTATATTAAGGAAAAATATTTTAGATTTATATCTAAAATATTTATATTTATTTATAATCTAAATTGTATACAGGTATAAATATATATACATATAAATATTTTGTTTTAATATATACATGTATGTGTGTATATTTATATGTACATAATAATATACAAAGTAAACACACATATAGTATATAAACATAAACTTTTATTTTGGATGCGATTAATCGTGATTAATCATTTGACAGCCCTAATAGTATATTTTAAATACGTTCATTGACATCTTTTTACTAAGTAGCCTATTATTAATTAAGTATTGATACCAATACTACTCTTGATGTCTGTACTAAATGCACTTTCCCTCAATTTTACCTATTAATTATAGCCATTCAACATTACAGTATAACTGAAAGCCATCATTGTTAACATTTAATATAACTGAAAGCCATTATTTCTGGCTTCAGGCTCTGAAATATATAACTTTTAATTTAAGTGATTTTAAAACAATCTTCACATAAACTATAAGTTGTATATGCATAAACTATATTAATTAATCTTTATTCAAGCTACAAAGTTAATCAGAGAATAGAGCAGTTGAGTGATCTCTTTTTCTTTTGTTCTTTGATTTCCATCAATGACAGACTTCAGCACTTTAGCAGTACTGTCTCTTTAAAACCCGATGTACATGATGCGAATCTGACACGCATACGATTTTCTCCAAACACTTTATGGCCATTTAAAGGAACACTCCACTTTTTTTGAAAATAGATCCTCCCCTAGAGTTAAACAGATGGGTTTTAGCATTTTTGAATCCATTCATCTGATCTCCGGGTCTGCCGTTAGCACTTTTAGCATAGCTTAGCATAAATCACCGAATCAGATTAGACCATTAGCATCTCATTCAAAAATTTCCAAAGATTTTCGATATTTTTCCTATTTAAAACTTGACACTTCTGTAGTTAAATTGTGTACAAAGACCAACAGAAAATGAAAAGTTGCAATTTTCCAAGCTGATATGGATAGGAACTATACTCTCATTCCGGTGTAATAATCAAGGAACTTGAACAATGATATTACGCAGCGCCTGAATATAGTCTCCAGTAAAATAGTCCCTAGCTATTTTACTATTACCTTAGTGGCTTAGTGCTAGTCACGTTGGAAGTTACCTAGCTAGGGACTATTAGACAACATAGAGGTGATGAACACAGAAGCGCAGAGGACAGAGCTAAACAAAACACCATTTGTAAAGAAAAATTACGTAGGATTTCAAAATAAGCTGAGGGGAGACTGGTTTTCCTTTGCTGTAAAATAAAACTTGGTTCATGAGAGACTAGCATATTCTCACCAGAGCTTATACTTTTAAAGTTTTTAATAGATATTTTTCTTACACAAACCCATCGCTTCATTTCAAAAGGCCTTTATTAACCCCTTTGGAGCTGTGTGGAGTACGATATGATGGATGGATACACTTTATTTTCTTCAAAATCTCAACAGCCATTATAAAGCTTGGAGAAGCCAGGACATAATACATAATAACTCTGAATGTATTCGCCTGAAATAAGAAAGTCATATACACCTAGGATGGCTTGAGGGTAAAAAGAGGGGTTTTTTAAACATTTGAAAACCACTGTCGCTATGAATTTCAAGGAAAGATACAGTATAAAAATAATGACATAATTTTTATTTTCAAGTGAACTATCCTGACTGGCTAAGAGGAAAGAGTTTGTCTGAATGGCACTATGCCCCTCAGCCACATAAACAAGACAGAAGACTAAGCTCTAATGTCCACAGCCGCTCTGTGTGCTTGTCACTGCAATACAGTGCTGACATAATTCAGGACATGTGTGACTGATCCAACGAGAGAGAACAAGACGACCCAAGCACGTTTAGTCTGTCCCTATGCCAGCAGAGAAACGGCACAGATTTGCTGACAACGAGGGAAAGATGTAGAGAGAGAAACACATGGGGGAGCACAACACGAGAGCACTCGAAGTGTGTGGGGGACAGTTGTCCTTGCAGCAGAGTCAAAATGTGTGTGACAAAACACCATGGCCAGCATGCATAAATCAGGTCCAGTCTGCTTCCTGCCCCTAGTGTATAATTACCTCATTAAATTAAAGAACACTTTCAGGCCCGGCTCACACCGTAAATCACGGTGACAGGGTAAGTGCATGCGAGTCCGCGTGTGTCATGCGTTTATAAAAACGGGAGTAAGATCTCATACTTACTGCTCGGAAAACGTATGGAAAATAAACCAATAAAGACAACTGAGATCAGTGGCTTCAAACAAGTGCGTTGATTGGACACTGCAGCCCTAGCAGATCCTCCGCTGACAGACAAAGTGCCTTGATGATAATACCAGCGGTCTTAACAGCCTCATCAAGGCCATGTGGTGAAGAGAGAGATGTTGTTCTGCCACTGTATCTGAGTCTGATTCTCCTAACAAGCTGCGGGAACCTGATCGGGCTGCTGAAGAAGGGGGCGGGGGACTGGGCTTTAAAGCCAGGGACACGCTAGGAATCCTGCAACACACGCCGGGGCCCGTAATCACCACGTTTAAAGATCCTGCAGAGAGGGGGCAGCCGGGAACCGGGGGACAGGCGCGCACGGGGATAAAGGAGCTGGTGTGAAAGGAATCTTTGGGAAGAGGATTTGGGAGAGAGCGATCCAGCGCTGCGTGTGGATATGGGAGAAATGCGGGAGAAAGAGTGGGGGAGGAGGGGTTTATAAATAGAGAGAAGGGCACGGGAAGATCAAAGGCGAAGGGAAGCGATTCAACAAACTCAAATAATTCGGAGCCTGTTTGGGCCTGATAAATGGAATCTCAGGCGTGCTTGGCGCTCTCTAATACTGAAGCTTGGCAATCCTATTTCTTAGGCCGTGCGTTTGCCATTTTCTGAGGGCTGGCATAATTGTGAGGAGCGTGGGGGGAGATAAGGATGAAATGGTTTGGAGATAAGGAATAATCATGATGAGGTCAAGGCTGACACAGCTACGGAAGGAAAGGAAGGACGGTTTTCGCGATGGCTGCAAAAATTAAAGGATGTTGCCGTTAAAACGTGCATAAAAGGCACTGAGCTGTATCTCATTAGGTGGCCGGTCACCTTCAATGTGGGAGGTCAGTAGTTTAATTGGTTGCAATGGAAGAGAAATCAGTGACTTGGTTTCTTCAGGTGCAGAGAGGCACCCAGGGGAGCAGCACAGCGTTTATGGCCTTAGGCTGCTCCCCTGGGCAACATTACTGCAAATCTGAATGCATACAGTATGTATAGGGTACAAATTGGAGTCATTATTTTGCTTTGATTTTTGCTGAATTTAGATCACTGTAATAAGTACTCATGACACCCACCATTTTTGCACCCTTTTGACATGTTGGAAATACAAGTAAAAAAAAAGACAATAATTATAATTATTATAATAATTATAAATATATATATATATATATATATATATCACAATCAATTGTCAAAAGACCATATTATACCATACCAAATACCATATTTTGTAAAATTATTATTATTATTATTATTATTACGTTAAAAAATAAATATATAAAAGGTTATTAGTGTTATTATGTTATACATTTGAAATTAAACTGTTTTAAGAATTTTCACAATGGTTATTATGATTATGAAAAATTACAATGCATAAATGATTAAAAATATCCTGTTTTGTAAAATTATTATTATTATTTTTTAATTTTTTTTATTATGGGGACTTATTTTGGGAAATTATTATAATTATCATTAAGTTAAATTATTAAAATTAGTTAAAAGTTTTGTTATTACTGTTATTATTTTATACATTTTAAATTAAACTGCTTTAAGGTTTGAGAAATGTCATAATGATTAATATGATAATGAAAAATTACCAAATATTCCAATATTAAAATGTGTAATCCTGTTTTGTAAAAATATTATTATTATCATTAACATTATTATTAAAATTATTATTATTATTATTATTATTATTAATAATAATAATAATAATAATAATATATTGGCTATACTGGTCAACAGGGTTGCAAATGTAAGCAAATCATCATTATAACAATAATAATATTAATAATAATAATAATAATAATAATTTGAAAATATAAGAAGTAATAATAATAATTGTATTATTGTAATTAAGTTAAATTAATAATAATATATTTAATGTAAGTAAATAATAATAATTTTGGAAAAACATGAATAATAATAATAATAATAATTACTATTATTATTATTATTATTATTATTATTGTTTATTAATTAAGTTAAATTATTAAAAATAATAAAAATGATGCTTTTTGAAAATGTAAGTAAATAACAATAATAATTTTGGGAAAACATAAATAATAATAATTGGTATTATTATTATTATCATCATCATTTTAACAAAGTACCTTAAAATAAATTAATACATCCATAAAGGGTTATTAGTGTTATTATTTTATACATTTTAAATTAAGCTGTTTTAAGAAATTTTCTAATGATTAATATAATTATGAAAAATTACTAATGATTAATGTGATTCCAACCTGTATGTGGAAAGTGCCATATACATCATTCATACAGTAAAAACAAGTGGAATACGAGTGAAGAATAAGGGGTGCAATGGTTGCAACAGCCAGAAATGAGAGAAAGGTTAAAAGTAAGAAGAGGATGGCTGGCTTTGGATGAACACAGATGTCCCCTGGCAAACAGCAGTGGCCCTGAACAAATTGGAGAGAGAGTGAGAGAGAGAGAGAGTGAGAGAGAGAGAGAGAGACAGGGTCCCGGAGAGCCCCTCACTGAGCACCTGTCGCGCAGATGATCCATAGGAGAGTGAGATTGGAGCAAATGCAGATTAATGAGATGAGAGATGCAGATAGATGTTTAGTCCCCTCTGAATCCACCGCTCTCAGTCTGTCTCTCTCCCTTCAGCTCTGTGTACTTTAATCATGGCCATTCTGATGAGCTTTAGATTAGCGCCATTCACTGCTGGGGAGTAACTAACTAAAAGTAGACCTCAGGTTTTTGCACCCACACTCATGTGATCACTAGTGCCGCAGAAATTTCTCTACTTCAGATTCAAGGTGCAAAATGTAAATGTAGTATTATGTATAAACATTGTAAAAAGTCAAGATTACACAAAACAAAAAATCCCAGATATTTCCTCTAAAAGCCACCTGCACTGCATATTCCAGAACACAAAGTGCTGTGTAATTACTGCTTGTATTACAGCAGACAGGTGCCATCTCCTTCAACTATCAAACGAAAGCTATAAGCAGGAACAGTTGGTGTATATTAGAGGAAGCACTCAGCATGGGACGAAAACTGTTTGTACGTTTTCATTATTTTGTTTTTGAATGTGCAACCCCTCAGATGTTTTAATTATTAAAGTATGCGGCGAGAGCACGGCGCTTTATTTGCAATTCATGATTATGCGTTGCAACAGCTTTTCAGACACAGTTTTGTGTCACATTTACAGTTGTTTATATAAAGAATAAAGTAGGCTAGATATACGCACTGATTTTTGTTAATATTGCCAGTGACAGTTTTGTCGTGTGCTGCTGACGCCCATGAATTTTTTTTGTGCCAGAGTGAGATTTAATTAGCTGAAATCTAAGACAGTCTGCTGATAAGGTCAAGGTGTGTCTTCAGCTGTCTACAGTTGTAAATTAGAAGGAAAACAATCAAATCAGCCTTCCAACCAAAATTCATCTGAACTCATCACTTCTGCAGATGGGGGAAAAAAATAAAATCACACGCTGTCGCCAGTAAATTAATTTCTTTCTTTTCATTCATCTGTATGCTGACAGACTCGTCCGGTCGGGGACCCGAGCCTATGTCCGTCCTGTCCTCAGCTGTGACCAAGGCAGCAGAAATGGCTCATTCATTTAACCAATTTAGGTCCAATTACTGTGACGGCAGCATAGCACTGCTCGCTATTCCGGTCCCGTCTCAGAACGCCAGAGAGAGACAGCCTGCCCCTCATCTGACCGCCAACGCAATTCGCCATCAAAACCAACCTCAAGATAAAAACACACAGACATACACTCAAACACGATCTTATCACTGGAAAACACAGCTACGAGGCTTATTGCTTTTACTGCTTAAAGTAGTGACAGCAATACGGTAAAAGACACAACATGCATCTGCTAAGTAATGTGATGCTCTCTCAGCATAACCAGTCAAGACTAACCAGTCATCGATAAAAAAACATTCTTCTTTATCTGTATTAGGGGTGGGCGATATGGCAAAAATATCACATCACTATTTTTTTTTTCTGAAATATCACAATTTTATCACGATTCTTTGTTGGTTTTACTGTTTTGCAAGTTGCAAGTAGTACAACCAAACTAATTTCCCTATTTTAAAACCAAAGCCTTACAAGGTAACAAAATCTAAAATAAAAAGAATGGCAGATGTTTTGGCCAAACTGGGCAAAGATAAAACTCTTTTAATCTTTGTTATTAAAAAATAAGAACAAAGATAGGCTATGTGTTACAAATACACATAATATACAAATAAAACAAACTTTAATTTTCAGGTACAGCAGGTGTATTTAGCAGTAGCATTCAAGAAAGTGACTTAACAAATATAAAAATAAAACACTATATAGCCTACACTATATACATAAATCATACACTGACTCTTATTAAAGCAACTAAAGTTCAATTAAAGTTCTTCAGTCAAGAGCAGTGAGTGATTTTTCTTTCTGTTTTGTCTTATTAGCCTACCATCACCCAAAAATGACAATTCTGTCATCCTTTACTCACTCTCGATTTTTTTTTTAACATAGCCTACAACTTATTTTGAAGAATGTGGAACACCAAACAGTTGATGGTAGTGTTATCCAGCTACTGTACTGTTATCCACATTCTTCAAAATTTATTCTTTTCAATAAGAAAAAATAATTAAAGTTATTTACACATGAATCCTGGATGTTCCCTTGTTTCTGTTTTTATGAATGGAGCAGATGCGCGAGTTTGTTTACTATACATAGTGACGCATGCGTATAGCTCGCGTTTGGGGGGGGAGGGAGGATATCTCCCTGAAATGAGTTTGTGTAGTTTGGGATGTCTGGACTTCCTACCCGTAAACTCATACTAGATCGATGCACTCCCAGTTCCGAGCTCTGACGTCACATAGCCTGCGAACCATCTACAGTAGCCCCTACGGATGTATTTCCAAATATACAAATAACGTAAAATAAAAGGTATAACTGCTTCTCTTGTCTTATGCTCCGTTTTCCTCATCAGTTTCCCTCAAATAAGCAAGAAATAAGGACCTTTATTAATTATTTGTAAATGGGCTTAAGCCTGGAACGCTACAAAGTCGTGAGTCGTGGTTTGAATCCGTGACTTACGAGCTCAAAAACCTGCCTGGAACGCAGCATAATATCTACAGACGCGCATCCATTTTTCTATCAACTTTTTACTTTCACTTTGAACATAACCAACCGTGTTTATATGTAATCCTTCTGTGCTTTGACAGTATTAGCGAATCAGAAGCGAAAGATAGCTTTGTCCAGTAATCAGGCACTGTTTGACAGGCCTTTAGCGCGCGCGCTTCAGGTGTACGCGCTTATGAAGCTCATGCCAGAACAGCGCGCGGACGAAATAATGTTATTTACCGGCAAGACTCTGCACATGCAAAAACTGTACTTTTTCGATTGCGAATAAGTGCTGTGTCCCGTGAGTGAATGTATGTCGTGTTCAGTAGACGGAGGCACGCTGTAGCACGATACTACGATATTACGATATTTTTTCAAAAGCAGATCGTGGAGACATTTTAATCATCCACGATCAAAAATCGTCATATCGCACACCCCTAATCTGTATTTGCTCTTTTAATAAAGTGAAGCATTCACTATATATATATATATATATATATATATTTTTTTTTTTACATTTAAACATTTTATACAACTCAATCCAGTGAGTGTTTGGTCACCAGCCGCCTCTCTAAGCCACTGGCTGGATTTCATCACTCAGGCTGAGCACATGAAAGTGGCTGGAGGTCTGTGGAGAGAGCTACTCATTAAGATTCCCATTTAATTAGAATGAACACACTTCTCTACGCTTCTGCACTTCGCCTGGATTCCTTTAGTCTGAGCTCAAGTGCGTCAACAAATATGAGAGAAAAAAACATATGCGTTAAATTCAGTTTACCAAAAACTGACTACTGCAGTTTCACAGTCCAATGCCTAAAAGATAAGTAATGAATGAGAGCCAATGATCTTGTCATGTGTGAAATGGACTATACAATATACTGCCTACTATTTGCTTAAAATAGTACGTGAAACAGTATGCACAATGCTAAATGTTTTATGTACTGTATGCCATTCATGTATCCACCTTTTTCTAACCGTAAGAGTGGGCATTTGTGAATTTCATGGGTCTGACTTACCATATTACTTTAATGTATAATCTGAATTATGAACACACTGGTTTGTGGTGCGAACAGTTTTACTGTTTACTGCATATTGTTATTCTTCTTGTTATTTCCCTATCGTGGATAATGAACAGGAAGTTTCACCCATAAGCTTACTTTCACATTGAAGAAAATAGTGGATAAACAGGCTGACCATATTTTAGTTATCAAAAAAAAAAAAAAAAAAAAATATGGATGGGGGTCCTAGTTTTGGTATCAAAATATGTCCAAAACGACATATTTTACAGCCACCGTAATCAGATTGATCAAAAACACAGCTAAAAAGCTTCCTACCACAGTGGCCATTCTTCACAAAACTAATATCTACCACAGTTTTATCACAGGTAGAACGTAAAATGTTTCAATACAAGCATTTCAGTCAAATGGAACTGATGCAATATTTCATCAAACTGTTAACCCATGGAAGAAAATAAACCTGCTGGAACAGTTTAAAATCAGCCAATTCCGTGGAAAAAATGCGGGTGTGGCAACCCTACATCCAACACGAGCTGCATTCAAAGCGATTTACTTTAAATAATCTGCATATTGATGCGTGAAAATTATATTCAATATTAGAATATTTGCGGGAGCGGGATTAAGAAAACAGTACAGCGCAAGGCATTAATACAAAAATGCACACAGTGAATAGTGACTGTAGAAAGCTAAGGATATACAAGAACATTGGCTATGTTTGGAATGGAATAAGATTTTTTACTGCATACTGTGTGGAATATAAGGTAATATTTGTTTAAAAAATGGATGAGGAACACTGTATAGTATGCAACAGTACATATTTTATGTGTACAGTCGAATGTATAAGGTATAAGCAAAGGAATGAGGACAAGTAATGAGCTTGACAAGATTGTACAAGATCACTGACTGTGTCTGGAATAAAATATTAGCATACTGCGTACATACTGTGCGAAACATTAAAAATTAACCATAACATAGAAAACCCTCTAAATATTTTAAACCATATTATATGTTGCAACATGACTTCACTATTTTGTATGTCACAAAAGTTATAATCTAGGAAATAATGCATTTGTTTACTTTGCAAATTTAAAATGTTTGCAGAATTAACAAATTAAGGATAAGATGTTAAAAACCAACAATTGGGGTCGGTATGAATTTTTTTTTTTTTTTAAAAAGTCTCTTATGTTCACTCAGGCTTCATTTATTTGATCAAAAATACAGTAAAAACAGTAATGAAATATTACTACAATATGTCATCAAAACCAACCTCACACACAAATACAATGTTACCAATGAAACAAATGGCCACAAAAAAGTAAAAATGCTCAACGTTTAAAACATTTATGCTGCCTAATATTTGTATGATTTATTTGTTGAAAAGTAGATTTTTTTTTAGGTTTCTTTGATGAATAGAAAGTTCAAAAGAACAGCATTTATCTTAAATAGAAATCTTTTGTAACATTATAAATGTTAACAATTATACTGACTCCAAGATTTGGAATGGTAGTGTATAATGTTACAAAAGCTTTTTATTTCAGATAAATGCTTACCTTTGGATCTTTCTATTCATCAAAGAATCCTAAAAATGCTTTAAATATTGATAAAATAATAATAATAATAATAATAATAATAATAATAATAAATGTTTCTTGAACAGCAAATCAGCATATTAGATTTCTGAAGGATCATGTAACACTGAAGACAGGAGTAATGATGCTGAAAATTTAGCTTTGATCACAGGAATAAATTACATTTTAAAATATATTCAAATAGAAAGCAGTTATTTAAACGGTAAAAATACTTCACACAATATTACTGCTTTAACAGTATTTTGGATCAAATAAATGCAGGCTTGGTGAGCAGAAGAGACATCTTTACAACCTTAAAAATCTTACTGTTCAAAAACTTTTGACTGCCATTGTATTTCTTTAAGAAAAAAAAAAACTTACTCCCACACTTTGACCCCACTGTAGAATATATTAAAAAAAATCCACATACTGTACATAATGAACATGCTGCATACCACAGAAATAGTATAATCAGTATGCTAGTATGCTACAGTATTTCAAACATAACTTATGAGTATAGAAGGCAATATGACTGTCTCAGCCCTTTAAATGACCGATGTTAAAAGCAGAACTGATTCAAGCAGCACATCTTCGCTGACACTGAAACCGTCTGGCTGCGTCACATGCTATATTTGGCCACAAGGAGGTGCTACTGTGACCTTGCCTGCTGACCCTTCCGCAGATATCAAACAGGATATAAATCCCTTTTATCCTTTTTTCACAGCTCTTAATCAATTAGTCTCTCTTTCTCTATCTTTAGGGCCTGCAGTATCAACCCCACCCAAGAGCTTCTGATGTTAAGCAGAAGTTTCGCAGGGAGATAAAAACTTCTCCCCAACTGCATGTGCTCAGCACTTTCAAGTACAACCTGACCATGACTTGCCACATGAGCCATGTCTGCGGTCCGTGCGTGTGCGTGCTGCGAGTGAGGTGAACAAAGAGATGATTGACTGTGATAAGCCTCCAAGACGCTGCAGCGGGAGGCTGGTATGAGCCCCAGCATGTCTGACATTAATCCCACACATCATTCCTACACAAACATACATAAACACACATTCACGGCTGCACACTTCCACTGTGCGAAGCTCTGTCTTGGCTGAGAAAGACAGAAAAAAGGTTACGAGAAAATTGTGTGAAGCAGCTAAACGATTTGTGTTCGTATGTGTGTGAGAAAGAGCGACAGTAAAAGAGAAGAAAACAGATAAAGAATGTGTGTCCTGTCAGACCTGTGATTTAAAATGTCACCACAAATTATACGCCTGTGGGAGATGCACCATCATAATGGCCCAAATGATATTTACGGGTGCTATAATTTCAGTATTTTATGATGATTTACTCCAACCTGAATTATAGATTGGGCTGTAGCGTGCGCACATATTTAGGAGGTCACCATATCAGTTCAAATCCGACCACGGACTCTAAATTAGATTAAATCAAAGCGGGTGTTAAATGAGCTTGTGTTGAATAGGGATCCGTCTGATTTAAGCACTTCTGTAAATGGACACAGACAAACTACACTCGCAAAGCAAGCTATGCAGCCCCCCTTACCTCTCAAACCAGAGTCAAGTACTTATACTACTTTCTTTGTAGATTAAAAAGCCAAATTTTTAATATACAGTTAATGTCAAAAGTTTACATACACCTTGCAAATTCTGCAAAATGTTAATTATTTTACCAAAATAAGAGGGATCATACAAAATGCATGTTATTTTTTATTTAGTACTGACCTGAATGAGATATTTCACATAAAAGAAATTTACATATAGTCCACAAGAGAAAATAATAGTTACATTTTTTTTTACAGTTTACATACACTTGATTCTTAATACTGTGTTTTTTTGTTTTTGTTTTTTTTTACAGTTAAATTGCCTGCTGTTCTTCAGAAAAAATCCTTCCGGTGCCTCAAATTCTTTGGTTTTTCAGCATTTTTGTGTATTTGAACTCTTTCCGACAATGACTGTATGATTTTGAGATCCATCTTTTCACACTGGGTACAACTGAGGGACTCATATGCAAGTATTACAGAAAGTTCAAATGCTCACTGATGCGTTGCAAGCAAACACAATGCATTAAGAGCTGGGGGGGGGGGGGGGTGAAAACTTTCTGAATTTGAACATCACTTAATTTATTTTGTCTTCTGGGAAACATGTAAGTACCCTCTGTAGCTTTTGAAGGGCAGCACTAAATGAAAAAAAAATATTATATTTAGGCATAATCAGAAAAAACACATACATCTTCATTCTGTTCAAAAGTTTTCACCCCGTGGCTTAATGCATCGTTTTTCCATTTAGAGCATTAGTGAGTGTTTGAACCTTCTGTAATAGTTGTATATGAGTCCCTCAGTTGTCCTCAGTGTGAAAAGATGCATTTAAAAAAATAATACAGTCATTGTTGGAAAGTGTTCAAATACACAGAAATGCTGATAAACCAAAGCACTTGTGGGACCTGAAGGATTTTTCTGAACAACAGCAGACAGATTAACTGTTCAGGACAAACAAGGGGACTCATGAACAACTATTACAAAAAAAAAAAAAACACAGTTGTGGATCATTCAGGTAACAACACAGTATTAAAAATCAAGTGTATGTGAACTAGAACCTGACCAATGTATTGTTATGCAGATTTTATCGGCTGATATGAGCCTGTCGTCAATAGGCCGCTGATATGACTGTTTTTTTTACACTATTTATACTTGTTTTAAATGAGTAAGTTGTTGTTAATTTGTATAAGTTTAATTGTTTCAATTAATTAACTTTTTGATTACTACAAATGTAATCTAACCATTAAAATGAAGCCCATTAAGTTATATTTGATATAACATTACTAAATAAAAAGATGAAGTCATTAGTGATATATATTTGAGGTTCCAGATCAAATATATAATTCTGTTAATGTCTCATACTCATCTATCCATCTAATATATTGTTCTATTTGTGTTAAAGTTATTTATAAGTGAAGTTTACTGTTTAGTACACTGATGTCATACTAATTTTGGATAATAAAGTTTATTATTAAATTGTTAAATACCCTGCCTCCATTACATATCTTTGTCACATCATTATAAGCGTTTGATCAACACAACTGAGTGATCATTGCAAAAAAAAAGTGTGTTTATATATCTATTATGCTTATGTACAGCATATACTGTATTCTGTATACAGTACTAGTTAAAAGTTTAGACACATGAATGGGAAAGTGTCATTTTGACTGGTACTGTACTATAATATACACAAAGAATATCGGCCGATATATCAATATCTGTGTTTTTTTACTCCCTGATATCGGTATCGGCCTCCAAAAAGCCCATATCGATCAGACTCTAATGTAAACTTTTGAACGGGATTATTTTTTGTCAATTCAACTAGTATTTTCTCTTGCGGACTATATGTAAATGTATTTTATGTGAAAAATCGTATCCAGTTCAGTACTAAATAAAAAATAACCTGCGTTTTTGTATGATCCCTTTATTTTGGTAAAATAATTAACATTTTGCTAATTCTGCAAGGTGTATGTAAACTTTTTGACTTCAACTGTATTTCTCAAATGCTGTATCCATTACTAGCAAGTCATCTTACTCACACAAACAAACAGATATAACTGCACACATGGCCTATTTTCAGCCAGGAAGGTTTCCAACGGCTAAATACGGGTGAAGTAATGACAGACAACACGTGTGTAATGACACCCCGTTGAGATAATAGACAACCCAAGACGAAAAGCCCCAGAACGGACTGTGCTTTGATCTTATAAGCAGGTGAATCAAGGCTGCGAGGCTTTAATTACCCGTCTGTCTCTCATAGAAAAGTGCTGAGTCTGTCTGAGTTACAGGCCAGATGCAGTCGTGCTGAAAGTACCTTTGCTCCGCTCTGAAACTGATTAAAGTTGGACAGAAGTTCACAGGTACTTTCTGTCTTCATCTCCATAAACCCAAATCCCCCCCACCGTCTGCGGCCCCAGTGTTGTACCTCCTCCTCACGGCCCAGGGCTCTGTGCACGTGTTACAGATACAGAAGTAGATTCACACCCTAATCCTCTGATAAATCTGGTCTTGGCTCCATCGTGGGGCCTGATGGTGGTTCTTCCCTACAGTGGGAGGCAGAATGGCTTGTGGGAGAAGGCTCTGGACACTTATTCAAGTCCAGACAGAAACCGCTTAAAGCTGGCTAGAATATAAGCCATCAACTATTAAGCAAAACTCATAAGAAAAAAAAGTTAAATGAATGACTAATAAAAAAAATAATATTTGATTTGGCACAGTTTAAAACACATAAGTTTGATGCCATTTTTCTGTAAGGATTTTAAAACTTAAAATCTAAAAAATATTTATTTTTAAAATGTTGTGTTGCAAAACAAAACCTGAAAAACTCTGCATAAAATATTGTAATATATTAAAAATAATAATACTTATTATTTTATATTTAAAATAAGAATAAAATTAATAAAAAGCTTTTACTATTTTTCTAGCACATCATTTACACAAATCTACTCTAAGAACATGTATTAATTTATTTTATAAAGGAACTATAAAAATTATGTGATTACTCACTTAAATATATATATATATATATATATATATATATATACACACACACACACTATGTACAAAATATTATAATATATTACCAAAAAATACATATTTATTGTTTTATACCTAAAAAAGAACAAAATCAATTAAATGCTCTAAATTAAAAAAAGAAATCGAACACAATAAATTTAATTAATACAAATCTACACAAAGAACTCAACGCTTTATGTAGGAACTATGATAATGATGAGATTACACACATATGAAAAAAATATCTATTAATAATTTAAATATTTTTTTTTAAAATGTTGTTCAAAAATTTAATGGAAAAACTATGTGCAAAATATTTTTATATATTAAAAGTATTAAGTTGCATTTATTATGTTATACTTAAAATCTGAATAAAATAATTTTAAAATAAATTAAAAGCTCTAAATTTAAAATTGTCCTAACACAAATCTACTCAAAGAACTCTTTGTTAATTAATTGTGATTAATGAGATTAATATTTAATGAGAATAATAAATGTTTTTAAATGTTCTGTTACAAATTTATTTTATAATTATTTTAAGTATAAAATAATAATCATTTGAAGATTTTTCTAGCACTTTAAATGTGTCATTTACACAAATCTACAAAAAGAAAAACTCAACACTTATTAATTTATTTTATAAAGGAACTATGAAAATGATAAGTTTCTTCACTTAAATATGAAAAAATATATATAGAATCATTTAAAAATATTTTTAAAAATTATGTTACAAAAATGTAACTATAAAAATAATAAGTATTTATTATTTTATACTTAAAATAATAATAAAATAAGTATAAAACATTAAAAGCTCTAAATATACACAAATTTACTCAAAGAACTCAACACTTCTTAATTTATTTTATAAAGGAACTATAAAAATGATGAGATTACTCTTAAATATGCAACATTATTTAAACATCTTTTAAAATATTCTAAAATAATAAGCATAAGATTAAGAACTGACCATTCTCATTTCAACATTTAGCATTACTTTAACAGACAGATGTAAAAAAAAAAAAAAAAAAGTAAAATATTTAAAAATATATATTTCAAATATAAAAGGATTATAAAAAACATTAAAAAAAATCTAAATGAATAATCACTGACATTTCTAATTGTATTACATTTATATAATAATTTTACAAATATTTTGAAATAATATGTGTAAGATTAACACATTTTAAATTTAAATTTAGCATTACCATAACAGACAAATTGCAGAAGCCAACACTTATTTTGTAGTTTTTTTCACTAAAAAAGAACTCATCATCTAATTTTGTAGATGGCACACTTGAATATTTAAAAATATAAATATATACACTTTTTAATATTCTAAATAAGCAATAATTGACAGTGCTAATTTTAAAATAACCCCTACACCTTGAATACAAATGACTCATGATGAGTCATTTACCAAATGCAATCAAAGTGGTTATTGTGGCGCATTTTTACGTACTACAGTGGCGTAACTCATTTAGTCTGTTAAGAGATGTTTTCATCAAGGGAATGATTGCCTGGCTGTACAGAGAAAACAAATAGATGTATTGAGGTCAGTGCCTACAGTGCAAACAAAACCCGCTTATTACTACAGGAGACCAAACAGACAAACAGACAAGAGACCAGCCAAACAAGAGTGTATCCTTTCATACGAAACGCAAAAATATACACGTGTGCGAGCGTGTGACAAAAAAAAAGGCACTTAAACGCATTCCTCTTACTACACACTGCTAAAACGCTGTGAAACTGACAGATATCCTATAAGGACAGCTCTGATTCACTTTACATTAGCGTTCATTAATCTCTCACCCCATTCCTCTACCTCTCCACCTCTTTTATCCTCCCTGAGCTATTCTTCCTCGAGTTTCTATCATTTTCTTCCCATTGTTATAAATCGCCCATGTTTGGCTGAGGGCCAGCTTGACTGGTAAGATGATCCGTTCTTATCCATCTGTAATCTATGTGAATGTTCCTGGCTGTAGGGCACACCGGAGTCTTTGATGGATGGCAGGATGGCGTGAAGTGCTCAGGGTGAATCGGAAAAGGGGATGTATGCTAGAAAGAAAGAGAAAGAGAGAGAGAAGGAAGAGGGGGGCAGCTAATGATCTAATGCGCCTTTTATCCATATCCTCATTGGCAATTACAGAAAGAGACCAGCATACTGACGCGCTACTTCAGAGTTCAACCATTTGATCCTTAATCAGTCTCAAGCTTCTTTGATATGACCCTCGGAATAATGCGGTTATCTTTAAACTGGCCCTGTGCCCTGAAAGTGCAAGAATCGTTTACTTCGTCCTCCAACACAGTGTTCATTTTGACAGCAATTTTTGATTTAGTCTTAGTCATAGTCTTCTGGCTAAAATGCCATTTAGTTTTAGTCTCATTTTAGTCATCTGAATTGTTTTAGTTTTAGTTTAGTTGACTAAATCTACTGTAGATTTGCTGTAGATACTGTAAAATCTAATGGATTAATTTACAGGTGTACAATGCATTTATTTAGCATTTCTCTAAAAAAACATTGTATAGGTTTGATATTAAAATTTTATCATGATAGACACAGATATAACTGCTGTGACACAAAACATGCTTTTATATTAAAATTAAATTAAACCACTTATTAGGAAACAAGAACATGGTCTTCTTTTCAATAAATGCCAAATGGTTAATATAGGCTCATGCATTTTTTATAACAACTTGTTTACCACATTTTTTACTCTTTCAAGCAGACATATTTATTTAGATAAATAAATTTAGATTAAGCTTTATTAGGGCTACTATAGTGATTCAGTCAAGAGCAGTGAGCGATTTTCTGTCTTTCTTTTGTTGCTTTATTAAGAAAAATGCCACAGACAATGGCAACTAAATTAGACTGCTGTCCCTTTAAAACCAAACACACAGAAACTGTTTACATTCACCTAAGATGGCCGAGTGTGTTTACGTGAATACTTGACAAAACGGACAATTCAACATAATTTTGTGTGTATTTCTCCATTCATGTGACGCGAAAGAGTACTTGTGTGGTGTGTGAGAGGCGCTGCTTCATTGTCTGTGCTTAGGAAGCCAAAATTAGTTCTCTTTTGCATCGTAATATTTATCTATGTCTCTGCTCTTTTCTTACTCATAGATATTGACATTTTTGAACATTTTTTGAGATGTGCAGCAAATGTATGCCAGCTTATGTCCTGCCGGATAGATCAAAAAGGCTATGTTACAGTTCAAATGTACAAATATCTAACCTCCTTACTGCGCAGCAGATTTGCTCTAAATGAATCTCTTTCCAAATTGTCCCTCCCTAACATTTTCGTCTCGTTTTTATTCCATTGCGAAAATGTAAATAGATTTTCATCATAGTTTTTGTCATTCAAAACAAGTTTTTGTTTAGTTACCCTCTTGATAATTGAAAATTATTATTCTCTTGATGATAATTATGATGAATGATGATTATGATGAAAATTATTCTTCAACGAAATTAACACTGCACAGCAGATTCGTTCTGAATGAATCTATTGCCAAATCTTCCCTACCTAACATTTTTGTCTTGTTTCATGCTGAAAATGTCAATACATTTTTGTCAGTTTTTGACATTCAAAACAAGTGTTTGTTTAGTTATCCTCTCGTTTTTGTCAGTGAAAAAATTTTGATGATGAAAATTATTTGTCAACGAAATTAACACTGCGCAGCAGGTTCGTTCTGAATGAATCTCTTCCCAAAACGTCCCTCCTTAACATTTTTGTCTCGTTTTTATTTCATAGTGAAAATGTCAATAAATTTTTTTCAGTTTTCGTGTTTGTTTAGTTATCCTCTCGTTTCTGTCACTGAAAAAATGTTGTTAACGAAAATTATTTGTCAACGAAACTAACACTGCACAGCAGATTCGTTCTAAATGAATCTCTTCCCAAATCGTCTCTCCTTAACGTTTTTGTCCCGTTTTTATTCGATGACAAAAATGTCAATAGATTTTCGTCATAGTTTTTGTCATTCAAAATGAGTTCTTGTTTCGTTATCGTCGTTTTCATCAGTGAAAGAATTTTGTTGCCAAAAATTATTTGTCAAAGAAATTAACACTGCACAGCAGATTCGTTCTGAATAAATCTCTTCCTAAATCATCCGTCCTTAACATTTTTGTCTTGTTTTTATTTAACGATGAAAATGTCAATAGATTTATCAGTTTTTGTCATTCAAAATGAGTGTTTAGTTATCCTCTCCTTTCTGTTACTGAAAAAATGTTGATGAAAATTATTCTTCAACGAAATTAACACTGCACAGCAGATTCGTTCTAAATGAATCTCTTCCCAAATTGTCCCTCCCTAACATTTTTGTCTCGTTTTTATTCAATGACAAAAATGTCAATAGATTTGTCATAGTTTTTGTCATTCAAAACGAGTTTTTGTTTCGTTATTGTCTTGTTTCCATCAGTGAAAAAATTTTGCTGACGAAAATTATTTGTCAATGAAATTAACACTGCACAGCAGATTTGTTCTGAATGAATCTCTTCCCAAATCGTCCCTCCTTAACATTTTTGTCTTGTTTTTATTTCATGACGGAAATGTCAATACATTTTTGTCAGTTTTTGTCATTCAAAACAAGTGTTTGTTTAGTTATCCTCTCGTTTTTGTCAGTGAAAAAATTTTGATGATGAAAATTATTTGTCAACGAAATTAACACTGCGCAGCAGATTCGTTCTGAATGAATCTATTGCCAAATCTTCCCTACCTAACATTTTTGTCTCGTTTTTATTCAATAATGAAAATTTTCGTCATAGTTTTTGTCATTCAAAACAAGTTTTTGTTTCGCTATCATCTTGTTTTCGTCAGTGAAAGAATTTTGTTGCCGAAAATTATTTGTACACAAATTGTCGCTTCCTAACATTTTTGTCTCGTTTTTATTCAATGACAAAAATACTGCCTCGAGTCCACCACAAAAGAAGTACTGCATCTTTGACCGGTGCTGTGGAACGTGGACACTCCCTTGTTTTATTCACTTCCAGAGCTTCCCCTGCAGCAGTTTCCCATCTATCCTCTCTCAATCTGTATCTATAACATTCCCCCCCTCCCCATTAAAAGTCTGGGGTGCACGCCCAGGAAAAACAATAGCCGTCCTGTCGTTCTCAAAGCCTCCTGCCCTCAGGTATGAAATCCTATCACTCAGCACAAATGGCTGGATTAGGGCAAATTCATCTGCGGAGAGAGAGGAGAAAGAGGGCTGGGAGATTCCTGCACTGATAAAACATGGGTAAGACGATCCAGTAGCAGTTCCTGGAGGCCTCCACGTAAGCCTCTGTGTCTTTAAAAAGGAAAAACTGCAGAATGGTCTCTGTAAGTCACGGGACATGAATAATGGAGGAGGGTTTGCACAGCGAAGGAAAGGTTCATATCTTTGGAGTGGTGGTGTGCTTTTTGGTGGCATGATAAACGAGTGTATCTTGCGCTCCATCCGTGTGCCATTAGCGCCATCGGTCCAATCACTTTAAGTGCTCTGAGCTCTTCGAATGTGACGTTATTGGTGTGTGTTCACAGGAGGCTGACTGTCCTTAACATTGTCCTCAACTTCTAGGGCACTGCTAGGTGGTTGTTTACTGCTCCGAGTCGAAAGAATCCTTTTTTCCTTATCACCCACTGAGAAAAATCTTCAATCACTGAGAACAATAATTATACACTTTTCCTTAGTAAGCAGCACAGTTTGAGGTTGCTTACATACTGTTTAAAAGGGTTGGTAAGAATTTTTTATGTTTCTGACAAGTAATATCTTATGCTCACTAAGGCTATGTTTATTTTATTAAAAATACATTAAAAAGAATAACTGTGAAAAACTGAAAAACATTTTGAAAAGCTTAATTTTAGGATTAATATTTTTCTGGAAATCTTCATTACTTTCCTTTTTAGGATTTTTTAATGCATAGAAAGTTCAAACAAAAAGCAATTTTTCAAAATGTTCCAGGAATTATTTGTAACATTAGAGCAGTGATTCTCAACAAAGGGGCCTCGGCAAACTTCTAAAGAGGACGTAGGATGTCTTAATATAATTTAAAATAAGTTAAAAGCAACTTTTTTTTGTTTTGTTTTTTTGATCAAAGCAAAATTCAGAATATTAGAATGATTTCTGACAGATCATGTGACTGGAGAAATTATTCAGCTTTGAAATCACAGGAATAAATTACATTTTAAAATATATTCAAATAGAAAACAGTTACTTTAAATAGCAAAAATATTTCAAAATGTTACGTTTTTTTTAAACTTCTTTTGCTAGACTTCTTTAAAAAACATTACAAAACTTTTGACTAGTAGTGTATAAAACATCCTTATATATTAAATAATTAATTAGCTAAAAATCTAAAACCTCCTAAAAATTCTGTAGTCCTGAAATGTAATTTTTTCAATTATAATTAAATCAAAGAATTAAAGAATTATTTTATTGAATCTGATTTATTCTAATTTCTATTTTTTTATTATTTATTATTTATTCAAATTTAGTTACTTCTTTATTATTTATTTATTTGTTCCTACCTACCTACAGGAACTAGGAGCAGATTAAATAAAATAATAATAATAATAATAATAATAATAATAATAAGTACATTTTGAAAACAAAACTAGAGCTTCAGAAACTTGTGGACAATGTGTTGAGAATCCCTGCATTAGAATCTCTTTACTGTAATCAATTTAATTTATTAATACATTTTATGTAAATTTAATTTAGTTCATACAGAAACTAGGAGCAGATTAAATTAAAAAATTAAAATACGTTTTGAAAACAAAACTAGGGCTACAAAGCCTAAAAAGGGAAATTGGAAATTGTTGTGGACAGTGTGTTGAGAAACACTGCATTAAAAATCTCTTTACTGTCACTTTAAATCAATTTTGAGCTTTAAGTATTAATTTCCTAAAAACAAACATCTCACTGATTCTAAAGTTTTGAACTGTAAAAAGTAAATAAGAACTCGGGCTGTAAATTCCAAAATGGAAAGCGGTTGTACATTCTTCTAATGCCAAACAATAGATGTGTGTGCAAAACAGACCACAGAAGTTATGCACTAAAAATCTTCTCAGAGAGCTTAGAAAACCAGCGATATGTGATTTGCAATCAAAACTGGTCTAAATCATTCATTCACAAATCAGAATGATCAATGTTCAGCTCTCAACTTAAGTGTTTTAAAGCACCCTACACTACTAGGGAAAGATTATAAAGGGAACAACTATATTCATGATACTTTTATGTCAAGTTTTTAGAGCTCCAAAAGAGTGACCAGGTCCTGTATTTTATTCATAGCTTCTCCTTGTGATCCTTGTGAGACATGAAGTCATACAGGTGCTAACAACATGAAGACGAGTAAATGTTTTCATCTTTTGGTGAACTAATCCTTTAAAACTAAGAGAAGCAGACACTGAGACATACGGAGATGAGAGTGAAAGAGAGCAAGAGAGAAAACAAGCAGGGAAATGGGTTAGTCTGAAAACATATTCTCTTTGAACGTAAAGGTCCCAAAGGCGTGCGAAAGAAAAGGCAGAGACAGAGAGAGGGGAATCCTGACCTGCTTCTATGAATCTCACACTTCAACACCAGTCTCCCTGAATACTGTCACCTAATATAACTGACTGCAGAATCGTTCAATTCTCAGAAGGAAGTGTGTTCATTTAACATTCATCTAGCACTGCTGACTGAATCGCACACTAAACAGTGAGAACCAGCTATTAATAAGTCATCCTTAGGCTACTTGTCTACATCCAGAAAATACATCCACAGCTCCAGGAGGGTCTAATCCCCATTTAACCTTGAGTGTGTACAGCATGTACTGTATGGTTTTCCATATCTCGCTCTTTCACACACTCACTCACATACATCACACGTCTGTAACACATACTTACATCTAACAAAAGTGTACTGGCAGTCTCTTTATATAAAGACTACCGCTGACCTTGCACTCCAGCTGAATTAGAGAGGAGGAAGAGGAGAGGAGGAGGGAGAACTACTGACATAGCACCATATTGTGTCCTCTCCTCTATTTTCTCCAACTGCGTTGTTTCCCTCTCTTCACTTTTTTAAGTTTTGTTTCCTCCTCTTATCTTCTTTCCTTTTTATGGTTTTGGTTTCGGTTTCTCCTCACCTTTTCATTTTACGGTTTCCTCCTTTTCTCTCATTTTTCCAGTTTTATTTCCTCCTCTTCTTTTTACATTTTTTTCCACCTCCTTTTCTTTTTAGTTTTGTTTCCTCCTCTCCTCTTTACAGATTTTTTTTTCTCCTCTTCTGTTTACAGTTTTATTTCCTTCTCTTCTTTTCACAGTTTTGGTTCCTCCTCTCCTTTTCATTTTACAGTTTCTCCTTTTTTAGTGTTTTTAGTGTTTTCTCCTCTTCTTTTTACAGTTTTGTTTCCTCCTCTCTTCTTCTGTTTACAGTTTTGTTTCCTCCTCTTTTCTCCTTTTTAGTTTTGTTTCCTACTCTTCTTTTTTCACAGAATTGTTTCCTCCTCTCCTCTTCATTTTACAGATTTGTTGCCTTCTCTCCTCTTTTTTACAGTTTTGTTTTCTCCTCTTTTCTACTTTTTCAGTTTTGGTTCCTCGTCTTCTCTTATTTTTTACAGTTTTGGTTCCTCCTCTCCTCTTTACAGTTTTGTTTTCTCTTCTGGTCTTATTACAGATTTGTTTCCTTTTCTCCTCTTCTTTTTACTGTTTTATTTCCTTCTCTACTTTGGTTCTTTTGGTTCCTCCTCTCCTTTTCATTTTACAGTTTTCTCCTTTTTTACAGTTTTGTTTTCTCCTCTTCTCTCCTTTTTACAGTTTTGGTTCCTTGTCTTCTTATTTTTACAGTTTTGTTTCCTCCTCTTCATTTTACAGACTTGTTTCCTCCTCTCCTCTTCTTTTTACAGTTTTGGTTCCTTCTCTTCTCTTATTTTTACAATTTTGTTTCCTCCTCTCTTTTTCATTTTACAGTTTTGTTTCCTCTTCTCTTTTTACAGTTTTGTTACCTTCTCTTCTCTCCCTTTTAGTTTTGTGTCCTCCTCCTCTCTCTTTTTTTTCCATTTTTGTTTCCTCATCTTCTCTCCTTTTTAGTTTTGTTTCCCCCTCCTCTCTTCTTTTTTTAGTTTTGTTCCCCCTCCTCTCTTCTTTTTTTAGTTTTGTTTCCTCTTCTCTTTTTACAGTTTTGTTTCCTCCTCTTCTCTTCTTTTTACAGCTGTTTCCTCCTCTGTTTACCTTTTTACAGTCATTTCCTCCTCTTCTCTCCCTTTTAGTTTTATTTCCTCCTCCTCTCCTCTTTTTTACAGTTTTGTTTCCTCCTCTCCTTAATTTTACAGTTTTGTTTCCTCCTCCTCTCCTCTTTTTTTTTTTTTTTTTTACAGTTTTGTTTCCTCCTCGTCTTTTTACAGTTTTGTTTCCTTGTCTATTTCCCTTATTAAAGTTTTGTTTCCTCCTCTTCTCTCCTTTTTTTACAGTTTGGTTCCTCTTCTTCTCTTATTTTTTTAATTTTGTTTTCTCCTCTCCTCTTCTTACAGTTTTGTTTCCTCCTCATCTCCTTTTTTTTCTTCCTCTTCTCTTTTTACAGTTTTATTTCCTCCTCTTCTCCTTTTTCAGTTTTGTTTCCTCCTTTCGTTTTACTGTTATTGATTCACTGAATGAATTAGTGAACAATTTTTACTGTCCTTACAGTTTTTCCTCCTTTTTACTGTCTTGTTTTTATCTCCCCTTCTTATTTTTAGCATTTCCTTTCATCCTCTCCCTTTTCACCATTTAGTTTTCTCCTCTTCTTTCACTATTTTTCCCCTTACCTCTCCCTCATGTTTTACTATTTTTTCCCCATCTGTCCACTTCTCTTTTTCAGATTTGTCTTCCTCTCCTTCACTGCCATTAACACTCCTCTCCTTTTTTCTTCCTCACTTTCCACTGTTTTGTTTCACTCCTCTCCTCCACTACCTTGTTTTCTTCTCTTAGCCCTGTACTACCAATTCTGCAAAAAAAAGAGGGAAAGCAAAAGGAAAGGTGAGTGTGACAGAGATCGCTAATGGAGGTGTAAAAGTGGAAGTTTGCTGATGCTGCTTTTTTTCATTGTTATTGTGCTGCATTTTTTAATGAGTCAACTGCCCCCTCTTTGCCACACAAAGGCCTGATTGAATGTGGCATCCCATTATCATGTAAAAGAGCCTGGCTTCATCTTTGAGCTGCTGACTGACAGCTGATATCATCTGAGTAATTGCACTGGAGACACACACTCACTCACAGTTTGGAGGAGCTCACAGAGGGAGCAGGGGATGAGAGATTTGGAATTTTCTGGAGCTGGTGTGAGTGAGTTTGGAGGGGGGCAGTGGATCTTCTCTTCAATCGTCTCCACCAGGAAGAGTCTTCTGGGATGAGAGCTGTGCTTTGTGCACTGTTAGACTGTCTTTTAGACTATTACACAACACTGCGCAAGAACTCTCTGCACACACACACACACACACACACTCAGGTGGGCGGTAGAACAGAAAGGCTAAGCGGACAGCAGAAAGGTTACATGTGGCGAGAGCCAAGAGGGGAGGAAAGTAGCTGCAGACACTGAACTCAACAGAGCGCAACGTACAAGAGTTCCTGAAGCTACTTTAAAGTTTGAGGAGCTTGAAGCTTGACAAGGTCTAAAGATCAACAACAGCCAAGCTACACAGTTCATCCAAAAATGAAAATGTCGTTCCAAAGCCGTAAGACACAAATTCATTTATTTTGGATGAAATCCGAGAGCTTTCTGACCCTCATTCAAAAATTTACTCTATTCCCTGTCAGTGTTTGACGCATGTTCATGAGAGTACCAAGAGTCACGAGAAGAAATTGTTGAATAAAGTGAGCACAAAAAGTATTCTCGTAGTTTCATAAAATTAAGCTTGAACCACTGATGTCACATGGACTATTTTAACAAAATCTTTATTACTTTCTGGGTCTTGAACATGTCAGTTGCATTGCTGTCTATGCAGGGTCAAAAAGCTCTCAAATTTTATTAAAATATCTTAATTTGTCTCCTAAAGATGAACGAATGTCTTACAGGTTTGGAACAACATGAGGGTGAGTACAGGGTTCATATAGATAAATAATAAAGTGAGCACAAAAAGTATTCTCGTAGTTTCGTAAAATTAAGGTTGAACCACTGATGTCACATGGACTATTTTAACAAAATCCTTATTACTTTCTGGGTCTTGAACATGTCAGTTGCATTGCTGTCTATGCAGGGTCAAAAAGCTCTCAAATTTTATTAAAATATCTTAATTTGTGTCCTAAAGATGAACGAATGTCTTACAGGTTTGGAACAACATGAGGGTGAGTACAGGGATTTTGTAAAACGAAATTCCACACAACTTTCAGAGACTTTTTAAGCATTCCTTCAATCAGAGACCTCACTTATCAAACAATGTCATTCAAATTCTAAAAAAAATAAAATAAAAAAATAGATGAAAATATAAGTATTACAAAGTATTCTACACTTTTACTATAATAAAACAATGGTTAATTTTCTTAAGGGATTTGTATTTGTGTACTTTCTTTTTTTCTTTGTTTAGTTTTTATAACAGAACTGCCTTATTGTTTGCAGTTTTCTACTGTTTAGGGAAATTAATCAGGAAAAAAGATTCACAAAACCGCTTCAAAATCCTGATCTCAAACAAATGATGCACCATACGCACTCAGAAGTCCCGAACTGAATCAAATGATTTGCGAACCCGCATCGAAGTCGATCTAAATCAAATGATTCACAATCCGCGCTCCGAAGTTCAGATGTAAAGCAAAACATTCGTGATACATGCTCTGAAGTCCAGATCTGAATAATGATTCACGAACCTTCATTTCAGATTACGACTCGGAGCTCGGATCGAGAATCATTTAACTTAGATTGAAACTTTGCGGATCTAGATCGGGACTTTGCGCATCAAATCGCGGATTGTGAATCATTTGATTTGAATGATTCAATTAGCAAAATGATTCGCAAACCCATTTCAATCTAAATCAAATGTTTCACAATACGTGCTCCGAAGTCCCAAAATGAATCAAATGATTCGTGAAACCGCATCGAAGTCGAATTGAATCAAATGATTCACAATCCGCTCTCCGAAGTTCAGATGTAAAGCAAAACATTTGCGATACATGCTCTAAGGTTCCGATCTGAATAATGATTCGCAAACCATAATTTCAGATCATGATTTGGAGCATAGGCCTGCACAATTAATTGTTTGTAAACCGAAATCGCGATTTGAAAGGGTGCGATTTTCAAATCACAAGAGCTGCGATTATTTCGATTGATTATCAGATATGGTAACAAGCATATACGTCGTTTTTGACAGTTTGTTTCATGTGCATATTACGTCTTCTTGCGTATATTATGTTTGATGCGAGTTTAACCAATAGGGGGCATTTTAACACTGCATGTACTGACTGAACGAGCAAATAACGTTAATGCCATTTGGAAAAGATGAGCGGGAGCAGCGGCTCAACTTCCCAACGAAGTGTGTCTGCAGAAGAGCAAAGTCCTGCAGACGACTTGGCACCTAAATGCCTAATTTGCGCGCATTGAGGAGTCGCTCTCTTAAAATTGCTTTTCAATGCGCGTGCGAGTCTTACTTTCGGTTTCGTCTTAACTGTCGCGGGAAGCGCTTGACGGTGTGCATTCTACAATTTGATTTCCTTAAGTCTAAACGAAGGCTTATGGCGTGAGGCTCACGAACACATCTGTAATTATGCTTTGTTTTGTTTTGATATAAATTTGTTGTATTGCCACGTGATGGAGCAACTTTAATCAAACCACATCAAACCTGTAGCACTTTTAAGAAGTAGTAAAATCGCATTTTAAATCGCAAATCGCAATTTTGATTAGAAAAATCGCAATTAGATTTTTTCTCCAAATCGTGCAGCACTATTGGAGCACGGAGCGAGAATCATTCGAGACAATTAGGGTATGTCCAAAAAAAAAAAAAAATCTCATTTCCTCCTCCAACTTTAAAATCATCCTACATGGCATTTTACCTTTTTTGGTGATCTTCTTTGCACGTGCACTTTGTAAACACAGGGTCGGTACTTCTGCAGCAATGTAGGACTATTTTAAAGTTGGAGGAGAAAATGAGATGGGACTTTGTTGACATACCCTACCTGTCTTGAACCGGAATACACACGTTACACACAGAGCTAGACAAGATGAGCATTTAAGGTTAAAATTTATATAAATTGTAATTTTGTATATATATATATATATATATATATATATATATATATATATATATTATTTATTTTTTTTTTTTTATATAACAATTGTTTCACTAGACACTGGGATCATTTAGAGCCCTTTGAAGCCGCATTTAAACTGCATTTTGGAAGTTCAGAATCGCTGGCACCATAGAAGTCCACTATATGGAGAGAAATCCTGAAATGTTTTCCTCAAAAAACATTAATTTCTTTATGACTGAAGAAAGAAACATATGAACATCTTGAATGACAAGAAACTATCTGTACTTTTTTTTCTGGAAGTGAAAAAAAATGACAGAATTTTCATTGTTGAATGAACTACCCCTTTAAGGAATATATATATATATATATATATATATATATATATATATATGTGTATATAGTTTACTCTGAACTTTGTAACACTATAGCACTAACTGCTGGATAATTAGCTAGTTACTGAGAAAAGCTAAACTATACTTGATTACATCTGAGCTACTGAACAATGTAGTTGTTCTCAGAGATATAGCATAGCTGTTGTGCTCACACACACTCCCAGGTTGGTGCATCATCTCTGCAGTACTGTTCACTGCCTGCTTTTGTATCTAGAACGATTCTTCCCCCTTCACTCTTTTCTTTCAAACTCCTTTACTTCCTCCTTCCTGCATCACTGAACACCCTCTCTCTCTCCCTCTCCCTCTCTCTCTCTGCAGTAAATGATGATTGAGCAAACAGCACACTGGAGGAGGGCTGCAGAAAAGATGGTTATCTGGCCTTCACGTGTCGTGCATCCCAAATCAACCACCTCTCTTCTCCTCTTCTCTGTTTTCTTCTCTCTTTCCTCTATAACCACCTTCCTTTTTTCTTTGGCTTTGGAGATAAACTGGCAGACAGTGGCAGCGTGCGGAATGTGACACAGTGTATGCATTAACCCCAATCTCCAGCTTACCCAGGAGAGACGGCTGAGAGAATGAGAGATGGAGAAAGAAAGCAGAGCAACGTGGAAAACGTCCAATGATGGGCTGCCCCTGAGGGTCTGTGTGCATCTGTAGGTACATTTTCAACGCTTCTGTGGCTTTGATGTTCCTCCTCACAGCCCAGGAGCTGCGTTGAAGGCAGGGAGAGGAGGAGCAAGAGAAGAAAACAGTGAATGAAAGAGAAGGACTGCAGTGTTGTTAGAATTCCGCTCCACTACGAAAGACATATGGCATCTGAGCTGTCACTTCACTACTGCTGTAAACGTCTTCAGTGGAGGTTTAAAGGGAAGTCTGGGACTGAAAGTCGCCTAATGTCTCATATGTCATCTGGTGCTGTTGCTGGAGGAGTTCGTCTCGGTTTCACTGGGGGGAAAAAGCTGTTTGCAGATGAAAGGTTTTGCATAGCTCATCAGGCATTAAGATGACGCATTTAGATAAGCCTGTAACTGCGACGAACGGAGAATCCGTGCCGTCTCAGATGCATAATTCATGTCGCTGTGGTCACAATTGCTATAATCTTAATATAAGCTCATATTTCTTCTCTTCAGAGTCACTGCTATTACTTAATGTGAGGTTAAAAGCTGATTATTTAATGGATAATGCATCCAACCTGTATGACTTTCTTCTTTTGTGCTTATCAAAATAAATAAAAAATATTAATAAACAGAAAAATAAATGAATAAATAAATAAAAAAACAAAAAGATACCAGAATAAAAAGAAACAAATAAAATCAATAAAAAATGAATAAAAATAGTATAAAAATAGCAATACATACAATAAGAAATAAAGACTTGAAATACAAATAAAGACTTGAAATACAAATAAAAACATGAAATAAATACTTAAATACAAAAATAAAAACATACAAAAACAAATAAATACAAACTAATAAATACATAAAAACAAATAAAAAGAAAAGAAATAAAAATAAAGAGATAAACTACATGAAATACTTAAATACAAAAATAAATACTTAAAACAAAAATACATGAAAAACAAATAAATATAAAACAAACAAATAAAAACAACAAAAAACAACTAAATAAATACAGAAATGTATTTTAGAAATGAATAAATACATAAAATAAATAAACAAATATAAACCCAAATAAAATAATAATAATAATAATAAATAGACACATAATACAAATAAAAACATGAAATAAATAAACACTTAAATACAAAACTGAATACTTAACAATAAAACAAGCAAATAAAAAAAACTAAACCCAACAAAATAAATAAACAAATGAATTCATAAATGTCAAATAAATATAAAAATAGCTAATTAAATAAACACAAACAAAAATAAATCCAAATAAAAACAAAAAATTAATAAACAAATATATACAAATAAAAATTAAAAACCAATTAAATAAATACATGTAAAATAATACATAATAATACACAAAAATAAACAAAGATTATTTAATAAGTATAAAAACAAAAATAAATACATAAAAAATAAACAAAAATAAAATCATAAATCAATAAAAATGAATACATAAAAATAACAATAAATGCAAGAATAAATGCAAAAAAGACATCAAATACAAATAAAATAAATAAATGCAAACATGAAGAAATATGAAATCCAACAAATAAAAATAAACAAAAATGACAAAATTAATAAATGCAAAAAAATAAAATATATAAAAACTAAATAAAGATGAACAAAAAATGAATAAAAAAATAAAAGATAATTTAAAATTATAAAATAAATAAATACAAACAAAACAAATAAAATAAATAAATGCAAAAGTAAATTATAAAAAAAAATATGTGAAATCAAACAAAAACAACTAAATTAATTAACTAATTAATGTACTATTTCTGCTGTCATTTACATTTAAACTGAAAGTCAGTGGGTTCCAAAATAACATCAACAAAAAACTGAAAGTCATCCAAGTTTGAAATAAAACGTGGGTGCGTAAATGATGACAAAATGTTCATTTTGGGGTGAACTATCCCTCTAGGCACTTTTCTAGTCATACAAACAGCAAAGAAAAACATATTTACTGTTTCTCCTCCTCTCCCCTCTCTGTCTCTCCTCAGCCCACACTCAGATAGCCATGAAATCAATGACTCTGTACAACTCATGTGGATTAAGAGGAAGCTGACGCATGTTTTTCATAGCAGAGAGGAAATTAGCCAGCACTCCAAACTTATGGCAAAAAGAAGATGGCAGTCCTTCAAAACCTCATCGCTTATATCAACTCAAGAATAGCTCTTTACGCTAGTCTTGATTTAGTGTGTGTTCCACCTGCTCCATGAAGGACACCGAGGACAAAGTCATTCGTCGAAATCTCACGCTCATGTGCCACGCAGTGATGTCGATTCGATCACGCGGGCCATTAAATTGATCTGTTTGTGTGATCAGTCTTGCGTGGGGCCGACACAACAGGCAACGGAGTCCATCAAGTCCCCGGTAATTCTCGCCATAATGGCTTCCCACCACAAATGAAAAGATCAGTCCTCTCTTTTTAATCCCAGAGTGTTTGTATTAAGCATTTAGATCTATCACTGTTACAGTTGCTTAGAGATCGCCTCCATCCCAATCAATTGACCTGTCTAAAGGGCCAGTTTATCTGCTACAAATATCCTCGGAGTAATTCCCTTCTCAGCCTGGCCGGAACAAACTGGAGAAGTCAGAGTTTCTGATTCAATGAATATTGATGTGTACCTCTGGCCACTGCTGACATATGTGGGCAACATGGCCGCTGATCCAGAATAATGCCAGGCTTCGTACATGGAGCAAACAACTAGGCACAGACGTGGAAACCAAACGGGGGCTCTTTCACCCAATCGCTGTTTTCCTCTATTGATCCTGGTCTTGCTCATTCTGCATAAGGATCAATGATAAGGCATGGATTTCTTTTCGTCCTGCATCTACAGTATTAAATCATTTAAAAGTGAATGAAAAAAATGTAGCGACTTAAACGAGAACAAAAAAAGGGCTAGATGGTAGGAAAAGTTCTCATTAAAAAGTGTGAAATTTGTGATTAAGATCAGTACTTGGCATAATCTTTTTGCATGTTATCATCTTTTTTATTTTATCATCACTTTTTTTAAATGTCTAAGTGGTAGGAAAAAATCTCAATAAAAAGTGTGAAATTTTTGAATACATTTTGAAAAAAACTTGGCATATTTTTTATCACACATTTTATTATCACTTTTTTATTATCTATTTTATCACTTTTAAATAAATGTCTAAGTGGTAGGAAAATTTCTCACTAAAAAGTGTGAAATTTGTGAATGAATACAAAAAAATGGTCAATTTTTTAATCACACATTTTATTATCACTTTAAAAAAAAAGGCTAGATGGTAGGAAAAATTCTCATTAAAAAGTGTGAAATTTGTGATTAAATAAAAATAAATACTTGGTATAATCTTTACACATTTTATCTTTTTTTATCATCACTTTTTTAATGTCTAAGTGGTAGGAAAATATCTCAATAAAAAGTGTGAAATTTGTGAATAAATGTAAAAAAAACTAAAACTTGCCATAATTTTTTAATCACACATTTTATCACTTTTTATTATTATATTTTATCACTTTTAAATAAATGTTTAGGTGGTAGGAAAATTTCTCACTAAAAAGTGTGAAATTTGTGAATGAATAAAAAAATACTACTTGGCATAGTTTTTTAATCACACATTTTATTGTAACCTTTTATGTATTACCACATTTTATTATCACTTTTTTTTAAGATGGTAGAAAAAAAATTCTCATTAAAAAGTTAAAAATAAAATCTAAAAATAAAATACTTGGCATAATCTTTTCACATTTGATCATCTTTTTATTTTATCATCACTTTTTTATGTCTAAGTGATAGGAAAAAATCTCAATAAAAAGTGTGAAATTTGTGAATAAATGTAAAACATACTTGGCATATTTTTAAATCACATATTTTATTAGCACTTTTTATGTATTATCACATTTTATTATCATTTAAAAAAAGCTAGATGGTAGGAAAATTTCTTATTAAAAATGTGAAATTTGTGAACAAAAAAACGCAGCATTTTTAAATCACATTTTATCATCATTTTTTATTTTATCATCACATTTTTTAAAATGTCTAAGTGGTAGGAAAAAGTCTCAATAAAAAGTGTGAATAAATTAAAAAAATACTTATCAATACTTAAAAATAATATCAATCACAATTAATTTTCCTATATAATTGTTATGTTTTGAAAATTTCACGTGCATTTGATCATAAATATGTCATTACAATTTTAAAATAAAAAAAACAAAAACTGTTTTCTATTTGAATATAGTTTAAAAAGTAATTTATTTTTGTCATCACACCGTCTTCAGTTTTTTTTTTTTTTTTTTGTTGGTAACATGTTTTGTACTGTCACTTTTGGTTTAATGCACCCTTGCCCAATATAATGTAAATTATTATTATTATTGGTTTTTTTTTGGACAATTGTTTGTATACATAATATACTTGCCACATGTGTACACATGTATTCAAGGTGTAAGGAAAATGTTAGTACTTTATACTTGATGGTTACACCATTTGACATTTTTTAATTAATAAAAAACAATGTTTTTTTTTAGAAAATGCCACAAATGTTTGCGAAAATGTATGAACCCAACTAGATTTCGAAAACGCTTCTTCTTCTCATCTTTTCAGACATCCTTATTCGTCACTGACCCATAAATATTTGTCTCTTCTTCTTTTCCATTCTCGTTTCTTTTATCTCAGCCCTCCGTGTTGATTTTGGTTTCCCTTTATCTGTCTCCTCCTCAGTCTGTCTCTCTCAGCTGCTATTTAAGGATACATCCTGTCTCTCGGTAGCAAAGGACATGCACATATAATTTAATGCACCTCGGAGGTCTCCCCGGCTTCCCGGTTGGGCCGTGGTGCATGGTGTCAGAATGTGAGATGCGCATTTTCCTCTGGAGTGCGAGTGAAGAGTCGGGTGAGGAGGGGAGAAATGGTGGCGGAGCTTTGGCTGGGAATGAGGGGAAGAGAGACAGACGTGAGAACGGCTGCATGTAAAGGAATGCAGCTCCGCAGTGCTGTCTGCTCACTGTGGGGCACCGGGAGAGACCGATATGACCCTTCTTCAAAAGATTTCGAATCATGAGAGCCCTCAGCCTCCTCTTTTGTCCCTGCTTCTTATGTGCGTTTTCACCCCCTCTCTCTCTCTGTTTTCCCCCCTCCCTATCTTACTTGCCTCCATGTCTGTGACTGCGGCAATGCAGGGCAGTCAACTGGAAAATCCACTGATTGTTTCTGACAAAAATAGAGGGGGTGACGGAGAAAAGATAAATGGTAAAAGAAATTAAAAAGAGAGAAATTGGATGGAGAGATAGAGAATGGATGCCACATCAATAGATTTGAAAGGAAGCAGTTTTAGAGGTCACTGGTTTTGAGCTGCAGGTGGTGAGCGGTACGTCACACACCTATTTTTCTGAGGGCCAGTGGTGGCAGTCCTGGCTCACTTGGTGGCTTAAGCAAAATAAGACATGACTAAAGGTAAAATAAGTACTTTTAAAAACTTCATAGTTCTTTTCTGCAAATGTAAGATGGGAAAACTCAGTTTAGTTCTATCATTTAGTTGATTGTGTGTGTGTGTGTGTGTGTGTGTGTGTGTGTGTGCACAAGACAATATTCATTAATAGTAAAAAATATTAAATGTTCTAATAAATAGTTGAAAAAATATTATACTATTAAATCTATACTACATAATATTACAAATTAAATAATACATATTTTTGTAATTTTTAATATCGATAATAGTAATAATAATAAAAATGTTTTAATATTAATAGTATAATATTAAAACGTAATATTAAATGTAGGCTAAATGTACTATGAAATATTAATATTAAATAAGTTGTAAAATTATATAAAATACACATAATATTACAAATGAAAAAGTACATATTTATTGCAATTAACATATTATATATAATAATAATAATAATAATAATAATAATAATAATTTAGTAATAGTAGTGGTAGCAGTGTATTTAATCATTTTAATATTTAATACTTAAATAAAACCTAATATTAAATACATATCTATCTATCTATCTATCTATCTATCTATCTATATATATATATATATATATATATATATATATATATATATATATATATATATACACACAAAATTACAAATTAAATAATATATGTTTATTGTAATTAATTTTCATATGTATAACATTAAAGTTTACTTGTTATAGTACACTACAACTTGAGGTGTACTTACTTAATAATTTAATTTAATATTCAAAATAAACAAAATAAAGCCTAATATTAAAAACATTTCTATGCATTTATATAAATAATGCATTTATTATATTCGATAATAGTCATCAAAAAATGTATTATTACATTTAAATGTACTATTAAATATTAATATTAAATAAATTCTAAAAATTATATATATTTATGTGTGTACATGTATTCAGAATATTAAATTAAAATTAATTAATTATACATTTTTAAATGATAAAATTATAAAAATCAAATTAAATTATTATAATAAACAAATAAAAACTAAAATATATTATATATTATATATTTTATAATAAATATAACAAACACTAACAACATTACAAATGAAACTATTTATTGTAATACATTTTTTATATCTATAATAATAATAGAATTTATGCATAGTAGTAGTACTGTATTTAATAATTTTAATATTTAATACTCAAAATAAAAGGTAATACTGGATACATTTCTATGCATTTATATAAATTACGTATTTATTATATCCAATAATATTCATTAAAAAAATAATTGTATTATTATGTATATATATATATATATATATATATATATATATATATATATATGTGTGTGTGTGTGTGAGAATTAAATGTTATTTAGTAAAATATAGTAAATAAATATATTAATATATATTGTACCATAACCAATTATATATATATATATATATATATATATATATAAAATATTCATGAAAATATTCACAACATTAATATTAAATTGAAATTTTATTAAACACTATTATATATATATATATATATATATATATATATATATATATATACAGCGTTTACAGATTAAATCGACAGGAGGAAATCTCTTTTTTTGTCATGTTTGCTGATATCTAATAAAAAGCCACGTTGAATTCACTGCACCTGCCAAACGCTGAATCAGCATCACATGGCACTTCCTATTCATCTCCTCCATCAAAGATCAATTAATATTTGATAGGCCAGTACTCTTTCAACCAAGATCATACTGGCCAAACCTCCCACCTACAGCAATGACATGCATAAGATAACAGGGTCTGAATCTGGTGAGTTGGAAACTGAATGAAATGGGATGAAAGTGGAGCAGTTTTAGGGTTTACATAACATCCTCTAAAGGGTTAAGAAAGAAAACTGCGTTTTTTGTACTGAAACCACACGTGAAAGTGGTGCGACTTTGCCCTTGAGTGATCATCAGCAAGGCAAATGTCTAAATATGTCATTTCGTACCCCGCTTTCCCTTTCCTTCCTCTGTCTCTCTCCCTGTCGCATTAGCCTTTAAGGCTCCACGCTGTGAAGGTCATCCTCCCCGCAGCTATGGATTACACAGGCGCGCGCACACAAGCAGAATTGGATACCGTCCTTGAGGGGAGGTCTGTCTAACGCCGTCCACCTCCACCAAGGTGTTAATGTTGGCGAGGCATTGGGATTCACCCAAGAATATAAAGCATATGAGGGTCAATGACGTACATGAGTGTCCACAATAAAACAAGTACTCTTCGTAATTATGTTGGGTTTGAAAAATGCCATTTTCAAAAAAAAAAAAAAAACGTTTCAATACAAAAGCTCAAGTTCACACGGCTACAAGTGTGATATTGCAACAGTTCGAAAGCACGAGTGTGTAAATACATAAGAAAAAACAACAGTGTCTTTAAAAACCCTCTTTTGTGCAGAACTACTTCCTTCTGCCATGGATTCAAATCTCAGTTTGACAATTTAATAGCTGAGCCCAAGCCTCTGTTACTAATTTGAAAATGATGAATAACGAAGGAACGTTGAGTTGCTTCACTAGCTTATTATATTACTGCAGTAAAAGCTTACTGTATTATGTGTAGTAGAGTATTATGAGAGAGAGATGGACTGAGCAAGTGTGATTACCTGCATCTGATACAGTATTTATTCTTCAATTCAATCTCACATTCACAATAAAACATTAGTTTGAATGTCCACTGAGCAAAGCGATATCTTTGTCATTCTCTCCTTTCATCTGATATGGAAGCAAGTTTACATCCCGCAAATTTTGACTTTTTATCTCAGAATTGTGAGAAATAAATCATCGTAATTCTGAGAAATAAAGTAAGAATTGCGAGATATAAACTCGAACTTATAAAGTCAAAACTGCAGATATAAAGTTGTTATATTCTGATAAATAAAAGTCGCAAGTCTGAGAAATAAAGTCAGAGATATAAACTCACAACTGCAAGTTATTGTCAGAAATGCAAGGTGAAGTCGCAGGTCTTAATTTTTTTTAATGCAATTGTTTGTATTTCGCAATTCTGTATTTTTTTCTCACAATTGCAAGTTATAAAGTCCAATTTTGAGGGGGAAAAAAGACTAATATGTTCTCAGAATTGTTTTTTTTTTTTTTGTTCATTGGTGGAAACAGGCTTCCATAGTTAAGGGAGCATTTGTTGTCTGCCTACAAGGTGGTCTTGTTAAAAGTAAAAATAACTTCATTGTTTACAACCCTGTTTCAGTCTCTTTCAATATAAAAGACTTAATATAAAAGTCTAAACTAATCGAAACTAAAAACGAAACTAATCACCATCACAACCACACACATAATTTCCCAACACTAAATACTCTTATTACTGTAAATACAACAGCCATCATAAAAGGCAAGTGCTAGGCAATTCAGTCAAAACGACAAAGGCAGCGCTCTGATATACTGCATTAATGTTACATAAAATATAAGACTTTCCCCTTAGCCAAAACTATTTGCTCTGGAACAAATAATAGATTAATGAGACCAAATACTACCCAAAATTAATTGTATTTCATGTTTAACCACTAAAGAGACATCAGAACCAGTGGCAAATTCCAGATCTGGTCAGGTCACATGTCAGAAAACATCAAAGCAAATTTTCAAATACTTGTCATATTTATGAACAAACAAAGCAAAAAAATGTCAAATACTTATATAAGTAACTGTTCTATTTATTTGAAGTCTAAACAAGTACATTCTTGCCTATCTATTAAAACTACATTCTGTAATACAAAAACAGTATTATTTATAAAATTATAGTGGATTTGGGTGTCCGCCATGACACTCGCTGTGAGAAATACAGCAAGCAGAGTGATACAAACGGTTGGATTTCCGTTGTCACTAGAATATTGCACTCCTCTCAGCCAATCAGATTCGAGGAACCGAAAGAACTGTTATATAAATTAATTTTCTTTAACACTCACCACAGAAGAGGTGAATTCAAGTCACTGCATTTTAATGTTTTTTAAAATAAATTAATTATACAAAAAAATATGAGCGCTGAGTCACTGACCCATGAACATGCTGCGTTTGCCAAATTCTACAAAGCCGTTTCTTATTTTAGTAGTCGGCCGCTCTGATTTTGGGAGAGCGATTTGACTTTATTGTGTTTTGTTTTGCACAACATGGAGGTCCTTATGTAAGTGTTCTGAAGTTACGCTTCTAAGTACATAGAGAGTGACAGAAAAGTAAGCCCGAAATAGATGCATTGTGGGAGAACTCCACCATCAAGCACCAGAGAGCAGTATGACTCATGCCAACCCCATTCACAAGTAATACGGATGCTCTCCCTCTTCTTTCGGCTCCGGTCCGTATCAAAAAACAACCCCTTAGAGCTGCAGCAGCACATCTCACATGTACTTCACAATCCCCATTTTCTCTTCCTACTCAAGTTCAAAGACGCTCATCACCTTTCATCATTTCTCTATATACGAACAATAGGCGATTTGGGCCTCCGGGGAGAGAGCGCGAGGACGGATGGGTGTGAAGGGTCTTGATTAAATGATTATGACTCCTTAGAGTAAGCTAGCGGCGGGTCTCGACTGCGTTTTGTGATGTGTTGAAGGTGGACAGGGAAGGTTGGTCTAGCACAGGTTCTCTCTGCTGTCCACTGCCTGCTGTGACCTTAATTTGTTCTGTCTCGAGTCAGTACACCCACTGGGCGGCTGATGCACCTTCAGGGAACAAAAGAAGAGCTTAACAGAAGCTAGCATCCTAGCAAGCTGACGTGTGTGTGCTTGTGTGTCCAAAGCAAAGAGAGAAGCCTAAGTAGAAATGACAGAAGAAGAAAAAACTGGGAATGAGGCTTGGGTGGAGGAGGAACAAAGCGGGATTCATTTCCCACAGCTAATCCGCTAATGAAGATATGTAGCGGCGTATGTGCTGTGATTATTGGGGTGCCACAAAGCCGAATCACTCCCATCACCCAATATAGCAACGCTTATGTGGAGATAGACAACAAAAACACAGGAATGTGGCGGATGGAACCTTATTTAGCAGCGCTTTACCGATGTGGTACTGTATAATATGCTCTTTAATCCAATCCAGTGCCAGTGTGAAGATATTTTGTGCTTAATTCCATGAAAGGCCACGTATATGAGATCAGCGCTAGGCGCTTTGCAGAGTCTTTTTAGTGAGTCTTGCTGTTGTCTTCGCTCTGCAGGGGCTGCTGCTTCGTTCCATTTGCTAAGCTAATTTTATGGAAATGGCCCACGTCTTTTTCCACAAGCCGCTTTGCTGTTTTTCATCACAGAGTTCTCACAACACGTTTAAGCCACTGGCCGCATCTCAATAAGGCAATGCAGGAGAGCACAGTGCTGCTGTATTGAGCTGGAAATGGACCAGTGATGGAGGGCTTTGGAGAGAAACCTAGAATCTCTTTTTAAGGACTTATGTGCTTTTCAAGACATTACTATAAACTGCCTCTGCAACTCAAGGGGAAGACTGTAAACACTTCAACTTTGATTAAATAGTGTTTTGTTTATGAGAAAATTTAAGTGAATGAATCGTTACAGGGAACAAAACATTCATTTCAACAAATATTTTTTTCGCTTATCAGCAAAGTAAATTTAATGGATCAGTTACGTGAATGGTTCAATGACCCACTGACACATAAACAACCAATAACCTGTTATGAAATAACGAAATCTTTTTGCTCAAAACAATATTTTTTGGTTGGTCAACATCCAAATAACATAAATGAGTCTAAAATCAGAGTTTTTAAAGAAATGTTTTTAAAAATGTTTTAAATAAATTGGTTGCGTAAGTGATTCAATTACTTGCTCGTAACCAGAGTTGGGGAAAGTTACTTTTACAAGTAATGCATTACAATATTGCATTACTCCCTAAAAAAATAACTAATTACATTTGTTACTTTTTATGAAAAGTAATGCATTACATTACTTTTCGTTACTTTTGCTTTTTTTTTTATCTGGGCAGGGCTAGCATGTTTGTTTTTAATATAAAAAAGTTCAACCTCTAGCAAATATAAGAGCCCTTTCACACCAAAAAGTGCAATAAATAAGCCTTAGTTCAACACTCTTCAGCAATGAGGAAAAATGAAGCACAAATGTTAGTTAATCTAAAGTAAGTTTTGCTTATTTTTCGAAAAAGTAACATATAACATTTATATATTAAAGAAGTAATGCGTTACTTTACTAATTACTTGAAAAAAGTAATCAGATTACGTAACTTGTGTTACTTGTAATGCGTTACCCCCAACACTGCTCTTAACACACAAAACCACACTCACTCACTTTAACAAATCAATATTTCTAATAAAATATTTATATGACCTTTTTTTCAGTTTTTAAAAATGCTTTTAATAAATTGGTTGCGTAAATTGTTCAATTACTTACTCTTAACACAAAAAACTACACTCGCTTGTTGTCACATATTGCTATAATGAAATAATTAATTTTTTTTTGTGAACTGATTCAAAAGAATCAAGTTACTGGGATGAATCAAAACAAAAAAAAATGGTCCAAACCCAAATAATATAAATAATTCTCAAATCACAGTTTTTAAACAAATCAATGTTTTTAACAAAATATTTATGTGCCGAACTTTCTTTTTCAGTTTTTAAAAATGTTTTTAATAAATTGGTTGCATAAATGATTCAATTACTCTCAACACACAAAACTACACACTGGTCACTAGGATTGCAAAGGGATGGAAAATTTCGACAAACTTTCCGAAAATTCCCCCAAATTTCCAAAATGTCTGGAAATTTTCCACTTTTTTGCAGTCCTACTTGTCGCCACATACTGGTATAATGAAATAATAAAATCTTTTTGGTCAACTGATTTAAAATAATCAAATTACCAAAAAAAAAAAAAATTATATATATATATATATATATATATATATATATATATATATATATATAGTCCACACCCAAATAATATAAATGATTCTTAAATCACAGTTAATAAACAAATCAATATTCTTAAAATATTTATGAGGTAGATTTTTTTTCTTCAGTTTTTCAAAATGTTTTTGATAAATTGATTGCTCAAATGGTTCAATTACTCACTCTTAACACATAAACCTAAGGGCCAGTAAATGAATCAGTGAACAAATCTTTTGGTGAAATGATTCAAAAGAATCAAGTCACTGGGATGAATGAAAAAGAAAAAAAGAAACATCATTATTTTATCAAATTTATGTCACCGAATCATTTAAACGAACAAATTTTTCAACAATTTTCAGATTTCTAATGAAAGGCCCAGTAAATGAATCAGTGAACAAATAATAATAATAATAATAATATAATAATAATAGTGACATTTTGAACAAATCAATGTTGTATAAAATTTATATGACCGAATCATTTAAGTGAACAGATTTCTCTTTTTTTCAGTTTTCAACAATTCTCAGATTTCAACTGAATGATTCACTCTTAACAAACAGCTACATACTGTTGCAAAAAAAGCCAGTGAAATAATCAGCTAATGAATCTAAACAAATCTTATTGGTAAACTGATGTAAAAGAATGGAGTCATTTAGTGCAGAAAAGAAAACAAATAAAGAAAAGAGAAGTTAAATAATTATCATTTTCGATTTAATAAAGAAGAAACACGTTTCAACACTCTGCCTTCATCAACGTGTCTAATGGGACTAATTAAACAGAAAGCAAGTTATATTATTTGTGCACAGAGTACAGACCATCAGGTTCTTTTTGTGATTCATACTAAAGTGGATCTACCTTTTTGAAAAAAAGCTATTAAAAAAGAGAGCGCTGTAAAAAAAATGTTTTTTTCTTAAATTCATCAAAATTCCTACCACTAACGAGGGCATACTGAAGAAAAAAGGCATTTTACATTAAGGGCTTGAGACCAAAGGGAGACTAAAGTGTTCATAATTCATGGATACACCTCCGCAAGGAAGCTGAAATATCAGCCAATGTGCTCAGGCATGTCTGTCACCGCCAAAAGCGTAGCTACGTTGGATAGGTTTCCATACTAATCGCTGGACCCGGCTAGCCATGTGGGCCTGGTGCACCTAGTCTAATCTCCACAGAGGCATGTGCACACACACACACCAGCGCGCTTACCTCCTGGGCAGGGGCAGGTCTGAGCGCAGTCCCTCCGTATCCTCTCCCATTTGCCAGATCGCAAATGAAGGAGGGGAAGTGGAGAAGAGGTGCAGGTGTGCATACCACAAGCCCCTGACTGGCGCATCACTTTTCTTTTCACCAAGGAAGCTACCTGCTAGCCAATGACTCTATGGCACTCATCCAAACACTGCTGCAAGATCCACATTCACATACAGACACATGTTCTCCCTTTATCTCCTTCTAACACACACACATAGCATTCAGGCAGGTCTGAGCCCAGCCTGCATAGCTGGAACTGCCTCCAAAGCCCATTAAAACTCTTCAGCCTCTTTTTAATGATGGATTTACAATAAACAGTCAGTAATTTGGAGCCTGAATGAACATAACGTGACATTTTGGGACAGAGGGTCAAGCTAGTCTTCAGGCCAAAACAATCACACAGTTTGTTCCCACAAGCTGTCAGACTGCTCAACACCTTATAGTCAAAAAAAAAAAAAACACTTTCGGCCGAACCTTCCCCCGGGATGTGTCCATGGGAGAACCCAGGACTTCTTTTAGATGCTGCACTGCTATTACATTTAAAGTCTATATGAAATCAAAACTGATTATATTTACAAGTTTCTTTGATTCTTTGATGAACAGAAATATCCAAATATCAGATTTTATCTGAAATTAAAAGCTTTTGTAACACACTATACCATTCAAAAGCTTGAAGCTTGAGTTTTTTTAAGAAAATACAGAAATTAATATTTTATTTAGCAAGGATGCTTTAAATTGATCAAAAGTGATGAAAAAGACATTTATAATGTTACAAAAGATTTCTATTTCAGATAAATGCTGTTCTTCTGAACTTTTTATTCATCAGAGAAACCTTAAAAATTCTCCTCAGCTGTTTTCAATATAATAATAATACATTTTTTTGAGAAGCAAATCAGAATATTAGAATGATTTCTGAAGGATCATGCGACTGGAACGATGCTAAAAATTCAGTTTTGAAATCACAGGAATAAATTACATTTTAAAATATATTCAAACAGAAAACAGTTATTTTAATTATTAAAAATATTTCAAAATTGTACTGTTTTTTTCTACACTTTGGATCAAATAAATGCAGGCTTGGTGAGCAGAAGAGACTTTTTTAAAAAATATTACAAAACCTTACTGTTCCAAAACTTTTGACTGGTAGTGTATATTTTACTTTACAAAGCAGTATGCCATTAAATCCTAAATTGTTAAAAACAAACAAACATAAGAGCTACATATCCAAAGATTCACATAAACAAAAACATCAGGGTGACACTAACATAAAATGCAACTGCAATGCACAAGTTAAAAAAAGAAAATAGTAATATTTCAAATAAAAATGTATTTTAAAAATTGTGGTAGTGGCCTTTACCCGTAAATTATAAGGTGATTCATATTTTCAACCTTTATACTTTTTTGTCAGCATATCAATTTACCATATAAGCATACAGTATATATATAATATAATATAATATAATATAATATAGAAAATTCTAAACCTTTTTATAGGACAAAAAGGAATTTCCTGGACATCCTGCTTCTTTTATGCTTCACGGGGGGAAAGAAGAAAAAAACAACTCACATCACACATGTATCAATTGAAATGAGAGTAAATACAGGCTGACAGGAGTGTCATTTTTGGGTGAACTATCCTAAAGGCATATAGCAAGACACGTTTATTCAGAGTGACTTACAAAAAGTGCTTCAGTTTCCATGCATGAACCCATCCAGAGAGGGTATTAAAAGACTCAATAGTCTTGTCAGTAGGCTTGGAGGAGAGATTTCTCCCTCTCTGCTGCAAGCTATCACATCTCCAGCCCTCCCTCATTTCCCCCCTCCATGCTCCCAAGCATCGACCTTCCAGAATTTCAAGGAGAATTGATTTTGTTCCTCTTTTTCGAAACCTTAACAACAGTGGGGAAACAATGTAATACCAGCTATAAACATCTTTGCTTGAATGGCAAACGCTGTATTTTCTCTCCACACACACACACACACACACACACACACACACACATGCAGACACACTTCTCCCTCCCTCGAAAACCTGGAGATATAAGCTTCATAATTCATCCAGCCATCCAATTTGTCAGGGATTTGCGCTCAAACTATTGATAAATGTGTGCTGTTTGTGGACGGATGCATGTATTTATCATCCGCTCTGGTTGCCGTATTTCATAAACTGCCTTATTCAAAGGATGACCCCATCACTGCTATTGTATATTCAGGCTTTTATGATTTGTTTGCTCTCTGAGTCCTGTCTATACAACAAAATAAACCGTAAAGCAAACAAGGAGACTCTGTAACAAAGCCAGGATCCAGTCGACCGTGTGCATCACAGCAAACACAGATACCAGGAGCGCGTTAAAGGATCCCACAGAGGTTTGGCCATGTGCTTTAAAGAGCAGCTCTATTGGACACCTGGCAGTAACACACACTATGCTTAAACCATTAGAGTATGTATTTGGGCCAGAAATGAGGTGCAATGCTTGTGTGTGTGTGGATGAAGATACAGTTGGGACCATTTCACTCAGTCTGCTGGGCCTGACACAGCCAGTAATGCATTTCCGCCTCCCAGAGCTCTTGTTATAGGCAATTCATTAGTGTCCGCTACACCCACTATTGACAGTCTTCTAGCACCCAGCCAGTCTGTATGTCCGGCTAAGAGTGATGGCTGGGTTTGATGGGGAGAAGGGGGAGGTGGATGGAGATGTAAGCTGCGCTCACGTCGTGTGAAGCTCAAGTGCAGTTAACCTGCCATTTGGCGAAAAAATAAACTGACCTCCTACGATGCACACAGCTGACCTGTATAGAAGAAAAACACACACGCGCTGTTTTAGTGAGTAATGATTTCCCCCCTTGTGGTTAATTTATTACGTCGCTCCCCCATTTCTTCAAACGTTTCCTGTCAGATATCGTTTTTTTCTTGATGGTTTTGCGGAGTGAAATCTTGCCAGCTGAGACAAAAACAAAACCATTTGTGGAGAACGCTAACATCAGGTTTGATTAGGTTATAAAACGGGAAGTGAATGTGCAGTGGCTAACCAGCAGTTGCTCAGCCAAACCACTAGCAGGTGTTTAGCTTTAATGGGTGTGAAACTGCACATAAAATCAAACTGAAGAGTATCTGTGTGAGGAGGGGGAAAACAGCATGGAAAGAACAGTTTGAGTTTCTCCAAAGTGAACAACATGAGTGTGACAAACTCTGCATGTTTAGCATTACGCACGTATGCTTTAGCAGGCTCTGCAACTGCCACAAAAGGCTGTGGAAGTGATAAATCAAAAATGATCTGCAAAAAATCCCTTCTACATCTACACAGTCAAAACAGATTAAAAATATCAGTCTACAAATACAACATGACTGCTGAGTGCGCTAAAGAGGCAAACAAGAATTTTATATTAAAATTGTATACAGTTGTGGTCAAAAGTTTCCATACACCTTGAAGAATCTGTAAAATGTAAATTATTTTACCAAAATAAGAGGGATCATACAAAATGCATGTTATTTTTTATTTAGTGCTCCCCTGAATAAGATACTTCACATAAAAGACGTTTACATTTAGTCCACAAAATAAATTCAACAGTTTTTTTTATAAAAATGACCATTTTCAAAAGTTTACATACGCTGGATTCTTAATACTGTGTTTTAAAAGATCCACAGCTGTTTTTTTGTTTGTTTGTTTAGTGATAGTTGTTCATAAGTCCCTTCTTTGTCATAAACAGTTAAATGTCCCACTGTTCTTCAGAAAAACGTCCTTTAGGTCCCACAAATTCTTTGGTTTTTCAGCATTTTTGTGTATTTGAACCCTTTGCTACAATGACTGTATTATTTTGATATCCATCTTTTCACACTGAGGACAACCGAGGGACTCATTTGCAACTATTACAGAAGGTTCAAACACTCACTAATGCTTCAGAAGGAAACACAATGCATTAAGAGTCTGCATGAAAACGTTTTGAATTTGTCTTCTGAGAAACATGTAAGTAGCTCCTGAAGGGCAGTGCTAAGCTGTAAAAATAGATGATATTTAAGCAAAATAAGAAAAATGTACACATGGCTCTTAATGCATCGTGTTTCCTTCTGGAGCATCAGTGAGCGTTTGAACCTTCTATAACAACACAGTATTAAAAATCAAACGTATGTAAATATTTAAACAGAGTCATTATTATAAACGTAACTATTATTTTCTATTGTGGACTATGTGTGAACGTCTTTTATGTGAAATATCTTATTCAGGTCAGTACTAAATAAAAAATAACATGCATTTTGTATGATCCTTCTTATTTTGCCAAAAAAAAAAAAAAAATCACATTTTGCAGATTCTGCAAGGTGTATATAAACTTTTGACGTCAACTGTATTATATCGGAATAAAAAAGTACTTTTAATGGAAAAACATGCTGTTTGCCCAATAAAATTAGCTCAATACTGATGTAGTAACATTGTTGCAAACTCTCTAAACATCAAACTAGCCAAACTCTGAACATCTGGCTATAAAGACCACCCTAGACCAGAGCAGTCTGTGGTTGGTCTTGCAGATTGGTCTGTAAACATACGCTATTAACCAGCTTAACGTTTTAGCTAGAAGCCATGTTGCTCAAAACGCAACAACCAATTACGCTAGTCTATTCTACAGTGTAATACATCAAGCTTAACTAAAATACACATTTAAAGATGAAGGCCAAGAGTCTAGATTAAATTAGGCTATAAAATGCAGCATTCGGTCTGCACTTCAGGGGACAGATCTCATAATTGCTGTGTCATTCTCTTCTAGCCATGCAGAGGAGATGAAAAAAAAAGAATAAAATGCTGAGTTTCTCAAACAAACACGTTTTTTGTTTCACAACCTCAAGGGACAGGTGAGTGTTAAGGTTGACCGCAGCAAAAGAGGAGGAGAGAGAGCCGGAAGACAGAAGGTGAGGGGGGAGGGGTCGAGGGGATGTATGACAGATAACCAGGTAGACAGGAAGCGTGAGAGGATGCAGTATCATAAAGACAGATGTGCTTGCAATGAACATAAAGTCAGAGATGCAGACAGACAGAGAGACAAGCCAACACATCAGACGACCCTGGGCACTGTGCCTAAATGTCACAAAACATAACGGATCCCTCCAGGGGAGACAAATAAGGGACGGCATGTGTAAATACAGAGAAGTATTCTCAGTCCTTCCTTCTGCAATGTCTATAGCAAGCGGAAACACTGGTGGTAATAGGATTAGGGGTTGAGCGAAATGTGTTTCTCAGGGCCAATGCCAATACCGATTATTACAGATGAAGTGGATAGATAACCGATATTTTTAACCGAAACAAACACTTTAACCGATACATACACAAAATTTGTGTCAAACTGAAGTATAACAAAGGCTTTGACAAAAACTTTCTTTAAATGCTTAAATTTGATCGGCAAATCGGTTTTGAAAACAACAGATACCGATAACTGTAAAATGCTATAAAAATTCTTAATATCGGCCTGGCCGATTATAGGTGCAGATATCATATATAATATTCTATATAATATTGGTGTTAACTATAAAATAATTCTTAAAATGATATAAAAATGGCAATAACTACAAAATGCTTAATATTAGCACTGATATTATATATAATATTTTATAATATTATATCATTCAGGCTATTAAGTCAACCCTTAAAAGGGATAGGTAACCCAAAAGGGATAGTTCACAATTTTGTCATTTCCTCACCATCATGTTTTAATTTTTTTTTTTTTTTTTTTGTGAAAATGTATGGGAACAAAATCTTCAAAAATGACTATATGTAGAATATATGTTATATATTGCAAGTCTACTGAAATCATATGACACCTTTCATGAGAAACCTACCAAAATCTTAAAATATTTGTAGAAATAAATATTTCCCTCAAGTCTCAATTCTTCACATTTGTGTATATCATATATGATACAAGAAAAAAAACTCTGCAAAAATTATTTGCAAATAATTCATTTCCAAATTCAAGATACCAAAATCATCACTCAAAGGAAAATTAGCGCATACCAGAAATGTGCAAACCAGAAATGTAAGTTTTAATTCCCAAATTCAAGATACCAAAATCACCACTTAAGGGAAAATTGGTGCATGGCAGAAATTAAATTTTTCATTTCCAAATTCAAGATACCAAAATCACCACTTACGAGAAAATTGGTGCAAACCATAAATGTAAGGTTTAATTTCCAAATTCAAGATACCAAAATCGCCACTTGTGGGAAAATTGGTGCATGTCAGAAATGTAATTTTTCATTACCAAATTCAAGATACCAAAATCACCACTTAAGGAAAAATTGGTGCATGGCAGAAATTTAATTTTTCATTTCCAAATTCAAGATACCAAACTCACCACTTACGGGAAAATTGGTGCAAACCATAAATGTAAGTTTTCATTTCCAAATTCAAGATACCAAAATCGACACTTATGGGAAAATTGGTGCAGGGCAGAAATGTAATTTTTCATTACCAAATTCAAGATACCAAAATCGCCACTTAAGGGAAAATTGGTAAGTTTTCCATTTCCAAATTCAAGATACCAAAATCACCACTTATGGGAAAATTGGTAAGTTTTCATTTCCAAATTCAAGATACCAAAATCACCACTTATGGGAAAATTGGTGCAAACCATAAATGTAAGTTTTACAAGCATTTTGGAAATCAAATTCAAATTCAAATTTTGGAAATCAAATTCAAATGCACATCCAGCATTTTCCCCAAAAATTCACATATAAATATGTAGATGCAACCCAGCAAATGGTTCTAAATGCTAAATGTGTCTCACAACTGATTATGTCCGAAAGTTGAGCAAACATAAAATAACTGAAAACTTTGACGGGAAGAAGATTTTCAGTAAAAATGACTTAAATTTTAGCCTTTTCTTCACACTACATTCCTTAAGCTCAGGCAAAACAGCCTAGTGCTTGCAACCCCAAGGTCATGGGTTCGATTTCCAGGAAACGCTAGAACTGAAAGTGCATACCTTGAATGCTTTGGATAAGCATCTGTCGAATGCCTAAACGTAAATGTAAATAAAGCTACAGTACAGCTTCAGATAAATATAGAACACAAGGGACATGAGATCACTACATGAGGCTGACTAAATAATGACCAAACTTTTATTTTTGGCCACTATTCCTTTAAGCGAACTGGCTATGAGAGCTTTACTTATCTGTGTGTGAGCTCAGGCAGGTGTGCAGGTGTGCATGGAGGAAAGGGGGGCACGTTCTGACTGGCTGGCCACAATGGAAACTCCACATTGGGCAGGCGGCAGTGAATGCACATCGCAGTGCTGCTGCTCGGGTTACTCACCTCTCCTTCAGCAGCCAACCCCTCTCTTTGTCTCAGTCCTGCCGATGAAAACACTGGGGACCAGGCGGCGTGCCACGGCTCCAGAGAGTCAATGTGTGTCTGCATGTGTGCATTTATGGCAGTGTATGATCTGCCTTCTGGGGCTCGGCAGATCTCCGCTGTACACACCGCAGAACATTTATGTCCAATTATAAGAGTCAGCTGTGTCTTCACCACTACTAGGAACAAATGTCTCAACCTGTTCACTTTTCATAGGCACACATGCAAAGATATAATAGAATTGATACACCAAATCAGAACAGCCAATCAGAATCCACCCGACTGTAAAGCTAGAGAATTTAAAGTGGCAGATGACATAACTGCAGTGCTTGCTTATAATAAACAGAATGTTATCTTGTGTTGGTGTGGATGCTAATATAGTTTCCGTTACATTTATTGTTTTTTGATGAGAATAGGTGTTTAAAAGGCTAAAAGCAGGTGCAGAATAAAAAGGAGGAAGGGGATCTGGTCAAGGTCATTTAGAGTATATTTAGATAAGGACTGTAAATGAGTCATCACACACTCTGCTCGAAAAAGGAAGTTCATAAAAGGATTGTTTTCATCACACTACCTCATATAACGTACTGTGTTGTCCGCCGAAGTGTGTGACATCGTTTTTGCTTACTGAAGTGTAAAACAGTGCTGAGACGTGGCGTCCTGTATACATCTGCAATTGAAAGGTCACCACAATGACAAAACGTCTTTACGTCGAAAATACCAACAACCTACAACCTACCCCAACCTAATTTAGCTTTAAATGCAGCAATGCAAATTTCCATCATATGCAGATGAGGTCATAGCTGCACCATAAAAATCAAGTATTCATTATTAAATGTCCGAACCTTGTTTTAAAAAAGGTAAACAGACGGAAATGTAGTAATGAACACAAAGATGCTGACAGAGTGCTTGAAAACATTCTTCTGTCAGACGGAGTAGCCTACTTGAACACATTCGTTGTCAGACGTGACTGATTAGATTGGATAGACGCAGCTGTAATCAGATGGGTTAATGAAGCCATTAGCCCATCTCTCCAGTCACAAACATCATTCCTGCCTCTTTTGATGGGAACGGAGCAGCACGTCTGTGCTTGTCTGTTTGTTCAACGAGACCAAATTCAAGTGCTCCATCACAATTCTGCAACCCCTCGCATTTAAAATAAATAGTATGCATTTTTAAGCTGGAAAGCACTTTGAAAAAGTGTTAGAAAAAATCTGAAGATTAAGATTAAATTTGGCAATTCAAATAAATGAAATAATTAAATAATAATTCAGTTAAATAATGCCAAACTTGACAAAAATGACTTTCTTGTTTATGTGCAAGACAAAAAGAGACGTTTAGCAGAATGTCCAAGCTGCACATTTACCCTCAATGAGAGTAAATGGTGACCATGACCCGGCCTCTGTCCATTTTGCTAAACATTTCCGTTTGTGTTCTACAAAAGAGAAAAAAATCATTATTATTGGAACAACATGAAGATGAGTAAGTGATAACAATATTTTCAGCGAAGAAAGTCTATAAAAAAAGTCTCTATAAGAGGCGAGAATGCACACTTTTTTGTAAATCACATATTGGAAATATATAAAGCCTCCTATACTGAGAATAATTCGCAAGCAAGCCCATTCTGCATGCTAGAGATGGTAAAGACGTATATTTAGCAAACGTGAGGCTGATTGCAGTGCACAACCATATACTGCAACTATAAATCCTTTCTGTCTGTAGTAATAATGGCATATGCACACACACACACACACACATATAGAGCAGACAGATCACACATTACAAGCCCTATAATCATTATGCTTGGCTCCCTGGAAAACATGCCCCGAGGAAAATGCCGGCGAGAAGTGTAGCAGCCCGGCTGTTAAATTAGCCCAGGCATGCGTTAAACAATGTGGCCTCAACTGGTGTTCCCTCACAGAGCATTACACAAACAAACACACACAGCAACACTTTTATAGCACGGCAACACACAGGTATGTTTCAGGTACACTAGAAAGACCCATTATTATGATCTAAAACATCTAGAACTAAGCCACACATCGACAACTGTACAACACGATAGTGGTGTTTCAATAGAGTGCAGAGGCTATATTCACACAACCCCTGCAGGAATATGAGCTGGCTCAGATGCTGCAGCCTCTAATCTCCATTCACACACACACACACACACACACGCATATCTACAGCCTAGAGCAATGGAGGAACTCTCCAGAAGCACCCAAAAGACTGTAAAAATTGCTCATGCTCAACATTAATAAACTGTCAAGGTTGTTTATAGGTTTAATTCCATAAGTGAATTCAGAGCTCATGATATACGTTTATACATTTCTGAAGATTTAAGGCTTATAAATGCACAAGATATCGGTAGCATATCGGTTAAAGATTATTTAGCATTTTAGATTTTTTCATATGCAAGCTCATTTTCTTTATTTTTACATTTAGAGTATTTTTGCCATCATCCAACACACATTTGAAGTTAGCCTTTAAAAATAACAATAAACATCCTTATTAAATGTAAGTAATAGTAAGTTTGAGTACATTTCCAACATAATGTTATGTTGCGATGGCTAAACTCATTCGCAGCAAATTACCTGGACCACAAAACAATTTAATTATTGATTTTTCTTTTATGCTAAAAATCATTAGGATATTAAGTAAAGATCATGTTGCATTAAAATATTTTGTAAATTTCCTACCATAAATATTTTAAAACCTAATTTTTCATTAGTAAGATGCATTGCTAAGAACTTAATTTGAACAACTTTAAAGGTTTTCTCAATATTTAGATTTTTTTGCACTTTCAGATTCTAGATTTTCAAACAGTTGTATCTCAGCCAAATATTGTTCCATCCTAACAAACCATACATCAATGGAAAGTTTATTGATCCAGCTTATTTATTCAGATAATGTATAAATCTCAATTTTAAAAATATTTACCCTTATGACTGGTTTTGTGGTCCAGGGTAACATATGTAAATAAAAATATCAATAAATAATACTCATTTATTGTTATAGACCATAACATTAAAATCATTATCAACATATCAGTACTGGCCAGAATCCTTATAGCGGTGCATCCCAATTGCAATAAACAAAGATTTGCACAAACAATACAATGGTACTAAGCCAACAAATCAACATATTCACAAAAAACTAAACAACATAAACCCGGTCGTTTTATCTTGTCATAATCTGTTAGAAGGTACAACTACGGAAGTTCAACTTAGGAAGTGTTTGGTTCCTTTAGATCTTTAACCTTTCGGTTTTCATTTTTAAGAGGCAAAAATCCCTTTTAGAAAGGACAGCGGGAGACTGACCAAGGGTGAAACGGCTTGTACCGCTGAACACCCGCTGCTACAACTGTGACCTTCAGCGTCAGCCCGAATTCATCTTGAAGAAACCCATATGATTCAATACTTGCACAATCAGGTCTGCACAAGTTGAAAAGAATGGCATTAAGGAAGTTATGAGCTAGAAGCTCAATCAAAGAGTTGATGTTTCTCAAATCCCATTTCAACTGAAGCGCCTGTGGTGTGGCAGCACGCTTTGGAGAAGAACTGAAAAAGAACTTACCCAAGATCATCCTAAAACCCTCGCTTCAGCGATCAGGACCAACTCTCCTCGAATTCTAATCCAGGGGAGCACAAGTTCTTCTCGGCGCTCCTCTCTGTGTCTCTCTTCCGAACCAGAAGTGAGTCAAGCAGCCAGCGCAGCGTGAGAGAGAGCATAGCTGTTGTCCATCCTGTATCTGGTATGTCCTCTCTCTCCAGGTGAACGAGCAGAATTCTGAGGGGAGGGATCTGCAGGTCTTCTGCCGTCTTCTCTCAGGTGAGTCAGAGGGCAACGTGGGGGAGGGTCCCGAGACAGGGGTTAGGAGGGGGGGTCAGAAATGCCAGAGCCCTGGTCAGTGAATGAGCTGAAATCCCTGTAGGTGCACTGGGACGCACCGTTCTTCTCTACGGCAGACAGAAGATGAACAGTTTCCCCTCAACAGGAACATTTCTCAGATACCATGAAGAAATGCCTCAGTAGCACAGTCAAGCCGGTGTCTGCGCTGCGCTCTCTCTCTCTCTTTTTTCTCTCTCTATCTCTCTCTCTCCCCGCTTCTTGTTTTTGGGGTTGGGTATAACCTAAAGGCACCTTCCCTGTCTGCGCTCTGATTGGTGGCAGTCCCAACCAATTGGAGAAGCAGCAGCCGCTTGTCATCCTGCAGAGTGGAAAGCATGGAAGCATTGCCACACTCTCTCTCTCAATTTTTTCCCTCCATCTCTTTCACTCTCATAATCGGTCTGTTTATGGCAGTCGCGATGGTGGTGGTCACTTCTCCATCTCTCACTCCTCACCCCCTTTTGCAACCCCGTGACGGTGAACTTGTAAGGGGATTAACGTCCTCTCCACAACTCCCTGAGGCTCTCCTTTAGCCTTTCTGTTGCAGGAAATATTTGTTACTCAATAGTTTGGGAAGATATGAGAAAAGAGACGGAGCATTTGGAAGAGATGAAACGGAGAGCGACAGAGCGAAGGAATCTGGAGGAGGAGGGGGAGATTAAACTAAATTCAAACTGACAGAGGGATGAGGAGACATGGAGTGACAGAGAGAAAAGACTGGAAGGAAGAATAAGAGAGACAGAGAAACTAACAATGAGAGAGAGAGAGACAAGCCGCAGTCTTATTTAGCACAACTGGGCCAATTTCAAAACGTGTCATTGTCGGGCTGAAATGCACCTCATAAAGAATTCAAAATTGAACATCTTCGGTATATAAGCGATTCGGCTCGCCTCAGACAACAGCCGAGCTTATGGCAGCCTTTCCGATGCTGCAGGGTTGAATCGAGCATTTAGAAGAAAGGAGGCATCAAAAATGAATTCTCTAAAGCACACACACTATGCACGCTTGAGCCAGCGGCTACAAAAATTGCGATCTTTTATTTTGTCTTCCTGTTTGTTCATTTTCCCTCCTTTCTCTCCCTCTCTCTCTTCTCTGTTGTCTCTGGCTTGTGCAGTAAGTCAGCGAGTGGGGATGTGAATACTAAGGAGGCTGGCTGACACTCTTGATAGTGCACCGCACAGAGACGGAGACAGAAAATAAAGGAGGGTGGGGGAAATTGGATGTATAAGCTTCATTATTATAAAACTACAGGTGCATTACACGCACGCTCGCACGCACACTGTCATCTGATCCTGGAGGGCTCTCATACACACTATTACCACCAGCACCTGAGCAAACAGCTCATAATGAAGATGGACTCGTGTGTGTGTCCTGATACACCAATGGGTAAACACACTGATACAGGTGAGGTCTTTATACTGATCTTTACTGATTAACTGGTCATTATTGGAGCTTCGCTTAAACATTCATTTTGAAAAGGTCAAGAGGAAGGTCGGCAACCCCATTCGTCAACAGTGGATGCAAACGGCGACAAAATTAATGCAAAACACCCTCCTGTTGAGGATAAGATGAGCTGAATTTAGAATTTAATAACTGACAGCATTTTAAATTATAAATGTGAACCTGGACCATTAAGCAGCACAGGTATGTTTGCAGCAATAGCCAAAAATACACTGTATGGGTCAAAATTATTGATTTATCTTTTATTACAAAAAAACATTAGGATATTATGTAAAGATTATGTTCCAAGAATATATTTTGTACATTTCCTAAATGTATCAAAACTTATTTTTTGATTAGTAATATTGCTAAGAATTTCATTTGGAAAACTTTAAAGATGATTTTCTTAATATTTTGTTTTTTTTTAACCCTCAGATTCCAGATATTCAAATAGTTGTAACTCAGCCAAATATTGCCCTATCCTAACAAACCATACATCAATATAAAGCTTATTCAACTTTCACATTATGTATAAATCTTAATTTTAAATAATTGACCCTTATGACTGGTTTTGTGGTCCAGGGTCACAAATGTGAATTTGGATTGAATTGGCGACACTCCCCATAAAATTGATTAAAATTTAAATTGGTATGACAAGATGTGGAATTTATTTTCTGAAAAGGCATTCTAGGAAATGTGTTCTTGTAAGACCTATAAACCGTTTTAAGCCGTTTTTATGCCAACAGTAAACAATTGTTCTGACAAACTTCCCTTTTCCAATTAAAAACTATATTATTTTGGATGACATTCATTTCTTTGAATTCCAATTTACATTCATTCTACCTTCTTAAAGGGATTCAAATTCACCCCCCCAAAAAAAAAAACATTCTAGCATTAATTGCTCACCCTCATGTTGTTCCAAACCTTCAAGACCTTCGCTCATCTTCAGAACACAAATTAAGATATTCATGGTGAAATCTGAGAGCTTTCCTACCCTGCATAGACAGAAACACAATGTCATGGTACTGTTGTGAACGCGTCGAAGACTGACACGAAAGAAAATAAATTGTTGAATAAAGTCATTATTATGATTACAGCTGAACCACTGTTGTCACATTGATGTCCTACTACCTTTCTGGGTCTTGACGTGGTAGTTTTTCATAAAACATTTGTATTCCGAAGATGAATGAAGGTCTTACGGGTTTAAAACGACATGAGGGTGAGCAATGAATAACAGAATTTTCCTTTTTGGGCAAACGATCCCTTTAAATTTAAACTGAAATAGAATTAAACTCAATGCTAAACCTGGCTTCTTAACTAGCTTGATCAACAAGCCTTTATCAGTCATCCAGCTTTTTTTGCTAACAGCATAAAGTGAACAACATAATGAAAGTGAACAACATAATGATGGCACCAAACCAGCAAAAACCAGCATAAACAATAGCATTTTTAGGAATAGGTGATCTACGAAGCTGACAATGATTGCAAAGTCGGCTGAGAACCAATAACTGGCATTATGGCACATTGGCACAATGGCACAAATTTTTTTGATATTTTGGATGGAAACAAGACAAAAAACCTAACTAAGAAAAGCATTTTTGCAGTGTACATGTAACAGTGTTATTAAATGTTTAATATTATTTTAAATTACCAGGGTTTAAGTGAGCATTCCATGGTTCAAAAGGTCATCTAAATCCATTATCAAACCAGGTTAGAAACAGCATAATTCACATTCATCTAACCTGGGCTGCGTTTCCCAAGTTGATCATAGAGACCATTAGTGCCAATGGTTTCTACGATCTACATATGCTTATGACTCTTTTGGGAAACACAGCCCTGGTCTTTTCACTGAGGCCATTTGAGCCTGTGAACGTCAAAGCACTGATAAACAGGTTGATTAAATGGGCCAACCCAATGACGGCTGGGTGGACGGTGTGCCGGTGTGGACGGCAATGCAGAGCTCAAACAGTGGTGTGACCGTGTGTGTGTGTCTCATCAAAAGAGGGGATAGGGTTTCCTCATTAGTTGTGTTGGGATCAATAATTCAGAGCAGGGCCTTGTTGAGCTCAATGGTCCAAGCGCTAATGTGCTGTCTACCCGCTTGGGACTGGGACCCAGCAGGACTTTAATGGATGTCATGATGAGAGGGTGAAATCCAAGAATGGGGATCCTTTTGCACCCCCTGGCTCCGTGTGTGTGTGTGTGTGTGTGTGTGTGTGTGTGTGTGTGTGAAGTCTAGGATGGGTACGGTCACAGCGTGAGGAGAATGTCTATCAAAGAACAGGTGTGAGGAGATGGATGGATAGATTAGGGCGTCAAGAAAAGAGCTGAATATGACATGCCACCCTACAGTAATTTCCACATCCCAAAACTGTTACTCAATTAGCTCTTTTTGAGTTTGACAGTTCTGGAGTCATTAATTAAATTACAACATAAAAGGAGAGAGAGAAAAAACATTACTATCATAAGCAGCTTTGACACTTAATAAGAAAACACACTTTTTTTCTTTTACAGAAAGACATGAATAAAATAATGTTTTCTGCTTGAATATATTTTAAATATATATTTTAAAATGTAATGTATTAATGTGATTTCAAAGGTGAATTTTCAGCATCATTATTCCAGTCACATGATCCTTCAGAAATCATTCTAATATTCTGATTTGCTGTTCAAAACATTTGTTATTATTAGGGCTGTCAAACGATTAATCGCGATTAATCACATCTAAAAGAAAAGTTTATGTTTACATACTATATGTCTGTGTGCTGTGTATATTTATTATGTATATATAAATACACACACATGCATGTATATATTAAGGAAAAATATTTATATCTAAAATATTTATATTTATTTATAATCTAAATTGTATACAAGTATAAATATATATACATATAAATATTTAGTTTTAATATATACATGTATGTGTGTGTATTTATATGTACATAATAAATATACAAAGTAAACACACATATAGTATGTAAACAAACTTTTATTTTGGATGCGATTAATCGCTATTAATCGTTTGACAGCCCTAGTTATTATTACTATGTTTAAAACAGCTGAGTAGTCTTTTTTCTGGTTTCTTTGATGAATAGAAAATTCAGAAGAACAGCATTTATCTGAAATATAAATATGTTGTATCATTACAAATGTCTTTATCATCACTTTTGATCAATTTCAAACATCCTTGCTAAATAAAAAGTATTAATTTCTTTCCCCCCAAAAAATATTATACTGACTCCAAGATTTTCAGTGGTATAGTGTATAATGTTACAAAACTTTTTATTTCAGATCAATGAAATAAATGTAGTCATCATAATAATTTTCAAAAAAAAAAAAAACGCAATAAAAATAAAGACTAAACACTAATAAAAATGATTCTTGAACAGCTAATAATCAGTATATTAAAATGATTTCTGAAGGATCATGTGACATTGAAGACTTGAGTAATGATGCTGGAATTTTTAGCTTTGTAAATTATTTTAGCTTATGTAAAATTATTTAAAATCCTTTAAACAACTTCAGACTTATCAAAAACTCAAAAACTGTGTGCCCTTAGGCTACTACCGAAAGTCAGTCAAAATATAATTGGCGACTTTATTTTTAATGTGCAAAATACATTTGTGGGATGACAGTACATGACTGCCCCACGCACACAGAGCAGAAGCAAGTCGACATATCCTCATTAAAACATAAAATATTAAAGCAATATCACATGACCCGAAGTACCATAAGCCTGAATTAACACAGAAGTCTGTTCTGATATTTCGCCCAAACAAGAACTACCAAAACCCTAACCCTACTGTTCAAAAAACAATAAGTTATTATTGAGCAACTTACATTTTAATCGAAGTATTTCCAGTTGAGGTGTCTGTTTTTGTTCCACAAACGCACATATTCCCAAGCAAAGCCAAAACAACTTGGCGGTGCCGAATGATTCAATGTTTTTGAACGAATCGGTTGAGTGAGTGAACGATTCAATGATTCACTTATAGGTTCTGATTTGACTCGGAATAGCGTGATGCTAGCATACTGCCATTTCTGTCACATGAAGATATAGCAGAAGTAGTAGGAGTAGTAGTCGTATGCTTTTCCTAATTCAAACAGTAAGATTTTCACTCCAGAATAAAGTGTGTTTTTGAACGAATGAACAAATTGCTCCTTCATATGAACACACAAAAAGTTAATTGTCGCCCCCTACAGTCTTAATGAAGCAAACTGCAGAGTCACTAAAGAATCGCTGTTTAATAGAAATATTATACTCTGAAAAATATTCATCACAATATTTACCATTGTCAAAATGCACAAAACTGTCACATTTTTCATTCATAGGCTGTAACACTGTGCATTTTAATGATCCATTAAGAAGAAATGTTGCCAAACTGTTTTCAAAATCTGGTCACCTTAAGGCCTATTTGAGGCCATGCTATGCCAAGAGTGTAAGTCAAGTGCGACTGTGTGATCCCTATCTTTCTATAGCCCTGGAACCATATGGAGGACATAGAGAAAGTGAGTGTGTGTGAGAGAGACTGGAACACCTCCACTTGCCACCAGTCAACCATAAAAGCCCACTGCCAGAATAAACCTGCACTGCGACACACTCAGAGGACAGGGTCTTGACTCCTGCTCTACAGTCCACTTCATTGTTATAAAGCTCCTCATGGCTTAACCCCTACAGCAAAGGCAAAAGCGCTCTGCTGCCCTCTGCAGGTTCAGAACTGCGATTACAGGAATCATCCATAAACAACATAAAGTGCAGCATAAAAATGATTGATACATATTAATTGATACATGATACATAGTGTCTTACATCACTTTATTCTGAATGAAAATGAAACATGTACGCTCAGTCCATTATATACATCTACCATATTTTCATTATATACAGTGACATGATGCTTATGTAACTCTGACATTTGAATATACAGTAGGGAATCATCCTTGAGGATTTTAGCATACCTGCTATGTCATATTTCATCCTCCCGCCTAAAAGTCCCGATTACACCGAGAATTATGGTTTATTTAGAGAGCTATTTTTACACAGAGCCTTGGGGAGTCACATCCCCAAACGTACACACTTCTGTAGCGCAGCAGCCTGGGCCGCCTCCAGACTGCAAACCAATCCTTGCAAACTAAGCCTCTCACGCAAGCACCAAGCCACCTCCCGCAGGGCAAAGCATGGGACACAAACCTGGGACACAAACAAACCTGGAACTAGCATGCAAAATTAAACACGGTACTCAGGACCAGATCAAAGATGCAGAGACATCTAGAGCCAGAGAGAGAAATTGAGCTTTCCGTGTTGAGATTACTGCCCAGCTGCAGGGAAAGGCTCCATGTGTTAGGGCCAAAAACACTTTAGGGATTCTATGAAGGCTTCCCTGTCTGGCTGGAGGCCCATGGATATATTGGAATATTGAGGTTCTATTTTTAATGTGTTTAATGAGAGACCAGAGCACAAGAAATTAAATCTGGACTCTGAGTTGGCTAGTTCAGCAGACATAGATACTGTGTATCTAGGGATAGGGTGAAGCCTAGTTGTAAAAATCTGTGTACTAACAGATCTTCAATCATCATCAATTCTCAACATGCCACTAAGAACAGAACAAATAGAAATTCTGGAGGCAAAAAGGACGTACAGTATAAAAATATTGCAACAGTCAGTGTTTGCATCATATCAACTCAACATTCATTTTTAGAAGCACAAAAATCAGCAGTTTTACACAGCAACATTCATGGGCAAAAAGATTTATTGTCAATTATTTAGCAATGTACACTGAAAAAAAAACTGGTGTGCGATATACAGAAATGGTGTAGTATACAGATTTCACCCCAAAAATTATTAGAAAATTCACAAGCAACACATTGAATTAGACAAATTTTAATGTAGAAAGACTGAAACACTGTTTTCGTATAAACACACTCTAATTATCTTTGTTTTGTGTGTGTATTAACTAATTTTCAAACCAAGCAGCTTTCTGTTGGTCAACGCTTAAACTGGCCATCCAGTGAAATTTCCGATTAAAATGATTTAATTTCTAGAGCGAAAATTCGGCAAACAACTGTAAATGTGACTGTGTGGTTTTTGACCAATGTCAAGTTCTTGTTCATCCATTCTAGCAACACCATTTACAAAAACACAAAATAACAGAAACTAGGATATTGTTTACAGATTATACTTTTTTTCCCACCTTATTTTTCAATGTTAAAGTAAGCTGTTGTTCTGTGAATGTGCAAGACTTCAGGTTCATTGGCCGCTGTAGAAATAGTGAGAAGAATAAATAAAGCTGCAAGCAGTGATTACTGAGGTTCAAGCACTTTAAGGCATTTAAACACATATGACATGTTTGATAATTATTAATTAGAGAGTGAAGAGAATTGCACTGCAGTGTTTTTTCCAGACTAAGCAAAAAACCTAGGACTAGTTCACGAATGTAGTTTTTTTTCTCTGTCATTTATCAAGCAGTTTGATTGACAGCAGTGCTTCTAGAGGCAAAGTTGTTTGGAATGAGGAGGTCTATCGTATTATGCGTACTGTATGTGTAAAAGACCATGCAATAGACAATCGTTTATGCCCTTGTGATATCGAAAAATGTGATATTGCCCCCCAGTGGCCTCACAGACCTTCAGGGCCATGAGTCAAACAGGCCCACTAAATTTCGTTCTGATCGTCATTCCATTAAGCTTGTCTAATATGTGCTCAAAGTTCATTGGCCTACGGCAGTCATGTTTTTTGCGTACGTTTTTTCATGCCAATAGGTGCGTAGTTATGGATGTTTGTATGTTTTTTCCCTCTGCAACTTTTTTCACGTGACCTCGGATTCAGCTCTTACCTATGCGTTATGAGTGTGGCGAAGATATCTCACTCCCCCTACCCCTTTCGAATATTTTGGTATCCCTTTGCGATGAATAGTTGAAAGTTCAACTTTTTTTGATGATTATTGATATTCACTCCCCAGAAAATCCTGAACTGGTTTGGTTCTGATCGGGAGAAAAACCTAGGACTAGTTCGCAAAAGTAGGTTTTATAAAAAATGCAAAATACCCTGAAATTTCACCAAGAATGACGGACAAATCCGAGCTGTGTGGATAACGACATAAGACAGTTGAGCCTACAACGAACATTTGAGTTATGAGTGATTTCATACTTTTGATCACTGTAGCACTCCTATCAATACTACTATCTCTCCAAGTTTCAAGTCTCTACAACTTATGATTTATGATCTACCCGATCTGTTTTTTTTTTACGTGGAGATTGCTCATCTTTAGTCATTCTAACAATTTCAATAGCGCTTGAACCTCTAACAAAGTGCAGGAAACGGCAAAACTGTTTGTACTACAAACCACTGAGTTCATAATTAAGGTAATACATTAAAACAATATGATAAGACACACCAGTGTGCAATATCAAGCAGCAAAACAAGCTGTTTTGTACAGCTAAAAATTGTTGAAAGCAGATGCATATTGCATATAAAATGCACAAATGGCTGCATCCGCTCTTACAGGAAAAATAAGGTGAATAAAGATATGGAGAAATAACTGTATGTTCTTTAAATTACCATTCTGAGGTATTAAATGAATCAAATCTGCACTAGTACAGTCATCATTCTCTCTCGCCATGTCACTTATGCTGATTTCATACAGGCCACATCTGGGATTTCACAGCCTATCTCTAAGATTTTCCTTCCTGTCTTTTCTTCCTCTTAAACTGATCATGACTTTTATGTGTGGAGGGAGGTACAGCCTATGTGCCATGTGCTCTGAGAACATACTGTATATATCAACAGCAGTGTGTGCTGGCGGACGGGTGGTGAATTTAGAGACTGCGCTGAAAGGTCAAAGGGCATCCAGGGTCCAGCCCACTCTATAAAAAATAACCTAGACCTAAAGTGCAAGAGGAAAAAAACATCAGCTATATGAGGAGGAAATAAAATGTATATTAATAAAGCCGTTGATCTGACATTTAAAATATAGTTTATCACATTGTGTCGATTCGTCCATGTAACCTTTTCTGATGTACTCGGCACATATGTCAAATCTAATTTAGTTTGAAAACTGGAAAAATAATGTATGCCTAGCAGAAGGTTAAAGGGTTTTATTTTGATATTCATTAAATATGCGCGAGACCTTCACGGTTCCGCTTCGATGCCCTTGAAAAGCACCGAGCCAGCAGCCGGCATATGAGTATCCGTTTGCATGACAGTGGATGATCACACTAAAATTAGACTATTGATCAAGAGTGGATCCATATCAGTTAGGTTCCTGTGCAACAAGAAGGAAAGATTTCTAGAAAGCAATTGGAGGGATGAGACATTTCCAAATGGGCAGCCCGTGTGCTTTTCCAGCTCTGTGTATGAGGGGAATGTTGAAGTTGACTGTCACTCTCTCTCACACGGAGATGCTAATTTCACACCTTTGGCAGAAAACAGAGAGCCTCCTAATGTCAGGTCTACACCCATCTCATTTCAGCAAATATCCAGACTTGTACATATAGATGCTTACACATACACACACTTATATGTGCACACATTAATCTCAAGACGTTCACAACTAACTGATTTATGACAAAGCTGTGTCAAATGCGTCGTGCAGAAGCCTGTTCGATGATCATATGCTGGATTTTATTGTGTTATTTTATTACATTTTATTTGCTTTTGCTGCGTTGTTATTCTGTTTTATGGTGTTTCATGTAATTGTACAGCACTTTGGTACATGCTGTGTTTTTTAAGGTGCTTTATAAATACATTTAATGATTTGAAAGGAAAGTGACTCATTCTGGCAAGTCAGTCTACTAACCACTGGAAACATATGCAAAATGATAATATATAATATAAAAAATAAACAAGAAAATCACCAGTTTTGAACTGGTTTAAAAACTTTCCTTTCACAAAGAAAGGACATCGCCTCAGAGCTAAAGAAAAAAAATTGACCTTTGAACCTAAGCTCCTGTTTATTTTACATCCAAGTACAGATATTAAAAATGCTCTTTGACAAGTTCCTTTATATGTGAGCAAAGGTATATTTCATAGGTCATTCCAGTCATATTTTTTTGACAGAATATAGTTCATTAATGGCTGTGGGCAATATTTCTTGTGAAATTGTTAGCACACTCAATCAAAGCCTACAGGCATGTGCACTCACACATCTATTGCTTTTTGCGTTTTAGTGGCTTGTACATCTCAGATCAAATGCATTTAAGCTCTATTGATGAGAATAACGAACGCTCTGACAAAACAGTTGAACGTCAGTATTCTTATTACTGATAAAGAGGTAAGAGGAAGCATAAATCCATAGAAAATGCCAGTTCAAATGTCCAGGAGAAGTATGCACTTCTTCATACGAAATACAATCTTTTTAATGACAACACTGACGTGACTAAATTAGAAAAAGTAGATGCTGTTGAAACTCCATGAGATGTATCACATCTCCTAAACTATTAATCTATGTCTTGCATGCTATGTATATCTATCGTAAATGCCATAGTACATGAATAATTTTAACCCTGAAAATCAGCTTCAGTGTTATTCTGACTTAGTGTGTTAGTATGGTATATATACATATATACACATGAATGTTGTACATTTCTGCCCATGCAGCAGAAAGGATCGATCTCCAGGGAAAAAGTTTGCGCTCGGATGTGCTCACTTGAGCCTGCAAGCAGAAATAGATATTAGTGGATGTTCTTACCTGTACCCCACATTAAACTCTCTTCCTCTGACTGTTTCCCGTCCTCACGTCTCTTCTTTCTGCCTTCGAGGGTCTTTCCACTGGCACCCTGACACCACAAACTCCCTGTGGAAACCTTCCCTGGCATGAACGACACAGTGTCCGGACCCGTTTCTTTGAGGCTCCAGGGATATTTGGAGCCAAAATAGTCCTGATGAACTTACGGGAGTGTCTCCTGCACAAAGTATCACACAGTCACACAGAGACACGCATTTCCCGCTTTTAGCCCATCCCACTCTCCATCTCACCACACTGAGAATACAGGACAAGTGCAAGAGATTCCAGCAGATAATCACACCAGGACCTTAATAAGTAAGGACAACTGTGTGAGGAAGGGGAGAGGAGGAGAATGTAGAGGAGAAGGAGTGAGTGGGTGAGAGAGAGGGAGAGAGCTAAGAGTCAAGTGTCAATGAAGCATGGATTGGGATGGAGAGGGAGAGAGGTAAAGGCTGGGCAACGTGAGATACATACCTGATAGCTGGGAAGATGTAACCGGGAGTGGAATGACGAAATCCAGCTGGAACTTCTAGGTCTTATTTCACAATATGGACAACTTTGTCGTTGCATAACAAATGATTTTTACATGAGAGCTCCATACCACTATACTACTCCTACTACTTCTGCCATATCTTTATGTGATTGAAATGACTCGAGCCAATTAGTGAATCACTGAATTGTTCATTTACTCAAACGATTCGTTCAGAAACACTGAATCATTCAACAGCGTTGTGAATGCATAAAAAGTCATTGGCGCCACTCAAGTTTGGGAATCTTGCAAGTGGAGGAGGAATTCAGAAAAATTCTGCAGTAAAAGAAAAAGCAATGAATAATAGGAACATTTCAGCCAATCAAATATATCCAATTATATGAATACTTAAATATGCATACATACATCTCAAGAGCTGCACAGTAATTCAATTGTGACAAAATTTTGTCAGATGGATCGCTTGAGAGAAGATTGTATAAAAGCATTTAATTCTTTCCTGCCAATAGTTGGGTTATAAAAATGAAAATAAGAATGAATTATTAATTGTTATTATCATTATTGTAAATATTACTTGATTATGTGATATTTGTTTATTATTTGCTTATTTATCTTTCAGTAAAATCAACAACAACAATCCTTCTTTTTACTAATGATATTGTGGTAAATAAAGAAGTATTATTATAATTATTATTAAATACTATTTATTTATTATTTGTTTATTTATCTTTCAATAAAAAACGACAACAATAATTATTTTTAATACTCTGATTAATTAAAAAGTATTATTATTATTATTATTATTGTTAAACATTATTTGTTTATTTATATATTGTTTATTTATTTATATGAAACCAAAAACAACAACAATCTTTTTTTACTAATGATATTGTGATAAATGAAAAAGTATTATAAGGATTATAATTAAATATTATTTATTTATTATTTGTGTATTTATCTTTCAATAAAAACAAAAACAACAACAAAAATACTTATTATTATTATTATTAGTAATATTGTGATAAATTAAAAAGTATTATTATAATTATTATGAAATATTATTTGTTATTTGTGTATTTATTTTTCAATAAAGACAAAAACAACAACAATCTTTTTTACTAATGATATTGTGATAAATAAAAAAGTACTATTATAATATTAATAAATATTATTTTTTTTATTATTCATTTTATTGTTTTATTATTAATACTGTGATGCATTTTAAAAAGTATTATTATAATTATCATACAAATAGTATTTGTTTATTTATATTTCAATAAAAAAAATATTTTATTATTAGTCATATTGTGATTCATTAAAAAGTATTATTATAATTATTATTAAATATTATTTGTTTATTTATCTTTCAATAAAAACAAAAACTATAATTATTCTTATTATTGATATTGTGATAAATAAAAAAAATATTATTATACTTATTATAAAATATGATTTTTTATTATTTATAATTTTATATGTTGTTTATTTATATTTCAATAAAAACAACAATTTTATTATTATTCATATTGTGATACATTAAAAAAGTATTATTATAATTATTATTATTAAATATTATTTGTTTATTTATCTTTCAACAAAAACAACAAAAACATTTTTACTAATGATATTGTGATAAATACAACAACAGCATTATTATAATTATTATTAAATATTATTTATTTATTATTTGCTTATTTCTCTTTCAATACAAACAACAACAACAATAATTGTATTACTATTGATATTGAGATAAATAAATATCAATAATAATAAATATTACAAATATTACAATTATCATTATCAAATACTGTTTAAATAATACTTGTTTATAAATAAATAAATAAATAACCACAATCTTCTGCCTTTTACATAAGAAGTTCGGAGATCTTGCAACTGGAGAAGGATATCAGGAAAATTCCACTCATGTTGGAGCTGTGGCACATGACATACAGGCAGCTGATCTGGGATCAGTTCCGCTTTGGTTCATGTCCCAATCCCTCTCCTTCCACTTTCCTTTCTGTTCTCAAGTGTCCTGCATAGTAAAGGAAAACATCAATGAATAAAATAAACATTTTAGCCATGCAAAGTAATTACAGTCAGTTCCATTTAGAGTGTATCTTGGATGAAGTACGTACTTTGTGGCTTTGACCAAGCCACACACAAGATGGAGGCCATACAACAGCTGATGGTGATATATTCCCGCTTAACTTCTAGGATGAGTCCTGAACAGCCGACTGCAGATGAGTGACAGCTCCGGTGTGGGGTCTCGCCTGAAATGAATACGGCAAATGTCATGTCTGATGTGAAACTCTAGCCCGAATATTAGGTGACAAACTATCACCACAAAAGAGAGAACAAGCAGCCGCGAATCTTCTCTAAATCTCAAAATCTCACTAATCATTTAATAGAAAAACCTCCTTTAGACTTAATATGACCATCCTAGCTAGGTGATCTCGCATTCGCCTTTTAGATAGATTATCATATTAACAGCAGAATTTGTTTGTGACGCACAAACCCACAGTCACAGGGAAGTTCCTATCAGATGAAGGGCAGAGAGGGGTGGAGGGGCAGCTTTTTCAAAGCAGTAAGCACATTTCAGCAGCCAGGCGCAGTAAGATACAGTTACAGAACATGGTGACAGCAACAGGGCCTCTCCCTATACCCACCGGTCATAAACAGCTTCCAAACACTCACACCACAAACCATTAATGTTGTCTGCCACTCACTATGATCTCACTTTATGGTGTATGTATTGGCTTACGGTAATTGGTCGGGTCCAAGTAAGAAGGGACACAACTTGCTGAGACTTCTAGACTTGAGTTTGTGTCCAGTAAATGGCTGATGATGTACA